>CM077082.1:9340208-9940208 GCA_039513925.1 Platanthera zijinensis | reverse complement strand
ATTCCAAGTGGACTCATACACGAGCATCATTCTCCAAGCCCCCGCCAACGCATCTCTGTGTCAAGCAATGTTCGACAGCTGTGCACCGTCCAAGAGCGTCCGTCACCGCCAGAAAGTTATAGAAACTGAGCTTCGCGCGAGGCTGTCTGTCGCCCACCGAGTGCGCCTGTAATCTCTCTCATCTCCAAGCTGTAACGAAAAGCGGTCTGTCGCCCTCGATTCCACCGACAATTTGTAAATCGCTGCTGACAGTGAAGTTTGACCGGCACCGAACTGCTCGCGTGATTTTTTACTCAGTTGAGAGATTTTTCCATATTAAGATCATCTTGTGTATTTTTTTATTTATTCTTATCTAGTCCAATCCGGTCTACTGTGAGCGGCGTTTAGCTGATCCCAACAATGGGAAAGCTTGGTTGCTAAAATGCAAAGCTCACCGCGTTTGCTTTAACTTTCGCAACTTTCGCAGATTTCGAGAAAGTAGATTAGATAGGCGTGCTTTCGTCTTCCCCACCGACTCGACGGTAAAGCAGGGCAGGCAGGAGCATCCAATTCCAGTAAAGCGCAAAGCAGCAGGAAAGATGAAGAAAAGGGGGCAAAAATTTGGAAAGAGGGACCGAAATTCTTTAAATAGTTTTTATATTATATATTCTCTCGTATTATAAATAAAAATTACGGCTTTATTAATTATTATTATAATATTCGATTTGACTGAGCAGAGAGCATCATCATCCGTGTGGGCTTTGGCTGTTTGCATTGGCTCTTTGCGTGTTCGCATTCGGCGCGGGATTCTACTTCTTCTGTGATGAAGAAACCACTGCAGCAGAGCTTCACTGCTCTCACCAGAATCTCCAGCTCTGCTTTTCAAATGTGTTCTCTTCTCCGAATTTGAGCGGAGCCTTCTTTCCTGTTTTTTTTTTTCTATTTCCGTCTTCGTGCCCGGCTCACTGGAATGGCCGTGAGAGGATAAAGCTTCCGTTTTGTGTCTCTAATAAGAAGGGCAGATTGCTCTGTTTCTCTGTTTTGTAAGTGTTTCAGTTGAATAAATATGGAAAAGAGGGGGATTTTCAGGGCCTTGTGTTCATGCTGGCTGCTAAATTTGCTGCCATTGATGGCTCGGTTGGAAGTGACATTTTCCTCTCTGTCGCCTTCTGGTATAAATTATGAAGGTAGGCAAATCTTGAGGTTTCCTTTTCTTTTTTTTCCATCCCTTATTTTAATTTTCAAGAGTTCTTCTGGTTCTTCGTCTATATGTTTGTGGCAAGTATTGATTCAAGGTAAAAATATGTTTTTTTTTCTTCTCCGTCCATGTATTTTCATGGAAAGAAGTGTGAATTTTCTTGAAAGAACTAGTTTTGTAACTTGTGAGCATGTAAAGGGATTTTCTTTTCATGAACTGTATGGATTTGAGTGACTTAATCTTCCTCATATATAGTTGTCGCTTTAATGGCTATAAAAGTGGAGCTGAATGACCCATACAACGTTCTGGAGAATTGGGACATGAACTCAGTGGATCCTTGTAGCTGGAGGATGGTCACCTGCTCACCAGATGGATATGTTTCTGCTCTGTAAATGCTACAAATCTCTGTTCTGTTTTCATTTCTGAAGGAAAGTTCTTCATTTTGCTCAGTCTGTTAGTGTTTCACTCTTGCAGGGGGCTTCCCAGTCAAAATTTGTCAGGGATTTTGTCTCCTGGGATTGGAAATTTAACAAATCTTCAATCTGTGTAAGCCTGAGTCAATTCTAAGTTTCTGAGTGCCCATTCAAATCCTTAAATTGGAGTATTTCTTGAATGTTTCATGTAGGCTATTGCAGAATAATGCAATATCGGGGTCGATTCCTGCTGTATTGGGGAAGCTGGAGAAGCTTCAGACATTGGACCTCTCCAGTAACAAGTTCAGTGGCAACATACCTGATTCCTTGGGAGGGCTGAAGAATCTGAATTATTTGTAAGATTCGTCGGCAAATTCTACATCCCCAATCATTCATGTTCGATCGTCGTGTGGCGCATAGCGTATTTCATGAACATTTCCATATAATTTGTGTTCCCGGAGTCGAAGTTAATTCCTTATAACTGACTGTTTAATTCACTTTCTATGAACAAAACAGGCGGCTGAACAACAACAGCCTAACTGGACTCTGCCCGGTTTCGCTATCTGATCTCGAAGGCCTTACTTTGTTGTACGTGTTAAATTCTTCTCTTATAGTCTTATCCATCCATCATTATTCATTGATTTAAATTCCTGTGATTTTAGTGGTCTATATGTTTAGACTTTACGGGGATGCGCATGTGATTGTTGGAGATGTGTAGACCAATGAATGCATTACTGTTGGGGTTGTGGAACACTTCCGGTCCTCTTGTTTCTCACACCGGGTTAGCCCACGTGAGCTTAGAGAAATCGAAGTGTGATCTCCCTCCGACATATCCGGCACCGACGACAGCGGGGGTCCGGGGGCAGCGAGGGGTCCAGGGGACAGCGTCCCCGGTGGGGGCTCGGGGGCAACGCCCCCGGCCCAAAATTTTTGGGAGATGTTTTCTCCAGTCGTCGAACTGGGTTCGACGTTCGTCGAACCCAGCTCGACGATCGTCGAACTGGGTTCGACGTCGATCGTCGAACTGGGTTCGACGTCGATCGTCGAACCCAACTCGACGTTCGACGCGTCGAATCCAGCTCGACGTTCGACGTTCGGGCCGAGTTCGACGATCCTGTCATGCTGAAGCCTATTTAAGGCGTATTCCGGTTCTTTTTTAGGGATACAGACGAAACGTCGGCTTACGGCTGGTATACCTTTTGGAGGCGCATACGAGGAGATTGTCGGCCGTGATCCAGAAGGGGGTTATTCTCTTTTGTTTCTTGTCCAGAAGAAGAAGTTAAGGTAGGATCAGTTTAGATCCTTGTAACCTGGTGTAATCTGTATTTTCTTTTGGTGATTACAAGAACTGAGAAGAGAAGGGGAGAGAGGACGTAGCCCTGTTTTGGGTGAACCTCTGAAATCTGTGTGTTTGTGTGCTTGCTCTGTTTTTTCCTTTTGTCTAGTACTTTTATTCGGATTTCTGCTTCTCGGCGCTCCGGTTTTCCTACAATTACGCCCTTTCGTATTGAGGTTGTTTTGGTCTTTTGTCCATGTTTTAGCCCTAGATGACAGAGCAAAACACAAAGAATAGAGACCCGGTCTTTGTCTAGGCCTAGAACCTTGGAATCCACGAGAAATAGGGAATACCCGACCTATCTTTGGTTTTGATAAAGTTGAAAATTTTCCTTCTCAAAAGACTTGACAACCCTTATATGATTAGGTTGATACAAAGATATACTAATAATTGTTAAGTAAACTAGCAATGAAAATACTAAGGGCATGTTTGGCGCGGTGTTTTCGCTCTGGTGAGTATGGGCAAAAACACCATAGTCAAAAAATATGTGTTTGACATGCGAACAGTTATGACTATTACCAAGAAAAAAACTAATTTAAAACATAAAAGTAGATGAAGTTCTTTAGGTGTTTTCGGGCATTCACGAACGGCGGTACATAACCACTACATTCACAACTGTCACTGTCATGCCAAACGGAGTCCAAGTTAAATGTGCAATAACTTCAAACTGGGGTCAATGAACTAGTGTTAATTGATAGCAAGTGGGTAACTGAATGACCTTTCCGAAATGGTGTTGCACATTTTGTAACTACTCACTGATCAAAATTTGCGACTTCCGAAATGTAGTACTACATACTTAATGTTCTCATCTTGGTCGATTATGTTGTTAAAGGCACGCTTAAGATTCAAGGCTCCCTGGTACTGAGTTTTCGACTTTGTGCTCTTTTTTTATTCCTTTGGAGCATAAAAGGCATGTATGGACGAGTTTTATGTTGTAAACCATTTTTTCAAAAAAAACCCGGTAATGTAATTACTTGATAACTTTTGAATAATTTAGAGTTTGTGAGCATAATTGAGTGTTGAGGCTTCAATATCGTGCCAATGACTATTTTGATCTTATTTCTTAAGAGATATTGATTGTTAGGTATTTAGGTATTATGTCCGCGCGTGTCGAGATCGACTTAGAAGGACCTATTGGATTTTGTGTCACTCTTGGGCATGACTCTACGCTGGAAATACTGTCAATAGTCATTACACATTTGATGAGTTATTGTGGACTATCTTGAGCGGAGCCTCAACATTCTCAAGATATAGAACTAGGTTTTCACTCTCTGAACGTCCGAACTCGTACGCTGCCATTCACGATTCCGCTGGTGTGCAGTGCCGCACCGGATTGAAAACCTTTTTTGGTTTTCTAGAGCCCGTCGTCGCTCGATCAGGAAATATATCACGCTGCTCCTTGATTCTTCTATCGCGGTGGTTCGTGCTTCCGCCATTGCCGATTAAAGGAAAAAATAAGGAGGTAGTGGTGGCTTCGCCGTTAGCGGATCTGCACCAGTTCCAGTTTGCCGGATCTCTTCTTGCTGGATCTCGCCAGATCCAGTTCGCCGGACCTCTTCCTGTCGGATCTCGCTAGATCTGTTTGTTGTTGAAGGTGTCCTCTGCTTGCAACTCTTGGGCTATTGCTGATCTGGGAGAAGTTACAGAAGGAGGTGTTCTGCCGATCTCGATCGCTGGTGTACACCAGATCATCGTTTCGGTTGCTTGATCTAGGGTAGCTGCCTGTCTCAGATTGCGCTCTATGTTTTTCCTCCGGAATGATCAGCTCCTCATCTTCGCGATTAATTTCCGCTGACCCTAATTTTCCACATGGGAGGGCTCACATCGCCGCTCTTGGTTTCTTTTTTGAGGTGGATCGTTCTGGATCTGTGATCTACAGCTGTGGATCCCGTCCCAAATCAAGAAGAAGCAGGGCCAACCACCGCTATTAGATTCATAAATATTAAGGAGATCTGACTGAAGCATATTTGTATTGTTTTTTCTACGGTGGATTGGTCTTCACTAGTGGAGATTGACAATGAATCTTTGCCTCTGATCCAGAAGAACAACAAATCTAATTGGTGGATAGATCTACATCAAATTCATTCAGATCATGGTTGGGGGAAGACGGTGTGCTTCAAGTGTTGCTATTCAGATCTTGTCTTCGGTGACTGCGCTCAGTCGGAGAGGAGCAAAACAATTCTTGGATTGGATCTAAAGATTTTTATGTTGTAAACCATTTTTTTCAAAAAAAACCCAGTAATATAATGGCTCGATAACTTTTGAATAATTTAGAGTTTGTGAGACATAATTGAGTGTTGAGACTTCAATATCGTGTTAATGATTATTTTGATCTTATTTCTTAAGAGATATTGATTGTTATGTATTTAGCTATTATGTTCGCGCGTGTCGAGACCGATTCGGAAGGACCTATTGGGTTTCGTGTCACTCTAGGACATGACTTTACGTTAGAGATACTATAAATAGTCATTCCACACTTGATGAGCTAATGTGGACTATCTTAAGTGAAGTCTCAACATTCTCAAGATATGGAATTAGGTTTTCACTCTCTGAACGTCCGCTGTCGTTCATGATTCCGCCGACGTGCAGTGCCGCACCGGATTGAAAACCTTTCCTGGTTTTTTAGAGCCCGTCGTCGCTCGATCTGGAAATATACCTTGTCGCTCCTCGATTCTTCTGTTGCGGTGGTTCGTGCTTCCGCCATCGCCGATTAAAGGAAAAAAATAAGGAGGTAGCAAGTTACGAAAGGAGGTGTTCTACCGATCTCGGTCGTCGGGGTGTACTCCAGATCATCGTTTATGCTGCTTGATCTAGGGTAGCTGTCTGTCTCATATCGCGCTCTATGTTTTTCCGCCGGAATGATCTGCTCCTCATCTTCGCGATTAAATCCCGCCGACCCTATTTTCCCGCATGGGAGGGCTCACGTCGCCGCTCTTGGTTTCTTTTTTGAGGTGGATCGTTCTGGATCTGTGATCTACAGATGTTGATCCCGTCCCAGATCAAGAAGAAGCAGGGTCAACCACCGCTATCAAATCCATAAATATTAAGGAGATCTGATTGAAGCAGATCTGTATCGTTTTTTCTACAGTGGATTGGTCTTCACTAGTGGAGATTGGCAATGAATCTTTGCCTTTGATCCAGAAGAACAACAAATCTAATTGGTGGATAGATCTACATCAAATCCATTCAGATCTTTGTTGGGGGAAGACGGTGTGCTTCTAAGTGTTACTATTCAGATCTTGTCTTCGGTGACTGCGCTCAGCCGGAGAGGAGGAGCAAAACAATTCTTGGATTGAATCTCAAGATTTTGTGACTTCTCCACACGGTTCAGGTGACCTCATTCTAGAATTTTTTTCTATTTTAATCTAGCAAGATGTCAAAGTGTACCATGTTCGATATCGTGAAGTTGCAGTCTTTTGATGTCACTGACTTGCTCAGTTGGAAGCTGTATGCCCAACTAGAAATGAATGAACATGGAATTATCTACACCGTTCTTAGCGATTTCGTCATTACCCGTGAGGATGTGGACGAATATCGGTGGAGAAAGATGAGAATTTTTGCAGGGATTACTTTCTAAATTCCCTGAATTCTCGCATTGCCATGATCTACAGTGCGTATAAGACCGCAAAAGAGATTTGGGACCGCTTGAACGCACACTTCTTGTTCTTAGAACTAAAAAATATGCGTCACAAGCTAGAAGACGAACAGTCTGAAATGGTCGATAATTATTTTGCGAGTCTGATTTTGAGTAAGCTGCCTCCTGAGTGGATCACTTTCAAGTCTGAAATGCACAAACTGAAGGAGGAAGCCCCACGAAATTCTGCAAACATGTCGGTCAATATCTCTGATCCTAAGTCCTTTGTGGCTATAATTAGGAGTAGTCACCACAGTGCGTCTTCTGAGTGGTGGCTGGACAGTGGTGCTACATGTCATGTCACAAATGATAGAGGTCTTCTCTTAGAGGTCAGAGCAGTCAAGGACAAGGCTGAAAACTGCGATGAAGGAGAGATCAGGGTTACTCATGCTGGGACAGTGGAGCTGGTTCTCTTTTCATATAAAACTTCAATTTTAAAGCATGCTAAAGTAGTACCTAATTTAATTAAAAATTTAGTCTTAGTGAGTTTATTAGATAAGACTGGAATTTTTCTCACAACTCAAAACGGTAGAATAACTTTAACAGTCAATTCACATTACTTTTGTTAAGCGTATATGATCAATTATATGTATAGATTTAGCCTAGATAACGAGTGCATTAATCAAGTGAGTTAAGTTATTACATAATAGACTTGGACATGCGCACTATAAGAAAATACAAGATCTAGCTAAGTGCCACAACATCTCGTTAGATCTTTCTATTTGATTTGATAGGTGAAAGGTTTGTGCACAAACTAAGATTACTATAAATCCTTTCAAGACAGTATCTAGAACTACACAACTTCTTGAATTGATACATTCCGACCTCTATGATTTTTGAAGTCATGCTACTAGAGGTGGAAAGAAGTATCTTATTACCTTCATCGACGATTTTTCCAGATATTGTCATGTTTACCTATTGAAATCGAAAGATGAATCCTTCGGTACCTTCAAGATCTTTAAAACTCATGTTGAGAATCAGTTAAACTTAAAAATTAAGAGATTTAGAAGTGATCGAGGGGAAGAATACACTGTAACTGGGTTTAAATACTTTTGTGTCTCTGGGGGTATAATCCTAGAAATCACAGTTCCTTACTCACCTCAATCGAATGTATTGCTGAGCGTAAGAATAGAACTTTAACTGAGATGTTGAATTATATGCACCTCACAGTTGACATGCCTAATTTCTTTTGGAAGGAAGCAGTGCTAACCATAAATCACATTCTAAATAGAGTGTCTCACTCACAGCTTAATTCTACTATGTATGAGTTGTGGTATGACCATCCTTGTAGATATGACACTCTAAAGACTTGAGGTTATATTGCTCATGTAAAAATACAAGACCTTAAGAGATCTAAGGTGAGACCTAGAATAACAACATACATTTATCTAGGTAGTGCATAAGATAATGCAGCTGATGAGTTTCTGTATCTATCCACTAATACAGTGATATAGTCTATAGATGCTATTTTCTTTGAACATAAATTTATCAAAGATCGTGACTTAACCGTCTCTGGGTCTACTGACATGATTTCAGAATCTACTGTAGAACTTGAAGCTGGCCCCTCTGACACTGCTCCCCAACTTCTAGAGGTGGAACTTGTTCCTCTTAAAGTATCTACAAGAGATAGAACCTCTAAGGATATTTGTGAGAATTTTGTCACCTATAACTTAGAGGATGATCCAGTCTCCTATCAGGAAGCAATGAGATCTAGAGATTCGTTAATGTGGGCAGAAGACATCGACGATGAGATGAACTCGCTGCTACAAAATAACACTTGACATTTAGTTGACTCGCAGAAAGAAGCTAAATTCCTAAAATGCAAGTGGGTTCTGAAGAAGAAGTTGCATGATGATGGGTCAATAGTCAGATATAAAACACGTCTAGTAGCTAAGAGTTATAAAAAACAGAGGGAATTTGACTACTTTGATGTTTATTCACCTGTATGTTATATATCCACTATTAGAATTCTTCCTGTCTTATCTTCTATTGAGAACTTTATAGTTCATCAGATGGATGTGAAGACAGTCTTCTTGAATGAAGAGCTTGATGAAGAGATCTACATGTCACAATCTAAATGTTATATACATAAAGACCTAAAAGAGAAAGTGTGCAAGCTAGAAAAATCAATATATGAGCTTAAACAAGCGTCTAAGATGTGTCACATAAAATTTGATCAAGTAGTAAAGAGCGTTGAATTTCAGCCTAGTCTCTCCGACAAGTGTCTCTATCACCGCTTAATGTCAAATAAAACAGTCATCATATTCCTGTATGTGGATGACATGTTGATTCTGGGGTCAGATCTTGTTGCATTGAAAGATATTAAATTCATTCTTGCAAAAACATTTGATATGAAGGACCTTGGTCCGGTTGATACCCTTATAGGAATGAAAGTTAGAGTAGACAAGGGTCGCGTTACTCTTAGTCAAGCTCATTATATAGAGCAAATTCTTTTTACCTGGGGTTATAAAGGCTGTAGGCATGTAGAGACACCGTTTGATCCAAATGTCAAGTTGCGTCCGAGTGTAGGGACCAGCATTGACCAAGTAAAGTACTTGAAGATCATTGGTAGACAAATGTACGCCACCAGTAGTCCAAGAGCAGACATTGTCTTCTCTGTTAGAATACTGAGCTGCTTTACCAGTAGTCCAAACAAAGAGCATTGTGATGTCTTAGACAGCCTGATGAGATACCTGAGAGGTACTAAAGATTATGTTATGTGTTACACTGGTTACCTTCCTACTGTAGATGGATACTCTGGTAGCTCGTGGTGTTTAGAAGTTGATAATAGCAAGTCTACCAGTGGATTTATATTCACTATGGGTAGAGCTGTAGTTGCTTGGAAATTCGAAAGACAGACTTGTATAGATTTATCGTCCATGAAAGCCGAGTTGTTTGTCTTAGCTTCGGCTGGTGAAGAGGCAGACTGGATTAGGAATTTGATTCTAGACATTCTCTTGTTTAGGCTACATGCCAATTCTTTGAGCCTGTACTGTGATAATCATGCAGCAGTTCAAGTCGTTAAGAATATCCTCTTTAATACTAAGAGAAAACATATACGACTGAGGCATAATCTATTGAATTATCTGAAAGAACAATGCGTTATTACCTTGATCGATGTGCGATCGAAAGATAACATGACTGATCTGTTGGAACCAACAAAGTCGGCTCCACCTAAAGCTCGGAACTACAGGGGCAGCTCGTGCTTACTCCCTTGGGATCACGCTCAAGGCGAAGAAATAGACCGGGAGCTTCAGTGAGGAGGTCCCACCTCTTACCCGGAAGAGACTAGCTATGGCTCTTCCCCTCCCTAGCCAATACTGAGCTAGGTGCCTTAGAAGAGAGAGGGAGTCAAGAATGCTTGCTTTTCTAAGGCACCTTACCGGTCTATTTATAGGCCTTTGAACTGGGACTGCAAATAACTAAACTAATCCATCCTGAAATTACCGGAATGCCCCCGGCTAGGTCTGCCAACAGCCGAACTCCCCTGTCCTAAAAGGCTAATTGCAGACCACCCAGGGTAAAAGAGTAAAAATACTCCTGGGACCCAAAAGGTGGGTCAGGCCCTACCTGAGATGGCCCTGAACCAAGATGGCCCATCTCTCCGGGTACCTCTTGCTAGGGTCCTCTCGCCAGGGTCCTCTCGCCTGGCTGGGGCCTCTCGCCTGGGCCCACTCGCTCGCCTTCAGCCTCTCGATTGAGCCCTCTCGCTAGGACCCTTTCTCTCGCTTGGGCCCTCTCGCCAGGATCCTTTCTCTCGCCTGGGCCCTCTCGCCAGGCTGCGAGCCCGAGGTTGTACACAATCCCCGCTCTTTTCGAGGTTGGCACAAGCTCGGAAAGATAGTTCAACCGAGGCCTGCGATGGTACAGTTAATTTATTGAGGGAATCTTTTGGTGGGCCCCTTGCCCAGCCTATAAATATAGAAAATTCCTCCCCCTAAGAGGCTGTTTCCTCTCTTTCCTCTCCTCTTGGCATCTGCCTACATGTCTCTCAGTCAAGGTTTTCGGGATCGCATTGCGGCCGTGCGCCGACGGAACAAGGCGACGGCGGCGGGTCTGAACAAGATCCCCGCACGTGATTTTCCTTCGCTACCACCCTCCACCTCTCTCCCGAAAAAGGCAAAGGTTCCGGAGCCTCCCCTCTCGGCAAGAGAACCTTCTTCCCCCTTTCCGAGGGGGTATATACCTCCCACTCCAGCTAGTCTCAAAGGAAAAGAGGTGAGTTTTTCCAACCAGCTATGATCTCCTTGCACCACACGCTTTTTACTTGCTACCTTTTCCCAGAAAATCTCGGTGCCCCCTCATCGTCCTGAGACCATTCACATCAACATATCAGAGCTTCCTTCCCGGCCTCTCTCTCCCCAAGTCTCTACTCCCCCCTCCACCCCCGTGACGGGGAGGGATGATCCTTCTACCACATCGGGTTCCACCCGCCGCCTCGGTAAGAGGCCCTACTCCTGACACCTGCTCTCTTCTTCTCGCCGCCTGCTTTTTTCTTGCCATTTTACCTCTTTGGCTCCTCCATAGGTGCGAGTGGAACCCCTGTCGAGAACTTGCTGGCTGCCGACTCGCCGGTCGACGATTACTCCAAGCAGCTGGCCCCCTCGCCTCCTCCTCCTATAGATGAGATCGAGGACTATCTGGGCGACCCCACGGACCCTATAGAGATGAAGCGCAAGGTGGCCGAGATGCTGCGGAAGCACGCGCACATCATTCAAGCGCTGGAAAAAGGGAAGCAAGCCGCAGACCACCGGATCGACTGGCTAGAGGTGGAATGCGCTCGCCTGTCTTCGGAGATAGACGCCGACATTGAGGTGGACCAGACGAATCCTCAGGCAATCTTGGATGACGTCGACCAACAGCTCCGTCTCGCCCGCAGCGGTGTCGAGGCGGCTCGCGCCTTCCACCTCCCCAGTCGTCCTCCCTGCGTGAGAAGTCGCGGGGGAGGACGATGGAGGTGGGATAAGAATTGACGAGAGCTCCGCCTTCTTTCCTCTCGCCCCTCGCCTATCGCTCTTTTCGCTCGCCTTGTCTGTAATAAAATACTTGCATACATACCGCTAGTTGTGCGCTTTTCGAACTTGCCACTTGTCTTCATGCGGGATTAGATTTATTAATTTGGTGATTTGCCTATTTAAATGGCGCGACAACACTAATATCTTCTTTTATGCTAATTCTTAACCTTTATTAATTTTTAACCTTTATTACTTTTATTTCCCTGCGTCCATCTTTTCGTCGCCTTCTTGGGCTGATGACCCACTTAGGGTTCCGCCGCCCGAGGCTTGGAGGGAGAAGGGTCGGCCGACGCTTGCCTTTTCCCGGCATGGTCCTCTGTCCGCTTACTCTCTTACTCATGAGGGCTATAAATACCCCCGCTGCATAGGCTGGAAACATGTTTTCCTAGACTTCCGCTCGCGGCTCCCCCTCCTTCCGCAGCTTGCCTCGCGCTCCAACCCCCTCATCCTTCCCCTCTACTGTCCTTCGTGCCTTCCCGCCAGTCCTCCACTCGCCGACTTTCCCTTCGTCTCGCGCTCCATGGGAAAAGGGAGGTCAGAGGGTGGTGAAGGCCGCAGCCGCTGTGGGAAAAGGTTCTCTGACCACGATTTTCCTCCCGGTCGCCTCTCCGCCGACGACTACGAGGCCTTCCGAAGTGACTTTTTGCCGGAGGGCTACGAATCGCGCCCTCCCAAGGTTGGCGAGAGCGTGAATACGTTTTACCCGGGCGAGCTCGCCTTCCCCGTCTCGCATTTCGAGGCGGGGCTCCGGCTTCCCCTCTGGCCCGAGGTGAAGCAAGTCCTCAAGTACTTCGGCGTCGTGCCTGCTCAGTTAAACCCCAACGCGATCTCAGTTATCGTCGCGTTCACGTGCTACATGCGGCGAGAGAAAATAGAATTCAGTCTCACCGTCTTCCGGAAGATGTTCGTCTACCACGCCAATCAAGACGGGGTCTCCTTCTTCACCGGGCTAAACCTGAAGGTGTGCGAGACACCCAATAAGAATCACCACTGGCTGACTCGCTTCGTATTTATTCGCGGAAATCTGGGTGGCGTCCCTCTCGCGCCTGCCTCGCCCGCAGAAACCTTCTACACTTCTCCGCAGGTTGGCGGCACGGACAAGCTCCTTTGCGAGTACCTCACTGGGAAGAACTTCGAGGTTAGGTTTTTGAGGCGAGGGCTCGCTTCACTGCTCCCCGTGCTCCCTGGAGAAGGTATGCCCGACCCCCTCGTCTTTTTCTTGCCTTCAGGGCCTTCCTCTCGCTGAACCTTTTCCCTGACTGTCTCGCTTCTCCCAGGAGAGAGGAACGTGCCGGTGCACCCCCCCTACAGAAGTAATATCAAACCGTCTAAAGACATAGCTCTTGCTACTTTGGCAGCCGAGGCGGCCAAAGATTCGTTGGCCCCTTCTCCTCGAAAGAGAGCGGCTGAGGACTCGGCTCCCTCTCGCCTCACCCCCTCAAAGAAACTAAAGATGAAGCTGAAGAAGGTAGTCTCCTTCCCTTCCGAGAAGGGCAAGGTCCCTGCGGACACAGCGGCGACGCCGGGGTCCTTGAGCCCTATATCCTTGGGATCCGAATCTCCCCACTCACCTCCCTTGACCTCTCCGCACAGGGCCGTCTCGCTTCCTGAAGACGCGCCCTCTCTCGCACTTCCCGCGAGCTCTTCTCACCAAACTCTCCGGTCCCCTTCTCGCGGGGAGGCTCCTCTCCAGTATCCTGCTCCGTCCGCCCACCTAAACTTCAACGCGGGCCCGTCTGTCCCCGACGGCGCCAATGAGCCTTCGCTTATCTGGGATAAGGGGGCACATCGGGTATCCATCTCCACCCTCCTCCCCTCATGGAGAGAGCAAGGGGAATCGTCTGCCCATGCCTTCTCCTTGGGCTTCGGTCTCTATGGGGGTTTCGCCCCTGATGCACTCGACGCGGCCTCCACGCGAGATCTCATCTTAAGGACGGCCCACTCGCAGCTGCGTACCTTCGAGCTTTCTCATCGACTCTCGCGCCGCCTGATTTACAACACTCGAAGCTGGAAGGAGATAAACACCCAACTCGCTGCCGAGCGCGAGAAGGTCACAAAAAGATCCATCCAAGACACCTCCTGGTCGGTCTCCATTACTTCCCCCTCTTCTATGGAGGGCCTGAAGAGCTCAGTCATGGTCCCTCCGGCCTGAGGACCGTGCTTTGCGAGCAGATCAGCCCGGGCACTCTCTTCTCGAGGAACATGCTGGATGGAAAAGCTATGGAACTGTCCAACAATACTTCTTATCTTTACCAGGTATAACTGGAGGGTCGGCTCCCTCACCTCGAACTCCCCGCTGATGTGTCTTGCCACCACCAAGGAATCCGTGAAGACCCTGACATCCTGTATACCCAATTCCCTAGCCAACCGAAGCCCGGCGATGATTGCTTCGTACTCGGCTTGATTGTTTGTGAGGGTGAAGTGTATTTTTAAAGCTTGCTCAATCCTAGTCCCCTCGGGACTCGTCAAGATGACCCCTCCCCCGAAAGAATTCCTACCAGAAGCTCCGTCTACGAGCATTTCCCAAGATGCTACGGGAGGCCCCTCCATCACTTCGGTCTCCAACGCATAATCCGCCGAGA
The DNA here is from genome assembly GCA_039513925.1 of Platanthera zijinensis. NCBI lineage: Eukaryota > Viridiplantae > Streptophyta > Magnoliopsida > Asparagales > Orchidaceae > Platanthera > Platanthera zijinensis. The sequence continues at coordinate 9,926,051 of CM077082.1, read as the reverse complement.
AATCCGCCACCACCTGCGCCTTAATAGCTTCTCGAGGAACATAAGAGAGGTCGAATTCACTGAGCTCTATCGACCACTTGGCCAATCTCCCCGAGTGCTCGACCCCCTCGAGGATGCGGCGAAGGGGGTGATCCGTCACAACCTGAATGGCATGAGCTTGAAAGTATGGTCTGAGCTTCCGGGCCGACACAATGAGAGCGAAGGCCAGCTTTTCTAGGATGGGATATTTCAGCTCGGCCTTTTTGAGGACTCTGCTTACATAATAAATAGGGAACTGCTTCTTTCCTTCTTCTCGGACGAGGACCGAGCTAACCGCCCCCGTCCCTACCCCTAAATAGAGGAACAAACTCTCCCCTTCCCTTGGCCCTTGAAGTAGCGGTGTCTGGGTAAGCTGCTGCTTTAGAGCTGTGAAGGCCTTTTCACACTCGAGGGTCCATTCGAACTCCTTCCCACTCCTTAGAGTTCGAAAGAAAGAAGAGCACCTCTCTCCCGCTCTGGAGAGGAACCTGCTCAACCCTGCCAGCTTGCCAGTAAGACGCTGGACCTCTTTGACATTCCTAGGAGATCCCAGTTCTTGTATTGCCCTCACCTTGTCAGGATTGGGCTCCACCCCTTCAGGGGTAAGGAGATGTCCCAAAAACTTCCCCCGGCTGGCCCCGAACACACACTTCAGGGGGTTAAGCCTCATCTTGTATTTCCTTATGGTTGCAAAAGTCTCCTGCAGGTCTAGGACATGAGATCCAAGTTCCCGACTCTTCACCATCAAGTCATCCACATAGACCTCAAGGTTCCGCCCCTTCTGCTCCCGAAAAATCCGGTCCATCATCCTTTGATAGGTTGCTCCCGCATTTTTTAGCCCAAAAGGCATCATGTTATAGCTGAAGCACCCATCCTCCGTGACGAAGGTGACATCCTTGACGTCTGGAGGGTGCATGCGTATCTGATGGTACCCTGAAAAAGCATCTAAAAAACTCATTAGTGAGAAACCGACGGCTGAGTCAACCAGCGCGTCGATCCGAGGCAGGGGGTAACAATCCTTAGGGCAAGCTTTATTTAAGAGAGAGAAATCGATACACATCCTCCACTTCCCTTCCCCTTTTTTTACCATTACAACATTGCTCACCCATCCCGGATACCTATTGGCCGATATGAATCCCGCCCGGAGCAGCTTCTCTACTTCCTCTCTGATAGGCCCGGCCATCTTAGAGGCAATGGCTCTCTTCTTCTGTTGAATGGGGCGGACCTTGGGGTCGAGGTTGAGGCGGTGGCACGCCACGTCCGCGTCGATCCCTGGCATGTCCGCTGCGCTCCAGGCGAAGACATCAATGTTCTCTTGCACACACCTCCGGATCTTCTCCTGATCCTGGGGAGTGAGTTCTCCGCTGATCTTTACCTTCTCTTTTCTTCCGTCTCTGGTGAGGATCTCGACCTCCAGAACTTCCACCGCCGCCCTCAACCTTGAGGGTTCTTCTTCCTCCTGCTCTCTTAGCTCTTCCTCCTGATCCTTTGACCCGTACCCAACTCCTGAACCTTCCACAACTGCCACCCTCACCTGGACCTTTCCTCCCTCTCCCCTTTCCCACTCCTCTCCTTCAGCCATCTCCTCCTCCGCTGCAAGACTTCCCTCCACTCCTGCTCCTGCTCTCCCCAACTCTTCTTCTCCAGCCACTTGCTCTCCCGCCATCGCTGGCTCCACCACAATGCCTCTCTCCACTCCTCCTCCTTCCTCCCACTCTCCTTCAGCCATCTCCTCCTCCGCTACAAGACTTCCCTCCACTCCTGCTCCTGCTCTCCCCAACTCTTCTTCTCCAGCCACTTGCTCTCCCGCCATCGCTGGCTCCACCGCAATGCCTCTCTCCACTCCTCCTCCTTCCTCCCACTCTCCTTCAGCCATCTCCTCCTCCGCTACAAGACTTCCCTCCACTCCTGCTCCTGCTCTCCCCAACTCTTCTCGCTCCAACCTTGCTCCCAGCTCCTCTGCATCTCCCATCCAGGAGATGGTGTTGACCGCCGTTACATAACACTCCCGAGCCGCCTTTGGATCCCCTCTTACCCTGATCTGGGTTCCCCCCGAATTGAGCTTCAAGCACTGGTGGAAAGAAGACGGAACGCATCTAAAGGCGCTGATAAGAGGGCGCCCAAAGATCGCATTGTAACTGCTGGGAGCGTCCACTATCACGAAACGACAATTCCTGGACAGTCCTCCCAGGGTCACTTGAAGTCCTACTCCCCCCTCAACCTCTTTTCTCTCCCCCGAGAAACCAAACAACGGCCCATCCGCCGCCAGCACCCTTCGAGCCTCCACCCTCATCTCATTGAAAGCCTTCTTGAAGATTACATTAACAGAACTCCCGTTGTCCACCAGAATGCGAGATACCGTGAAGTTCTCAATGGCAGTCCTGATCACCAACGCGTCGCAGAAGGGGTCCTCGTGATCGGGTAGGTCTCTTCTGGAAAACGTGATTTTCTCATCCGGGGGTGGGGTTTGCGACGTCGAGGCGACGCTCCGACGATACATGGTGTGAAGACTGGCCTTACGGGTGGCCTCGATCCCCACCCCCCCATGAATCACCCCAATCCCTCCTCGATCTCCGGTATCTGACCGGTCCACACATCGATCTTCCTCCACCGCTCCCGGCACCTCCACTATCCGCACTGCCTGTTGTTGGTCTTCTCCTCCTCTCCCTCTCTTCAACTCCAAGAACTCGGGACATGTTGCCGTCGCGTGACCCTCCTCCTCATGGAAGTCACAATAGGGCAAAACTCCCTCTCCTCGCCTCTCATCTGGGGGATTCCTCCTCCCCACTCCTGCTTTCCCACGGTCTCTTCCCCTGCCTATGGCCATAGCTTGCTGAGGTGGGGGTGGGAGCGGCCTCGGACCATGCCCCCATCCTAGCGGATGAAACCTTCCTGGACCTGGATAAAAGTTTCTTCCCCCCTGCGGGGAACCCCTTCCAGGCCCCTGAACTGGGCCTCCCGGCTGCCTCCATCCCAACTCCGGGTGCGCGGGCCCTCTTAGTTCTTCTCTTCTCCTTCCCTCTGGCTGCCTTGCCCCCCTGGCTCCCTCTGCTCTACTTCCGTCAACCTTGCCAGCTTCCTTGCAAATGCTGGGTTTGCCGCCTCCATGGCTATCTCTTTTGCGGCCTTCTCCATTAATCCCTCGAAGGACAATGGTGCCTTCCTGGTGAGGCTCATTTTGAAAAAACCTTCCCTCAGCCCTACGGTGAAGGCCATCTGGAGGGCGAAACCAGGCACTTCCTGGATGCCTAGCATCTCCTCCTGGAAACGGTCCACGTATTGAGCCAAGGACTCGTCCGCCTTTTGCTTGATCAGGAAGATGGACTCCGGGTTCCTCTTCCTCTTCTTAGAGGTCGAGAAACGCAGCTGGAAACTTCTGCTCAGGTCTTCAAAGCAATAATGGAACCCGTAGGGAGTGGATGGAACCAGTCCCTAGCCTTGTCTTTCAAAGTGATATCGAAGAGACGACACTTGAAGGCGTCAGTCATAGGTCTGATGGACACTGCGTCTTCAAACCACTGCAAGTGTTGGAGGGGGTCATCCTTCCCCACGTAGTAGCTCATCTCCGGCTCGCGGAACCCTTCTGGAACGGGTGCCGAGAGGACCAACTCGCAGAAAGGAGATCCTCTCGCCGGTGGTCTCGCCAGATCCACTCGCGCCACTAGCTCCGCCGGCGCGACGGCACTCGCCGGACTGGGGAAGAGCTCCCTTCCTTCCACCTCTCGCCGAGGTCCTTCCGCCACTATTTCTTTTCCCGGCCACCTCCCGGGTGCATCTTCACCTACCCTTGCCGAGTCGACCCCTCCCCTGGGCGCGAGGTCCGGCACCTGAGGTGGGGGAGTCTCGCACTCGCCTCTCTATGTGAGTTGCTTTAGCATGTCCATGATCCCTCCGATGGATGACATGAACTCTGCCCTCCCGACATATCCCTCCAGCCTTGGGGACCCTTCGCCTTCTCCTCCCGCATCTCCCGCCATGAGGTAACCCTTCGCTCTTCCGCACAAGCTGCGATTCCACGCTCACCGCACCAAAAATGTTGGAACCAACAAAGTCGGCTCCACCTAAAGCTCGGAACTACAGGGGCAGCTCGTGCTTACTCCCTTGGGATCACGCTCAAGGCGAAGAAATAGACCGGGAGCTTCAGTGAGGAGGTCCCACCTCTTACCCGGAAGAGACTAGCTATGGCTCTTCCCCTCCCTAGCCAATACTGAGCTAGGTGCCTTAGAAGAGAGAGGGAGTCAAGAATGCTTGCTTTTCTAAGGCACCTTACCGGTCTATTTATAGGCCTTTGAACTGGGACTGCAAATAACTAAACTAATCCATCCTGAAATTACCGGAATGCCCCCGGCTAGGTCTGCCAACAGCCGAACTCCGCTGTCCTAAAAGGCTAATTGCAGACCACCCAGGGTAAAAGAGTAAAAATACTCTTGGGACCCAAAAGGTGGGCCAGGCCCTACCTGAGATGGCCCTGAACCAAGATGGCCCATCTCTCCGGGTACCTCTTGCTAGGGTCCTCTCGCCAGGGTCCTCTCGCCTGGCTGGGGCCTCTCGCCTGGGCCCACTCGCTCGCCTTCAGCCTCTCGATTGAGCCCTCTCGCCAGGACACTTTCTCTCGCTTGGGCCCTCTCCCCAGGATCCTTTCTTTCGCCTGGGCCCTCTCGCCAGGCTGCGAGCCCGAGGTTGTACATGATTCATAGATGAAAGAAATGCCCAAAGACTGATTAATTAAAACAGTGGGGGAAATGAGACTCAATGTGACTTAGTTCAGCCTTAGTTCAAGGATAAACGATTTAGTTCAGCCTTAGTCCAAATATTTTGATTTTTTTTTCACTTTCCTTTGTCAAAGCAAACGTGTTGTGCTCCGTTGATGTTCGTTATTACTGAGTACGAATCTGGTGAGTTGTTTTATTCCATATCTGATGTTAATAACTTCACAGGGATTCTTTTTCCTTATATAGGAGGAGAGTGTTATTTCACATTTGATAACACAATCTGACTTGCTTTGACCATTCTTCTGTTAATTGGTTTCATTCCACACTTCATGAATTCTAGTTAACTTTAGAACAACAGTAATCATGACATTACACATAGGAATACAGATACAGCTGCAATGTCCAGAAGTGCATAAGATCATTTCTTTAGAAACAGATGATGAATTCTGAGATAGAACCTATAATATTCAGTGAAGGTGTCCTTTTAGCTAATTAAAGTACTACATTTTTACAGTAGAATTAGATACACGTATATTTTCTAAGATTTGAATTCATTCTGAATGAAATTCTCTGCTGAAAATTATAAGAGATGCTAATGATGGAGGAGCGTTTGTTATTTGGGATCCTTATGAGGATATCCTACTGCACATCTGAGGATGATGACAGCTAGAGTGTTATTTGGTTTTTGATTTAACTCTTGTTAGAATATTGTTTAGCTCTTTTGAACACTTGTTGTTTGGACTACTTTTGCTCTTTTGTTGATCATTAACCACTAGGTATGTTGAACCTACGCTATGATCGTACTTTAGACTGTTATGTGATGTTGTTGATATTTATTTTAATTCTTATGCGTGCAAATGATTGTTCCTTTTAAGTCCAATATGTTCTGACATGTGCTTTGGACACAGTTATAAGTTATTCATGTTTGATTGAACACTGCACATCCCACCTATTTTCTGACGTCGGGTTTACGACGTACATGGAGGAGATTGTTAGGTATTTAAATATTATGTTTGCGTGTGTCGAGACCGACTCGGAAGGACCTATTGGGTTTCGTGTCACTCTATGACATGACTCTATGTTGGATATACTATAAATAGTCATTCCACACCTGATGTGCTAATGTGGACTATCTTGAGCGGAGCCTCAATATTGATGATAGTAATGAATAATTGATGAGTGGAATCGTTGAAGAATTTGATCAAGAAAATGAATTGAAGTTTGATGATGATCATTTAAAATGAAATGTTGTTGTGCCTTGCTCTTGTCAGAGGCAGGTCTGTGCCTTGAGCCTTGGCTCCAGGACTTTGTTATGGATCTTATGATGTCATTTATCTAGTTATTATAGTCTTATTATCGAGTTAAGTTGTTGTATCAAATCAAGTTGTACGAGTTGAGTACTGTTCTTTTATTAGTCGAGTCCGTTATGTTTTTTTATTAGTTTTTGGGTTATTTACACCCATGTCATTGGGGTCATATAAATAGGCTCTTTGTTACGCCCCCGGATGGCATACGACTATTTGGGTGTCAATATGCGCGCAGGCAGAAAGAGGAGACAAGTAACAACGGGGTTGAACCAACCGGTTCAGCCCCCTCCTACTGAAGGCCGACGGATTGTGGCTGAACCATCCGGTTCAGCCCCATGTGTGGGGGGCCGGCCGGCCCCCTCTTGGCCCCGGGTATAAATATTCCCGGGGTGGTTCTCTTTGTTCATTTCATGCAAGTACAAGGTATTCTTCTCCTCCCTCCTTCAAACCCTAATTCTATCTCTTCTTCCTCTAGATTCTACCCTCCTCCCTTTAGATCTCTACTTTCTCCCTAACATTTGGTATCAGAGGATCGATCCTCCACCATGGTTACTACACGCACACAAGAGGAAATCAACTGATTGGAAACCCTAGAAGAAAATTGCGATGGATTGACGAATTCGGTGGCCGCCATCGAGGAAAACATGAGAACTTCTACGCAACGATTGGAAGAACGGTTCGACGCTCGGATGGACGAAATCCAGGCATTGTTAGCGCAAACTCTAAAGGGGAAGGCCACGACGAGCGAAGAAACGGGTGGATCTCCGCCATCGGGACCGAAGACGGCGGGATCTCACCCGGTGGCACCGGCGGGAGCGGAGGCAGCAGCCGCAGCGGGCCAGGGCCGCGGCTGGCAGGACACGATCGGCGTCTGGTTCCGCCCGAACTCGAGCGGCGCGGGTACGTCCTTGGGCGGAACCGGAGACCCCTACGTGGGTCGCGCCCCATGGAGGCGTGGCGGAGGGGAGCCGGGCGGGATCGGCCGACCCCAGGGCAGGCCGGAATTCCTCCAGGGGGAACCGGTGGGCTTCTCCCTCACCCAAGGGGCTTTGGACCGCAAGGAGGCTTCGGGGCAGGTGTTTCGTGGGGCGGCCTACATCCTTCGTTGGGGGGAATGCATCAACACGGGTATCCCGGCGATTATCTCGATCCGATAGAGCCAAGGAGGCCAGCGGGCTATGGGCATGAGCAGGGGTGGCACGGACAAGCCGCTCCGCGGGCATACATTCCCGCAAAATTAACCCACATGAATTTTTCGAAATTCAACGGGGGGGGGGGGACGCGTTGGAGTGGGTGCAGAAAGCAGAGCTCTTCTTCAGTTATCAGGATGTTCCGGAGGGACAGTGGGTACAACTCGCGTCAATCCACCTGGAAGTCGACGCCTTTCAGTGGACGCAGTGGTTTTTGCGGGGCCGGGACTATGTGCCGTGGACAGAATTTGTGGAAGGCATTACAACCCGGTTTGGGCCCTTGGAGTATGAGGATTTTGAGGCTCTCCTCCAGAAGTTGCAGCAGAAAGGGACGGTGATGGAGTATCAGACTGAATTTGAAAAGTTGGCGAACATGGTGCACTGGGAAGAGAGGACGATGCTCAGCTGTTTTGTATCTGGACTCAAGGAGCACCTCCGTGATTAAGTGCAAGCACACATGCCACGCAACCTAAATCATGTCATCACCTTGGCTCGCATTCAGGAGGAACGCTTCAACAGGCAGCGTACCCGTACCATTGCAAGGACGACATCGACTCCAACATGCGTAAGAAGGGAAGCCACGACGGGTAGCAAACCGACAGTGACCCGGATATCATGGGCCGAACTGCAGGCCAGAAAAGAGAAGGGCTTATGCTTCAACTGCGACAACAAATTCACACCGCGACACAAATGTCAGAAGATACAAATATTCATGCTTCATGAGGATACAGGAGAGGGTTGCCTTACCGAGCCCGAGTGGGGCGGAGACTTGGACTTGACGGAGTTTGGCGTATCCTTGCAGGCGATGGAAGGATGCAACGCTCCTCTCACAATGAGGATGGCAGGGAGAGTCAGCCAGGAGCGAGTGACTTTCTAGTTGATAGTGGTAGTACTGATAACTTCATCCACCCGGATGTAGCACAAAAGGTGGGACACGAGATCGACCGATCAGCTGCTTTTCACATCATGGTGGCCGACAAGAGCAAGCTCCAGTGCGAAGGGGTTATGAAAGGGGTGGAGTTACGGATATAGGGGTACGCAGGACTCACGGACGTCTACCGCCTACCCATCAGAGGGTCGGACATGGTGCTCGGGGTACAGTGGTTGCAGCAGCTGCTGAGGGTGACTTTCAATTGGGACCAGATGACGATGGAGTTCCTCCAGCATGGAAGGCAGTATTGTCTAGGTGGCCTCAAAACGACCTTACTGAAGGAGATCTCGTTGCGCAGCCTGGAGCGGCTGGGTGAGCAGGGCAGTACGTTGGCTATGATTATGGAGATTACGGCTACTCCCGGAGCACCCATGGTGGTGCCTGAACAAATGCGGGCACTACTAACTCAGTATGCGGACATATTCCAGGCACCTCGAACCCTTCCTCCTCTGAGGTTCCGAGATCATCAGATCCAACTCAAAGCCGGGACAGAGCCCACTAACATTCGTCCGTACCGCTATCCTTACATCCAGAAGACCGAGATTGAGCGCAGCGTCCGGGAAATGCTCACTGCCGGACTCATCCGCCCAAGTACTAGTTCCTTCTCATCTCATATCATCCTCGTCAAGAAGAAAGATGTATCATGACGCTTTTGCGTGGACTACCGCGGCCTCAACAGCTCGACCATCAAAGACAAGTTTCTCATACCGTTGATCGAAGAGCTATTGGATGAACTGCACGGCGCCTCCCTTTTTACCAAACTCGACCTCAGGTCGGGTTACCACTAGATTTACATGCATGAGGATGACATACACAAGACCGCATTCCACACACATGACGGACATTACAAGTTCCTCGTGATGCCTTTTGGGCTGACCAACGCCCCCTTCACCTTTCAAGCAGTCATGAACGAGATATTCCGACCTCTTCTCCGCCATTCCGTGTTTATATTTTTCGACGACATCCTCATCTACAACACTAGTTGGGAAGAGCACCTCACGCATGTGGAACGGGTTTTCTCCATCCTCCACCAACACCAACTGTATGCCAAGCAGTCCAAGTGTTCCTTTGGACAGGAGGAGGTCGAGTACTTGGGTCATTTGGTCTCGGCGGCGCGCGTCAAAGCGGACCCCAGGAAGATTGAGAGCATGCTGACGTGGCCGCGGCCCCAGACTGTACGGGCACTCCGGGGCTTTCTGGGCCTAACGGGCTACTACATGCGATTCGTGAAGGACTATGGCAAAATTGCTAGGCCTCTTACTAAGCTGTTACAGAAGGATGCTTTCGTTTGGTAGGACGAGGCCGAAGTGGCCTTTCAGACCCTCAAGGGGGCCATGAATTCCACACCGATTCTTGCTCTCCCGAATTTCACCAAGGAGTTTGTGCTCGAGACCGATGCGTCGGGCGTGGGCATCAAGGCCGTATTTATGCAGGAGGGCCGGCCCCTGACATTCTACAGTAAGGCTTTAGCACCCCGCATTTTGGGACTCTCCACTTATGAAAAAGAAATGTTGGCCATCATTCATGTGGCGGCCATATCTGTTAGGGAGGCATTTCAAGATCCGCACCGACCACCAGAGCCTGAAGCACTTCTTGGAGCAACGAGTCTCCTCTCCTCTCCAACAGAAATGGGTAACGAAATTATTGGGCTACGATTATGAGATCCTCTATAGGCAAGGCAAGGAGAACTTGGTTGTCGACGCCTTGTCTCGCTTACCGGAGGGCGCTGTTGCTCAGATATCGCGCCCTCTGCTCGACTCCCTCAACGACATACAGGAGGAGGTCATGCGTGATCCCGAGCTGCGTACCATCGTGGAAGCCCTTCGGCTGGGACGGGACACGGCTCCCGGCTATCACCTCCAGAATGACAAGCTATACTATCAGGGCAGGGTGGTCATCCCCACTCAGTCAGCTTGGAAAACAGTCATGATGCATGAGTTCCATTCTTCTCCGACCGGCGGTCACGCGGGAGTTCTACGAACCCTCCAGCGAGTGCGGGCAAATGTCTTCTGGAAGGGGCTACGACGTGACATCCAGCAGTTTGTGCAGCAGTGTGACATTTGTCAGCGACAGAAATATGAGACTACGTCTCCCGCCGGCTTACTCACATCGTTGGAGATTCCACACTCCATCTGGGACACCGTGTCCATGGACTTCAACGACGGCCTGCCTAAATCTCACGGCAAGTCCGTTATCCTAGTTGTGGTGGACAAGTTGTCCAAATACCGGCAATTCTTGGCTCTGAGTCATCCATACACTGGCGAGTCAGTCGCCGATCTCTTCGCCCGAGAAGTCGTCCGCCTTCATGGCATTCCGCGGGCCATTATTTCCGACCAAGGCCCGACGTTTCTGAGGGCCTTCTGGAAGGAGCTCTTTCGCTTACAGGGTACCAGCTTACGTTTCAGCACCGCCCATCATCCCCAGACGGACGGCCAAACAGAAGTACTCAACCGGGGCCTCGAGACATACCTTCGTTGTTTTGTGTTGGATGACTCGCGTACTTGTACAGGTTGGCTGCATTGGACCGAATACTGCTATAACACCTCTTACCATTCAGCCAGCAAGATGACCCCATTCGAGATCGTGTACGGTCGTCCTCCTCCCTCGTTGAGCAGTTATGAACCGGGCAGTACAACGTTGCCAGCAGTTGATCGGGCCCTTCGTGATAGAGACCGCACCCTCGCTACTTTACGGGAGAATCTCTGAACAGCACAAGATCGCATGAAGACTCAAGCGGACAAACATCGCAAAGATCGGGAGTTTGCAGTGGGCGATGAAGTGTTTCTCAAGCTCTGTTCCTACAGGCAGTTGTCAGTGGCTCGAACAAACCAGAAATTGGCACCACGCTATTATGGTCCCTTCCGCATCATCTGTCGCGTGGGTCCGGTCGCGTACACCTTAGCTTTGCCAGAAGGATCGCGAATACACCCGACATTTCATGTGTCGACTACGACCCCTCCTGGAGGACATCCTGATGATCAAATGGAAGCACCGTGGCGCGGAGTACCGTCCCGAGATATTGGTCAAATGGAAGTATCTTACTGCGGCCCACAACACTTGGGTGGATTTGATGGAGTTCCGGGAGCTCTACCCCGACTACCACCTTGGGGACAAGCTGGTTTTTGATGGAGAAGGGAATGTTACGCCCCCGGATGGCGTACGACTATTTGGGCGTCAATATGCGCGCAGACAGAAAGAGGAGACAAGTAACAACGGGGCTGAACCAACCGGTTCAGCCCCCTCCCACTGAAGGCCGGCGGATTTGGGTTGAACCACCCGGTTCAGCCCCATGTGTGGGGGGCCGGCCGGCCCCCTCTTGGCCCCGGGTATAAATATTCCCAGGGTGCTTCTCTTGGTTCATTTCATGCAAGTACAAGATATTCTTCTCCTCCCTCCTTCAAACCCTAATTCTATCTCTTCTTCCTCTAGATTCTACCCTCCTCCCTTTAGATCTCTACTTTCTCCCTAACACTCTTAGAGTCATGTAAGGAGATATGAATGAAAGAAACTCTATTTCCTCAACCCAAAAAGAGATTTTTGGAAGCTCTCTCTCTCTCTTTATCTCTCTCTCTTGAGCACGCTTCTCTTAAGACAACCGCGGTCAATGCTCCATAGTATCTCTATTGGAAACGGGAATAAGTCCCTGCTTCGGACTACACCTCCCAAAACACTTAGCACCAAAATCCACTAAACTGCTGAATTCGCCAACTCTAGCCGCCTAACCGCGCGAGCACCCACTTGCGAGACGACCAACGCGAGACCGCCACTTGCAAACTCTAACTCGCGGCTCGCACTCGCTCCAACTCGCAATCTCCTTCTCGCGTGGTCGAACGATTCTACTCGCGCGAGTACACCACCTCTTCCAGTTCACCACTTCTGCGAGACCGCAGCCACGGCGAGTTCCAACTCGCGCAGCGAGATCAACTCGCGAGTACGCTTGCAGCGAGATCAACTCGCCGGACACAACTAGCGAGAGCACCAACTCGCGCGGCGAGATCACCAAGCCGCCCGAACTCGCGAGTACACTGCTTCTACTCGCCCGGATGCCTCCTTCCACTCGCACGGCGACGAACTCAAACCGTCCGCCAAAACTCACTGCCGGCAACTTTCTCTCACTAGACACCTTGGCGCTGCGGCGCTCTCTCCTCTCTCTAAACTTGAACAAAAGAGTTGGGAATTTTTCTCACTATTTCATCAAACTTACAAGTGAACAAACCAAGCCTTTATATAGGCAATTACGACTAATAAGAAAACGCCAAGTGGCAAGCTAATAAAAACTATTAACTCTTACCATTCATCTACCAACTCCTCAACTCCCCATTGATTACATTCATTCCCCCTTAATGCAATTAAAACAACAAACTCAAAACTCCCATGCATGTGGGGCCCGGTCAACAAGTCAACAATCTCTGCCACAGTCATCTCCACCTCCGGCCACTCCTCTGGCACCCTCCGAGTAGGCCCATAATAGACTCCTTTTTACCTTTATACGCCTTGAAGCTTTGACAATTATGTTCACTGGTTCGGCTTTTGATGGTCGAATCGGTCCATGTGGTCAATCGATACTGGTCCTACATCACTATGGTCAGTCTCTTGTAACCATATTTCAATACAAAAGGCAAAGAAGAAATTCTAGCGCAAAAGCCGAGGAGTAGGAGATTTCAAACCACATAAATATTTGTATTATTTACTCTACAATTGCTCGTTTGGGTTTTGTTCTCCCTAGCAATCGTAGCATCCAACAATAGTGACATTATTTTATGCTTTTGTAGGGATCTTTCATTCAATAATTTGAGTGTTCCATTACCCAAATTATCAGCCAGGACTCTCAAGTAGGTGCTCTTACCCACTCCATATCTAGTGCTACTTGGATTATTTTGGATTATTAAGACATGAGTATGACATTATTTTTGAATGTTTTCAGCATTGTTGGAAATCCTTTAATATGTGGGAAGAACTCTGTGAGCAACTGTTCTTCTGTGTCTTTGGATCCAATTTCCTATCCCCCAGATGACCTAAAGGGTGATATATAACATTATCTATATACTTGCTTTTCATTATGCAATAAGTTCTCACTTAGGACTTTAGTATTTGTTTACATGAGTACATTAATTAACAAGCATTTTTTTTCAGATCGGTCACAGCCTGGAGGGATGCGAAACCGTCGAATAATCATTGCCTTAGTTGCAAGTGTTGGATCGGTCTTATTTGTTTTTGTTGTGGTTGCTATGGTCCTTTGGTGGCACTATCAACACATTCAAGATATTTTCTTTGATTTAAATGGTTAGATTCTTTCCTTCCATACAACTTGTTGTCATTATAGTTTATTTTGTAATGCAAGACATGTGAAAACTCTAAAATGTGACACATAATGACCAAGAATATAAATGGTGTTTTTTCTACTAGTGTTCATAATTTAGCTTCACATCAGGAAACTCATGTAGCAATGTGCATTTAATGTAGATTTTGGGACCTTCCACCTAAGAACATATGATTTTGTGTAATATGCATAGTTTAACATATCTTACGAGATCACTCCAAAATTCAGGTTTATGGTCGGACAATCTACACTCATGTATGAGGAGATTGTTGAGTTTGTCTTATATCATCTGCGAAAGGGGCGGGCATTTGGTTTATATGTACTGTGAGAGAATGTCTCTCCCTAGAGCTGGATTTTGAGTTTACAACAACAACACTCAAGCCTTTATCCCACTATAGTGAGGTCGGCTATATGGATCCTTTGTCGCCATTGTGCCCTATCTTGTGTCATAATCTCACTAATTCTTAAGTACATCATGTTTTTCCTTATAGTTTCATTCCAAGTCTTTATTGGTTGACCCCTCCCTCGTTTAACATGCCTAGTGACTGGACTCTCATAACGCCTAACAGGTGCCTCTAATGGTCTCCTTTGCACGTGTTCAAACAACTTAGTCGAGCTTCTCACATCTTCTCTGCAATTGGTGCTACTCCTGTCTTATCCCTGATACATTCATTCCTAATTCTATCTAGTCTCGTGTGCCCACACATCCACCTAAGCATTCTCATCTCCGCAACACCCATTTTTTGCTCATGTACACAATTTACTCATATCAAAATAAATTCACATGTTAGAAGTCAAAGTCCCTACATGTTATATGTCATGCTGAGAATATAATCGTATGTCAGGAAACTCTTGTAACATTGTGTAATGAATATATTTCTTGATTCACCATAAGAGAATGTCTCACCTTACAACTAGATTTTGGATTTGAGAAAACTCAACAACACCCAACATTAGTTTCAGAACAGACTGGATCCAATGACTCATTCCCACCGTCTCACGTCACTCAATCAGAAAAAGCTACCTACCATATGTTAGAACGTGTGTTGAAACTATAATCTCGCAACAGAAAACTCATCTAACATTTTGCTTTTAGTATAGATCTTGGACCTCTTCACCTTTCAACAAATTGATTTTAGGTTAGATGCATATGTTCTAACACTAAGGCTTCGTTTGGCACAGCGGTGGTTGCCATAAACGTGGTGGTTATGAACCATCATTTGTGAACGTCCAACCTCACCTAAGGAATTTCATTCACTTCTATGTTCAAAACTACTTTTCTTTTTTGATGGCGGCCATAACTGGTGTCATGCCAAACATACATTTTTTGGCGGTTGCATTTTGTGTCCAAACTCACCAGAACAAAAAAAAAGGTGCGACAAACGGAGACTAAGAAAACATATTACAATTATCATCAATGTATTACATTACTATGTAAATTTTTGCACAGCCTGTGAGTATGATTCATTACAAGGAAATTATATAAACCAATACATTACATCATTTAGGTTGTTGATGATCAAATATGTTTTTTGCAGTATGTTAATGTTGAAACTGTCATTCACCAAATATTGTTTCACTGAAATTGTGAGATTTTCTCTAACTGTATAAATCATTGTCTTAGAAAAACAAGGCACCCTAAACTATTTGACTAATATTTATATGTTTAGTTATCTAAACCAGTGTCATATGACATATTAACTAATTATTTAAAATCCAGAATGATTTTTGGCAGACTTATGTGAATGATATCTTCCTTACAGAGCAATATGATCCAGAAGTATGCTTTGGCCATTTGAAGCGGTATTCGCTGAAGGAACTCCGGTTAGCTACAAATAATTTCAACCCGAAAAATATATTGGGGCAAGGGGGATATGGAATTGTTTATAAGGGATGCCTTCGTGATGGGACACTGGTCGCCGTTAAGAGACTGAAAGATTATAATGCGCTCGGTGGAGAAATTCAGTTTCAAACTGAAGTCGAAATGATAAGTTTGGCTGTCCATCGGAATCTCCTCAGGCTGTATGGGTTCTGCACAACCGAGGACGAGAGGTTGCTTGTCTACCCTTTTATGCCTAATGGAAGTGTTGCTTCTCAATTAAGAGGTGCGTACTTCATTGCAATTGCTTAGTCTTGTTAACTTCAAAACTTGTTTAGCTAGTGTGTGTGAGGGATTGGAGGAAAGCCGATTCATTTAACTTTGCTATATAAGGGTCTGTTTGGCGCAGCTCTGGCGG
This sequence comes from Platanthera zijinensis, assembly GCA_039513925.1. Classification (NCBI taxonomy): domain Eukaryota; kingdom Viridiplantae; phylum Streptophyta; class Magnoliopsida; order Asparagales; family Orchidaceae; genus Platanthera; species Platanthera zijinensis. The sequence goes on along the minus strand of CM077082.1, from coordinate 9,910,336 downwards.
CTGGAGAATCTCTATTCCAGCCGCCAGAGCTGTTTTTTAACTGTTTGGGACAGCTCCTTAACAGCAACTTTTCAGAAATCTGGAGCTGTTTTGCAGCTCTTCAGAAATCTCCCCCCCCAGCTTCAGCTTCCGCAAAATAGCTTTCTCTCACATAGGTTTTGGAAATCTAATGGTTTCTTCAGTTGGAACATGCTCAGAGGCCGGACGGCCTTCCTCCGGCGATTCCGAGCCCCGGAAGGCCTTCCTCCGGCGATTCCGAGCCCCCGACGGCCTTTCTCCGGCGATTCCGAGCGCACTTCTGCACATAACACCCAAACACTCTGCAGCTTTTCAAAACTGCTACCCAGAGATCTATTTTAAAACAGCTCTATCCGAACAACAACTTTTCAATCCGCCAGAGCTGTCCCAAACAGAGCCAAGTCATTTTTCCTTTTGGGGAGGTTTGCTTGTTTAAGATCAAAAATTACATTTTTGAGTGGTGGTAGTGAGGATTAGTGGTTTATCAAATAGTTTATTTGAGCGGCGACATCCCCCCCCCCCCCCCCCCCAGCAAAAACATCTAAACAAACAAACCCTGCGTGCACAGTGGACCGTGAGGCCTAATCTTTTCTATTGCCACTTCAAATGCTAAGAGAAAACACTTGCATTAGAGAGTTTATACAAGAGTTTGTTTTTTTAGTATGAAAGCTAAAAAAACTAATAAAATTGCATCCATTAATTATGCTGACAGCTTGGTTTTTCTTCTCCAATAAGTCAATTATGATCTACTCTTTTTTAAGCCTGACTGGTATGAACACGAATAAGTAAACTATCTATTGGGAAAGTAAAAATATCATCATATATGCATATTAATTTACAGGGAGTCTAACTTTGTCATTCCTATTCTAGCAGAGCTTAATATCCATGGAAGGCCGGTCTTAGACTGGTCGAGGAGGAAGAGGATAGCACTTGGAACTGCGAGAGGTTTACTCTACCTGCACGAGCAATGCGACCCCAAGATAATCCACCGGGACGTAAAAGCCGCCAACATTCTTCTGGACGAAGATTTCGAAGCAATTGTAGGGGACTTTGGGTTGGCCAAGCTTCTCGATCATCAGGAGTCGCATGTTACAACCGCAGTTCGAGGCACGGTCGGCCACATAGCTCCCGAATATTTGTCCACCGGCCAATCATCAGAAAAAACCGACGTCTTCGGCTTCGGCATTCTGCTTCTCGAGTTAATAACCGGGCAAAAAGCCGTAGATTTCGGGCGAGGAACGAACCAGAAAGGAGTGATGCTTCATTGGGTGAGATTTTGACCATCAGAACAGTATGGTAATAGTAATTGAAATCTGAGTTTTTTTTATACTACAGGTAATGAAGCTTCATCAGGAGAAGATTCTAAGTATGATGGTGGATAAGGACCTGAAGTATGATTACAACAAGGTGGAGCTCGAGGAGATGGTTCAAGTCGCTCTTTTGTGCACGCAATATTACCCGGCCCGCCGGCCCAAGATGTCCGAGGTGGTGCGGATGCTTGAAGGGGATGGTCTTAATGAGAAATGGGAGGCAACGCAGAGCCTCGACACGCCAAAATCCCGCTCCGGCGAGCAGCCTCCTCCAAAGTACTTGGACTATATGGAGGAATCGTCACTCGATATCGAGGCAATCGAGCTATCGGGCCCCAGATGATATACTTCTATAGGTATTTATTATAACCTCCAATTGTACATTTCCTTCTCAAGAGTTTTTTTTGGTGCTGGATGTGGTGAGGTATGGTTGTTCCTTTCTGGTGAAGGGGACAATTGATCTTGTCTTGTAAAAAGGAAATTGATAGCAATGAGTTTTGCCGGCGGCAGCGGCGCGAGGAGTTCACGACCACTCGAGCGATAGCGAGAGGACTAGTAAACTCGAGCCTTACCTTACTGTTGCAATTTCGTGTGCACGTGGAAGGATGAGTGATAGTTCTTTGTTCTTATTTCGATCTTTTTGTTCCGTATTGTTCATAACTAGGTGAGATTTGAGACTCCCAACAAGTTATTTGTTGAGAACAGTCTCACATTAGGAAACAAACATAGCCTTGTGCTGATCCTGGGTCTCCCCACCTCCAACCAATTGGTTTTAACACCCAATTAAATATTAATAATACATTTGCTTGAAGTCAAAGACCATGCACTTGAGGGGGCATGCTGAGAATAGTTTAATATTGGGAAAATAATATAGCTCTTTGCTAGATCCCAAGCCTCTCGACCTCAAACCAATTGGTTTTAGGTTGGATGCTATAGATTTTAACACAGCAGGACAACGATGTTATGTCTAATGACCCATTCTTTTGGGGCCTGTTGAGAATAGTCCCACATCGAAGAGCTAAAACATAGCAATGTGTGCTTAGTATAGATCCCGGGCCTCTTCACCTCAAACCAATTGGGTTTAGATTTGGATACTTAGATTTTAACATTGTAAGAGAGCGAGATTACACACAATGGGCCATTCCACATCACCTAATTTTAAAATAATAATTCATGTGTTAGAGGCCAAAGATCCTGCATGTGAAGGGCCCGTGTTAAGAAAAACCTCACATCGAAGAATTAAACCATAGACTTGTACACTTATATAGTTCTCGGGACTCTCCACCTCTGATCAATTGGTTTAAGAGTGATGTTTGGAATCCACGTGTTTACGTGAAAGAACATTCAAAAATTAGCCCCATGCCGGGAAACTAGTATAGTTTTGTGCACTTAATCAATGGAATTTTAGCTTAGCTGCTTGAATTCTTGTTTATTTTATCTACTTTTCCTATTTAAGAAGTTGGAATTTTATACTGAACTTGTAAGCCTTCAATTTATATTAAATATTATGAACAATGTTGGGTTCAGATTAAGGTTAAGCTGAACCACTTTTCTTCTTTTTATGTATATAACCTTCTTCTTGAATCCAGGTTGAACCAACATTCTTCTGTTTTGAATGGGGGAAGAAAGTAGGCAGAAGTGGGGCTGGCGGTTGAAGGAAGCGGACCGAGTATTCCCTCAACATAGTAGGATAGTTGATGTCAAGGTGACGTTACCACCGCGACTGCGAGGCTTGGTGAAGGCGTGATGCTAGAATCAATTAACCGGAGATCAGCTGAGTTTCCCCAACTTCTGTGAATAGTTGATCGAGATCGGTCGCATTGGCTAAAGAGCATTTGCGGATCGACAGAACAGGCATTAGAGCCGAGCGAGAATTGAGGTTTGAGATGGAGGGAAATTTATGAGGATCTCGAAGAAGTCTTCGTTGCTTTGTTTCTCAGATGTTTGAGACCATCGATGTTTTGTTTGGGAGTCGGACAGATTTCCCCCCGGGAAAATAGGATTTTTTTTTATATTAGCTCTCTTTTACAGCGGATTAATATAGGTTCTCTTATGTTCAAGGAATTGGTCATGTTTTTACAATGTTTTTTGGCACATCATCCATTTTTTCTAGTATTTTCGCAGGGCTTTGAAATATTGTATATTGTATCTCTATCCCACATAGTTCACCAAAAAAGAGAAGAATTACAGCTGAGTAGGCAATCCTGGAGCGTTGTGCCTTTAATAGCCCATCTATCATGGCTAGTTTCTACATTGTGTTCTTCATTGCTCTGCTTCCTTAATCAAAAGTCCAGGAGTGACTTTAAGGTAGAATATTTAAGGGTGTAAGCCTGTAAGGTTTGCTTCTGTACATTAGTTGTTTCTTCAATTTCCAAGGAGGCATGTAAATTTTGGGACATTTTGAGTTCCCATGTAATATTTTTGTTGTCGACATGTTCCGGTTGTTGAAAAATAAGGTAGATGTGGGTACGATATGTGGATTAATTGAGCACGTGTCTCTATTTTAGCGAGAAAATTATGTAAACCTTTGGTGAACTGTCTGTAGGGTCATTTACCAAGACCTCTCCTCTAAATTTGATACATTATAGATTGCACCTCTCTTATTTTTGAAAATACATGCACAACAAAACTCCCCTCTCCAAAAAAAAAAACTAAGCATAATTAGATGTACCCTTTCAAGAGAAGTTTTAATAATTATTCATTGTGTATATGGTAAACTGTCCACCAAGTAAATGCTGATGTTACTTTGCAATTATAGCTAAACATGAAACATCATTCTATTATTAAAAGTAAATGTGTAACATTTACCAGTCTGCAAGTACTATAAAATGAAAATAAGAGCGAAATACATTCAACATTACTTCATGTTCATTGGACATTTCATAAATATCACAAAATTAGGCTTCGATTGGGATGGCGTCTTTGCTCCGATGTATTTGGACAAAATGCCGCCTTCATATAATGCATGCATGGCAAGACAATGCTCAACTGCCACCAAGACAGAAAACTAGTTTTGAACATAAGTGGATTAAAAGTTGATCAGATGAGGTTGGGCGTTCACAAATGACTTCATAACCACCACATTCATGACCACCACCACGCCAAATGGTGGCTAAATTAAGGTTGCGTTTGGCGAGACTTATCGCGGCTTATTTGCTCCGGTGAGATTGGACAAAAATGTCATTGTCATGTCAAAATCTTGTCTCAAACTAATTTTCTTTTTGTAACATGTCATACCAAACATACATTTTATAACAATGACGTTTTTGTCCAACCTCACCGGAGCAAATAAGTTGTGATAAGCTGCGCCAAACACAACCTAAGTGAACTAAGATGAAGCTCCCAAAAGCCCGGATACAGAATAAGAAATGTCCACTACAAATGTCCGCAACAGATGGCAAGAGGAGAAGAATCTCTAGCTTAGTGTAATCAAAATCTAACACAGGACATGAGTTGTAGGGCAAGAAATAATAAACGACAAAAGCAACATAGGAAATAAAGAGTTTACAAAAACACTACTGTATCTGATAATTGTATATTTTACTTTTGAAGTTGAAACAAACAATATCAATAGCAACAAACAATTACATTGAAAATTAGATTAGGATACAAAATACAAGTAGAGATTTTTTACATAAGGGTAGGTCCATCTTTTAACATTGAAATGTTAACAGGTGCAACAAGTTCATGCATGTTCTTCTACTAGGGGATCACATCTACAAAATACACATAGTTATTAAAGCTCAGTGAGTTTGAACAAAAAAGACAAGGTCATAGAACCATATGTTTGGCATGACAATGATTATGACTGCCGCCAAAAAAGAAAACTAGTTTTGAACATAAAAGTGGATGATGCTCCTTAGGTGAGTTGGGGCAATCAAGCATGAAAATTCATATCCACCGAGTTGCGCAAAAAAATCCTAAATCTCAGGTAACCATCAATTGCTGTCACAGAAAGCTGCAAAATGAAGATCGCAAGAAAAATATAGATATTTGCTATAAAGTGGGTAAAGCAACAGATGATAGAAATGTATGTGAATTTCAGTAGATGCTTCATGGAACGAGTCTCTTCAGAAGAGAAAGACCAGATTTGAAGCCACTGAATATTGACAGCCAAAAAGTTTTCAGAACACAGTTTCCTGCTGTGGAAGACTGAGCTCTGGAGCCTTTGTGGTCTGAAATTTGGGACATTAATTTGCATAACAAACATAAGAAAAAATTCAAGTATAATAATAATTGTATTGCCTTGCATTTTGAATTAAAAAATTTTGGACTTCAAGAATTGTATTAGTTAAAAACAATGTAGCTCCCCAACGTCCAGAAGCAGAGCAAGAAAGATCTGAACTGGATAGCGAGAGGAGGCAAATATCTAGCTTCATGTTATTAAAGCCTATATATAATAGATAGGCCAAAACTAATGAACTGTGAAGCTTCACTTTAGAGAAGGAACTAAAAGAGTAAATTATCAGTGCTGGTAGTAATAGAAATAAAAAACCTACCTACAAATATTTAAGGAAGCCAGCACTAAACACCTCTCAATTAGGAGGTTTTTGCACATTGCATCCCATGTATTTAATAATGGCACTTTGCACCTCCCAAAGACTTCAATATTGCCATTTTGAGCTTTAAATATTCAATTAAGAGGATGCAAACATCAATATTAAAGCTTTTGGAGGGTACAAAATGCACAAATTAAATATCTAAGGTCCAATGAGCAAAGAACTCCTAATTGGGAGGTGAATAGTGTCAGAAGTCCAAAATATAATGGCAGTTTCACCATCTGATATCTCATAATTGCTGTGGATACTTTCCACAAGAAAATTGTAATAATAGCTTTAACATTGCCAGGAAATAGTCAGTTTTAAATAACAAATTGGTAGATGTCATGTCTCCAAACTGACCGATGCCTAATTTTAGCTGATAAAAACTACATTAGAAATCAGATCAACCATTAAAAGATAGCATGGAGGCTAGACCAAAAAATGAATGATAGATAAAGTTTTGAGCATAATAGATATCACAGATTAATGCTTCCGGACAACAAACACAAATTTAATGGTCAGTTTGACAGCAATTTTGCTCCGTTGAGTTTGGCCAACAAAACCACCGTCATACAATGTGTTTGACATGAAAATGGTTAACGGCTACCAATAAAAAAAATTATTTTTGAACATTAAAGCAGATGGAGTTCCTTAAAAGAGGTAGGGAGTTCACAAACGAAAGTTCATAACTGTGTTGAAGACAGCCACCTTAGTGCCAAACAGAACCTTGAAGTAAGAAGTGTTACAAATTGTCAAATAGAGTACTTTTGAAGCTGAATAAATTGTTCAGCTTTTGAAATGTTAACAGCTAAAACAACAAAATACATCAAGAACAATTCAAATTCAAGAAGTTTTTAACCTAGGTACTTACAAAAACTCAGTCCCTTAGATGTTCTTTGAATTTGCGATCATATCCGCAAAATTCATTACAGGTCTGTAGGATCATCATAGTTGTGAAATCTACAGTTGTTTTTTGAGGCAAGTAAAAAAAAACCCAAAAAAATCATGGGAAATGATTTGAATGTATGCAATTCAATAAATTTCTTCAAGGATCTACAGAAATCTCAAAGAATCACATAAATGTGATTTACCAATGAAGTACAACAACTAATGTGGCTTCAAGGGAACGAGTCTATTGAGAATTGAGATCATCAACGACCAGATGATGAAGCCATGAAACATCAACACCCCAAAAAGTTTTTGGAGCAGGAAAACATATGGAAAACTTTTTTTAAACTGACAGATTTAAGTTCATGTTCTACACATGCTGTTATTATAGCTTCAAAGAAATGAAGACATTTTACATGTAAAAAACTTTCATGAGTTATAACGTAGTCAGTAATGAAAATATTAACCATGCAGTAAGAACTGTTAATTGGTGCTTTGCACCCCAAAATATCATGATTTTGGAAAATTGAATCCCAATGTTTTAGATTTAGGGCAATGAATAAATGGGAATTTTACACTCTATGCAAATTATCCCTCAAAATTAAACTTTGGGTGCAAAATGCCAATTTAAAAGTATTTGGAGGGTGCAATGCGCCAAAAGCATGAAATTCTAGGTTGCAAAGTGCCAATTAGCGCAGTAATAACTATGAAGACTGGTTTCTAGTAGAATGAAATATAAACATAGATGCAGAAACAAATTAAGAAAGATCTCCCAAAGATGATGGGAGGGAAATCTCTATCATCAATTAATCTAATAACATTCCCTGCGTATAAGTTAATAAACAACAATGTAATCAACAGTGCAAATTTTGAAAGAGAAGTAAAACCATTGATGGTATATTCATATTTTCATGTGCATTTCAATGACAAGAAAAATAAAGGGTGTTGACATAACTAGATCTCATAAAAGAACCTTAACAACATGGTGACTTCATCTTCAAATCATCATACCATTACTAGATCAGAAACAAAAAGAAATAACAATAATAGCTTCAACTAATATTTGTTGTTTATACTTAAAAAACTGCAGCTAACAGAACTAATGGCAGCCAAAAAATTGCTATTTTCAAATAAACCGACAAAGAATAGCATATAACAGAAGTTGGTTTTGTAAATTGGTGGAAAGATTCAAGTTTTATAATTATCTAGATAGATCAAGAAAAATTGGGAACAAAAAAGTAGTCTTTAAAGTTTGGGTGCAAAATTGGGAGGGTGCAATCTGAAAATTATCCCTCAAAATTAAACTTTGGGTGCAAAATGCCAATTTAAAAGTATTTTGAGGGTGCAATGCGCCTAAAGCATGAAATTCTAGGTTGCAAAGTGCCAATTAGCGCAGTAATAACTATGAAGACTGGTTTCTAGTAGAATGAAATATAAACATAGATGCAAAAACAAATTAAGAAAGATCTCCCAAAGATGATGGGAGGGAAATCTCTATCAACAATTAATCTAATAACATTCCTTGCGTATAAGTTAATAATCAACAGTGCAAATTTTGAAAGAGAAGTAAAACCATTGATGGTATATTCATATTTTCATGTGCATTTCAATGACAAGAAAAATAAAGGGTGTTGACATAACTAGATCTCATAAAAGAACCATTACAACATGGTGACTTCATCTTCAAATCATCATACCATTACTAGATCAGAAACAAAAAGAAATAACAATAATAGCTTCAACTAATATTTGTTGTTTATACTTAAAAAACTGCAGCTAACAGAACTAATGGCAGCCAAAAAAAATTGCTATTTTAAAAAAAACCGACAAAGAATAGCATATAACAGAAGTTGGTTTTGTAAATTGGTGGAAAGATTCAAGTTTTATAATTATCTAGATAGATCAAGAAAAATTGGGAACAAAAAAGTAGACTTTAAAGTTTAGGCTCCATTCGTTTGCATGTTTTGCAACTTAGTTTTTGATTTGAGTTTTTGAAAACCAAATATTATCATTTGTTTGGCTCTTTTTTGATGCGTTTTGGACCCAAAACTGCACTGTTTTCCTTCCTAAAAGAGCCACCCGTGAACTTAGTTATTAAAGGCGCAAGGCGAACCAAGGCGCAAAGGGGTCTTGGAGCCTAGGCACAAGACTCAAGGCGCAAGCGCCCGCCTGATGAAGGTAAGGCGCAATCACATTCATTTTAAATAATTATCATTAAACACCAATTCATCTTCTAGATCAGATTCTTCATTTATTCAACTCATAATAATTCATTACTATAATTTATCTCTTAAAAAATAAAATCAATGTGGTCATTAAAATCATATTTAAGTCTTGATGCTCGATTATTTTCACAAACATTACATCATGCAAAAATTATTGAATTTTTACATTATTTTTTCGTTATTTTAGAAAAAAATTTATAGTAGAAATTTGACTCAGATGCGCCTTTAATGCTCCAAAGGCGCACAAAAGCGCAATCATCTGAGTCTGTTGAGCCTGGAGCCTTAGGCGCGCCCGAGGCGCGCCTTTAACAACTTAGCCCGTGAAAACAGACATCAGGAGATCTGTTTTCATTGGTTTTCAGAAAGGCCACTCCCCCTTCTTCCCCAACAGAACACGCGAACCCCCCTCCTGCCGCATGCAAAACCCTCTCCCAACGGCGATTCGGGCAACGCAGCAGCAAAGAATCAGCGGCTTCTACAGCCAACGAGCTTCCTCCTCACACCAGCGAAGGATTTTCTTGCTTGAGATTGAAGTTGGTAGAAAGAGAAAATGGTAGAATATTTGCTTCGTGATATTTGCGCCTTTGCGCTATCTCTCTTGTGTGAAGGCGACGTTGAAGCATTGTTGGCCAAATGGAGTGCTTCTCTCTCTTGTGTTGTCTTCTCTACCCATGCTCCCCTTTTCTCACCTCGGTCTCTAGCACCCTCTTCTCTATTCTTGCTCTTCTTCTTCTCGTCTTCGAGACATTATAAGATACCGTTGTTTCCTCCCTCCGTCATCTTCTTCTCTGTTTCCTTAAGCTTCCTGTTTTCTTCAGCTTAAGTGAGGAAATGTCAAGTTCTGATACCAGAGTTTTGCCAATTTTTTATAAACAGATCTTGATGAGATTGAAGTTGTGCATGTTAGGTAGACTTAACAAGCACTCTTAAAACTAGCTGGTTATAAATTTATTTTATCGCAATACATATTTTTATTAGGTAATTGTTGTGCCCATTTTTGTAAATACAGATGACCAGTTAATATATAATGCAAATTTATAATCTAGTTTGAAAAATAATGATGCATTAATATGGTAATATGCTCTTGGCCGCATTGCACACTACCACTGAATGCAAGATGGATGTATTAAAATAATTCTGCAAACAAACATACGTTTTTGTTTTGTCCCAAAACGGACCTGAAAACCAATCTGCAAACTAACATAAGTTTTTGTTTTGGCCCAAAACGAAAACGGATGACTTTTTTATTTTGGACAAAAAAAACTTCCAATGAAAACACTCCAAACGAATGCAGCCTTAGGGTTTGGAAGAAATATCCACTACATAAAAAAGTATGTAGTGACAATATAAAATCCAAAAGGGAAGTTATTTATTTTGATTAAATGAATCTTTTTATATTGAATTCTTAACAGCTATCAACAACATCCATCAACGACAACACAAATTTAAGAGGAATCTGCCTAATCTACAACTCAGTCCCTTAGATGTTCTTTGATTATGCGATCATGTCCGCAAAAAATCATTACAGGTCTGTAGGATCATCATCATTGCAAGATCTAGGTTAAAAATGGAAGAGGTTACAGGAAAGCGTAAGATATAAATGGAGTGTATGTAAATCGGCAGACACATCAAGGATCGATAGAAACCTCGAAGATCGCATAAATGCCGATGTAATACAACGTCTACTGTGGCTTCAAGGGAACGAGTCTATTGGGAATTGAGATCCTCAACGACCAGATGACGAAGCCATAGAAAATCAACCGGAAACTTTTTCAGCTAGCAAAGTAAATAGAACAATGTCATGGTTGTGATGAAGTATAAGCTTTCTAGGTATGCTATGACTCGAAGAATATCTAGAGAAAATTATGTAGATAATCAAAGTGGGTGACAATCCGAGTGAGCCTGTGATGTACACTGAACCTCAGGCTGTAGATTTTAAACAATAAAGTTATGATCTCTCTAACTAATTGTGGGGTGAAGGAACTCCATGGGCAATTTTAGACTTTATAAACAAACGTAAGACTACCGCACAAATGTAACAACGTCACGAATCACAATTCCACAACCACAGAAAATAGGTGACGGACAAATATGGATATGAAATTAACGGTATTCAAAATCAGTTAACTATTCATTTAGAATGTGAGCATAAAAACTACTAACGTTGGAGAGTGAGGAGGCGAAGAGGTATACCAAGGGTAGGGGTGGCAGCCACTGAAAAGTTTCTGGAAGGATGTAGGAGAACCCACAAACAGCTGCTGTGCTCGGGACTGCCTAGAGGAGGAGAAGCTCTGGGTCCTGCTGAAGTGGATAGGCTGCTCGCGGGGAGGGGGGCTGGAAGCCTGGAATCGACTAAGTAGCCGTAACAGCCGGAGGAGGAGGCGGTTAAGTTGCCGGAGGCCTGAGTTGCCGTGGAAGACAGCGGTGGGTCAGGACGGAAGCAAAGAACACTGGCGGCTGGATCTGGATGCAAACTGCTGGTAGGGGAAGAGTGGCCGTGGACAGGAGGAGGCTCTGGCGTGCTCTACGGCGGAAGGAGAGGGCTTCAAGGGTGGCGTCGTCGATGAAGAGGGCCACTGGAAGGTGCGGGGGAGGCTGCGGGAGGTTTCCGTCGGGGGAAGACAGTAGCGGGAAGGTAGCGGTGGCTTCAGGAGGTTGCTCAACTGGTGGTGGCGGAGGCGTTGGGAGTTACCGGCGAACACGGAGGCGATGGAATGTCGCGGGCTTCAGGGTGCGGCGCTGGAAGAAAAGGGAACAGAGACTCGCAGTTAGCGGCTCTAGGGTTTTCTTGATAGGAACGGAGGATGCACTCTATTTATAGGAGAAGCTTCACCCCCCTAGGGTTTTCTTCACAGGAATTACAGGCTTCAACATTTTGGAGTGGGCTTTAGAGCGGGCCTTGGAGTGGGCTGGCAGTTCACTTCAGAATTATACAAGAGGGCATGATGATAAGTATTCCCCCCATTTTTAATTTTAAAATAACTAATTAGTTAAGCATGTCCTAATTAGCATATCTCATAAACTATCGAACCTATGCATTTAGGGTCTCGTTCGTCGGTCTACCAACATGTCAAACAAAATTGCACGAATCACATGTGTGATACAAAATAACACTAAAGCGCTCATAACATGCGCGATACAACTCAACACAACACATAACGATCCAAAAAGAACATAAAAGCATGTGCTACAAAAATAAAGACATGTGCAATAATAATAAGTTTGGTGTGACTGCTGGCATTGGCAGACCTATATGGAGGCACACCCGGGCACTTTCCTGGGTCAAATATTTGAAATTCTTTTAATAGGTTGCATTGTTCTTAAATCCATGATAGGTATACTGTTCCAAGCTCATATTTAGCTAGCTGTATTTCTCCGGACTGTCAACTATGTCAGTTTCAGGCTATTAAGTAGTTTTGTCTTCTCTCCTTTCAAAGACAACCTCCCCGCCTCCACCTTTGCGAGGCTGAGCAGTGGTAAGTTTTAGGGCGTTGTTAAGGGCACCGCAGTTTTGGCTATGTGCACCGCACTTTCTCCTAGTTTTTCGCGCTTTCTAGAAATACGCTTTGTACATGTATTTTTAGAAAAAGTGTTCAACACGAAAGTTGTAGATCTCGACGAGATCTACAACTTTCGTGTTGAACATTTTTCCTAAAAATGCATGTACAAGGCGTACTTTGGAAATACGCTCAAGTTTTGCGGTTTCTAGAAATACGCATTGTACATGCATTTTTAGGAAAAGTGTTCAACACGAAAGTTGTAGATCTCGTCGAGATCTACAACTTTCGTGTTGAACACTTTTTCTAAAAATGCATGTACAAAGCGTATTTCTAGAAAGCGCGAAAAACTAGGAGAAAGTGCGGTGCACATAGCCAAAAATGCGGTGCCCTTAACTGCTTTCTCCTTCTCGTTCTTCCTTCCCATCTATTGATGTCGCAGAGCAGCAAAGCATGTTTTCTCCTTCCCATCTATTGATGTCGCAGAGCAGCAAAGCATGTTTTCTCCTTCCCATATAAATGCCATGCAACTGCTTTCTCCTTCCCATTCTACTTTCCCATTTCTTGATGTCGCAGAGCAGCAGAGCAGGCTGTTATATCTCTTTATTCTCAAGCAGGCAAGGAGCAGAGCAGTTTTATTGATGTCGCTCTTACTTCACAAATTTTATACATTTTTCTGAATCTTTGGGCTGCGACTTCAAGTAGGAAGCTTCTCAAGTGATTTCTAGTTCCAAATCCCCAGCTTAGTGCGATTTTCAGACCCAAACTCCGGTGGCCGGAGCAACCTTCTTCGGGTTCCATCCCAAGTTTCCAAATCCATTCTTGATTTCAGTTTTTTGTCGGATTTAGTTTTTTATTACATTTTCCCATTTATATTTTGCTCAATGAGACGGTTGTGCTTTCTCTTAATGCAATAAGAGGCTGAATTAACAATTAGATCAAATGAATTGAAAATCTTGCACACACTTTGATAACGGTCAATGATATTTCTAATGGAAACAGAGATTGCAACTAGACATTAAGCAAGCAATTGTGGTGTGTTATTCTATTTCTATCACTTGCAATATTTTTTTTACTTTTTTAATTTAATTTTTTTTATCAAAAATCTAACTATTTTATTTGGTGCCTGGGTCAGACGAAAATCCTGGGTCAGCCACTGACTGTTAGGTTATCTCACTCCTATTATGAGATAGCCAAATGACATACCCTTATTTCTAAGTTTAGGATTTTACATTAAAAATTGAGGATTTAAATGAGCGCATTAAAACTTTGTTGAAAAATATTGAGTGTGTCACTGCAGCAGTCCGACAGAATCTGAGTGGGTTGTGCACCTTTGTTCACAACCTTTAAGTGGCAATACACACGCATTATGCTTCTCTCCTGTATACCTCCCCACTTTATATTACATAATGGAACCCGAGGTTAGGTCACTCGATATTCCCCTTCCTCGCCTCATCAATTTTCTGACGAGAACCTTAGCCCCACCCCCACCACGACACTCACTTCAGTCAAGGTGGTTCTCCTGAGCCCCTGCTCAAGGAAGAAGGAGAGCTTCCGCTTATTTTTATCTCCCCGACTGAAGTCATGAGTCCCCTTATCTCCGATATAGCACCCCCTTCGATTGAGAAGGTTCTCCCCGAGCCCCTACTCAAGTAAGAAGAGATATGATTTCTCCTACTTTTATCACTCTAACTGAAGTCATGGATCCATTGCCTCTATGACAACACCTATTTTAGCAACTGAGTTTTTCCTGAACCCCCGCTTTCGAAGAACTTACTAGTGATGTGTCACTCACCTTGGATAACACATTATCGCTCTCTCTTCTCCTAGAGGAGGAGTTGGCTAGTGATGATGCTCTCATCTTAGGTGACATATACTCGTTCGCCATATGTCCTAATTTTCGTAGCACACTGCCGCCCCAATCTCGTGAGGCCACAAACATTGTGCTTGGTGACCACTCGCTAGTATTATTAGAGTCACCACCCTATATTGATTTTATTTTTGGTGAGCACACATTTTGTTCACATCACTTCTCTTTGATTGTAGGCAAGCATGTTGCGTCACCACATCACTATCGTTTGATTTCTGACACTTTTAAGTTTAGCCTTATTATGAGAATCAAAGCGATCCTTAAATTTTTTGCTCCTCGTAGGGACACTCGTTTCAAGGACTTCTTATGGAAGATTTTACACGATAGATTTGGGATTTTCTTAAATTTTGGTCACTTGAGTGGGACTCTAACCGGTGAAATTAAGACGATAGTTGATCCTAGTTTAGCCGACGTACATACGTGTCTATCAAGCGAGTGCATGTTGACGTATGAATTACTAATTTCACGGGTTGATCTCACTTATTTCCTGCTTTTCCTTCTGCCACCTTGATAGTTTTACTTTCAAGACAGCCTAAACACCTAGAGGGGGGGGGGGTGAATAGGTTCTACTTCTGTATAAAAACTTCTAGGCAGAATTCAATTTAATGGCTAACACAATAATCATAGCAATCACAGAAAATAAAACATCACAGATTGCACAATGTTTTATAGTGGTTTCCCAAGATCTGGGTACATCCACTTTCCCCCTTCACCTATCTAGCAGTATGCTAGATTCGGCCAAACTTCCACTAATCTCAGATCAACAGATCCTACAACTCAGAACCCAACTGGTTCCTACAACTCAGGCACAACAGCCCTACCTCAGCCTTACCCCAAGGCCTACAACTCAGAGAAGACCCTTCTCCTACACTCAGCCTTTATAACACAGGCTTACAACTCAGATCTGTGTAAACAGATCCTACAGAAATATAGAAAATATTATTTAACTGTCTTGCCTGAATTGAGAGAGAAAAGGCCAAGACAATTCTTGATCAGCTGATGAAATCAACTGTATCTGAGCTTTCTTCAAAGCTTCTTGAATATGAACTTAGCTGAGTTGATTTCCAAACAGCTTCTTGAGAATCCACTGGTGGTTTCTTTCTGCTTCTTCAAATTCTGGCTTGATCTCTCTCTATCCAGCACTTTGAATGATTCTTCTGAATTCTGATTAGAACTCTTCTTTGATCTATCCTTAGATAGTCTTCTTTGATCTTCCGGAGAAGATCTTCTTAAGTGCCTAGCACTTTCTTGAAATGAATTGGATTGTAATCCTTCTCAACTTTTTGATTCTTATCAATGTTTTCAAAAGTTACTTTCTCCTTCTGAATCTGTCTATTTATAGACTTTCTTCATGGTAACCGGCTGATCCGGTTTCTAACCGTTTTCTGACAAGTCTGACAGCTTCAGTTAACCGGTGGCAACCCACAGCTGTCAAGTCTTCAAACAAGTCCTGTGCCTTAGTCTTGAACCACAAGTTGTCGAGACAATCTGTCAGAAAGTGTCGAGACCATCTGTCTATCTGTGTCGACACAACTGACTTTGGTGTCGACACAGTCTTCAGTGATGTCGACTAAGTTGCCTTTGAGTCGACACAGCTTCTTCTGAAAATAATTTGGTCTTGACTCTTCAGTGTGTCGACACAAGTCCTGTGTGTCGACACAGTTGTTGTAGAATCATAACTTAGTAAGTGTCGACTTAGCCTTCAGGTGTCGACACAGTCTTCTTCTAACACATCTATAATGTGTCGACTCAATCACAATGTGTCGACACATTCTGCTGGTGTAGACAAACTTGAGGTCGACTATATTCTTCTGTGTCGACACATTTTCCCAATGTTGAGGTCGACGCTTTTCTTCTGTGTCGACACAAATTCCCAGTGTTGTGTCGACTTACTTCTTCTGTGTCGACACACTTTCCCAGTATTTGTTGTTGACTAACTGCTATGTGTCGACATATTCTCTCTGTGTCGACACTTTTTCCCAGTGTAGTTGTAGACTAACTGCTATGTGTCGACACTGCTTCCCAGTGTTGTGTCGACTACTTTCTTCTATGTGTCGACACATCCTTCTCTGTGTCGACACTTGGACTTAGAATTTTTTTCTGCATACTTTATCAATTCTTCACCTGCACATGTCAACTCAAAACAACATCAAATACACTTTGATGTATATCATTGAGCTAGGTTGGGCTTCTTCAAATCAGGTACATATTTTTCAATGTACCCAACACACCTATTTACCCCACACATCATCTTTATCATCTTTTAAAATCTCTAATAATTACTGCTCATATAAATGTTTGGCAAATAGAGAAACCTACGGAGAACTCCCCGGAGAAACAAAGGAACTACGGAGAGGCGTCACCGTCAGAAGCTGATAAAGAAACCTACAGAGATGTCCCCTACTGCACAACTTCAGAAACCCTAGCAACACTTCAGGAACCCTAGCGGTGGCACTATAGAAACCCTAATGCGCGGATGTTGACTCGGCAAAATTTATAGAAGAATTATGGCAGTGTTTATTTTAGTCGTGTATTGTTTGGGAATAATTTAATTATTGGTATCTTTTCATCTATATAACTCTTCTCTTGTCAAAATTAATATTTTAGCCTCTTAATTTTCAGCACTTACGAAAATTAGTTCCGGCTATTATTTAGTATTTGCAGCATTTATTGTAGTCTGGCATTACATTTTTATTTTTAATATAAGGTGTAACATCCCATTTCCGGCTAGACCCCTAGAAGTCGGTTGGTCGTGATAGAACCCTAGGAAGCCCAACAAACTGAAATAAATCGACCGAGATTTCGGGTCACGGGTTGGTCACGCCCGTGACCGATCCGTCACGCCCGTGACCTAGGGCGTGACTCCTTCGACGATCGTCGATCTCAGTGAGACGATCGTCGGGCGCAGAATTTTTCTACCCGGGCCTGTCACGCCCGTGACCTATGTGTCACGCCCATGACCTAGGGCGTGACACCTTCGACGATCGTCGATCCCAGCAGGACGATCGTCGAAACGCAGAATTTGCGTCATGGCCATGTCATGCCCGTGACCCAGGTGTCACGCCCGTGACCAAGGGCATGACACCTTCGGCGAACGTCAATCTCAGCGCGACGATCGCCGAGTATGGATTTTGCCTCATGACCATGTCACGCCCGTGACCCATATGTCACGCCCGTGACATAGGGCGTGACCACCCTTCGACGATCGTCGATCTCAGTTCGACGGTCGTCGAACCCAGAATTGGTCACCCGGGCTTGTCACGCCTGTGACCCACATGTCACGCCCGTGACCAAGGGCGTGACCACCCTTCGACGATCGTCGATCTCAGTTCGACGATCGTCGATCCCAGAATTGGCCACTCGGGCCTGTCACGCCCGTGACCTATGTGTCACGCCCGTGACCAAGGCCGAAACGTCAGCCAGACTAGACATTTCGGTAACCGACGTTGTAATGAATTCTGATTATGGGAAGTTACACCAGGAGTATTTATGGGCCGTTTTCTACTCTGATTATTTAATAAATTAAGGAAATGTTGGTCCAATAGGAAATCGCCACCTGGCAAACACCTCTTCATTTCCAGCATTTCAACTGCCTTTGCCATAACCGAAACGTCATTAAGAGGAATATTAATGGCCATGAACGTTTCATCCTTTCCCCTCCCCACTTGCTGATCTATAAAAGACTCCTAAGAGCAAGAGGAAAAGGTTACACGCTTCATCAAACTGTTTCAAATTTCCCCCTTGCTATTGAAGAATTTCCGGCGACGCCACCACCGCGCCAAAGGCTTCCCGACGCTCTGCACGCCTCCAGCCCGCGAACAAGGTCCTCCCCTCCCTCTTCTTCTGCGGATAGATCTTAGAAATCGTTAGGAGAGATATCGGGCTCAAAAGAGCCAGATCGGGTGAGCGTTTCCATGGTTTTCCAAAATTTTCATGGTGGCGGGTTCACCGAAAACCGCCTCTCCGGCGGCCGTGCCGCCGCCCGACGGTAGCCCTCGCCTCAACTGAGGTGGTGGTGGTGGCCGGCCAGGGAGATGGCTGGGTGGCCGGGAAATAGCTTTGGAAAAGCTACAGGAATAGTCATTTTCTGGTTCTGTTCGGGTAAAGAAGAAGATGAACAGTGTTATTGTTATTATATTATATTTTATATAATTAGGAATTTAAATCCCTTTACTGTACACTAGGTTTAAAATGAAAATTATTGCCCGTAGGGGCTGAAACATAAAAAGCGGTCAACATAGAAAATGTAGCCCTTGAAGTCTAGTTTAATTCACAATTGATTTCACTCGATTTGAAGTTCTAGTTAGACCACAGCACCCTTTTTGGTGAGGTCTATCCATAGGGTTGTCTTGACCTTAGAAAAATTCCCCACTCCAATCCAGTCATCAAAATGACTTGAAATTTGGGGTGTGGCCTAATCTTACCTATATCTAGGTGCTATCTAAAAATGAGAATTTTTAGAGAATGTTTTTCTATAGTTTTTAGAAAAATTTAATAATCCTAGCATAATTTAAATAGATGGCTAAATGACTTCCAAACCCTCCCAAATTTTGGTGAGTGGTCCCTGGGTGTAACATAGGGTTCTGGTAAAAATTTCATCTCATTTGGAGATGTTCTGAATAGGGTTGTGTCCAACCCTAGGATGATCCTTATAGGATAATTTAGGATCAAACACCCCCTTGGTATTTGAGTGGCCATATCGCCTCAACAGGGGCAGATATTTTGGTCACTGACTTTTGTGGGCATGACACACCCTCCAAGGGAGTTTGGAGTGGTTTGTTGTAGGGTAGCCCTAGAACCCTAGGGTAGGTACCTTAATGGGGATTTGTAGGGTTGTGAATGTCATGGGGTCAAATGACCTTGGACTGACTTGAAATTTGGTGGAGAGGACCATAGAGCTATTTAAGTCCTCTGGTGAAAATATTATGGTATTTGGAGACATTTAGCCCACCTCAAACCCTAACCCTAGTTTAGGTCACCAACCTTTATTTGAATTATTAAGCTATCAACTGAACTAAAAATCTAGTAAAATTTGGGTAGAGTGATTTTATGGTCCAAGTAGACATAATATAATTTTGTTGAGATTTTTGGTTTAATTTATACAGTACTTTATTTACAACTCTAATTGTGCCCTAGATATTTATTTTGATGATTATGGAATTTTTTGTTCACTGGAATATTATTAAATCTTGGATTAGGGCATCTTATAGCATGATATAATTTCTGTAATTTTCTTGGAAATTTTGGGTACTTTATTCTTTAATGTACTAATTATGATATATAGTCAAAAATACAAATAGTGCCCAATTATTAATTGGAAAATTATGAAATTTGGTCAGTGGGTGTTTCATACTATGATAGACACCCTGTAATTTTCTATGGAATTTTAGATGGATAAAAACAGTACCTCCTTCATTAAGTTAGAAAAATTAGTATCTTGATTTAAAATAAATTCAGAGTTCAATTGATGGAGAAAAATTATGGTACTTGGTTTATGATGGTTTTAAGTCACTACATAGCTTCTATAATTTTCTTGGGATTTTTGGATATATATTTTCAGTACTTCCTTCATAATATACTAAAAGTGGCCTAAAATGGTAAATTAGGGAATATAGGCCTAAACACCTCTAGAATTTCTCAAACTTTGGAATTACTATTTAAATGCCTTATAGGATTTTTACTGATTTTATGATGATTTATTGTTGGCTCATTAGTGCACTTCATGTTCATACTAGGGCATTTGGAATCTTAGAATAAATAAATTAAATGCCCGATAAATAGGAAAATCATTATTTTCTGGATTTAGACTAATTAGGTCGTGGTAGACCTTCAGTAAATATTATATGGGAATCGGAAGACATATGGGAGTACCACCCCTTGCATACCTCATAAAGCTTAGGATGGTCTGTGTTTAGTAAAAACTGCAGAAGCCGAACTAGAGTGGGTAATGAGCTTGGGGAGATGGAATTTTGGTAAATTGTTTGTTTGGATAGTGTGAGTTAAATCAAGTTCATTATTGAAAGTCAGGATGGGTAGGGTGTGAGATTGACTTGCGATAAGTAGTGTTCGGGTTCGATGGAAGACCGTCCTCCCCGAGAAGAGGAAGAGTCAAAGTCGCCCTAGGATTAGCCCACTGTAATATGAAAAGGGAATGGGTTAAGGGAACCAATCAATTATAATAAGTGCCTTGGAAAGGGAGTTTTGGGATTCACCCCATCATAGCTCCTAGTACCGCTGCGAGCCCTTCACCGGGTAAACCTCGGGAAGTCCAATGTTAACCTTAAGTCTTAGGAATAAAATGATCAAGAGTAACCCTATTAATAGTTCTACCTCACACCTACACTTGTACACTTAGGAAGAAGAAATGGCATGGAATGGGTAGAGTAGGTCCGTGATCTAAGGGCCTACTAGTATTGATGGTGGTTGGTTTGTAATTGGGAAGTCCAGGGAGCGGGATGCTCGGGGACTTGGTATATGCTTGGTAGCCTAGATAGCTGGAGGCTCGGTAACAAGAGAACTTGTACAAATATAATTGTCATGATTGCATGTTCATAAAAGTGGTGGGTCATCGGTACTAGGCGATCGATCACACCGACAGCAGTACGTTGACTCGGCGGTGTGGGACACTTAGCCAAGGAAAGCCTGGTGGGTACAGCCAGCACAAGTACGCGGATACTCTAGGTTGTGTTCTTCTAGGGGCGTACGGAAGGGCTAGGCCTGGTAGTGTGGTTACCCGCCTAGGAGTGGGGGGCCCGACTCACTGTCTCCGTTTGCCACAACGGAGGTTCCTGGGGGTGAAGCTAGCCGCCCGAATGGGGGGAACTAAAGGTCTGTGCGCATAGAGTCGGTGGGTGTGTTGCACTTGCTTGTGCATTTCATAACATATTTGCATGTCATAGCATAAACATTGCCATCTATCGTATAAGATGGTATGAGACGTTTTATACAATAGGCCCTGTAAAACGACTCCTTGGTCTATAGGGGTAATCCCTATAAATCAATGCTTATATTTCTTGTACTTTCACTTACTTGCTACTCTTAACTGTTTGACAACCGACACCCCAACGTATAAATCGGTATGTGACTTTTTATACGATGGGAGCCTTACAGAAGACCCCTTAACTTATAAGTTTGTATGGACATTCATATAAGTTAAAGTTACATACTTATTTACTTGCTTGTTTACTTACTGTTCTCTAGCTGCCTTTTTATACAAATTGCTACTTATTAATTGCTCTCCTTATTACTTACTGCCGTAGGATTGTTAGACCTACTTCATTCTAAATAACTACTAGATTAGCTTCCTTGTCATCTGCTTCATTATTCTCCACCTTTGTAGCTTCCCTTTTCTCCTGATCTCCGCCCGGTGCTTAGGAGCCGTGGGGGGAGGGGTAGGGGATGATAGGGCTTAGTCTTTATGACTAATGGTTTTCGAACCACAATATTACAGGAGCTCCGGATGGGAGACAGGGACCAGCACCAGCGGAGTACGGTACGCATGGAGGTGGGACAGTCTAGCACCGGTGCACCTGCGACCAGCTCCGTGAGTGATTAGTAGTTTTAAAGCTTCCGCGATGAGTGATTTGTAGTGAGGACTCTGATGTACTGGGCTCGAGCCAATTTATCTGTTTCCTATTATTACCTACTGATGGACTGGATGTGATTTCACTTTTATTTACATATTTCTATGGACTTGTTTACATTTTATGTATAATTACTTCTCTCTCTTGTGATCGAAAAGGGCCGGCAGAATTGGCGTTTTGTAGTGGTTGCCTTCCCGTGAGTCGGTGCCACCGCAAAGCGGCAATTCTGGGCTAAGACCCCGGTGGTTTAAAAAGAAAAAAAAGAGGGGGGGGGGGGTCTTACAAGTGGTATTAGAGGAAACCTCGATCGAAGAGAAGTAGTCCACAAAATCTTGGGCCACCCCCGTGTGAGCTTAGTTTGCGGACAAACTAGCAGCGGAAGCAGTGGTGTGCCCATAAGGGAAATCACATGTGAAAGTCCATCCTAACTCTTCTTAAATTCCATTCATTCGCTCTCTAACAAATGGAATTTTTACTTGTAGCCTGCGACGAACCCTACACCGCAGCAGGGGACACCCCAGGCTCCAAATGTGGTCCCGCCTCCGCCGGCTCCAGCCCCGTTCCAGCAGACGGAGATGGGGCAAACACTGACGGCCATTTTGGAGGCCTTCAGAGCTCAGCAAGCCCCGACTCCACAGCCAAACCCCGGGGCCAATTGGATGACTATCTTCCGGCGACTTTCCCCTCCATCTTACCAGGGGACGGAGTCTGCAGTACGTACGGAGGAATGGTTGGACACCATTTACGAGATGCTGGCAGGGATTCGATGCCCTACTGAGGAGGCAGTCGCTTTGGCAGTCTCCTGCTTAGAGTCACACGGAAAGAGGTGGTGGAAATCTCAGCTGGACACCACCTTTGCGGGGATGAACTGAGCTGATATTACTTGGGAGGAGTTCAGAGCAGCGCTCTTGGGACATTTTGTACCTCAGTCGGCGAGGGATGACCTGGAGGATAGGTTCCTGCGGTTGAGGCAGGGGAATAGGACTGTGGTGGAGTACTATCAGGAGTTCACTCACCTGGCCCGCTACGCGGACGCTTACCAGTTAGACGATGCTGGCTATGCCCGGAGGTTTTATAAGGGGCTGCAAGATGACATGAGACATGCCCTCCTTTTCGTCTCAGAAGGGAGTCTGGGCAGGATTCTAGAGATGGCTAAGAAGAGAGAGGCGAATCAGCTTACAGTGAAGAGCCGGAAGAGACCGGCTGATGATACAATGATCGGAGGTCGTAGAGACCGTCCTCGGGGCCAGGTTATTGGGGAGAGAAGGAACGGGGTTCAGCCTCGTCAGGAGTTTGGGCAGGAGCAGAGGAGCCAGGGGGTATTGGCTCCCCAGCCTATACAGATGCTGGAAATGCCAAGGACGGCAGAGCAACCACCGGTATGCTATCAGTGCAACCAGCCGGGGCATATCAAGAGGAACTGCCCTGTGAGGCGAGCACCCCCACCAGCACAGCAAGGCGCTCCATCTCCCAGACAGTTTGGCAGACGAGGACAAGACCGAGGACAAGGATTTCAGAATCGAGGCCGCAGGCCAGAGAGGGAGCAGGTGTATGCTCTAGACCTGACACAGCCCTGGAACCCGGAGCAGGTTATCACAGGTATGGCAGTACTTTTAAAATTTTATCATATAAACTAGTATTCTAGACATAACCTGGTTAGAAATTAAGTAAAGACAACTGCAACAAGAATACTAAGACACTTAATTACCCCAGGCATAGTCTTCGTTAGCAGCAAGCCCGCTCACACCCTCTTCGACACTGGTGCGTCGTAATCGTTCGTGTCGGAGGATTTCGTGAAAGGACTGGCAGGTGTGGAGCCATTCACCGGGAAGATGATGAGGGTGCGCCTACCCGATGGATCAGAGATAATGACCTCTGCTCATTGCAATATGGAAGCAAGGATTGGCGGGAAGGCGTTTGAGGCACCAGCGACGGTTCTGAAGATGCCAGATTACGATCTGATCCTGGGCATGACTTGGCTATATTGGAACCATGCCCAGATCGATTGCGTGGCGAAGAGGATCACCGTGAGGCACGACGACTCATTCATTGTCATCGAAGGTATTATACCAGCACCTCGTACCTTACTATCGTCTGTGCAGGCCGCTAAGGCCCACCTGCAGGGGGAAGAAGTTTATCAGGTCCTTTTTGAGGCGGTCGTGGCCAAGGACTCCATTGCAGATATTCTAGTAGTGCGGGACTTCGCCTACCCCCACACCGAGAGAAGGACTTCCAGATTCAGCTCGTACCGGGGGCTAAGCCGGTATCCAGAGCTCCCTATCGAATGGCCCCAAAGGAGTTGGTGGAATTTTGGAGCCAGCTTCAGGAGTTAGTGGAGGCCGGGTTCGTTCGGCCTAGCTCTTCACCATGGGGAGCTTCGGTGTTGTTCGTTAAGAAGAAGGACGGGACCCTTCGACTGTGCATAGATTACTGGGCTCTAAACAGGTTGACGGTCCGGAATACTTATCCCTTACCAAGGATAGACGAGCTTTTTGACCAGCTGGAGGGAGCCCATTGGTTCTCAAAGCTGGATCTGAGGTCAGGGTACTACCAGCTTCGCATTCGGGAGGAGGACATCCCGAAGACGGCCTTCAACAGCAGATATGGGTTGTACGAATTTACCGTGATGCCGTTCGGGCTCACGAATGCACCCTCCGCATTCATGACCCTGATGAATCGGGTGTTCGAAGAGTATCTGGACGTCTTCGTTATCGTATTCATCGACGACATCCTTATCTATTCAAGGACGGAGGAGGAGCACGCGAGACATCTGGCCTTGACCTTGGAGAAGCTGCGTGAGCATGAGATGTACGCCAAGTACAGCAAGTGCCAGTTCTGGCTAAAGGAGGTGGCCTTTCTGGGCCATGTCATCAGTGGAACAGGTTTGGCAGTGGATCCGGCGAAGGTCCAGGCAGTACGGGATTGGCCACCACTAAAGTCGGCCTCCGATGTTCGAAGTTTCTTGGGACTTGCCGGTTACTACCGGAAGTTCGTAAAGGGGTTCTCTCAGATTGCCCTCCCTCTTACATCTCTGACGAAGAAGGAGTCCCCTTTTATCTGGACGCCTCGATGCGAATCTGCCTTCCAGGAGCTGAAGGATCGTCTCACCTCGACCCCTATCCTTGCTCTTCCATCAGGGAAGGAGGGATTCCAGGTGTATACAGATGCTTCCTATCAGGGGATGGGTGCCGTTCTGATGCAGAATGGGCACGTAATAGCCTATGCCTCCCGTCTGTTGAAGCAGCACGAGCAGAACTACCCCGTGCACGATTTGGAGATGGGGGCAGTCATTTTTGCTCTTAAGATCTGGCGACACTATCTCTATAGAGTATATTGCGATATCTTCTCCGACCACAAGAATCTGAAGTACGTCGACACCCAAAAGGAGTTAAACATCAGACAGAGACGCTGGGTGGAGTTTCTGTCGGACTACCAGTATACCATGCACTACCATCCGGGGAAGGCGAACGTGGTCACGGATGCTCTGAGCCGGAGAGCGAGTACGATAGGAGTAGGCCCGCAGCTGATGGCCTTGGAGTTGGTTAAATTATTCGAGGAGATGCAGATTTCACTAGTGTTTGAGGATGACCCGGAGCTGTACATGGAGTACCTGGGGTCGATGGCAACTACTGATGACATTCGAGACCGCATCAGAGATGGGCAGATGCTGGATGAGAGAGCTGAGCCGATATTCCGAGCCTTGGAGGAAGGCACGACAGGAGATTACTCTTTGAGGGATGGGCTCCTGTGTTTCCGGGGCAGAGTCTACATACCAGCAGGAGGACAGATCCGGGAGGACATTTTGACGGAAGCTCACTGCAGCCGGTATTCGGTACACCCGGGGATCACCAAGATGGTAAAGGATTTGAAGAGGACGATGTACTGGCCGGGTATGAAGAAAGATATTACGTATTTTGTGACGCATTGCGAGGCCTGCCAGCTCGTGAAGGCGGAGTGTAGGAACCCGGCAGGCTTGCTGCAGCCGCTTCCGGTGCCGGAGTGGAAGTTTGAGGATATAGCCATGGACTTCATACACGGGCTACCTCGATCCCGTGCGGGGAATGACTCGATCTGGGTGATAGTGGACAGACTAATAAAGGTGGCCAGATTCATTCTAGTGGGAAAGGACACACCGGTCAGAGTATTAGTACGGAGGTTCATTGAGCAGTTTGTGCGTTATCATGGGGTACCCAAGACTATCGTTTCGGATCGGGATGGGCGGTTTACATCCAGGGAATGGAGGTCAGTCCAGGCCCATCTGGGTTCTCGATTGACATTCAACACAGCTTTTCACCCTCAGACCGACGGACAGACAGAGCGCACCAACCGTACACTGGAGGATCTGTTGCGACTGTGTATTTTGGACCGTGGCGAGCCTTGGGAGAGATTGCTGCCACTGGTCGAGTTTTCGTACAACAACGCTTATCAGTCCAGCATAGGCATGGCTCCATACGAGGCGTTGTATGGCAGGAGGTGTAGGACCCCACTATCATGGGTTCAGGATGAGGACCCGCAGACACTAGGTTCGGAGTTTGTGGGAGATACAGATGCTCAGATTAGATTGATCCGGGACAGGATGTTGGAAGCCCAGAGCAGACAGGCGAAATACTACGATGCGAGGCATCGTCAAGTGGAGTTCCAGGTGGGAGACCGGGTGTTCTTGAAGATACGGTCGATGCACGGAGCGTCGCGTGTGCGTGGGCGGAAGAAGCTCAGTCCGAGATATATGGGGCCTTATAGGATCCTGGAGCGGATCGGCCCCTTAGCCTATAGACTGGAGCTACCGCCGGAGTTAGCGGGATTACATGACGTCTTCCACGTCTCCTCACTTTGGAGGGCTCTGCTACGCCCTGAGCAGATGATCTCCTCGGCAAATGGCCCGGTGGCCTCGGATCGGTCAGTCAACTTGGAGCCTATCAGGATTGACGATACAGCAGTGCGGGTCTTGCGACGGAAGAAGGTTCCGTTAGTCAAGGTTCTGTGGAACAATCATGGGCAGGAGGAGCATACATGGGAGCCACAGGACTTGATGCGGCAAAAATACCCGGAACTTTTTCGTCAGGTATACCTCACCACCCCTCTGGACAATCAATTTGCCTTCTTGTTTTAAACCAATAGGACTGAAATTTCAAGAATAGGGGCTAATCTTTTGTTTATTGGGGTGTATATACCTAGTTAATTGGGCGAATTAATCTTAGATTTGAAACCGCACAAAGCAAACATAACGTAGAGATGTAGATTTTTTTTTTCAATTCTCATTGGATGTTACAAGCTGCTTTTTCCCGATTAAAGTCCCGTAGGCTTAACTTTGATTTCGGGGACGAAATCTTTGTTTTGTTTATTGGTATTTGTAACATCCCATTTCCGGCTAGACCCCTAGGAGTCGGTTGGTCGTGATAGAACTCTAGGAAGCCCAAAAAACTGAAATAAATCGACCGAGATTTCGGATCACGGGTTGGTCATGCCAGTGACCGATCCGTCACGCCCGTGACCTAGGGCGTGACTCCTTCGACGATCGTCGATCTCAGTGAGACGATCGTCGGGCGCAGAATTTTTCTACCCGGGCCTATCACGCCCGTGACCTATGTGTCATGCCCATGACCTAGGGCGTGACACCTTCGACGATCGTCGATCCCAGCGGGACGATCGTCGAAACGCAGAATTTGCGTCATGGACATGTCACGCCCGTGACCCAGGTGTCATGCCCGTGACCAAGGGCGTGACACCTTCGGCGATCGTCGATCTCAGCGCTACGATCGCCGAGTACGGATTTTGCCTCATGACCATGTCACGCCCGTGACCCATATGTCACGCCCGTAACATAGGGCGTGACCACCCTTCGACGATCGTCGATCTCAGTTCGACGGTCGTCGAACCCAGAATTGGTCACCCGGGCTTGTCACGCCCGTGACCCACATATCACGCCCGTGACCAAGGGCGTGACCACCCTTTGACGATCGTCGATCTCAGTTCGACGATCGTCGATCCCAGAATTGGCCACTCGGGCCTGTCACGCCCGTAACCTATGTGTCACGCCCGTGACCAAGGCCAAAACGTCAGCTAGACTGGAAATTTCGGTAACCGACGTTGTAATGAATTCTGATTATGGGAAGTTACACTAGGAGTATTTATGGGCCGTTTCCTACTCTGATTATTTAATAAATTAAGGAAATGTTGGTCCAATAGGAAATCGCCACCTGCCAAACACCTCTTCATTTCCAGTATTTCAACTGTCTTTGCCATAACCGAAACGTCATTAAGAGGAATATTAATGGTCATGAACGTTTCATCCTTTCCCCTCCCCACTTGCTGATCTATAAAAGACTCCTAAGAGCAAGAGGAAAAGGTTACACGCTCCATCAAACTGTTTCAGATTTCCCCCTTGTTGTTGAAGAATTTCCGGCGACGCCACCACCGCACCAATGGCTTCCCGACGCTCTGCACGCCTCCAGCCCGCGAACAAGGTCCTCCCCTCCCTCTTCTTCTGCGGATAGATTTTAGAAATCGTTAGGAGAGATATCAGGCTCAAAAGAGCCAGATCGGGTGAGCTTTTCCATGGTTTTCCAAAATTTTCATGGTAGCGGGTTCGCCGGAAACCGCCTCTCCGGCGGCCGTGCCGCCGCCCGACGGTAGCCCTCGCCTCAACTGAGGTGGTGGTGGTGGCCGGCCAGGGAGATGGCTGGGTGACCGGGAAATAGCTTTGGAAAAGCTACAGGAATAGTCGTTTTCTGGTTCTGTTCGGGTTCGGGTAAAGAAGAAGATGAACAGTGTTATTGTTATTATATTATATTTTGTATAATTAGGAATTTAAATCTCTTTACTGTACAGTAGGTTTAAACTGAAAATTATTGCCCGTAGGTGCTGAAACATAAAAAGTGGTCAACATAGAAAATGTAGCCCTTGAAGTCTAGTTTAATTCACAATTGATTTCACTCGATTTGGAGTCCTGGTTAGACCACAGCACCCTTTTTGGTGAGGTCTATCCATAGGGCTGTCTTGACCTTAGAAAAATTCCCCACTCCAATCCAGTCATCAAAATGACTTAAAATTTGGGGTGTGGCCTAATCTTACCTATATCTAGGTGCTATCCAAAAATGAGAATTTTTGGAGAATGTTTTTCTATAGTTTTTAGAAAAATTTAATAATCCTAACATAATTTAATTAGATGGCTAAATGACTTCCAAACCCTCCCAAATTTTGGTGAGTGGTCCATGGGTGTAACATAGGGTTCTGGTAAAATTTCATCTCATTTGGAGATGTTCTGAATAGGGTTGTGTCCAACCCTAGGATGATCCTTATAGGATAATTTAGGATCAAACACCCCCTTGGTATTTGAGTGGCCATATCGCCTCAACAGGGGCTGATATTTTGGTCACTGACTTTTTTGGGCATGACACACCCTCCAAGGGAGTTTGGAGTGGTTTGGTGTGGGATAGCCCTAGAACCCTAGGGTAGGTACCTTAATGGGGATTTGTAGGGTTGTGAAGGTCATGGGGTCAAATTACCTTGGACTGACTTGAAATTTGGTGGAGAGGACCATAGAGCTATTTAAGTCCTCTGGTGAAAATATCATGGTATTTGGAGACATTTAGCCCACCTCAAACCCTAATCCTAGTTTAGGTCACCAACCTTTATTTGAATTATTAATCTATCAACTGAACTACAAATCTAGTAAAATTTGGGTAGAGTGATTTTATGGTCCAAGTAGACATAATATAATTTTGTTGAGATTTTTGGTTTAATTTATACAGTACTTTATTTACAACTCTAATTGTGCCCTGAATATTTATTTTGATGATTATGAAATTTTTTGTTCACTGGAATATTATGAAATCTTGTATTAGGGCATCTTATAACATGATATAATTTTTGTAATTTTCTTGGAAATTTTATCTGATTATTTTGGATACTTTATTCTTTAATGTACTAATTGTGATATATAGTCAAAAATACAAATAGTGCCCAATTATTAATTGGAAAATTATGAAATTTGGTCAGTGGGTGTTTCATACTATGTTGGACACCCTGTAATTTTCTCTGGAATTTTAGATGGATAAAAACAGTACCTCCTTCATTAAGTTAGGAAAATTACTATCTTGAGTTAAAATAAATTCAGAGTTCAATTGATGGAGAAAAATTATGGTACTTGGTTTATTATGGTTTCAGGTCACTACATAGCTTCTATAATTTTCTTGGGATTTTTGAATATATATGTTCAGTACTTCCTTCATAATATACTAGAAGTGGCCTAAAATGGTAAATTAGGGAATATAGGCCTAAATACCTCTGGAATTTCTCAAAATTTGGAATTACTGTTTAAATGTCTTATAGAATTTTTACTGATTTTATGATGATTTATTGTTGGCTCATTAGTGCACTTCATGTTCATACTAGGGCATTTGGAATCTTAGAATAAATAAATTAAATGCCCGATAAATAGGAAAATCATTATTTTCTGGATTTAGACTAATTAGGTCATGGTAGACCTTCAATAAATATTATATGGGAATCGGAAGACAGATGGGAGTACCACCCCTTGCATACCTCATAAAGCTTAGGATGGTCTGCGTTTAGTAAAAACTGCAGAAGCCGAACTAGAGTGGGTAATGAGCTTGGGGAGACGGAATTTTGGTAGATTGCTGGTTTGGATAATGTGAGTTAAATCAAGTTCATTATTGGAAGTCAGGATGGGTAGGGTGTGAGATTGACTTGCGATAAGTAGTGTTCGGGTTCGACGGAAGACCGTCCTCCCCGAGAAGAGGAAGAGTCAAAGTCACCCTAGGATTAACCCACTGTAATATGAAAAGGGAATGGGTTAAGGGAACCAATCAATTATAATAAGTGCCTTGGAAAGGGAGTTTTGGGATTCACCCCATCATAGCTCCTAGTACCGCTGCGAGCCCTTCACCGGATAAACCTCAGGAAGTCCAAGGTTAACCTTAACTCTTAGGAATAAAATGATCAAGAGTAACCCTATTAATAGTTCTACCTCACACCTACACTTGTACACTTAGGAAGAAGAAATGACATGGAATGGGTAGAGTAGGTCCGTGGTCTAAGGGCCTACTAGTATTGATGGTGGTTGGTTTGTAATTGGGAAGTCCAGGGAGCGGGATGCTCGGGGACTTGGTATATGCTTGATAGCCTAGAGAGCTGGAGGCTCGGTAATAGGAGAACTTGTACAAATATAATTTTCATGATTGCATATGCATAAAAGTGGTGAGTCATTGGTACTAGGCGATCGATCACACCGACAGCGGTACGTTGACTCGGCGGTGTGGGACACTTAGCCAAGGAAAGCCTGGTGGGTACAGCCAGCACAAGTACACAGATACTCTAGGTTGTGTTCTTCTAGGGGCGTACGAAAGGGCTAGGCCTGGTAGTGTGGTTACCCGCCTAGGAGTGGGGGGGCCGACTCACTGTCTCCGTTTGCCACAACAGAGGTTCCTGGGGGTGAAGCTAGCCGCCCGAACAGGGGGAACTAAAGGTCTGTGCGCATAGAGTCGGTGGGTGTGTTGCACTTGCTTGTGCATTTCATAGCATATTTGCATGTCATAGCATAAACATTGCCACCTATCGTATAAGATGGTATGGGACGTTTTATACGATAGGCCCTGCAAAACAACCCCTTGGTCTATAGGGGTAATCCCTATAAATCAATGGTTATATTTCTTGTACTTTCACTTACTTGCTACTCTTAACTGTTTGACAACCGACACCCCAACGTATAAATCAGTATGTGACTTTTTATATGATGGGAGCCTTGCAGAAGACCCCTTAACTTATAAGTTTGTATGAGCATTCATATAAGTTAAGGTTACATACTTATTTACTTGTTTGTTTACTTACTGTTCTCTAGCTGCCTTTTTATACAAATTGTTACTTATTAATTGCTCTCCTTATTACTTACTGCCGTAGGATTGTTAGACCTACTTCATTCTAAATAACTACTAGATTAGCTTCCTTGTCATCTACTTCATTATTCTCCACCTTTGTAGCTTCCCTTTCCTCCTCTCCGCCCGGTGCTTAGGAGCCGTGGGGGGGGGGAGGGATAGGGGATGATAGAGCTTAGTCTTTATGACTAATGGTTTTCGAACCACAACATTACAGGAGCTCCGGATGGGAGACAGGGACCAGCAGTACAGGGACCAGCACCAGCGGAGTACGGTGCGCATGGAGGTGGGACAGTCTAGCACCGGTGCACCTGCGACCAGCTCAGTGAGTGATTAGTAGTTTTAAAGCTTCCGCGATGAGTGATTTGTAGTGAGGACTCTGATGTACTGGGCTCGAGCCCATTTATCTGTTTCATATTATTACCTACTGATGGACTGGATGTGATTTCACTTTTATTTACATATTTCTGTGGACTTGTTTACATTTTATGTATAATTACTTCTCTCTCTTGTGATCGAAAAGAACCGGCAGAATTGGCGTTTTGTAGTGGTTGCCTTCCCGTGAATCGGTGCCACCGCAAAGCGGCAATTCTGGGCTAAGACCCCGGTGGTTTAAAAAGAAAAAAAAAGGGGAGTCTTACATAAGGTCTATAAAATAAATATAATAATTTCATTTTAGAAAAAACATACATTATCAAAACAATGCCTCAATTCTGTTCTTGCTGCATGAAATTCTCTACGATTTTTTTCTCCTTTTCATGGGGTCGACTTTCGTCGATTTCGATTAAAGGGGGGCAAATATGTATGCATTAGACTTACTAATTGACCAAATGGGTCGTGTTGAGCTACGCGTGGGCTCGATATGTGAATTTGAGCAAATGACCTCAGAGTTGACTTTGGTTGGTTTTGTTAGACTCGTAATGGCAATATGAGCCCAACAGAATGGTTTGAGCTTGATTTCGATGAATATCAATGGGTTTTGCGTTGAGACTCAATTTTAAGTAACATAATTACTCGAAAAGGCAAAATCGAGCAAACAACCATGAAATCGATCCCAGTCAGTTTTGTTACAATCGTAAAGACAATATGAGTCCAACAAAGTCTTGACAATAAGGGTTAGGTCCTTTTATTAATAAATATCACAAAGAAATCAATATTTCTACACTGGACTGAATTCTTCACCTGTGGTTGGAGGTGATGACTCCATATAATTATCTTCTTATTGAATACTTAGTTTTTGCAGAGAATTGGATAGCTGGTATTCAACAACCTTCTGTAAAGTATTTGTTTGATCCATTGTTTCACCTCTAGCGATCATATTCATAAAAAAATAACATTACAATAAAATCAATTATTTTTTCGTGTCTGGGTTATACAGTCTATAAGTTTTGTATTCTTAATTGTATCCTATGAAGATGTATTTTTCTTATATGTTGTCCAACTTCACTCTTCATTCTTTTGAGCTATGTTAGGCTCCCATTTTTTTAAAAAATGAGTAAAATTTTCCCCTATGATGTCATGCTTCATATGGAGTATTGTTGTACAAAGCTTTGTAGGAGCAATGTTTAGAATGTATACTGAGCAATGGATGTAACATCCAGTTCGGCTTCTAGATCCTCTTGGTGTTAATTGACCTGCTAGAGTTCTGCGGGCTTGTTCGGAACCTAGATAATAGGTTAATCCTCTATTGGGTGTGGTCGACCTAATAAGTCACTCAATCCACCCACCGTGTCTTTTGAGCACTTTTCGACTTAAACAAATACTAGACTCTTGTATGCGTGCGAATGACTCATTAGGTCCTAGTAAGTCCAAGTAAGACATGAAAAGTGATCTAATAATCTAAACAAGTCAAATTGATCTACTATGACTCACACTCGTCGCGCCGATCAACTTAAACATGCGTAAACTCGAGATTGTTATAATTAGGCTAAACGCACACCAAGCCACTCGACTCGATCAACATATCGACGTGAGGTGCCCTTGAGCCAGCAATATGTTAAAGTAGCTGCATTATGCCACATGACTAAATGGATGATCTCAAAGTTAATTAAAAGGAAAAAATATAGATAAATTATTTATTTAAATAATTATTAAATTAAATGATTAATGAGAAATAGTAAAAAAATTAGCAAAACATATCCAAAAAATCTCAAATTTTTATCAAGAGACCCTAAAAATAGTAAGATTGATTTTATGAATCAAAATATATTACATAATTTAAATTTATTTTATTTTATTTTACTCATTCTAGACACACTAATAAAATTAAAGAAAATATAAACATACGTCC
The DNA here is from genome assembly GCA_039513925.1 of Platanthera zijinensis. Lineage (NCBI taxonomy): Eukaryota > Viridiplantae > Streptophyta > Magnoliopsida > Asparagales > Orchidaceae > Platanthera > Platanthera zijinensis. Next base: position 9,876,221 of record CM077082.1, on the reverse strand, counting down.
AAAAATTATGAAATAATTATTGAATCTTCCTGAGGGTACCAGAATCCCGTGGTTAAAATTTGAGTTGAAATCTATGTGTATTTAATTAGCTATAACATTTTTGGACTCAAAATAGGTAATAAATCATTCTCATATTAACTCTCTTTATTCTCCAAGCTAATGGCCAACTGGGAGGAGTTTATTTCTTTCTTTTGAAGCCTAGGGAGGAGGTTTAGGTGGCAACAATTAGAAGCTAGGGAGGCACTTCCCCTCAAGGAAGGAAGATTTTTCCCTTCCTAAAATCCTAAATCAGCCCCTACCCCCATATATACATCAAGTGATGTTTGGTTTTGTTTCCCTACCACCTTACACCCCTAACTAGTAAGAACTGAAGCCCTTACAACCAATCGATGAGTCTTCTTCCTCAACTCTGACGATCTCCACCACCCATGGCCACCAGTCGATCCCCTCACCTAAACAACACTCATGTAAGTTCCTACGACTCCTCTCTGCCCTAGAACTATTTCTTGTCGATCTCCGCCATCTTCGATCATCGGAGATGGCGATCCTGTCCTTGGATAGCTTCAGACCACCCACACAAACCTCCGCCGCTATCGTGGGTTTCGACCTTGCATGTGGCATGTGAAGGGGAGAGAGGGTCTCCCCGACTCTCTCTCGTGGCCCTTGAGGCAGAAGAAAGCAGTTTGAATTTTCTCCAGCGGCCTCCTCAATCCAAAAACAAACAAAAAAATAGAAAAAAAATACAATAACTTTTTTTTCCGCCATCGTCGACCGGCGGCGACCGACAGCTACCCCACCGAAGCTCCCTCCCTAGATGCTCCTACTCGAGGTGGTGGCCGGAGGTAGCTCCCCACCGATTGTAAGACCCCTTCCCGGAACACAATACACAGCCGAGGAGAGCCTTATGCCCAGAACAGCCGCCTTGCGGTAGCTTCAGCACACAGACTAACATGTACCACAAGACGTCTATTCTGACGGCTATAATCAATATCATATTGTCAACTCATCAATAAAAGAAAAACAAGTCCAATATCCACAATTAGTATATAAAAGTCCACAAGAATACAATTTAACATGACATCAAAAGATCTTGTATTAACATCAGAGTACTACAAGGTGTTGCTCGTAGGCTACAACACAATGCTCTACACCTCACATCTGTCATTGACGGTAACGAAGGCAAAGTAGTGTCAGACCCTGTCTCCCTGGCCTGGCTGCTCTCCTGCATGGGGTGATGCTGCTCCTAAAAAAAGTGAGTAGTAACCGTTAGTCATAAAGACTAAATGCTTTCACATTCTCTCACCCCGACGACTCTTAGGCATCCGGCGGAAGAAAAGAAAGAGGAGGCATAATATAATCAGTAAGCACAAATGAGTAGATGATAGACATTAGCTAGCAATTAATAGAAACATTAACAACAACGTGAGTATAATAGAATAAGTAACAGCAAGAGATATCAACATGTATATAAGAGGGCGTATGCAGTGTTTGTCCATTGTTCTCAGCATGGTGAGATCCCGCCGATCCTGATGCTATGATCGGCCTTGAATTTCTTTCATCATAATATTCATCCTCAAAATTTTACTGTGCAGCACCAGCCAAAACTCCAGGAGAACAACATCATTCATACCAGATTGGCTCGGTTTGGAGATGGGGGCTCGGCCGAATTTGTTGAGTGGGCGAATCTTAAAGTGGAGGGGTGGCGATGGCCGGATCTGAAGCTTGGCGCTGCTGATCGGTGTAGAAATTGGGTGGTCGTTGGTTGGAGAGAAAGAGATCTGGAGCAGGTGGAGTGGTGTGGCCATGGGAGCGGAGAAGACCAGCCATGAAAAAGGGCTGCTCGAAAATGGGTTGCCGGAGTTGGAATAAGAGGTGGATCTTGATGTGTCCTTATTTTATATTAGGGGCATTTATGTAATTTACCCAACTATATCTCCTATAAATAGTGGGCTTAAGTTTATGTTCCGTTCATGTTGAATGTATTGTGTCTATTGTGTGTCTTAGCAGCTGCACGGGAAAGTCTCCCCTCGCCGGAAGATCGAGCTATTCAGGGTTGGTGCCCTTAGGTGAGATCAGTTATCTTGTAATCCTTCATATCGATATTACGATCCATTTTTTGGGTTTTCTCCTTGAGGTTGGTTTGGATCGTATCAGATCTGCTCGGATCTGGAGCTCTCCGGTGGAATATTGGCAGATTTGAGTTGAGGGAGAGATTTGAGTGAGATCTGAAGGGCTTTCATCAGAAACTAGAGAGAGGAAGGGGGTTTCTGATACGACCCAACTGGGCTACCAGGCTGCTCGCAGGGTCATCTAACCCAGGATCCATAGCTGGCCCCAGCCGGTTGTATCAGGTCCGCGGACCATACACCCCAACCCCCTTCTCCCTGCAGGCCACAGGCGGCTCAGTTGGTGATGAGTGTTTCGCGGAAGCGTAACTTATCTAGGGGGACTAGGGATCGAGCCCTCTCCCCAACAACCCGCCTCCCGGGCACAGCTATGGATCCTGGGCCTGGGCCTTGTGAGCAACCTGTGGCCTGCGGGGAGAAGGGTTAGGGTGTATGGTCCGCGGACCTGATACGACCGGCTGGGGCCAGCTATGGATCCTGGGTTAGATGGCCCTGCGAGCAGCCTGGTAGCCCAGTTGGGTCGTATTAGTTTCTGCCGTCAGGTTCTTGGAGAGGGAGAACTGGATCGAGGGTTTCTGATTTCAACCTGTTGCTAATGTATATAAATAATTTGATATATATTATATAATAATGACATTATTATTATTTTTATTTTTATTATTATTTATGTATTTAGATGACAAGTATCTCTCTCTATAGTGCTCGGAAATTACCTCAGAAGGGCTTGTTATGACAGTCTCGCAAGCACGTATCCATCGAAACAATCTGCAATCAAATCCGAGTTTGTATGCTCATTTTACGCTCCCCTGAGCGTTTGTGGCTAATCTAATTTAAACATCAAAACGTCTTAAATGATATCGGAATCGTGAACGGACGACTCCATCGGACTTGAATTATCGTTACGAGTCTAATAAAACTATCCGAGATCATGTCCAAGGTCATTTGCTCGATTTTATCGTTTTGCATAAATACGCAATTTGCAAACCACGTCATTTGAATTTGGTACGCGCTATAATTTCATCAAGGCGACACGTTGCCTTCGAGGTAACACATGCTTACTATGCGACATAGGCGTTCTATGCGGCAAACAACAAAATATGACACTTAAAATGAACGTCAAGTCCAGGCGTCGAGTAGTACGATTCGTCGAGACCACTCGACGGATTCGTCGAGTCCACTCAAAGGATTCGTCGAGTCCACTTGGCGGATTCGTCGATTCCACTCGGCGGATTCGTCGAGTCTACGCAAGTCAATTCGTCGAGTCTACTTAGGGCTCTCTTTCTAATTCCATCTGGGTCTACCACTCACTCCTATGACCTTGTGCTATCTCACTTACTCTCTCTCAAACTCTTCTATCGGGCTTAAGCCACCCAAGATAACACAGAACACGCCCGAGGGGTTTAGCTCAAAATGGGACATTACATCAGCGGCGGTGGTAAAGGCCCGCAAGGGTCCATGTCGGGGTGGCCAGCAGCTACCGTGGACCTGGAGCCCCTTGCTCTAGTTTTTCGGCCGTCGGAGGTGATGATAGGCCGCCGACCGGCGCCCCGCCGGAACACCCTTCTCGAGCGAAGTCGCCAGGTGCGGTGGCCGGAGCAACGGAGGCTCCGGCCGGCTGCGGAATGGCCCGCAAGGGCTGGATCTGCGGTAGCTCACAACCACTGTTAGATCCGGCCAACCATCACAGGCCGTCCGATTACCTCGGGCGGTCAGATCCATATGATTGGCGCTCGGTCGTATCCGATGTAACCAGGTGCACAGCTCGCCCATCCTTCCCAGTTGCAGTCATCGGATCTGCGCCAAGATCCGTGCACATAGTTCTTATTTCTTTGGGCTGAAATCTGACCGTTTTTGGAAATTTTTATTATTCTTAAAATGAATGTTTAATTAACTTAGAGCTAGATTTGGAAAAATTTTATGAGACACAACATTGCATATAATTTTATGGTCTACAACTTTAATGTTAAAAGTTTTCTAATTTGGATTCTCTAACCAATTTAAAATTGAGCCCGAAAAACATATTTAACAGTTTTGGAAACCCATAATGTTATCTAGTCCTGAAATAAATATTTTTTTGGGCAAACTTTAACCCATATATTGGAGGTCTTAGAGGTCAAATAAGAAAATACATGTTAGAGACACTTTTGTAGACTAATATTTTTCCTATAACTTTCATGTTTTGACTTTGATAATCAGGAGGCTTTAGATATTTAAATAAGCACCAAACATTACAAAATAATTTTTAGATTTCTGTTCTATTATAATGACTGATATTTTTGACAAATTTTAACCCATGTTTTGGAGGCCTTAGAGGTCAAATCAGAAAATATGTGTTAGAGATACTTTTGTAGACCAATATTTTTCCTACAACTTTCATGTTTTAACTTTGATAATCAGGAGGCTTTATATTAATTTAAAGTAGCCCAAAACATCTCAAAATATTTTAGATTGTTTTATTGTAAAAACTGATATTATTGGTAAAATTTAGTCCCTATTTTGGAGGCCTTAGAAGCCAAATCAGATGATGCATGTTAGAGACACTATTATAGACTAATATTTTATCTACAACTTTCAAGTTTCAATATTTCTAATTTGAAGATTGTAAGTAAATTTAAACTTGATATGAACATGCATAAATAGTTAAAATTGTTTGTGAAAGCATAGTCCATGGAATTGGGTTGATGTCACTCCTAGCTTAAACACATGATAAACCACAAGTTGTTGGTCGATCCATGAATACTTATTAACTGTATGAGTACTCGCATATTGTCATGTCATTCATTACTAATGCATGGGAATATGGGAGGGTGCATGGATACCTATGTGGCTGGTTTCTCGGCTTCCCCTATTATACACTACGAAAGAAGTTGTGATGACGAACTCTATGATTATTGGGTGGTGAAGAGTACCAGGGGCTAGCTTCCCCTTCCACATAGGTCTCTCTCACACCTGTTTGGTTAATGTGTCGAGAGGGTTGATCTCCACATAAGTGAGGATGTGTTCCCACCGAGAGTACCTATTCTACATAGAGGTACAAAGACCTAGGGAGTTGGGGGTATCCATAACCTGGAAGTGAGAGCGACCGACCCACTGTCACCATCTGGCCATGACGGTGAGGCCTGAAAAGTGAGCACCTTCTCTTAACAGGTCACTATGTCGACATAGGGGACAGTATTTGTGACATATCATATGAGTGACAGGGAGTTCAATCATACATACACAATATACCATATATATGTATACTTATACTCGTGTGTGTTACCTATACTCCCACCTTGGTCCGACATCATATATCTGCCGTTAGGACGAGTTATACGATGACGAGTAATATTATAAATTAAAAAAAAATAGCTTAATTAACTATTGATGTTTCTACACCTCTTACTTATTACAGGTACATATATATTGCTTCGGCTATTGTGCTAACACTTCTGCCAGGTTCCCTTCCTGGTACTCACTAGGTGTTAGGGAGGGGCATGAGATTTACTTGGTCATGATGTGACTAACGTACTTTATATGTATCATTTTAGGACCCGATGCGCCTACCGATGGAGCAGGAGTGGATGGAGGTGCGTAGGCGTGCACTAGTTGGAGAGGAATTTTCTGAGGCCGCCCGGGAGATTTATGAGGACATGAGGGTACTACTCTGAGGGGAGAAGAGGATGAGGGCTTTTATCTTCCTGTTTTGGTCTAGTTGTTTTGGATATTTAATGATTAGGATGTTTATTTCTATTGAACTCTGTATAATCCTTCATGGATTTTCATTCATGATTTATATTCTCTTTCATGTTGAGATATCATGTGATGAATTGCTTCTATATAAATTAATTTTTATTATTTGTGAATATTTTGGTTATGATGCGTAGCCTTATAGGACAAACATTCCGTCAATTGGGTCATGGGTCAGGTAAGAGGGTGACACCTCTTCAGACACAAGAACCTTTTGGGGGGATGCTCGCCCTGAGCATAAGGATCTCCCTTGGTTTTTGAAGGGGGGGGGGTCCTTACAGTGGACAACTTCGCCCCAAAAGACTTAGAGAATGTTTTTAGTTTACTTCATGTTTATGCTCATATTTAGTAGTATCTTGCTCTTTCTTTTCACAACACCATTATGTTGTGATGTGCATGTAGCCAAGAATTGTTTTATAATTCTTGTTGTACTATATCAATAAAAGAAAAAGTATAACTGGTGAACTCTTCTCCTTGATTTATTCTCAGTGCCTTAACGTACGGGCACATTTAATTTCCTATTTAGAGTATGGATTTGATAAATGATGCTAAACTTTTGGGGTTTTGTTGGAGGAAGTATGTGCATATCAACCATGCACAATCACCTACAAACAATATACAATATTGTTTTGTCTTATGTTGGGGAGTTGAAGCTAGTCTCTAGATATTTTATCTCTGTTATTTGAGGTAATTTATGCACCATATGGTTTACCAGAAAACATTTTAATTCAAATTCAGATAAACATATTTGTGATGTCGCATTATTGTGCTAGCCACTGATTTAATAAGCAAATTATTGGTTCTTGTATATTTGTTTTTTTTTCATTTTTTTTTTGCATCAAGAATACCTAAACTCCACAACTAAAATCATAAACTAAGATAGAAAAATAATGTGCACCACAAGATGACGCTTCACGATATGATCTCTATAGATCACAATGAACGAAATCAAAATATTACTTTGACTAATGGCAAAAGGGGAACGAGCTTGCTTAGCACAATAACATGTGCCACAAACAAAACTATTGGAAGTGTGCAAACATGAAACTCTCTAATGAAAGATAGGTGTTGACTAGTATGATGACCCATGCGCCTATGCCAGAGGAAAAAAGTATCAATGTGTTTAGTCTTTATGACGACGTTGAGTGGAGGTGGTCGGAAACAGTACCACCACCTCCCCATCCCCCACCCCCTAAGAGCTCACCGATCCCAATTTTGCATCTTCGAAGTGCGGCATTGTATGACACAAAATAATATAGTGAATGTAATTTGACAATCCAATTCACTAATCAATTGACAAATGGAAATTAAGTTGCAAGGTAATTTAGGAACATAAAAGACGTTATGCAACATAATATGAGGGCATAATTGAAAGTAGCCAATCATTGTCCCATTAGTTCTTTTCCGGTTTGGAAAGTAAACATGTATGGGTGCAACATCTTTGAGATCATGTAAGTGCTCTTTCGCACTGGTCATGTGATGAGAAGCGTCGCTATCAAGAATCCAAGTAGGAGAGGTCAAATCCTTATCAGATGGCATCTCTGAGCTCTCACCTGATCGTTCTAGCATGGCCAGAAGTTGTTGGAATTGTTCTGGAGAGAAACATTGCGCTGCATTTCCACCGCTGGCGGAGCCACCATCGGTTAGTTGCCTGCCAGTAATAACCGTAACATTAGCACGACCTCGTCCTGCGGGAGCATGGCCTCGCGAAGCTTGGTATTTTCTCGATCACCATAATGGGTTTTGTACCATTCTTGAACTCCATGGATTTTGAAACTGTTGGTCATATCATGTTCATGCTTGTTACAATGTGAGCAAAATAAATCTCGAGTGCCTTTAGACTTTGGCTAGCCATCATGGGTATGGGGAGCAGCATATCCAGATTTTAGTGTGGCTTGAAGAGCAGAAGCAACAACGTCTTCAATATGTTTATCGTGTCTTCGAATGACAGCATGGTGGGATTCTTCATGTGTGATGAGGGAGTATGCCTTTCTTACGATGTCAAGAGGCTCCTTACTTAAAATGTGTGAACATACGGTGTCAAAAATTGAGTCATCAAGACCTAGAAGAAACTGATGTAACTTTTCTTCATCATTGTTGTGAGCATACTCGACGGCAGCTCCATAAGTACAATATGGCATACGAGTGCAACTGGCGAGCTCGTCCCACATAGCCTTGAGTTTGGAAAAATAGTCAACGACGCTTGATCCCTGTTGTTGAATTGAAACAATTTTCTCTTTCAATTCATGGATACAAGAGCCGTTTCCAACAACGAAATGTTCCCTTGGTCCATCCCAAACATTCTTGGCAGTCACGAAATCCTCATAGGAGGTACTTGATTCAATGGATTTGTCCACAGTATTAAAAATCCATTGGATCACCATGAAGTTGCATACTTTTTATAATCTCGCTTCAGGGCTTTCAGCAATTGGTTCTTGCAAATCTCCATTGACAAATCCATATTAGTTCTTTGCTCGAAGAGCATTCATCAATGACTTGGATCGGAGTACAAGTCGTAGTTTAGGAGATGGTATAAAACATACAAAGTCATGATCACACCTGAATTTTCCGAGGTAGATAAGAAGAACGGTGAAGACATGTCCAACACTTTCTTAACAGCGAGTGTAGCAGCTGGCGAACATTTGGAGCCATGGGAGAACGGATCCAAGAGGCGAGCAACTGACACGATCAAGGGAGATGGGAACAAAGCAGTTGTCGTCGAGGACAGGTCGCGAGAGACAGGCATCGGTAGGGTATGATGAGAAAACTTTGATTAAGTGACATAGATATTGTCATCATTTCGTCATTCGTCGTGTTCTTTATTTTGCATGTATTGTTATGGAATGTGAGAGCGTAGACGCTTCAAAACCAGTCCAATACTCAATGGATTACATGTCAATGTGGTACATACTGAATTGTTGGTATTTATTTTACTGGTCCAATGTTGATGGAAACTGTAATTGTGTGGCTTCTTCCCCTTTTATTACTTTACAAATTACAACTCTCCACCGCATATCATCACTTCTGGTTTAATGAAGCTATTTAAGTTAGAGAAGCACATATTTTTATTGTCATATATGAATTAAACAGCCACTATCTAAAGTACTATAGCTCTATACCAACATATTCAACCGATTTAGCTTCAGAGCAGAAATAAAATATCTGTTCAAGTCCTACTGTTTCGATAAAATGAGATTATTCTTTCTTTTGAAGCCATCAATCTCTATCAAAATGCTTTGGTTTATTGCATCTTTTACATTTAAAGAACAAATCATTGGAACCATGCATGATTTGATTTTTGGCATAGCGGTGTTAGAGCTGTCATTTAGAACCAAAAATCGTAAGCCGAACTATAATCGAACTGGAACTGCAAAGAATCGGACTGAACCGTTCAAAAATTATTCAGGTTCCGGTTTGAATTTTAGAACCGTAAGCAGCAATTGTTCGGGTGCGGTTCTGTTATTTTATTATCCGGACCGGAATCGGAACCGGAACAGCAACATAAATGCCTCGAGCGGTCTCATAATTCTTAGACCTGATCTGGGCCGGACCGAAGCATAACCAAACCACAATCCATGTATTATGAGTCATGTATTTCATGTTTGGACAACATTACATAGGTCTTGCGGAATGAAAAGTGTTTTCATTTCGCAAGATCCCACCAAGTGCATGACTAACCGCCCATGACCGGCTGAAATGGCCCTCCTCCCCCCGGCGACTGGCCCCTCCCGGGCCGGGACGCTGGGCCAGTCTACGGCCGCAAGGCATGGCCGGTGTTGTCGCCTGCCTCCCCGGCCGGTGCCGCCGCCGGCCTCCCCGGCCAGCGGGCGTGGCCCCTCTCGCGACCACAAGGTCGTGGCCGCGGGACGCGACCGACACTGCACCCGGCCTCCCCGGCCAGCCCGCGGTGCCGGCTGAGGCAACTCCTCGCAGCCGCAAGACGGCGGCCGCATGGAGTGGTCGGCACAGCGGGGTGCGGCCGGCCGCTCTCGGCCTCCCCGATCGGGCGCATTTGGTCGGTCGCGACCGCTAAGGGGGACCAGCGTCGCATGGTGCGGCAGGCACCGTAGCCGGCCGCCCCACCTTGCGGGTCGCGGTCGCAAGGCGCGGTCGGTGCTAAAACCGTCCGCCCTGCCTTGCTCACCTACAGCCGGTTGCTCTGCCAGTCCCGACCATTCTTCCTCCCCCGACGACCACCCGCCACCGGGTGCTCGTCGTCCGTTGGCCATCAAGTGCGACCCCCTTGATAGTTTTACTTTCAAGATTGCCTAGACACCTAGAGGGGGGGGGGTGAATAGGTTCTTATTTTCTTTTCAAACTTAAGACAGAATGATTAAAAAATTAAAGACTATTATCTATGAGTTCTGCAGCTACTTTAGCAATCACAATCACACAATCTAGAACTACACATCACAGATTGCAACAAGTATTTATAGTGGTTCCCCAAGATCTGGGTACATCCACTTTCCCCCTTCGCCTATCTAGAAGTGTGCTAGATTCAACCAAACTCCCTTCCTTAACTCAAATCCTCAGATCCTACAGCTCAGAATCCAAAATAGATTCCTACAACTCAGAGTGATACCACACTCCTACAGCTCAGACAATTCAGCCCTACCTCAATCTTTATCCAAAACCTACCACTCAGAGATTATCTCTCCTACACTCAGCCTTTATAACATAGGCTTACAACTCAGATCTATATTAATAGATCCTACAGAATTTAGAAAAGAGTTTTATAGAATCTTGCCCTTGTTGAGAGAGAAAGGACAAGACAGCACCTGACCAGCTGATGGATGAAATCAACTGAACCTTAGCTTTCTTCAAAGCTTCTTGAATCTGAACTAGCTGAGTTGATTTCCAAACAGCTTCTTGAGAAACCTGTAACAGCTTCTTTCTTGATCTTCAAACGACTGGATCCCTCTCTATCCAATCCCTTAGAAAATTCTTCAGAATTCTAGGATGAATTCTCCTTAGACTGATCCTGAGAGGTTGAACCCTTCAGAATGTCTTCTTAGATCTTCTGATGAAGATCTTCTTCAGTGCCTTGCACTTTCTTGATTTGATTCCTTAATCAGTTTTTATGTATGTTGCTTCTCAATAATGAATAAAAAACTTCTTCTTCTACTTCTGAATCTGTCTATTTATAGACCTTCTTTTTGGTGACCGGCTGATCAGGTTTCTAACTATCTTCTGACAAGTCTGAAAGCTTCAGTTAACCTGTTGTAACCCACAGCTGTCAAGTCTTCAAACAGATCTTGTGCCTTTGTCTTGGACAGCAAAGCGTCGAGACTGTCTGTCAGAAAGTGTCGAGATCATCTGTCTATATGTGTCGACACAAGTAACTTCGGTGTCGACACTGCCTCTGGTGAAGTCGACAAGTTTGCCTTTAAGTCGACTTAGCTTCTGCATACTACAACTTGAGAATGAGTCGACACTGAGTATTTGTGTTGACTCAAACACTTCATCATTCTTCAGCAAATGACTTGGTCTATACTTGGCAATGTGTCGACACAAGTCCTGTGTGTCGACACAGTTGATGTAGATTAAGAACATAGTATGTGTCGACACTGCCTTCAGGTGTCGACACAGCTTTTGTCAACTCTGCCTATATGTGTCGACTCAGTCTTCTGGTGTCGACACAAATATTGTCGACTCTGCCTCTGTGTGTCGACACAGCCTCCTGGTGTCGACACAGTTGATGTCGACTCATTATCTCTATGCCGACACAGCCTTCTTCAAGTGTCGACACAATCTTCCTGAAGTGTCGACACATCTTCTTCTGGTGTCGACACATGGACTAAGAAATTTTTCCATACTTTTAACCTGCACACATTCAAGTTAAATAACATCAAATACACCTTGAAGTATACCATTATGCTAAGTTAGGCTTCTTCAAATCAGGTACACATTTTCCAATGTACCCAACAATCTCCCCCTATTTGGAGAAGTCATAACCCATATTAGCTAATGATATACACCACTTATGATAATAATAAACAAAATGATGATGATTTATATAAGCTTAATATTACAGGAAATATTAACAATCAAAACATTTACACAGATTCATCACAGAGATAAAAGCATATACACAAAAATTACTTAAAGAGCAGGATTTTGTGTATTATGTCAAAATGATTGTTTACAAAATGTTTAACACTGAATGTTTCACATTACACAAAATTTTAAACTAAAAACTAAAACTAAGACATCTTAGACTAAGACTGATCAGGCTCCTTAATAACAATCCCTCTTCCAGGTTGTACTTATGCCTGCACAGAAGGTTCAGTTTCTTCCATGGGCTTTTTGCCTTTAAGATCAGCCTTCACCTGAGCCTCAGCCTTCAGTCTCTGTCTCTCAAAGTAGTGATACGGCTTGGGAAAGTATTTGCTAGGCTCCACAGCATCAGGAGGTAGCTTTCCCATCTTAGCTTTCCTTCTATACTGAACAATAGCCTCCTGTCTGACTTCATGCTTTTGTCATTCTTGTTCATTGAACCACTTGCCCCTTTCATGGACTTGATCTTTTACAGCTTTCCAGGCAGTTAGTATGATGTTTCTAGAGGTAGGGCTCCACTGTTCAAAATCAGGTTTTAGTTCAGCTTGCTCCCTAAATCTCTTCTTTTACAGTTGAGCCTCTTGCTGAGCCTTGATTGCAGCTTCAGGCATGTCTACTTTTCCAAGTATAATATTTGAAACCTCCTCTGGAGGACTATACATAGTTTGCACCATCTGATGAATCAAGTCAAAATCTGCAGGGGGGTATATGACTTGAGCAACTTCTGGTTGGTTGCCTTCAAGTAGACCTTTTGGCTGTACTCCTGACTCTGCCATATTATCATCATCACAAAGGGGTGGATATCCCAATGTGGCTCTGACACTGTTAGTGACCCACTTGGCATGTTCTGAGCCAGCAGAAATAAGTACCCTCTCCCCCTTTAGGACTTCTCTTGCTATATGATCTCTGAGATCTTCCTTCTGAAACCTGATCTGACCATCTAGATAATTAATGCCATCTTTGAAGAAGGGTTTCAACTTGTTAAGTTTTGCAGTAATTTCCTTCTGGGAAGTGGTTATGGCTGACTGAAATGAGTCTAAAGCAGTTTGGAACTTAGTGTCATATTTTAGCATTTCAGCTGCCCTAGCTTCAGTCAATTTAGACATGGTTGTTTGAAATTGAGCAAGAATATCTGTGTTGGCAGTTGTCAGATTGTCATTTAGTCGTTTCTGATTTTCAATAATGTATCCTTAATTAATAGATTAAGCATCTATTTCTTTCTTCATTTCCCCTTGTTGTTGGGCCAGATATACAACAGCATGTGCCCCTTTTGTAAAACAATCAGTCATTTCTCTTTTGTGTTAATTGACTTCAAATCTTATAGACTTTATATCTTGAGCTAGATCAAATTGAAGATTTTTATGACTTTCATCAACATATTTCTCCAAGGCTAATCTCTGATTATCTAGCTTCACCTACAAATCTACCATGAACTTGTTGTAATTAAAATCAGATAGAGATTGGTGAGTTGAAGTCTGTAGAGCCTGCTTGTAGCTATGGCTTCTTCTTTTGAAGACCATGAGCTTCCTTTTCTTTGCCACTCTGGCTTCTGCAGACTCAGATTCTGAAGAGCTTTCAATCTGAACTCTTTCAGGAGGTGAAGAAGGAATATCTGTCTCAGTGATACGTTGATCTTTGTCAACAATCACTTGCTCCCCCTCAATTTCGAGCTCCTTCTCAAATTCTTGCTCCTCCTCAATTCTATCAGTAGCAATTTCAACATCAGGAAACAACTCATCTAGAGTGAATTCCTTTTGTGCCTGAGCAGAAGATGAGTCATCTAGGCCAGCAGTGTGCAAATCTTTTGATAAATCTATTTGTTCTTCCTCTTGTACTTGTTCAGAAATCTGCTCCCCCTGCACCTGTTCAGTGTTAGGAATGTCCTGAGCAGAAGAATAAACTTGCTCCCCCTGCACCTATGCAGGTAAAGATTCATCCTGGACTTGAGTAGACTCAGGCTGGTCTTCAGCCTGCTCTCTCACTTGATCTCCTGGAAGTTGTTCAGTACTTTGATCATGACCTGGGGATTTCTCTGGTGTGTCCTGCCTGTCCACATCAGGCACCTCTTTAGACAGAACTCTATCCCATCTTGAGAATAATCTCATGTCCATTTTTCTCATGTGATTGATCTTAGTCCCAGAAATTTGTTGCATGACCTCTGGGATGAGTCCAGCCAGATATAGACTCAAAATCCTAGCCAGATTTGGCTTCTTAAGTCCTTCCTTGATTTTATCAAACATAACTGCTGACCAGTCTGTGTTAACCCTGAAGATGATCTTTGTCATGAGGTTAAACATTAATGACAAAATCCTATCATGGCTGTCAGGTTTAAACAAGATCACCTTCCCAACCACTTCAGATAGAAATTTGCCTTGTGGATTCATTCCTTTTCTGTTGATAGCTGCTCCAATTTTGACGATTGGATCCAATCCACACCATTGTAGAGCCTCCCTTGTCTTAGAGGCTGGGACCTTTTCTACATTCTCAATGCTTGGTAATTGAAAAATCTTTCTTAAACTCCGTAGAATAAGTTTCACCTTGGTTCCATGAACTGTGGATTTGATCTTGAGTCCAGAAGAATCCACTGATGCTGAAGTGTAAAATTCAAGTACCTCCTTCTTCCAGATTTTGGTGGGTTTAGAAACCAGATATTCCAATCCATTATCAGCAAGATAGGTTATCACCTGTTTTATTTCAGGCGTGGCATTGTCGAACGCAACCCTAACCAACTCATATCCCTCATTGACGTTATCCTCAACCTTTGGCGCCATTGGAAAGATGAGAAAACTGGAGAGAAGAGAAGAGAGAGAATGTCGACACAGGGTTTTAGTCTCGAAAACCTTGTGAGCGTGTCAACAGAATACGTTCTTGACCTATTTATACCCTCTAATGAAAGAAGGTCAAAAGGCGGGCAAAAACAGACTAAATGTGTCGACACAGATGAAATGTGTCGACACAAACTTTTACTATCTCGACATCAATGTTGACTACTGTGCGTCGACACCAATTGAGAATATGTCGACACAAGAGAGACATAGTAGAGCATCAGAAATTCTGTGTCGACTCTTAGTACAAGTGTCGACACAAAATCTGTAAGTGTCGACACCATTATTCTCGTGAAGTCGACACTACATTTCTGAATTAGTCGACTATTTGACCCTTAAGTGTCGACACAAATTCTCTGTGTCGACACTAATTCTCTGACAAGTCGACATAACTATACTGAGTCGACACTTTATCACTGAAAGTGTCGACACCATTTTACTTAGCCAATTTCTGTTTGATGATATACTAATCAATGGTCAGCATTCCTAATTCAATTTTAAATTTATTGAATTTTGTTTCATCCAGTGGCTTAGTAAATACATCTGCAATTTGATAATCTGTTTTAACAAATTCCAATGAGATATCTTCTCTTTCTACATGCTCTCTAAGAAAATGATATTTTATTTCTATATGCTTAGTTCTAGTATGAGAAACAGGATTGTTAGCAATAGAAATAGCACTCTTAGAATCACACAATAAAGGTGTTCTACTTACTTGAATACCATAGTCCTTTAACTGATGCTGAATCCACAATAGCTGTGCACAGCAACTTCCAGCAGCAACATATTCAGACTCAGCTGTGGATATTGCCATACTGGTCTGCTTCTTACTGCTCCATGATATCAGTCTTCCTCCCAAAAATTGGTAAGTACCTGTAGTACTCTTTCTATCCTCTCTACAGCCTACAAAATCTGCATCTGAATAACCTATTAGTTGAAAATCTCTATTCCTAGGGTACCAAAGGCCTAGATTTGGTGTGCCCTTTAAATATCTCAAAATTCTTTTAACAGCAGTGTAATGAGATTCTTTAGGGCATGCCTGGTACCCAGCACAGACACATGTAGCATACATAATATCTGGTCTACTAGGTGTGAGGTATAATAGAGAACCAACTATTCCACTATACAAAGACTCATCTACAGGCTTACCTGTATCATCTTTACATATAGGAATATTTGTTCCCATAGGAGTTTTCATGGTAGAGGAAGATTCCATACCATATTTCTTTATCAACTCTTTGGTGAACTTAGACTGGGATATGGACAAGCCATCATCAATCTGTCTTACTTGGAGTCCCAAGAAGAACTTAAGTTCCCCCATACTACTCATTTCAAACTTCCCTTGCATAAGTTTGGCAAACTTCTTGCAAAGGTTGTTCTCTGTAGACCCAAAAATTATGTCATCCACATAGATTTGGATTAAGATTATCTTGCCTTTAGACTCCCTAAGGAATAGAGTCTTGTCTATTTTGCCTCTTGAGAATTTGTTCTCAATAAGGAAAGTATACAGGGTGTCATACCAAGCCCTTGGGGCTTGCTTTAACCCATATAAAGCTTTCCTAAGTCTAAAAACATAATCAGGTTTAAGAGAGTCTACAAAACCTGATGGCTGTTCCACATAGACTTCTTATTTTAGATCTCCATTCAGAAATGCTGATTTCACATCCATTTGGTATACCTTGAATCCTTGGTATGCAGCATAGGCAAGAAACATCCTGATTGCCTCCAGTCTTGCTACTAGGACAAATATTTGATCAAAATCTATTCCCTCTTCCTGCCTATATCCTTTAGCAACCAGTCTTGCTTTGTTCTTTACTATTACTCCACTCTCATCCAACTTGTTTCTAAATATCCACTTTGTTCCAATGATGTTGTGGTCTTTTGGTTTAGGAACAAGCTCCCAGACTTTGCACCTTCTGAATTGATTAAGCTCCTCTTGCATAGCATTAATCCAATGTTGGTCTTGGATGGCTTCTTCAAATTTCTTAGGCTCCAATTGAGATAGGAAACTTGAGTGCAAGACTGTGCCCAGATTTCTGCTTCTAGTCAGCACTCCTTGACTTGGATCACCTATTATTTGATTTGCTGGATGGTCTTTAAGATGTCTGATAGCAGGAGGTAGATTTCCTTCTGGTTAATTATTTCCAGTCCCTTCATTATGCTGCACTTCTTGGGAGTCATCAGCTTCTATAGAATCATGTACTCCCCCTGGACTGTAGTCAACATTTTCCATCTGCTCATTTGATGTTGTACCTTCTGCAATGGAAAGCTTGTCTATCCTTTTGCTTATACCTGTTGGACTGTATGAACAAACCCTTTGATGATTCCTCTTTCAGATCCACCAAAGATTACTTTAGGTCCATCTTTGATAGATGTGTACTCCTTCAGCAGCCCCTTTGTTCCAGTCATGTGCCTGGAACATCCACTGTCCAAGTACCATATAGGGGCATGGCAACTTGGACTTTCCTGCAATACAAAATTACTTTCCCTTAGAACCCAAGTAAGTCTTGGGTCCTTGGTTCAGGTTAGCACCATTCATATTAAGACAACCAGCAGCTCTTCTAACTGGTAGACTATTGTTCTTCCTTACATTTGTGTTATGCCAGCAGTCTAAGGCAAAATGGCCTCTCTTGCCACAACACCAACATTCAAACTTGTTGTATCTAGGTCTTGATACACCCTTGACAGAAGAATTTCTGTCCAGTGCTGGGGCTGCTGCAGCTTCACCCACAGATTTCTTATAACCATGGGGTTTATGAACATGGGTAGACCTATTGGCATTTACACCCTTGTTTATCTGAACATTAGTCTTAATATGACCATGAATATTCTCAAGATCATATTTGTTAGAAGGCACTTGCACCTTTCTAAACTTAACTGGGACTGAAAGGTTTAGAGGCTGGACAGGAGCTTTGCCTTTTCTTTTGAATTGGGCAGCCCTGGGGTTACCTTTGAAGCCTAATCCTACCTTACCCTTTTGAGCTACAAACTCATCTATTAAAGGTAAGACAGATATTGGCTTAGAGTAACTAGCCACTAAATCTTTCTCTATTCTTAGTCTGGCCTCCAGACTCTTAATTTGATCATTGTTATATTTGATTGTCCCCATCTGAATATAGGTTATATTTTTCAGTTTGGCAATCTCATTTAACTTTTGATCCATTACTTTTTCAAACTCAGTTGCAGCCACCTTAAGATTAGTAATTTCCTGAGCCTGAACTTTGACTAGATTCTTGCTTTTCTTAAGAGCCTGTAACAAGACCCTATATTCATCCATCAACTGATGAATATCACCTTCAGATTCAGATCCATTCACATCACTTGATGTAGATGAATCTGACACTGAACCAGTACTACAATCAGAAGAACTAGAAACCTTTTGTACCTTACTAGAACCAGACTGATACTGGCATTGGTTATCTTCTAACTCAGCCATCAGACCCATGCATTCCTTGTCCTCTTGATCATGAATAGAATCCATCAGTTGCAGAAATTCCTCTTCTTCATTGGTTGCATACAATCCTATGTATGCTTCTGCTTCAGATTCTGACTCTGATGAGGACTGATCTGAAAGACTCTTATCCTTCTTTGCAACAAAAGATTTCTCCTTCTTGCCCTTGTGTTGAGTCCTTTTTCTGTCTACTGACTCCTTTTTCTTTTCTGGACATTCAGCTACCATATGTCCAGTCTTATTGCAGCAATAACAAACAATCTTAGAAGTTATGGCTTTGCTGGGCTTAGTTTTGTTTCTCTCATTTCTTGAGGATTTTCTCTTCTGATAGTACTCATCTACTGGCTGTGATGTGGAGGGCCTGGACGTCCACTGCTTATTTTTCAAGAACTTTTGAAACTATCTTGTAAAGGCAGCAAAGTCAGTATCTGATTCACTGCTCCCTGATTTCTGACTATTTGAATTTTCTGTTATCTCTTCTGTATCTTCCTTGAGAGGAGATGAAGACATCCTCCCTTTCTTTCTAGTGGCTTCAACTTTGAAAGCCACAGATCTATGCTCACCTTTTGTACTTCTTTCTTCCTCCTTCCTAGCCATCAATTGCATTTCATATGAAAGCAATTTTCCAAACAAGGTTGGAGGTGAAATATCAGCCAACTTGGCCACTTCTCTAATGACACATATTTTGGTATCCCAATCCTTTGTTAAAGATCTGAGAAACTTGTCATTCAGCTCATATGTACTGAAGACTCTTCCATAGGACATCAGTTCATTCACAATCCTATAGAATTTCTTATAACACTCAGTTATGCTATCAGACTTTCCTTGTCTGAAGCTCTCATATTCTTGGTTGAGCATTGATTTTCTGTCTTGTCTTACTTCTTCAGATCCTTCCATATAGACAATCAAGGTGTCCCACATCTCTTTGGAAGTCTTGCAATGTATCAGATTTTGGAAGGTGGAATCATCTATTGCACTTACTATGATGTTTTGAGCTCTCTTGTCCATAGTGGCTAGGATGATTTCCTCCTTTGTCATTTCTGAAAAATCCTTAGGAGTTTTCTCATTTGCATCTAACACAGAAGTCTTCATTGGAATGTATGGACCTTCTTTCACTGTGATATAAATTCTTGGGTCTGAGGCCTCCATAAACAGCCTAACCCTTTCCTTCCAAATTCCAAAGATTTCTTTTCTGCAGATAGGAAGCTTCATCGATCCCAACTCCTTGTGATTCTCACCTGAACCCATTTTCTTGATTCTTGATTCAGCCTTTAGATCTAACTCAGACTGTTAATTCTTACTTTGAGTAACCTGCCTCTGATACCACTTGATAGTTTTACTTTTAAGATTACCTAGACACCTAGAGGGGGGGGGGGGGTGAATAGGTTCTTATTTTTTTCAAACTTAAGGCAGAATGATTAAAAAATTAAAGACTACTGTCTATGAGTTCTGCAGCTACTTTAGCAATCACAATCACACAATCTAGAACTACACATCACAGATTGCAACAAGTATTTATAGTGGTTCCCTAAGATCTGGGTACATCCACTTTCCCCCTTCGCCTATCAAGCAGTGTGCTAGATTCAGCCAAACTCCCTTCCTTAACTCAGATCCTCAGATCCTACAGCTCAGAATCCAAAATGGATTCCTACAACTCAGAGTGATACCACACTCCTACAGCTCAGGCAATTCAGCCCTACCTCAGTCTTTATCCAAGACCTACCACTCAGAGATTATCTCTCCTACACTCAGCCTTTATAACATAGGCTTACAACTCAGATCTATATTAATAGATCCTACAGAATTTAGAAAAGAGTTTTATAGAATCTTGCCCTTGTTGAGAGAGAAAGGACAAGACAGCACCTGACCAGCTGATGGATGAAATCAACTGAACCTTAGCTTTCTTCAAAGCTTCTTGAATCTGAACTAGCTGAGTTGATTTCCAAACAGCTTCTTGAGAAATCTGTAACAGCTTCCTTCTTGATCTTCAAATGGCTGGATCCCTCTCTATCCAATCCCTTAGAAAATTCTTCAGAATTCTAGGACGAATTCTCCTTAGACTGATCCTGAGAGGTTGAACCCTTCAGAATATCTTCTTAGATCTTCTGATGAAGATCTTCTTCAGTGCCTTGCACTTTCTTGATTTGATTCCTTAATCAGTTTTTATGTATGTTGCTTCTCAATAATGAATAAAAAACTTCTTCTTCTACTTCTGAATCTGTCTATTTATAGACCTTCTTTTTGATGATCGGCTGATCAGGTTTCTAACTGTCTTCTGACAAGTCTGACAGCTTCAGTTAACCTGTTGTAACCCACAGCTGTCAAGTCTTCAAACAGATCTTGTGCTTTTGTCTTGGACAACAAAGCGTCGAGACTGTCTGTCAGAAAGTGTCGAGACCATCTGTCTATATGTGTCGACACAAGTAACTTCGGTGTCGACACTGCCTCTGGTGAAGTCGACAAGTTTGCCTTTAAGTCGACTTAGCTTCTGCATACTACAACTTGAGAATGAGTCGACACTGAGTATTTGTGTTGACTCAAACACTTCATCATTCTTCAGCAAATGACTTGGTCTAGACTTGGCAATGTGTCGACACAAGTCATGTGTGTCGACACAGTTGATGTAGATTCAGAACATAGTATGTGTCGACACTGTCTTCAGGTGTCGACGCAGTTTTTGTCAACTCTGCCTATATGTGTCGACTCAGTCTTCTGGTGTCGACACAAATATTGTCGACTCTGCCTCTGTGTGTCGACACAGCCTCCTGGTGTCGACACAGTTGATGTCGACACAGCCTTCTTCAAGTGTCGACACAATCTTCCTGAAGTGTCGACACATCTTCTTCTGGTGTCGACACATGGACTAAGAAATTTTTCCATACTTTTAACCTGCACACATTCAACTTAAACAACATCAAATACACCTTGATGTATACCATTATGCTAAGTTAGGCTTCTTCAAATTAGGTACACATTTTCCAATGTACCCAACACCCCTCTCCACCATCTAATCGTTTCATCGCGATCGTCACTGCCCGTTACGTGGATGACCACTCACGTAACCATCATCATTAGTGGGAAAATTTATTTAATTAATAACGATGTGTATATATAAAATATTATAAAATAATACGCACTTAAAATTATATTAGATGTCGTCTGCATTTAGTAATTTGGGTGATTACGGTGTGCGGATAGCCGCATAACTACCATAATCATCCTTGTGGCCTATATAAATGTCCACAGACCCATCTCATTTCTATCTTTTTTCCTCCCAATCTTCTCCTCCTACAGTCCATAGCTCTTCCGAAAATCCTCCTACGAGACACCTCCATTCGAGAAGTCTGAAAATTCATCTACGTCCACGACGCTCTGGAGAAGAAAATGAACCACCAGCCTCTCCAAGAATTCTCCAACGCGCAAGGTGTTATGCGAGTCTCCCACAACAATTATCCTACGTGTGCCGCTGCTGCACATTACGTCCGGGCAACGTACGGGCAACGTCCCAGAGTGTTCTCCGTCAACAACAAGAGACAAATTTTGAGTTTAACAAATGGCGGTTTGTCACCCTTGGAGAGTGTCTGTATTTTCTCTCATTCCTAAGCTGTAACGAGGAGCAGTCTGTCGCCCTCGATTTCGCTGACACTTTGTAAACCACCACTTATAGTAAAGATTTACTGTCACCAAACCGGTCACGTGATTTTTTACCCAATTTACTGGTTTTTCACATTAAAAATCTTCTCGTATGCTCATTTTTTACTCTGTGACTGTTTGTCTACTTGACCGCTCTCAGGTTAAGGCGACCCAAGCGTACAACCCCGTACCCGGCCGAGTGGGATCCTCCCCAAGTGGCGGGCTCGGGGCATGCTATGAGCGGTGTTTTGATGCAGTCTCGTTCGAGCATGCGAGCACTCGTGCGTGCGTGCAGACTTTACGCTTCATATATAATATATATTTACTATATATATATATAAATTTATTTATTTACTATATATATTCATAATATATACTTTTATAGTATAAATATATGTATTCATATATATATATATACAAGTGACAGGCACGGGCCTTCGACCCTGGGGCATTCGGCGGGGGTGCGACAATCGGCGGGGTGCGACATTCGGCGGGGTGCGACATTCGCCGGGATGCGACATTCGCCGGTGGTGCGACATTTGTCGTGGGGACGACATTTGTCGCGGTGGCGACATTTGTCGTGGGCGGCGACATTTGTCGTGGACAGTACCCGCTCCTATGGCCTCGCGCGACAGTACCCGCCCGCTCTCGGCGGGCTCCACCCGCTCCGCAACATATACATATGAGTACTCAAAATGACCGTAAAAAAATATAAATCAAGAATATAATTTTTATTTTGTAAAACAAATAATATTTTAACGCCAAAACATTAATTTTTCTCTTGTCATTCCTAGCTATAGACAATAGATTTAGGGTATCTAGTGTTTTTATTTTTTGTATTTTAATATTGTAAAGTTATGTAATTACCTAAAAGGACATTGCCTTTATAATATACTAATATAAAGTGTGATATAATTGTGTAATTATGAATACAACTATAAGGGCAATATAGGGACATCAGGCAATGTTTCACCAAAGAGTAGTTTTCCTATATTAATAGAGATACATATGGAGGGAGAGAGGGAGAGGCGGGGCAAGCAGGTAAAAAGGGGGGAATAAATAAAAGAGAAAAAGAAAAAAGGGGGAGGGGGATAGGCACGGGGAGGGGAGAAAAAAGAGGGGGAGGCAAGGGTTTTTTTGGTTCTTTCCAGCTAGGGCTCGGCAAAAAGGGGAGTACAACCGCAATCCCCCCCTCTCTCCCGATCTCTCCCGTCGGCCTACAGCAGCAGCCCGATGCCGCCCCCCTTTCCTCTCTCCCATCGGCCTACAGCAGCAGCTCGACGACGCCCCCCTTTCCTCTCTCCTGTCAGCCTACAGCAGCAGCCCGACGCCGCCCCCCTTTCCTCTCTCCCGCCGGCCTACAGTAGCAGCCCGACGCCGCCCCCCTTCCTCTCTCCCGTCGGCCTACAGCAGCAGCCTGACATCGCCCCCCTTTCCTCTCTCCCGTCGGCTTACAGCAGCAGCCCGACGCCGCCCCCCTTCCTCTCTCCCGTCGGCCAACAGGGGCAGCCCGACATCTCCACCTTCTTCTCTCCCGTCGCCGACTAAAAGGGCAGTCGGAGCGCCGCTGCACGCACCGCATAAAGCATGCCCGAGACCTGCTCTCCCTCTCTCCCGACGCTGCCTGGAGCAGGGTCTGCCCAATCCCGAGCCCTTGCTCTTCTTCCTCGTCGTCGCCGCCCAAAGCAAGGCCCGAGCCCTTGCTATTCCTCCACGCCATTGTTGGGGTTGTGGAACACTTCCGGTCCTCTTGTTTCTCACACGGGGTTAGCCCACATGAGCTTAGAGGAATCGAAGTGTGATACCCCTCCGACATATCTGGCGCCGACGACAGCGGGGGTCCGGGGGCAGACGCCCCCGGCCCAAAATTTTTGGGGAGATGTTTTCTCCAATCGTCGAATTGGGTTCGACGTTCGTCGAACCCAGCTCGACGAACCCAGCTCGACGAACCCAGCTCGACGATCGTCGAACTGGGTTCGACGTTCGTCGAACCCAGCTCGACGATCGTCGAACCCAGCTCGACGATCGTCGAACTAGGTTCGATGTCGAACGTCGAACCCAGCTCGACGTTCGACGCATCGAACCTAGATCGACGTTCGACATTCGGGCCGAGTTCGACGATCGTCGAACGCCGATCGGGCCGAGTTCGACGATCGTCGAGCGCCGTTCGGGGTTCGACGATCCTGTCATGCTGAAGCCTATTTAAGGCGTATTCCGGTCCTTTTTAGGGATACGGACGAAACGACGGCTGACGACGGGTATACCTTTTGGAGGCGCATACGAGGAGATTGTTGGCGGCGATCCAGAAGGGGGTTCTTCCTTTTGTTTCTTGTCCAGAAGAAGGAGTTTAGGTAGGATCAGTTTAGATCCTTGAAACCTTTGTAATCTGTATTTCTTTTGGTGATTACAAGAACTGAGAAGGGAAGGGGAGAGAGGACGTAACCCAGTTTTGGGTGAACCTCTGTATATCGCTGTGTTTGTGATTGTTCTGTTTTTTTTTGCTCTGTGTTTTGTTATTCGTATTCGAATTTCTGCTTCTCGGCGCTCCGGATTTCATTTATTTGGTATCAGAGCTATTCTTGGATTCTTGGCTATGGGTTCAGGAGGAGTGCGGATCGAGATAGAGAAGTTTGATGGAAGTCGTTTTGATCTGTGGAAGATGAAGATGGAAGACCTACTGGTTGATCGTGATTTGTGGGGTGCAATAGTGGATACTCTTCCAACAGAGAAGTCTGATGAGGAGGTTGTTGCAGCCTGGACAAAAGCTGATCGGAAAGCAAAGGGTCTTATCAGGTTGTTTCTTGCAAACTCTATTTTGACAAATGTGATGGAGGAGGCTTCAGGCCAAGGTCTATGGCGGAAACTGGAGTCTCTCTATCAGAGCAAGTCTCTGGTGAACAAGCTGTTGCTGAGGAAGAAATGGTACAATCTGAAGATGCAGGAAGCCAGTTCTTTCTCAGAGCACCTGACCAATTTCAACACTGTTGTGGGTCAGTTGATCTCTATTGGTGAGAAAATCTCAGATGAAGATAGGGCTATTACACTACTGTGCTCATTGTCGGATTCGTGGGACAATGTGATTGTTGCGATAAGGGGTAATGGAGATAAGGCTCTCTCCAGTGAGTCAGTATGTGCTACTCTATTATCTGAGGAGACCAGAAGAGGAAGTTCAGAGAAGACTAACAAAGGTGCATTGAGTGTATCCAGATCTCGCCCTCAATGGAGGGATAATAAGCAGGGAGGATCTCGAGATAAATCTCGGGGTAGATCCAAGAGCAGAGAAAGAGAGAAAGAGAAGAAGCCCATCAAGTGCTGGAAGTGTAATGAGGTTGGGCATGTGAAATCCCAATGTCCCAACAAGCCCGTTCAGAAGAAAGATGTTGGGTCTACTTCTGGTACTAAGAAGGAGACTGAAGGGGGTGACATGTATATTGTTGCTGCATGTGTTGCCCAGAAGGATGCTGATGTGTGGTATGTCGACACAGGAGCATCATACCACATGACCCCTCATAGAGACTGGTTCTGTGAATATGAGAGGTTTGATGGTGGTGACGTCATGCTTGGCGATGATACTGCTGTGCAGATTGTTGGGCGTGACAAGGTGATGCTGAAGATGGCCGACGGGACCATGAAGACCCTTCCGGGGGTGATGCACATTCCAGGGATGAGCAGGAATCTGATCTCGGTGGGATCTATGGCGGATGCGGGGGTGTCTTTCAGTTGTGACATGCACTCGTGCAGGATGACTCGAGGGGCGATGGTGATCGCCAAAGGTGTAAGGCATGGGACACTGTACAAGTTGCTTGCTGATACAGTGGTGCCTAGTGGTGCCTTCATCTCTGAAGGCCAAGAGGAGGACCAGGAGGAGCAGTCCAGACTGTGGCACCAACGGCTTGGACACATCAGTGAGAAGGGGATGTCGGCTATGATATCTGGCCAGATGGTGGTGGGTGTGCCCGTGTGCACCTCGAGCTTTGGGTTCTGTGAGCATTGCCTACTTGGCAGGCAGAACCGGGTTAGCTTTCAGGGAGCAGGGAAGAGGGCCACCGGTTTACTGGATTTGATTCATAACGATGTATTTGGGCCGACTCCAGTCCCATCCCTTGGTGGGGCTAGGTATTATGTATCTTTCATTGATGATTACTCTCGATATTCTTGGATTTATTTTCTCAGGTCCAAGGCGGAGGTTCTCAATAGGTTCAAGGATTTTAAGAACCTGGTGGAGAACCAGTTGGAGAGGAAGGTGAAGGTTCTCCGTTCTGATAACGGAGGGGAGTATTGCTCGGACGCCTTCGAGCGGTACTGTACTGAGCAGGGGATAGCACGGCAGAAGACCACACCGTATACTCCAGAGCAGAATGGAGTGTCGGAAAGGCTCAATCGGACATTGATGGAGAAATCCAGGTGCATGCTCAGTTGGGCTGGTTTGGGGACAGAGTTCTGGGCTGAAGCGGCGGCTACAGCTAACCATTTGAAGAACAGGACCCCTACATCTACAGTGAAGGGGTGTACCCCCTTTGAGGCCGTTTTCCAGGAGAAGTCAAATTTGGCTTATGCTCGTGTTTTTGGATGTGATGCATACGTTCACATTCCAAAGGAGAAGATGGGGAAGCTGGATATGAAGTCTGAGCGGTGCATCTTTGTAGGCTACAAAAATGGCATCAAGGGATATAAGCTTTGGAACCCGGTGACGAGGACGGTGACGTATAGCAAGGATGTGGTCTTTCATGAAACCCGTTCTCAAGTCACTACACAAGCGGAGGAAGGAAAAGATGCAGAAAAGGTGGTAGTAGAAAGCAGCATGGAGGAAGTTCCTCTGGTGGATGCTTAGATTACTACTGTGGCTGTTTCAGATTCGAATTCCGAATCTGATGGTTTGGAGGAGGTGAGCTTTGATGATGAATCAGAAGAGGAAGTTGTTGATGCTCCACTTCTGAGGCGCTCAACGAGGGAAAGGAGGGCATCAATCCGGTACTCCCTTGGTGCGGTTGGAGCACAATATTGCCTGAACATGCTTGGAGAAGATCCCATTTCAGCCAGGGATGCGAGGTCGAGGGCTGATGCGAATCAATGGGAGCTTGCTATGGTTGATGAGATGGAGTCTCTGCGGAAGAATCAGACTTGGGGTCTGTGCAAGCTTCCAAAAGGGAGGAAGGCCATTGGGAGTAAATGGGTCTTCAAGCAGAAGGTTAAGGCGGATGATACTATAGAGAAGTACAGGGCAAGGTTGGTTGCCAAGGGCTTCTCACAGGTGGAAGGTGTGGACTACGACGAGATTTTCTCGCCGGTGGCCAAGCTCACTTCTATCAGGATGGTTCTCTCCATTGCGGCTGTGCATGATCTTGAGATTGAACAAATGGACGTGAAGACGGGGTTTCTTCACGGGGATCTAGAGGAGGAGATTTATATGCGGCAACCTGAAGGATTCGAGGCCAAGGGCAAGGAGGATCTGGTGTGCAGGTTGAAGAAGTCCCTTTATGGACTTAAGCAATCTTCGAGGATGTTGTACCAGAAGTTCGACACCTACATGCTGGAGTTGGGTTTTGAAAGGTCGAATTCGGACCACTGTATCTATATCCAAAGGAAGGGAGAGCACTTCACTTTCTTGACACTCTATGTAGATGACATGTTGCTCGTAGGGAATAGTATCAAAATGATCCAACAGGTGAAGAAGTTGCTCTCGGCCAAGTTCGAAATGAAGGATTTGGGGCCAGCAAGTGTGATTTTGGGGATGCAGATTACCAGGGATAGAAGCAAGAAGAAGCTTTGGTTGGGGCAGCAAAGGTACGTCGAAGAGGTGTTGAAGAAGTTTAACATGGCTGACTGCAGGCCTGTTGGTGCCCCTATGCCCGTGAGGAATAAACTATCTGCGGAGATGTGTCCCAAGACACATGAGGAGATGGAGGACATGGTGAAGGTTCCATATGCAAGTGCAGTGGGAAGCCTCATGTACGCCATGGTTTGTACTCAGCCTGACATAGCACAAGCAGTGGGAGTGCTGAGCCGGTACATGGCCAAACCAGGGAAGGAGCACTGGAATGCTGTGAAGCGGGTGTTCAGGTATCTTCGTGGCACTTTAAATTATTCTATATGTTATGAAGGTGCTGAAACTGAAAGAGTCATGGACGTGGTCGGACACGTGGACTCTGACTGGGGAGGTGACCTGGATAGCAGGAGGTCCACCAGTGGGTATGTTTTTACATTATTTGGTGGTGCTGTTAGTTGGATGAGTCGGCGGCAAGGAATAGTAGCACTCTCGTCGACGGAGGCTGAGTATATGGCTCTTACACATGCCAGTAAGGAAGCCATATAGCTGAGGAGGTTGTGCGGGGAGCTTGGTTTTGAGCAAGGTCCTGTGAAGCTGTGGTGTGACAGCCAAGGGGCTATTCAGTTAGCCAAGAATCCGGCTTTCCATGCTAGGACAAAGCACATAGACATTCAATTTCACTTCATCAGGGAAAAGGTAGAGAAGCAGGTGGTGCAACTGGAGAAGGTTGATACCAAGGAGAACAGTTCTGATTTTCTTACCAAGGTTGTGCCTGTTGCTAAGTTTGAATGGTGTGCAACAGCAGTGGGGTTGAAGAGGAAGATTGGAGGAGCTGCTCTCATCTGCGGAAGCTATCCAACAAGTGGGAGAATGTTGGGGTTGTGGAACACTTCCGGTCCTCTTGTTTCTCACACCGGGTTAGCCCACGTGAGCTTAGAGGAATCGAAGTGTGATCCCCCTCCGACATATCTGGCGCCGACGACAGCGGGGGTCCGGGGGCAGACGCCCCCGGCCCAAAATTTTTGGGGAGATGTTTTCTCCAGTCGTCGAACTGGGTTCGATGTTCGTCGAACCCAGCTCAACGATCGTCGAACTAGGTTCGACGTCGAACGTCAAACCCAGCTCGACGTTCGACGCGTCGAACCCAGATCGACGTTCGACGTTCGGGCCGAGTTCGACGATCGTTGAACGTCGATCGGGCCGAGTTCGACGATCGTCGAGCGCCGTTCGGCGTTCGACGATCCTGTCATGCTGAAGCCTATTTAAGGCGTATTCCGGTCCTTTTTAGGGATACGGACGAAACGACGGCTGACGGCGGGTATACCTTTTGGAGGCGCATACAAGGAGATTGTTGGCGGCGATCCAGAAGGGGGTTCTTCCTTTTGTTTCTTGTCCAGAAGAAGGAGTTTAGGTAGGATCGGTTTAGATCCTTGAAACCTTTGTAATCTGTATTTCTTTTGGTGATTACAAGAACTGAGAAGGGAAGGGGAGAGAGGACGTAACCCGGTTTTGGGTGAACCTCTGTATATCGCTGTGTTTGTGATTGTTCTGTTTTTTTGTGCTCTGTGTTTTGTTATTCGTATTCGAATTTCTGCTTCTCGGCGCTCCGGATTTCCTACAGCCATCGCCGCCCAAAGCAAGGCCCGAGCCCTTGTTATTCCTCCTCGCCATCGCCGCCCAAAGCAAGGCCCGAACCCTTGCTCTACTTCCCCGTCGCAGCCGCCCGGGGCAAGACCGACCGAGATTTGTTCTCTCGGCGTCGCCTTCAGCTAGATCGGCCAGGAGCTTCTCTCCCGGCATCGCCTCCAGCAACAACGACCGAGATCTCCTCTCCCGGCACCGCCACCAAACACGCGTCAAGGGTAACGAAGTTTCTTCTCGGGCAGGTGAAACCCTCAATTATCATATTTGCATGGAAGCCCCTCTCCACTAACGAGTGGGGGGAAGCGGGTTCTCCGACGGGTCGATGTGTACATCCCCGCAGCTGATTGCATTTAGTATCCGGAAGCGTGAGTACGGATTTAGGCATGCTGAGTGAAGCCCATCCGGATCTGTAAGCCGGATTGGTGATGTTCTGGGGTTCCCGGGGAAAACTTCGTGGAAGTTGTTTATTATTTGCTCTTAGGAGATAAACATCACCGCCCCGAGGCAGAGGCGAAAACGATATTTATTTTGCCACCGTTTGGCGGGACGTTGGCGTACACGTGTTGCAGTACTAAGTGGGGAATAGTGGGCTTAAGCCCAAGTTTGTGCCGTCCATCGAAGGACTATTTTTGCTTATGTTGCCGGCCTGCGTGCCGAAGTATGAAATTTATATTCCTGTAATTAAAATATCTGTGATGCTTTGTGTATGTGATCTATCTCTTCCATCTTAGGCGAATGGTGTGTACTCATGCACCACTCGCCCTGTGGGGGCCCCGAGGTAAAGTTATCGGGAAGCCCTTTAGGGCCTGCTCATAGCCTTTCAGGACAGCAAAATTACGTTGGTGGCGGCCCAGTTGGGGCTGCACGAAGTAGAACTGTTCGGCGAGATTACGCAATTGGTAGGGCGGATGAGGAACATTTTACGTAGACCCGAGGAGACACCTCTAGTCAGGAGAGAGTTGGTCTTGAGATTCTCCTTAGAGTTTCCGGTCGGCCAAGAGAGCCCTCTGAAGGTGCCTTAGCTCAACCTTTTGCTTGGGAGGGGAAGAGTTTGCTAGTCTTCCGGGTATGCGGCGGGACCTCCACGTTAAGACCTTAGGTCTGTCCCTTGTGTTCCTAGTCTTGTGCCTAAATCGTTCGCTCGAGGGCAGTAGGTGTGCGGTCACCCCTTCCCCAAGGGTCGAACTCCACAGAGACCGATTTTTCGATTTCAACATTATGGTGCGGTGAGCGTGGAGAGTGACTAGCACAGAAGAACTCTGGCGAACGTCATGACTATAGAAGAGGAACCAAGTGGCGACCAGGGTCATGCGTTGTGTAACGCCCCGAAACTCAAAAGTGTGACGGGTGGCGTTTTGAGCCAAATCTGGGATTTGGTAGAGGTGACATGGCCTGGGACATGGGCGTGTCCCAGGGCGTGTCGTACTCGGGTTCGGCGTTGGTCGCGTGGTCGACAATTTTGGAGTCAACGGTCGTCGGGGGGGGGGGGGGTGAACACAGCCTGGGACACGGGCGTGTCCCAGGGAGTGTCAGCCACTCAAAGCTTTCCACTCAACGATCGTTAAGTGAGAGCGCACGGCCTGAGCCCAAGCGTGTTTGGGTCTGACACGGGCATGTGAAATTTGACACGGGCATGTCGAATACCCGTATCCTGCTCGGGTCATTTGGTGTGTTGTGATAAGGCAGCAACACGGCCTGGGACACGGGCGTGTCTAGCATACAGCATGTAACACGGGCGTGTCACATGGCCGTGTCATGCTCTGGATATTTTAGACCTGCTTCGATGGAGGAACACGCCCAGCTACACGGGCGTGTACTAGGTGACACGGGCGTGTCAAGCCTGACACGGGCGTGTCGGGTGCCCGTGTTCTTTTTGGGGCGCAACGGTTTTGACGGTGAATGAGTGACACGACCTTGGACACAGGCGTGTCGCAAGCCGTGTTCGGCCCAGGTTTTGGAATTTTGGGCTGAATCGCAGCCGTTCGTTTCCTTGTTTTGGGATCTAATGGCTCAGGGCTGTCCTGGGTAGGTTTTAATCCGGGAATAGGGTTCAAACCCTCATTCCATTTTCATCTTCTCTCTCTAAATCCTAGAGGGAAGGGAGAGCAAGGAGCTTGGAGGAAGAGGAAGATCCGATCACCGGCAGAATTTCGGAGCTCCAAATCGCGAGCCGAATTCGGATCTACGGAGGCAAGGGGATTGCGGTGCTTTTCATCCGCGTAGATTTCTATGGTGCCAAGGAAAAACACTAGGGTAACGATTTTCATCTTGAGCATGTGAAGCCCTTCTTCCTTTGCATGGGAAAACCCGCTCCCGCGAGTGTGCGATGAGTTTGCGGTATTCCTTGAGGTAGATATGTAAAGTCCCCCTTGTTAGAGTCCGGAATCGTAGTACGGACATAGGTATGATGTGTGAAGCCTATCCGGACATGTTGGTCTAGATCGGTGATGTTTTGCTATGCATTGTTAGCCGGAGAAGACTCCGTGCGTTTTGTTTGTTTTCGGGTTGCTATGCGTTAGAATGCATCAGGGAATCTTGGAGATTAACCCCAAGGTGTACCCGGAAATCTGGGCGGAAATGCATTTCTACTATTTCGGTGGCCTGGGAGCCAGCCGGGTATATAGCGGGGCTATATACCGTGTTTGCTCGAAAGTTGGGACTGGGGGAAGCCGGGCCCGCGTCAATGGCCAAAGGGACGTGACAGGGTGAGTAGCGGGCTGGTGGAAACCTACCCGCTCCATCTGTTTCGGTTAAAGAGACCTAAAGTTAACGTGGCACTTACCGATGATTTGGAGATCGAGTCTAGGCTACGGCTAAAAGGACTAATTGCTCACGAGTTTTGCCGCCCTGGGGGTCGTGGTGGAGTCAAGGATCGAACTGGGTTCGGACTGCCTTCGCCGAGTAAGTGCCCTGAGAGCACGGGGTGTACGGCCGTGTGTGCGTGTACCTGTGATGAGTTATTTATTCGCTATATTGCTTGTTTTGCTAACAAATGCAGGGAAGAAGCTTTGCCGCCCCGGTTTGGGGGCGGAATCATTATAATTTGGTCAGCTTTAGCTGACCGTTATTCTTGTTTGTCACCGTTGCGGTGATTTGTGCTTGCAGGTGCTGCGGAGCCGATCGACAAATAGCGGGCTAAAGCCCAAGTTGCTGAGCCGAC
The DNA here is from genome assembly GCA_039513925.1 of Platanthera zijinensis. Taxonomy (NCBI): domain Eukaryota; kingdom Viridiplantae; phylum Streptophyta; class Magnoliopsida; order Asparagales; family Orchidaceae; genus Platanthera; species Platanthera zijinensis. Next base: position 9,843,829 of record CM077082.1, on the reverse strand, counting down.
CCTCGTAGGCCTTGTGTGTTTACTTTATTAGTTCATGTGTGGTCGGTCTGCGAGCCGAAGTTTGTAAGACACTGATTAATTATTATAAACTATTGTAAGGCCTTAAGGCCAGTACTTTTGTGTATTATATAGTTCATTCCTATTGGGTTTTGTTAGCGGACATTCGTGCCTATAGCTGGGTTCTTACTTGTGCAGCTTAATAAATTGCTTCCGCTAGATGCTATGAGTAGGACGTATGTATTGGTTGTATGGTTTCATTGAGTAACTCACCGGTCTGCCCGTGGTATATGGCATCGGGCCCCGACCGGACCTACTGCTATATGTTATGTGATGGATAGGGGTGTTACAATTTAGTATCAGGCTACCGGTTTCGATCAGCCTTAAATGAATTCGTGGACGAATTCACTTTAAGGGGTGGTGAGCACATGTGTGTGCGTCATCGTTATAACATGTAAAGAACCCATGAATGTTCACTTAGGAATGAAAATACACATGTTTGAGGAACCTGCGTGTTCCTATAATTGCTTTTTGCAATTTTGTTCGGTCTCTTATTGATGTTTTGTACGTCTATAGGTGTCCGGGAGTGGCGCGTGGCAGTCTGAACGCACACTTTCTGAGAAAAGTACTGCACCAAGCGACGTGTCTGAGACCCCTACTTCTTTTGAAACTATAAGAAGAGTGGTTGAATCGGTGTTCGCTGTGACAAATGCGCAACGTGGAAGAATTGTGCAACCTTCTGTCCCTGAGATGGCCCCAACACTAGGCGGTGTGATGGAGCAAATGGCATTTAGAGACCCATTAGGGCAGCAGATGAACATGATTGTGTTGCAGGGAGCGCACTCAGTTGACGAATATTTGCATGCGTTCCTTATGATAAGGCGCTACCCTAGCTTTGAGTGGGAAAGCGAGCAGTCTATAGTCGATAGATTTTATAATGGTCTGCGCAGCGAGTTGCGTATCCTATTGCTAGGACCAAAACTATTGGGATTCCGAGCCTTGGTGGAGTCGGCAAGAACTTTGGAAGTAGAGTTGAGGAAAACTCATCAAATACCAGTGAATAGGGTACCAAACCCTGTAGATCCTATAAGCACTGCCTGCCGCAGAACTCTGAGACAAGAGGCTAGATCATATACTAGCCAGGCTACTTACAATTGCCATTCTTGTGGCAAGAAAGGGCACTTTGCCCGAGATTGTCGGGAGGGTGCGCAGGAGACAATGAAAGCTATGGTAGGAGCAGTTGAAGACTCTACTATAAAGAAGACGGTGTCCAAAATGTCGAGCTCCTCAAAATCTGGGTACCGTAGGTGGTACAAGAAGGCTAGGATGTCGGGTCTAGTCCCTCCCTCTGGCGCATCCGAAGCGACTACAGGCCAAACCCCTGGTGCATGCTATAACTGTGGAAAGTCGGGACACTATGCCCGGGATTGTCAGAGCGGACGCCCAATGTCCGAGAAGAAGTCGGGGGAAATATCTGAGGAGAAGGGCAAGGCGGTGGAGTCCACCGCATCACTGTATACTCCGACCCAACCGAGGGTGGACATCCTTGGCCAGCATGAGGTCTTGTGGCCGACTGTCGGGATGTCAGGTATGGTTTAATTGATAGCAATTTAATTCTTATACCTGTTACCTTATGCGTGCTAGCTTAGGACTGGAAGTTCTAGGCTTTGTTTTGGACTTTTGGTCACCCGACAAGGGCATAGTTTCGATATGGGAACTTCGCACTCCTTTTGTCCGAAGGATTTGTATTGCGCATCGGAGTATCTACTTCGATGGTAAAGGACAATTTGGATGTGTTGTTGCCTAATGGTTGTTCTATGCGAGCAGAGAGAGTCTGTGTCGTAATGAGGTTACGGTTTGGGAGTCAGGAGTTCGACTTGCAAGCGTTGTTACTACTACCATGGGTATAACATCCCATGTTACATCTAGACTCCTTAACTTAGATTGGGTTAGGCATGGGGTGGGTGTTAGGGAAATTAGCTAGGTTTTACCCTAGGTAGTGGGTTGTAGCCATGTGGGGCCCACTATAGGACCAAAGTAAAACTAGGTCAAACTAGCCTAAATGGGGACCCTAGCCATACCATGACCCCACCACATTTCCCTAACCCTAAAAATAATCTAAGTGGACTCTAGGGCATGTCACTAGGTCAACCCTTTGACCCTAGTTGACCCAAGTCAACCTTAGCCCTAATTTGGTCAAACCCATACCTATAGGCCCAATTAACCTAAGTAGGGCACCCCCTTGACCTAACCCAAGTTGGGTGGTGCCATTAGATCCATGACCCTCAAGTGGGGTCAGCTCACTCACCATGTTGACCAAGTCAACTTAAAAGTCAACAAGTCAACAAAGGGGCCTAAAGGAAGAAAGAAGAAGCCAAGCCCACTCCCCACGGGCTAAGCCCATTAGTAAAGGCCCATGACCAGCCCAAGAGGTCAATGACAACCCTTAACCCCCAAAATTAGGGGAGAGAATGCATGCATGAGGGTAATTTAGGGATTTTGGAGAAAAAGAGGAGAGAGAAGAGAGGGAAAGAGGGGATGAAGGTCATGTGGCCCTCCTCCTCTCTTCCCAAGCCCTCCTCTGAGTTCACAAAACATTTTTCAGCCATTTTTAGCAAGCTCCATGACACATGGCAGTCATGGTGAAGCATCCTATGCTAGGCCGAATTTACAAATGCTAAAAACACCACAACCAGCCCACTCCACACCCATTTGACTTCACCATTAGCTTCAGAGCACTGAGAGGAGTGAAATTCGATATCTAGATCGAAGCTTTTGGTGGAGAAATGAGCAATCGGGCTAGTTCGCCGGAGCAAGCTTCGGCCATGGCGCACCACCACCGCACACGCCGCCAAGCCCGGCTACAGGTCTGTTTCGCCTCACCTCTACCCGTACTAGCTTTCTAGATCGATTAGGCGAGACATTGGGCTCAATTGAGCCCGATCTAATGTGAGATTTTCATGGATTTTCGGATTTTTAATGGAGTTCAAGTTCGCCGGAAACCGCCACCTCCGGCGGCCAAGTCGCCGCCAAACGTTAGCCCTCACCTCAACGGAGGTGGTGGTGGTGGTGGCCGGCCAGGGAGGTGGCCGAGTGGCCGGGAAATGACCTTGGAAGGAGCTCCAGGTCGGGCAAATCTCAGCCCTTGGATGTTTGGAGAAGATGAACAGGTGCCATTTATCCTGCTTTGAGATTAGTGTTGTTATGATATATAGTTTTCTGTCCCTGTTTATATAGTCATTTGCATGTTAAATTTAGGGCCCTTAGGGCCATTTTCAGGACTGGTGATTAATATGAAACTTGTAGGCCTCCCTCTTACCTTTAATATGCCACCCTAAACTTGTATTTTGGCCCAGTATATTTTCCTATAAGGCTATTTTTCTAGGACTGGTCCTAGGATAGGGCAGAAAGTAAAATGGATGCCCATGCCAAATCAGAAATCCACATGGGCTGAAATTTTGGGCATATGACTTATTTGGGCAAGTCTAGCCCCTCCCCAAAAATGAGAATTTTTGGGGAATATTTTCCTATAGTTTTAGTCAAAATATGATAAATGAAATTAATATGATTTTTGGAGTATTTCAACTCCAATGAGCCCCAAATTTTGATGGCATGTCCTTAGGGACATTATAAGTGTATGTTTAAAATTTCAGCCAATTTGGACCATTGAATGTTGGGTAAACTCACTTGCATGTGTTGGCTTGTTATAGGCTTTGTGTGCATTTAGGCTCCGTTTGGTAGGACTTATTTTCACCGGTCAAGCGATCACGACCGCATGAACCGGACCTTAATTAAGGCCTGGTTCATGCGGTCGTGACCGCTTGACCGGTGAAAATAAGTCATCCCAAACGGAGTCTTAGCCTAAAATGAAATAATTTGTATTCAGCCAACTTGGAACATTCAAAAATCATGATTTTCATTATAGAGATACATGAGGGTGTAATACACCTCTCATAGAAATAGTGGGATTTTTGGGAACAAAAATCCCATTATTTTGAATTTTTGAAAATTTGGTCCTTTTGAGAAAATAAATTTAAAATAGGTTTACCCTTATCATAAAATGTTCAATTTCTGTTGAGGACTAAGAAATGACATAATAAACACTAGAAATAAATTATATCTCTGTTGGATGAAGTTTAAGTAGTTTAAGGAGCAAAATGACCATTTTACCCTTATAGAATTTGTGTAGAAATGATGGGTATATTCCTTTGAAAAATCTGAGAAAATTCATATTGCTGTAATTGTAAGTTTGATACCTTGTGCAATTATTTCAGAATTTTGGGGTGCCAAATAATGTACTTAGGCCCCATAATGGCATTTTGGTAAATAACTCAAATTGATCATTTGATAGGTCATTTCAACCTAGATGTAAATGAAAATATGTACATATAATTATTTCATTATTATCAAGGCTCTGTGATTTAATTAGAATTTTTGAGATAATATTTTATGTACTTCATTTGGAAAATGCTAGATTTGTGGATATAGTATTAAATAGGAATTAATTATAAATTTGAATTGAAAAAGCATGAAATTTTGGTAGGCCCCATTAATTGTCATATTATATACCTGGAAGAATCCCTAGGATAGTAGGTTTAATATTGATAATACTTCATGTGCAAAATGACTAGGGATTACATTTAAAGAAATTAATTTAATGGTGTAATTAATTTGGAAAATTATGAAATTCATCCTGTTCATCATATAGGTCCATACCATCCTAGGATAAATAATTTGAGATATATGACCAGAGGAATTAGAAGGTCACATTTGTGGGTGGTATCGGGACATGGGTAAGGGTCTAGCACCGATGTTCGTACTAGTAGGGCCACCAGGAGAGGAATCCGAATAACTAGTAAAGTGAGGATCTTAGTGGAGGAATTAACCCTGGTTGGTCTCCTAGAGGATTCCTTAACCATGTGTGGAAGAGTGCAAGTCCCGTGACAGCAACAATAACGGGGACCGGCGGAAGACCGCCGCGCTCCTAATAACACCTTAAGTCTTTAAGCTCGTTCTAAAGTAACAATGAGAGTTGGGTGATAATCCTGGGTAGACACTAATAAGAATAATTATCCTTGTGAACGGGAACTTTGGGCTTGTCATCCCATCTTGGTTCCTAGTGCCTTCGAGACCCCTTCATTGGGCATACCTTGGGCAGTCCTGGGATTAACCATAAACTACTAAGTTTAATAATCGGTAGACAAGAGTAATATACCAGGCTAAGGGAAATGGTACACATGTTCACCCGTGATGGGTTGGAGGGAACTGAACTTGATGTGTATTCTCATCCGTGATGGGTTAGAGGGATTCATGACAGGTTAGTCCTGCGAGCTGGAGGCTCGGAAGATTTTATATTAGGATAGGTTAGTCCTGCAAGCTGGAGGCTCGGGAAATTTTATATCAGGACAGGTTAGTCCTGCGAGCTGGAGGCTCTGGAGATTTTATATCAGGACAGGTTGGCCCTGCGAGTTGGGGGGCTCGGGTTAAACTATTGCATGTGCATAAACAAAATAGTGGCGGGTCATGCGGTACTAGGCCAATCGTCACACCAATGACAGTACGGTGAACCAGGCGGGTGTGAGGGTTTGAGGGGCCAGTTGGTTGTTTACGCTGCGGTCTGGAGGACAATCCCCGATAACGCGCACCCGGCCCAACAAGACTGACGGGTAGTCAGCAAAGTATGTACGCAGAGACTCTAGAGTGCACCTAAGACGTGTACAGAGGCGTATGAGAGAGGTATAGGCCTGGTAGTGTGTATACCCGCCTAGAAAGCGGAGACGTCCGCTCCGTTGATGCCGTAGCCACAACGGTGGTACTTGAGAGTGATGCAAGCTCTCGAAAAGTGGGAACTAAAGGTCTGTGATCATGGAGTCGTTGTGTGTGAGTTGCACTTGCCTGTTGCATAAATTACATCATAAACATTCATTCATATTAGGGCATACACTTCATAAATCTTTATCATATAAATTAGTATGGGCTCTTTTATATGATAAGTTAAAATTCCCGGAAACCTTAACTTATAAATTTGTATGGGCATTTTTATAAGTTAAGGTACGTTTTGTGATGGTAGTGTAGTGGTAGCATAACTTTACTTTTTTTCTCTTACTTTCAGTTCTCTACTTACTGTACTGTACATTTACTTCGCTTATACCATGTACTTAGAACTGCTAGAGTAGAACTATATTGCTCTTATATTTGATAGATAGCTTCTTGTCACCTGCCTTCCTTTGCTACCCCTTGTTGTCCTCCGCTTTGTCCTCCCGCTCGGTGCCTAGGAGTGACGGGGCGAGGTGCGAAGGAAACGACTTAGTCTTTTTGACTAATGGTCGGTGACCATATCATTTTAGGAGCTCGAGTAGATGGAGCAACAGCACGACGAGGTGGCAGGACTTGAGGAGCAGATACCGCTACCACCTACTACTACTACGCGTCTTCAGGTAAGACGAGATTAGATGATGATATAGATAGCTTCCGCTTTTGTTTTGAGAGAGATATATTGAGATATTCTTGTACCGGGCATAAGCCCTTATTTCTCTATTATTGTATTCATTGTGGACTATGTTTCTGTACTCTTCATTTATATATATGATATGTACTCTGTTGATGCGCGAAATGCGACACCGACCAGTTAACGGGTGTTCGATCTCACCAGCTAAAGATGAAGGAAGAAGGGTTGCGGGGATGGAGGAGCAAGCTTGCTTGAGCAGAGGAGAAGCTTGCTCAAGCAAAGAGGAAGCTTGCTTGAGCAGAGGAAAAAGCTTGCTCGAGCAGAGAGGGAGCTTGATCTGGAACTGTCGAGCAGACAGCTACTTGAATGGTTAGCTTTGCGGGTTGATGCCGAGAGAGGAGAGAAGAAGAGAGGAGGCCGCTAGCAGCGGCAACAACAGACTTCACCCGCCGCGGCTTGAATGCCACTCTTGCGACGGGCTTTTCCTTTATTCAAGAAGAGTTACAACTTGCTATTGTACCATTACATGAAGAGCAGTAAAGGGTACAATAGGGGAAGCTGGCGGCTGAGGAAGGAGGTGCCAGAAACTAAGTAAAAGAGGCTGCAGAGGACTGGAGAACTGAAGATGCAGATGCTGCTGAAGCTGCCTGCTGCTGGCAGAAAAAGCTAAGTCCACAATTCCTGACGACCTGGGAGAACTGGAAATCAGAGGCTGCGGAGGCTGCGCAAGCTGCTGAGAGCAGAAAAAACTAAGTCCACAGCCCTTGACGACCTGGGCGGACTGGAGATTGGAGTCCGCCGACCTTGCTTGATCAACCTTGACGGACTGAGAAAACCGAGTCCGCAGCCTTTGATCAAGGTTGCAGTTCTCCTCCCACCCGTCCAGAATGAGAGGCCTTGGGGGGTATTTATAGGCCCGGGGAGAATCTTTGAAGCGGGGTCCAGTGACGTCATCCTTGACGACCTCGGCGAACTGAGAAAATGAGATCGACGACCTCGGCGGACTCCGCGGACTGGAACCTTCCTCTGCTGGGGCAGTCTTCCTGTTGGCGGCTAGGAGAGGGCAGGCAAGCTGCGCGACCTGAGGAGCAAGCAGGCGGATCTGGAGCAGGCAACTCCGGGCTAATTGGGGGGACTCCAGGAGGAGTCCTCCCTTGCCGGAGCGGAGGCCGCCCCCTAGCGGGCGGCCTGGGCGGACTCCGGGTGGAGTCCGCCCGGCTGGGCCAGGCCGCCCCCTAGCGGGCGGCCTGGGCGGACTCCGGGTGGAGTCCGCCCGGCTGGGCCAGGCCGCCCCCTTGCGGGCGGCCTGGGCGGACTCCGGGTGGAGTCCGCCCGGCTGGGCCAGGCCGCCCCCTAGCGGGCGGCCTGGGCGGACTCCGGGTGGAGTCCGCCCGGCTGGGCCAGGCCGCCCCCTTGCGGGCGGCCTGGGCGGACTCCGGGTGGAGTCCGCCCGGCTGGGCCAGGCCGCCCCCTTGCGGGCGGCCTGGGCGGACTCCGGGTGGAGTCCGCCCGGCTGGGCCAGGCCGCCCCCTTGCGGGCGGCCTGGGCGGACTCCGGGTGGAGTCCGCCCGGCTGGGCCAGGCCGCCCCCTAGCGGGCGGCCTGGGCGGACTCCGGGTGGAGTCCGCCCGGCTGGGCCAGGCCGCCCCCTAGCGGGCGGCCTGGGCGGACTTCGGGTGGAGTCCGCCCGGCTGGGCCAGGCCGCCCCCTTGCGGGCGGCCTGGGCGGACTCCGGGTGGAGTCCGCCCGGCTGGGCCAGGCCGCCCCCTAGCGGGCGGCCTGGGCGGACTCCGGGTGGAGTCCGCCCGGTTGGGCCAGGCCGCCCCCTTGCGGGCGGCCTGGGCGGACTCCGGGTGGAGTCCGCCCGGCTGGGCCAGGCCGCCCCCTAGCGGGCGGCCTAGGCGGACTCCGGGTGGAGTCCGCCCGGCTGGGCCAGGCCGCCCCCTAGCGGGCGGCCTGGGCGGACTCCGGGTGGAGTCCGCCCAGCTGGGCCAGGCCGCCCCCTTGCGGGCGGCCTGGGCGGACTCCGGGTGGAGTCCGCCCGGCTGGGCCAGGCCGCCCCCTAGCGGGCGGCCTGGGCGGACTCCGGGTGGAGTCCGCCCGGCTGGGCCAGGCCGCCCCCTTGCGGGCGGCCTGGGCGGACTCCGGGTGGAGTCCGCCCGGCTGGGCCAGGCCGCCCCCTTGCGGGCGGCCCGCGGAGGCGAGCGGAGGTCGCTCCTGGCAAGCGGCTGGCGGAGCATCCATCCTTTATTTTTGGGCTCGACAGTCCGACTTGCGCGAACTTGGTGGACATCATGGGTATCCTGCTCCTTGCTGGTGGGAACCTGTAGGAGAAGAAAAATGGGCACCTTGGAGAGGATTGCCGATTTTGGGGTTAACATAATCCCCGAACTTTTTTAAGTTCCGCAGGGAACTTCGAAAAAGTAGGAAACCCACGAAAATCGTGATCCTCCCCTTGAGAAGCAAGAAAGAACCAATTTAGAGATCAGGAGAGAAAGAACCTGATGCCTCTCTTAGGAAAGATCTGTCAGTGCCTATATTTTACCTGTAAAGAAAAAAGTTAATACAGGTAAAAGGAGGTACATCTTGCGTGTACCTGAGTTGGAAAGGATTTGTTGGTGTCTGTTGATCTCTGCAAAGGAAGGGTAAGCGACAAAATAGGGTAGGAGAGTAAGGTGCAAGTACCTGAGAAGGACTTGTCACTACCTGCTAGTCTCTGCAAAAAGAAGAGTAAGCAAGCAAGTAGAAGAAGAAAATAGGCTGCAAGTACCTGAGAGGAACTTGCCGCTACCTGCTAGTCTCTGCAAAAAGAAGAGTAAGCAAGCAGGTAGAAGAAGAAAATACGCTGCAAGTACCTGAGAGGAACTTGCCACTATCTGCTAGTCTCTGCAAAAAGAAGAGCAAGCAAACAGGTAGAAGAAGAAAATATGCTGCAAGTTCCTGAGAGGAACTTGCCACTATCTGCTAGTCTCTGCAAAAAGAAGAGCAAGCAAACAGGTAGAAGAAGAAAATATGCTGCAAGTACCTGAGAGGAACTTGCCGCTACCTGTTAGTCTCTGCAAAAAGAAGAGCAAGCAAACAGGTAGAAGAAGAAAATATGCTGCAAGTACCTGAGAGGAACTTGCCGCTACCTGTTAGTCTCTACAAAAAGAAGAGTAAGCAAGCAGGTATGATAGGAAAGAAAACTAAATTCGCAAGTACCTGGGCGGAACCTGCAAATGTTGGCTGTTAACTGTTGGTATGATAAGATATGATCGGATAACAGAATAGATACCTGACACGCTCTGCTATTGATTGAATAATGATCAAACTGCGATGATGATCGTCTTGTGTGACCAACATCAACGTGAAGACCCAGATCAACAAGATAAGAAAGTTCGAAATTAGATTCAATGATGACATGGTCTGCTAATCAAGAAGAATCATATGCTGAGAATAAATGATGTGTAGTTAACATTTGATAGAAGAATTTGTTGATCATCATCTGATAAGAGCTTATGCAGGCAGTGTATATATAAACCAAGAGAAATATTGCAGATCTTTAGAATAGGTTGTATTCAACCTGCTAACCTGCAAGAAGGTAAAAAAGGAGAGAAGAGGGGCTACATCCCGAGGATGAACTAAAAGGTTGAATGCTGCCACAGGTGTTCCCCGTGGGCATTATGCATCACTTGCCAAAGTCATCCTGGGTGTAGTCCTAACCAAAGCGGGCTAGCCGCGCATCCTTTAGAAGGGCATAAATAAACAAGGAAAAAATCCCAAGAAGGATCGACAGATGCACTGCTCTCTTGCCTCGGGTTACAAGCATCGCTGATCAATTAGACTAGTTCCGCCAAGTGGCCTATTGCTTGTCTGCGGATTGATCAGCGGAATTGTGAGTCCCGCGGAGGCACGGATTGAGAGTACCATAGAGTGTTCGGCCGTCACAGTTGTGAGATGATCAAAGAGACAAGGTTACACTTGATCGCCATTGCTTGTCACGCAAAGATCATCGTAACTGTAACGTATCCCTAACGGAGCACGATAGAACTATCACAGGAGGCCTCCCCTAGGCACTCACACTGCTCTAGACATCGGCCGGGATCCAAAGCCCCGTCATCCTCCGCACGAGAGTTGAACGGCCCCCACTACACACATATGAGAAAACTCCTCATCATATGTGGTCATTGTGGTTTTACGCCTGAGGACAATCTCGAGGGGGCACTGAGCAAGACTTGGCGATATCTCGGTGGTTCAGTGATCTCTTTGACAAAGAGAAAAATATGGTGAAGAAGCATCACAAAAAGGGAACTGTGTCAGTATGAGATCTCTGACGTAAGCTTTATTGAATGAAAAAATGAAACACTTAGAAGTGCTGAAAAGTGAAATGTTTGAAGAGTAAAGTAAATGCAACCAGTCACGATCGTGAGGGGCTTTGAGGAACTGCGATTTGTCATAGCTGATGACGCAAGAACTGTGTCCTCTTTGCTTCAAAACAGCCTTCCAAGGGGACCTTCGTCAACGACATCTATGCACTCACTTTGAATATCAACGAGTCCCTGCCGACCCTCATCATGTATCTCTATGCACTCCTGCTGACCCTCAGCCACCTCCTTGCCCTTGGAGGTGGAAGGTTTTGCAGAATCAATTTTCTTGACCAGGTCGTTGATCTTGCCCTCGATGAGCAATCTTTCAACCAATCGCCGAAGGGCCTTGCAATCTTCAGTTAAATGACCTTTCTCTTTGTGGAATTCACAGAAAGGGTCTGAATTTCTTGATCTCTGATTCGCCGGTTGGTAGGGCCTTTTGGGATATGCCTTATCCTTCATGATTTGGCTCACTTCTTGCATGAACTCATCTAGCTCAAATTCTGGCAGATCACCTTCTTGCTGCTGATGAACTGCAGCTGTTAGCGAAGATGATGTTGATAATGGCAGCAGCCGCTCTTGGGTATGATCATGGCCGTGGAAGGGGTGTTGACGATGCTGAAATCTTCTTGCTTTCCTAGAGAGAGATGGAAAGTCTTTCCGAGGGGACCTCGGAGGCTGCCTGTAAGAAGAAGAGTTTTTCTCCGATACAAGTCTGGAGACGAAGCTGGGGTTGCTCTTTTCACCGCGGATGTATGAGTTGGCTAAACCAATCAACTCTTGATAAGTTCTTGGTGCTCGGACGTTAGCTTCAAACTTTAGAGGGCCTTCGCGCAAGCCGTGGATGAGAGCCACTCGGTACATTTCTTGATCAACGATCTCAATGTCCAAGATTTCTTTCTGAAAACGATCCACAAAATGAGACCAAGTCTCATTATCTCGCTGCCTGATCTCAAAGAGGGCTTCTGGACCTCCCTTCCTCTTTGAAGAGGTAGAAAACCTGAGCAGGAACTCCCTTCGCAAATCAATAAAGGAAGAGATTGACTGAGGTCGCAGTCCATAGAACCAGTCTCTCACTTGACCATCAAAGGTTGTTACGAGGAGCTTGCTCTTAGTAGCATCTGAGAGGGTCTTGAGAGCAACGGCTGATTCAAAAGCTTGAAGATGCTTGACAGGATCAGTCTCCCCAGTGTAGATGGGCAACCGTGGCTCTCGGAAGTTGACTGGAGTTGGTTCATATCGAACGCTCTCTGTAAACGGCGATGGCTCTTCTGGCTCTACTGCATAAGGAAAGTAAGGAGCATGAGCAGTAGTTGCAAAAGGAGCAGGAGGATAGGAGTAAAAGGTTGCTGCGGGAGGAGCAAAGGCAGGAGCTGAAGAGGAGGGGTGACTTCCCTGAAAGTTCAAAAATCTGGCTGGACTTCCCCGGGCAGCTTCCCGGAAGAAGTTTTGACGAGCTGCAAACTCATCATCTTGAGATCGCAAAGGAGCTGCAGGTCCTTGCGGAAAAGTTGGAGTATAAAGAGGAGGATAGACCGGCGGATAAGCCGGTGGGTAAACTTGAGGAGTCTCTGATGCTGGTGCTGGATTGATTGGAGGGATTGGCGCTGCTGAAGATTGAGCGGCCAATTGCTGCGTGAGAGCTGCTAGAGTTCGGTTGATGGCTTGAAACTGTTGGGCAGTTTCTCTGCGAGATTGCTCTAAGGCCTCCCAAAGAGAATCATCACTGGGACTTGGAGAAAGACTCTCGGCTGGTTGATGGTCTGTCATGAGTAACCACTGCTTTCACTGCCTGATCGAGATCTGAAGGTCGCGTGTTAACTGTTGATGCGCGAAATGCGACACCGACCAGTTAACGGGTGTTCGATCTCACCAGCTAAAGATGAAGGAAGAAGGGTTGCGGGGATGGAGGAGCAAGCTTGCTTGAGCAGAGGAGAAGCTTGCTCAAGCAAAGAGGAAGCTTGCTTGAGCAGAGGAAAAAGCTTGCTCGAGCAGAGAGGGAGCTTGATCTGGAACTGTCGAGCAGACAGCTACTTGAATGGTTAGCTTTGCGGGTTGATGCCGAGAGAGGAGAGAAGAAGAGAGGAGGCCGCTAGCAGCGGCAACAGCAGACTTCACCCGCCGCGGCTTGAATGCCACTCTTGCGACGGGCTTTTCCTTTATTCAAGAAGAGTTACAACTTGCTATTGTACCATTACATGAAGAGCAGTAAAGGGTACAATAGGGGAAGCTGGCGGCTGAGGAAGGAGGTGCCAGAAACTAAGTAAAAGAGGCTGCAGAGGACTGGAGAACTGAAGATGCAGATGCTGTTGAAGCTGCCTGCTGCTGGCAGAAAAAGCTAAGTCCACAATTCCTGACGACCTGGGAGAACTGGAAATCAGAGGCTGCGGAGGCTGCGCAAGCTGCTGAGAGCAGAAAAAACTAAGTCCACAGCCCTTGACGACCTGGGCGGACTGGAGATTGGAGTCCGCCGACCTTGCTTGATCAACCTTGACGGACTGAGAAAACCGAGTCCGCAGCCTTTGATCAAGGTTGCAGTTCTCCTCCCACCCGTCCAGAATGAGAGGCCTTGGGGGGTATTTATAGGCCCGGGGAGAATCTTTGAAGCGGGGTCCAGTGACGTCATCCTTGACGACCTCGGCGAACTGAGAAAATGAGATCGACGACCTCGGCGGACTCCGCGGACTGGAACCTTCCTCTGCTGGGGCAGTCTTCCTGTTGGCGGCTAGGAGAGGGCAGGCAAGCTGCGCGACCTGAGGAGCAAGCAGGCGGATCTGGAGCAGGCAACTCCGGGCTAATTGGGGGGACTCCAGGAGGAGTCCTCCCTTGCCGGAGCGGAGGCCGCCCCCTAGCGGGCGGCCTGGGCGGACTCCGGGTGGAGTCCGCCCGGCTGGGCCAGGCCGCCCCCTAGCGGGCGGCCTGGGCGGACTCCGGGTGGAGTCCGCCCGGCTGGGCCAGGCCGCCCCCTTGCGGGCGGCCTGGGCGGACTCCGGGTGGAGTCCGCCCGGCTGGGCCAGGCCGCCCCCTAGCGGGCGGCCTGGGCGGACTCCGGGTGGAGTCCGCCCGGCTGGGCCAGGCCGCCCCCTTGCGGGCGGCCTGGGCGGACTCCGGGTGGAGTCCGCCCGGCTGGGCCAGGCCGCCCCCTTGCGGGCGGCCTGGGCGGACTCCGGGTGGAGTCCGCCCGGCTGGGCCAGGCCGCCCCCTAGCGGGCGGCCTGGGCGGACTCCGGGTGGAGTCCGCCCGGCTGGGCCAGGCCGCCCCCTAGCGGGCGGCCTGGGCGGACTCCGGGTGGAGTCCGCCCGGCTGGGCCAGGCCGCCCCCTTGCGGGCGGCCTGGGCGGACTCCGGGTGGAGTCCGCCCGGCTGGGCCAGGCCGCCCCCTAGCGGGCGGCCTGGGCGGACTCCGGGTGGAGTCCGCCCGGCTGGGCCAGGCCGCCCCCTTGCGGGCGGCCTGGGCGGACTCCGGGTGGAGTCCGCCTGGCTGGGCCAGGCCGCCCCCTAGCGGGCGGCCTGGGCGGACTCCGGGTGGAGTCCGCCCGGCTGGGCCAGGCCGCCCCCTAGCGGGCGGCCTGGGCGGACTCCGGGTGGAGTCCGCCCAGCTGGGCCAGGCCGCCCCCTTGCGGGCGGCCTGGGCGGACTCCGGGTGGAGTCCGCCCGGCTGGGCCAGGCCGCCCCCTAACGGGCGGCCTGGGCGGACTCCGGGTGGAGTCCGCCCGGCTGGGCCAGGCCGCCCCCTTGCGGGCGGCCTGGGCGGACTCCGGGTGGAGTCCGCCCGGCTGGGCCAGGCCGCCCCCTTGCGGGCGGCCCGCGGAGGCGAGCGGAGGTCGCTCCTGGCAAGCGGCTGGCGGAGCATCCATCCTTTATTTTTGGGCTCGACAGTCCGACTTGCGCGAACTTGGTGGACATCATGGGTATCCTGCTCCTTGCTGGTGGGAACCTGTAGGAGAAGAAAAATGGGCACCTTGGAGAGGATTGCCGATTTTGGGGTTAACATACTCTGTGACTGTGGACTATAGTTGTTTCTCTTACTGCTATATATTGCTTCTAATTCTCAATCGGCTGAATGGTTTATGATCGTACTAGCCGGCAGGATCGGCGTCTTGCGGTGTCGACTAACCCGTGAGTTAGTGTCACCATAAGACGGCAGTTTTGGGCATAAGACCGGGTACCTCCTTGGTAAGGGGAAGGGTCTTACAATGGGAGGCTTCGAAGCCTAAGCCTACATTGGATAGTATTTTGGGTGTATCCGAATATCCTGATGTGTTTCCCTGACAGCATCCCTGGAGCCCCACCGTAGCAAAAGATCGATTTCACGATTGAGTTTGTGTCAGGTGCCAAACCTATGTCACTCTCTCCATATAGGTTAGTACCTAAGGAAATGACGGAGCTAAAGGTTCAACTCAACCAGTTGTTGGAGCAGGGTTATGTGCGTCCAAGTTCGTTGCCTTGGAGCACACCGGTCCCTTTGGCTAAGAAGAAGGATGGGAGTTTGCGACTCTGTATCGATTATGTAGAACTGAACAAGTTAACAGAAAAGAAAAAGTACGTTATCCCAAGAATTGATAATCTTTTGATCAGTTGGTCGAGTCATCTGTATACTTAAAATTGGATCTTAAGTCCGGTTACCATCAGCTAAGGATAAGGGAAAGCAATGTCCCAAAGACAGCGTTCGGCGCAAGGTATGGGCATTTCGAGTTTACGGTCATGTCATTCGGGTTGACTAATGCGTCGTCAATGTTCATGGATTTTATGAACAGACCGTTCAGGGAGTACCTATTCCATTTTTATGGTCGTCTTCATCGACGACGTATCGGTGTACTCGCAGAGCAAAGAGGATCACTTCAAGACTCTGGTTTTGGTGTTGGAAATGCTAATGAGGAACCATCTCTTTGTCTAGTTCTCCAAACGCGAGTTTTTGGTTATCCTAGGTAGCGTCCCTCAGGCATAAAGTTTGTAGAGTGGGTGTTGCAGTGGATCCAGCGAAGATAGTTATGATACGCGAGTAGTCTGTGTTGCGTTCGGGAGCGAAAGACTAGAGTTTTCTGGGGCTGGCCGGCTACTACAGGTGCTTCGTAGAGAACTTCTCGCGGATAGAGTTACCCTCTCACAACTTTGACGAGGAAAGATCAAAAGTTGTTTGGACGCCTGCGTGCGCACAAGCGTTCGAGGAGCTGGATAGACGGTTGACCACGACGCTTATTCTAAGTTCGCCAAGTGGGACCGAAGGCTGCGAGATTTACAGTGATGCCTTAGGCAGTGGTTTAGGCTGCGTGCTGCTGCAACATGGTAGTGTTTTAGCGTATGGTTCGAGTCAGCTGAAAGTGCACGAAAGGAATTATCCGGTCCACGACTTGGAGTTGGCGGCCGTGATTTTTGCGCTAAAGCTGTGGAAGCACTACTTGTACGACATAAAGGCCGATATTTATACCGACCACAAGAGCCTAAAGTACTTGTTGGATCAGAAGAATCTGAACATGTGGCAGCGGAGTTGGATGGAGTTCCTGGGGGGACTATACGTTCAAAATTCGTTATGTACCCGGGAAAGGCAATGCAGTTGTGGATGCATTGAGTTGCAGGGCTCCCGCCCAAGCTAACTGGTTGCCGATTCATGATGAGAGGTTAATTCGGGAGTTGGAGACGTTAGAGATCTGTAGTGTGGACAAACAGACTAACGCCAAAGTGTTATTGAACTGGACGAAGGTTCAGTATGACCTGGCTGATCGCATTCGACAGGCTATGAAATTGGATAGCAGCATGAAGGAACTGATGGATGCAGCATTGGATGGGTCAAATTCCCAGTTTTAAGTAAAAGATGGGCTACTAAGGAAGGACAACCGTTTGTGCATCCCAAACGTGGGAAATCTACGGGTGGAGTTGATGTACGAGGCTCATCATACCAAGTACTCAATTCACCCAGGGAGCACGAAGATGTACCGAGATCTGAAGAAGTTGTTCTGGTGGCCAGGGCTCAAGAAGGATGTGACACTGTTTGTGGCTAAATGTCAGACTTGCGCCTTAGTAAAGGCAGAGTGTCAAAAGCCAGGGGAATTCTTGAAATCCTTGCATATTCCATAGTGGATGTTTGACGACATTTCGATGGACTTTGTGCATGGCTTGCCAAGGTCGCAGAAGGAAAACGACATCATTTGGATGATCGTAGATCGGTTAACAAAGGTGTCACACTTCATTCCGCGTAGGAAGGATGATTCTGTGGAGAAACTGGCGAAGCTAAATGTGGATAACATTGTTAGCCTGCACGGTGTAACCCACAACATCGTGAGTGATAGAGATGGACGTTTTACGTCCAATGACTGGATGTTGGTGCAGCAGATGCTGGGAACTAAGTTGAAGTTCAGCCCAACCTTTCATCCGCAGACGGATGGGCAAACCGAGAGGGTCAACATGACGATGGAGGATATGCTTCACATGTGCGTTCTGGACTTCGGAAAGCTGTGGGTAGACCATCTGTGTTTGGTGGAGTTTGCGTACAATAATAGCTACCAAGCGAGCATACAAATGACGACCTTCGAGGCCTTTTATGGTAGAAAGTGTCGCACGTCGTTGTCGTGGCTAGAAACGGGTGAGACAAGGTTGTACAAAAAGCAAGAGGTGGAAAACGCTACTTCGTTAGTGCGAACCATTCATGAGTGTTTACTGATCGCTCAGGTTAGGCAAGCTAAATACTGCAATGCCAAACACCGGAACGTGGAGTACGCGGTTGGCGATTGGATGTATTTGAAGATAAAGCCGTTCAAGGGTATTTCATGGGTACAACGCTTGAAGAAGTTGAGCCCGAGATACCTTGGACCATTTGAGATTCTGGAGCGAATCAGCGAAGCGGCTTATCGTCTAAAGCTATAGGTGGAATTGAGTGGTCTACACGACGTATTCCACTTATCAGTGTTGCGGAAGGCGATGCAAGAGCCTTCGCAGGTGATCGCAGTTGATCAGGTACTGGTGGGCGAAGGTTTGACAATTAAGGTCAATCCCATTTGTATTGAGGACTCTGAAGTCAAGCGACTTCGTAACAAGGAGATAAGAATGGCCAAGGTCCGTTGGTACAATTGCGCTCGTGAGGAGCTCTCTTGGGAACGGGAGCAGACCATGCTTGAGGAGTACCAAGAGTTATTTCACTCAGGTACCGCTTTTGTTTTTCTGTTTTCTTTTCCTTTGGTAATTTCGTGGACGAAATTCTTTTAAGAGGGAGAGAGTTATAATGCCCCGAAACTCAAAAGTGTGATGGGTGGCGTTTTGAGCCAAATCTAGGATTTGGTAGAGGTGATACGGCCTGGGACACTGGCGTGTCCCAGGGCGTGTCGTGCTCGGGTTCGGCGTTGGTCGCGTGGTCGACGATTTTTGAGTCAATGGTCGTCGAGGGGGGGGGGGTGAACATGGCCTGGGACACGGGCGTGTCAGCCACTAAAAGCTTTCCACTCAACGATCGTTGAGTGAGGGCGCACGGCCTGAGCCCACGCATGTTTGGGTCCGACACGGGCGTGTGAAATTTGACACGGGCGTGTCGAATACCCGTGTCCTGCTCGGGTCATTTGGCGTGTTGTGCTAAGACAGCAACACAGCTTGGGACACGGGCGTGTCCCAGGGCGTGTCTAACACACGACATGTAACACGGACGTGTCACATGGCCGCGTCATGCTCTGGATGTTTTGGACCTGCGTCGATGGAGGAACACGCCCAACTACACAGGCGTATACTGGGTGACACGGGCGTGTCAAGCCTGACACGGGCGTGTCGGGTGCCCGTGTTCTTTTTGGGGCGCGACGGTTTTGACGGCGAATTAGTGACACGGCCTTGGACACGGGCGTGTCGCAAGCCGTGTTCGGCCCAGGTTTTGGAATTTTGGGCTGAATCGCAGCCATTCGATTCCTTGTTTTGGGATCTAATGGCTCAGGGCTGTCCTGGGTAGGTTTTAATCCGGGAATAAGGTTCAAACTCTCATTCCATTTTCATCTTCTCTCTCTAAATCCTAGAGAGAAGGGAGAGCAAGGAGCTTGGAGGAATAGGAAGATCCGGTTACCGACGAAGTTTCGGAGCTCCAAATCGCGAGCCGACTTCGGATCTACGGAGGCAAGGGGATTGCGGTGCTTTTTATCTGCGTAGATTTCCATGGCGCCAAGAAAAAATGCTAGGGTAACGATTTTCATCTTGAGCATGTGAAGCTCTTCTTCCTTTGCATGGGAAAACCCGCTCCCGCGAGTGTGCGGTGAGTTTGCAGTATTCCTTGGGGTAGATATGTAAAGTCTCCCTTGTTAGAGTTCGGAATCGTAGTACAGACATAGGCATGATTTGTGAAGCCTACCCGGACATATTGGTCTGGATCGGTGATGTTTTGCTATGCATTGTTAGCCGGAGAAGACTCTGTGCGTTTTGTTTGTTTTCGGGTTGCTATGCGTTAGAATGCATCAGGGAATCTTGGGGATTAACCCCAAGGTGCACCCGGAAATCTGTGCAGAAACACATTTCTGCCATTTTGGTGGCTTGGGAGCCAGTCGGGTATATAGCGGGGCTATGTACCGTGTTTGATCAAAAGTTGAGACTGGGGGAAGCCGGGCCCGCGTCAAAGGCCAAAGGGCCTTGACGCGGTGAGAAGCGGGCTGGTGGAACCCTACCCGCTCCATTTGTTTCGGTTAAAGAGACCTAAAGTTAACGTGTCACTTACTGATGATTTGGAGATCGAGTCTAGGCTACGACTGAAAGGACTAATTGCTCATGAGGTTTGCCGCCCTGGGGGTGGTGGTGGAGTCAAGGATCGAACTGGGTTCAGACTGGCTTCGCCGAGTAAGTGCCCTGAGAGCACGGGGTTTACAGTCGTGTGTGCGTGCACCTGTGATGAGTTGTTTATTCGCTATGTTGCTTGTTTTGCTAACAAATGCAGGGAAGAAGCTTTGCTGCCCCGGTTTGGGGGCGGAATCGTTATAATTTGGTCAGCTTTAGCTGACTGTTATTCTTGTTTGCCACCGTTGCGGTGATTTGTGCTTGCAGGTGCTGCGGAGCCGAGCGGAAAAAAGCGGGCTAAAGCCCAAGTTGCTGAGCCGGCCCTCGAAGGCCTTGTGTGTTTACTTTATTAGTTCATATGTGGTCGGCCTGCGAGTCGAAGTTTGTAAGACACTGGTTAATTATTGTAAACTCTTGTAAGACCTTAAGGCCGGTACTTTTGTGTATTATGTAGTTCATTCCTATTGGGTTTTGTTAGTGGACATTCGTGCATGTGGCTGGGATCTTACTTGTGTAACTTAATAAATTGCTTCCGCTAGATGCTCTGTGTAGGACGTATGTATTGGTTGTATGGTTTCATTGAGTAACCCACCGGTCTGTCCGTGGTATATGGCGTCGGGCCCCGGCCGGACCTACTGCTATATGTTATGTGACGGACATGGGTGTTACACGTTGATACTTTGTATGTGAGGTCCTCATACCTGGAGTCGTCCCATCCTTGAATTTAGGATTTTCGGACAGTCTATTTTAAGTCTACATTAAGGCTTCGATGGTGATATAATGCTCTTAATTTTGTAAGCACCCGAGAAGATTAGAAGGAGAATCTTCTCGCTTTAGGGTTAGGTCTCGAGATGCTCCCACTGTCAGGCTTCCATCTAGCTAATAGGGCTGGGATCCTCGATGAACATCGTTATGACCCTGGAGCTGAGCCCGGACGATTTTCAACACCCGTTGTCAGGATTTCACCTAGCTGACTGAACCGACGGTATCACCCGAGAGCTCGGACGATTCTCTGTGGACATCGTTATGACCCTGGACATCGTTATGAAATTTGGAGTGACAATGCTCCCGTCACAATCTATATGAACGATTGAAGTATTCGTTTAACAGACCCCGAGCAGATCCCGCTGTTAGACTCTCACCTTCTCTGTCACCTACCTATCCCTTTGATGTGCTTGTCGTTCCCCTTTCATATATCTACACTTGTCACCTCCTTTATGTTCTCTCGTCTTCAGTGCTCCTAGACTCAGTGTCTGTCTTTTCCAGCAAGTGTCCTGTGTATGATCCTCCAATGTGATGCAACCCACCTTATGAGCGACATCCTCCCAACCTCCTTAGCCTTGCTACACTGCCACTGGATCTGCATGCTCTTCCTGCTCCTACATATGGTACTCCGGAGCCGACTTCCTACCTTGAGGCTGCCCAGATACCTGAGTGGTGGGTCGTCATGTCTGCTGAGTTGGAGGCACTCGAGCACACTCGTACCTGGGAGTTTGTCCATCTTCTAACTAGTGGTATGCCTATTACTTGCAAGTGGGTCTTCAAGGTAAAGAGTCATTCACATGGTTCTGTGGAAAGTTACAAGGCTCGACTTGTGGCTCGTGATTTTCAGCAGGAGCAGGGACGAGAACTTCTCTCTGGTCGCTCACAAGACTATGGTTTGTACTCTTATTGTGGATACAGTTGTTCGTCACTGGCAGGGCAGGGGAAAAACACCCGATAGCGTGAGAGCGAGATGCTCTGCAACGCAGGGGAGAAATTTCTGACAGTTGAGAACGGAATTCTCCGCAATATTGGGGCGAAACGCCCAACAACGTGGGAGCGAGATGCTCTGCAATGCGAGGGCGAAACGTCCGTCAACATGGGAGCTAGATGCTCTACAACGCGAGGGTGAAGCGCCCGACAGTATGGGAGAGGGATGCTCTGCAACGCGGGGGCGAAACACCTGGCAGCGTGGGAGCGAGATGCTCTATAACGTGGGGGCGAAACGACTGGCAGCTTGGGAGAGAGATGCTCTGCAACGCAAGGTGGGGGTGGGGGGAACGACCGACATCATAGATGTGTCATGTTTCTTATTGCTTGCTTGTGGTATTCACCTCAAAGCTTTACTTCGGGGAGACGTGCATGTCTGACGGAAGTCAAATGCAGTTACAATATTATAAAAAGGAGATACATAAGCGTGCACGCAAGTTTCACTTTGTGGCTTATTAAGTCAAAGGAAAATATACGAAGTTGAGACATGGGCTTTGTATGCGTTATTAGGGGGAGAGACCCCAGCTTATGCCCCTAGCAATCTGCATCAGGCTGCTGCTCGAACTTTAGCTGGATTGTCGTTCTGTAGTACATGCTTGTTTGGGGTGGAGTTCCACACAAATATTTTGAGGAGACCTTGTTGGATGAGACGCTTGATCTCATCCTTCAACCAGTTGCAGTTCTCTGTCTTGTGGCCATATCTGCGATGGAAGTCATAATATTATGGCTTGTTTCCTCTTTTTGGCGCAAGCGGCTCAGGCTTGCGAAGCACACTATTGTAACAGATGGCGAGGAGCACGTCGGTTCGAGTAGTTTTCAAGGGGGTGTAGTCTTGATGCAGATGAGTTCTTTGGTCCCGATAGAGGTTGTTGTGATGCTCGTCATTTCCTTTGGGGCCTCACAGTGGCTCCAAATTCCTCTTCCTATTTGAGCTTCCTTCGAATTGTTGTCGATGTGTTTTGATGGCTTCGTCCGCCGTGATTTGATCTTGGACTCGGTGGATGAGGTCACAGTAGCTGGGAAGTGTTTCACTCATCATCATGGAGCATAATTTTCCTGGTCTGAGTCCTCCGAGGAATGTTCCACGCAGGAGCTCGGGGTTAACCCTTGGAAGCTGCCGTGCCTCTGCGGTGAAGTGGCGAAAGAAATACTTTAGTGATTCTCCCTCAATCTGTCGGATTCTCGTGAAGTGTGAGGGGTCTCGAACGATCCGCTGGTTGACGATGAACTGATCTGTGAAAAATTGGGTGAGCTTTGTGAAGCTCTTGATTTCTCCCCCTTTCATAGAATGGAACCAGGTGCGAGCTTCTCCTCTTAGAGTTGTTGGGAACACTTGGTACAAAGAACGATTCAGTGGCGTTGTATATGCATATGGTGGCTTCAAAGTGCTTGATGTGTTTCAGAAGGTCGCCCGACCCGTCAAATGTATTGAAGTCGCAGAGTTGGATCCCGGGTAGAGCGGGATATGCCAGGATCTGCAGAGATAGGGGACACGTGCTGCACTTTTGTGGCACGATGCTCCCCGTACCCGAATTCCTCCTTGATCATGCGCCCCACTTCCTCGCGAGTGAGTCCTCTATTGGTTGGATCGGTGGCTTCCTTCATTGTATGAAAGTTTTCATGCACATGCCTGGGAAGTTCGTCAGAGATTGCGGGGTGCGTGAGGCTATTAGCTCCGGATGATTCATCTGTGATGAGATCCTTGGAGCGGACAGTATCTTCAGACATTACCTGGCTCAGGATCTATAGCGGTTGATCTTCAAGAGTTATATTCATGCTGAGAGCGTAGTGAGCCCTCAAGTTGGTTAGCGAGGTAAGTGCCCTTGCGCGGTGCTCCCATATCAGGCGCCTACGTTCTTCCCACGATGCTTGGGATGCAGTAACAATGGATCCATCTTGAAGCGAGGCGTTGCCCGTGGGCGAGTTGGCGGGGGTTGGACTAGCGTGCTCCTCTAATGTTGCGTCATAGACAATTTACGTGCTTCTCTTCGTCATTGTTGTTGGTTGAGGGATTCAGAAACTTGTCAGAGCTTTTGGGAATATCTTCCCACAGACGGCGTCAAACTGTTGTGGGTCGTACAACTTTTCTCCAGTCCGAAGAAATCAGACCGCCTTAGCTCGGAGTCGGATCGAGCGTGCAAACAGTCAAAGTAAACCGCAATAAATGACAAGATGCGTTTTGACGTGCAAAACCCGAAAAGGGTGAAAAAGCACTTGGTTGGATCTGTGTCGAGCTAAAATCCACTAGCTTTTTGGAGTTTTACAAAGATTGATTTGATCTCGAAGGACGAAAAACCAATGTTCTGTTACAAGTGCAAAGTATAAGAAATGAGGAAAAACGACTAAGTCCTCGGAGCCTCGATGGAAGCGCTCCAGCCTTGGAATGTTGTTGAACTCATGGAACCTTGGTGGGAGCGTTCCGGCTGGGAATTCTCTAAGTCCACAGAGCTGTTGGAGGGAGCGCTCTCGTTGAAGCGGAGCCTTGATGAGAGCGCTCTCACTGAGGCGATTGGCGTGACCTGGATCTTCTTGAAACCTTAGTGCAAGGAGAGAAGCAGAGAGAATTTATGTGCGGATAATCGACCTAAGTCCACGATCTCGCCGGAAAATCTCAGAGCTCTCTCTTTCCTTTGGAGTTGTTTGTATTCAAATGAAGACCTGAAGACCTATTTATAGTTTTCTGGAGGGTCACTATTGTAATTGTGCAGGGGAGTAATTTGTGCTGCTGAATGACGTCGCTCCATTTCGGTCACCTGGATCACCAATTTAGAGAAATAATAGAAGTGTCCCCCCAGGCTATTCAGGTGGCCCGAGCAAGGTGCCCGACGACAGTGGTGGCCGCGACGGCCATCGACGGCGGCCAGAGACGGCGAGGTTCGACGACGCCGGTGGTGGCCGTCGACGGGCGCACGCGAGCAAGAGCAGGAGCGCGCTGGGAGTGCATGCGCGCGGGTGCCCTGTGCGCACACGCGCAGGAGCGCACTGCGCGCGCGCGTGCATGCACACATCACGCACTGGGAGTGCGCGCGATCACGTTGCGCGCGAGGTTGCACTGCGCGCGCTGCATTGGCGTACTTTCTGTTGGGTACATTGGAAAATGTGTACCTGATTTGGAGAAGCTTCACTTAGCTCAATGATATACATCAAGGTGTGTTTGATGTTATTTTGAGTTTATATGTGCAGGTTAAGTATTGGCTAAAATGCAGAAAAAGTTTCAAGTCCATGTGTCGACACTTAAGGAAGTCTGTGTCGACACTTGGAAAAGCTGTGTCGACACCTGAAGCAACTGTGTTGACACACAGAATTTAGTAGTCGACATCAACTATGTCGACACCGGGAGGCTGTGTCGACACACAGAAATAGTTAGTTGACATCAACTGTGTCGACACCGGGAGGCAGTGTCGACACACAGAAGCAGAGTCGACATCAACTGTGTCGACACCTGGAGGCAGTGTCGACACACATATTCTGATACTATATCAACTATGTCGACACACATGACTTGTGTCGACACACAGCAGAGTTTCAACATAGTTGATTGCTGAAGAGTGGAGAAGTGATTGTGTCGACACACATAATCAGTGTCGACACATTCTCAAGATGCAGTGTCAAGAAGCTGTGTCGACATCAAGACAGCTATGTCGACACCACCAAAGTCTGTGTCGACACTTAAGTCACTTGTGTCGACACATATTGACAGATTATCTCGACACTTTATGACAGTCAGTCTCGATGCTTTGCCAATAGAGACAAAGGCTCAAGAACTGTTTGAGGACTTGACAGTTGTGAGTTACAACAGGTTTACTGAAGCTGTCAGATTTGTCAGAAATTCGTTAGAAACCGGATCAGCCGGTTACCATGGGTGAAGCCTATATATATAGACGGACTGTGTCAAATAAAAGAAGCATCATGAATTGATACATCTAACACAACTATTGTGGAATTGATCCCTGTTCAAGAAAGTGCATGTCACAGAAGTAGATCTTCGTGAGAAGATCTAAGAAAACATTCTGAAGTGTTCATCCACTCAGATTTTGTCTAAGGAGAATTCAATCTAGAATTCAGAAGGTACTTCAAAAACTTTGGGGAGAGAGAGCTCCAGCTGTTTTGAGGTCAAGAAGGAGACAATCACAAGTCTCTTAAGAAGTAGATCCTGAACTAATCTACTAAGTAGTTCCAGATCCATATCTGAAATCCAAGAAGGAAGCTGTCAGTCAGTCAACTTCAAAGGAGATCAACCCTACTAAGTTCAGATTCAAGAAGCTTTGAAGAAAGCTAAGAACAGGTTGATTTCAGTCATCAGGTTCATCAAGAAGCTGATCAAGAATCTTCTTATCCTTTCTCTCTCAACAAGGGTAAGAGTCCATCAAATTACTTATCAAATTCTGCAGGATCTTTTCAAAGATCTGAGTTGTTAGCCTGTGTTATAAAGGCTGAGTGTAGGAGATTTTGATTTCTGAGTGGTAAGGCTGATTGAGCCTGAGTGTAGGATAATTTGTTCTCTGATTTGTAGGCCTTGTGGCAAGGCTGAGGTAGGGCTTGTTAGCCTGAGCTGTAGGAGTGTGGATACATTCTGAGTTGTAAGAATCCTTCAGGATTCTGAGCTGTAAGATCTGTGGATCTGAGAAGAAGGAAGAAGTTAGGCTGAATCTAACACACTGCTAGATAGGTGAAGGGGGAAAGTGGATGTACCAAGACCTTCGGGAACCACTATAAACCTATGTGCAATCTGTGATGCTTGTGTTATTTTATATTCTGTGATTGTATATGTTGTGTTAGCTGTAGAGATTTGAGCTTTACATTAAAGATCTGTAGCTATATTTTGCCTTAGTTTAAAACAAAAAAAAGGACCTATTCACCCCCTCTCTAAGTGTTTAGGTTATCTTGAAGTTAAAACTATCAAGTGGTATCAGAGGCAGGTTACTCAAAGAAGGACTTAACAGTCTGAGTTAGATCCCTAAGGCAGAATCAAGAATCAAGAAAATGGGTTCTGGAGAAAATCACAAGAAACTAGGTTCTATGAAATTACCCATCTGTATGAAGGAGATATTTGGAATATGGAAAGAAAGAGTCAGGTTGTTTATGGAGGCTTCTGACCCAAGGATCTATGTTACAGTAAAAGAAGGTCCTTATGTTCCAATAAATGTGTCTGTTCTAGATGCAAATCAAAGAACTCCTAAAGATTTTTCTAAGATGACTAAGGATGAGATTATATTGGCAACTATGGATAAAAGAGCTCAGAATATCATAGTAAGTGTCATAGATGATTCAACCTTTCAGAATTTAATTCACTGCAAGACCTTCAAGGAAATGTGGAACACTTTGATAGTCTACATGGAGGGTTCTGAAGAAGTTAGACAAGATAGAAAGTCTATGCTAAATCAGGAATATGAAAGCTTCAGACAAGGGAAGTCAGATAGAAAATCTGAGTGCTATAAGAAGTTCTATAGAATAGTTAATGAGTTGATGTCTTATGGAAGGGTCTTCAGTACATATGAACTGAATGATAAATTCCTAAGATCCTTGACAAAAGATTGAGATACCAAGATTTGTGCCATTAGGGAAGTGGCCAAACTTGCAGATATTTCTCCTCCAACTTTATTTGGAAAGTTACTGTCTTATGAAATGCAACTAATGACTAGAAAAGAGGAAGAAAGAAATGCTAAAGGGGAGCATAAAGAAAAGTCTGTGGCCTTCAAGGTTGAAGCCACTAGAAAGAATAGGAGGATGTCTCCATCACCTCCTAGGGAAGTTGCTGAAATTGTTTTAGATAATTCAGACAATCAAAGTTCAAATAGCAGTGATTCAGATACAGATTTTGCTGCCTTCACAAGGCAGTTTATGAGATTTCTAAAGAAGAAGCAGTGGAAGTCAAGGCCCTCCACATCACAGCCAGCTGATGACTATTATCAAAAGAGAAAGTCATCTATGAAGGACAGGAGCAGGTCTAAGCCTAGCAAATCTACAACATCAAAGATAGTTTGCTATTGCTGTAATAGGCCTGGACATGTTGTGGCTGAGTGTCCAGACAAAAGAAAGGAATCTGCTGATAAAAGAAAGACTCAACAAAAGAGCAAGAAGGAGAAATCCTTTGTTGCTAAGAAGGAGAAAAGCTTGACAGACCAATCATCTTCAGAGTCAAAATCTGAAGCTGAGACATACATTGGCCTATATGCAGCAAATGAAGAAGCTGAGTTTATGCAATTGTTGAATTCTATCTGTGCACAAGAAGACCATCAGTGCATAGGACTGATGGCTGTATCAGAAGAAGACAAATGCCAGGATCAGCCTGGTCCTAGCAAGGTACAATGTTTGTCTAGTAATTCAGTTTGTAGTACTGGCACAAAGTCAGCTACATCTGCATCAAGTGATGTGGATGGATCTGAGTCTGAAGGTGATATTCATCAGCTGATAGATGAATATGAGGACTTGTTGCAGGCACTAAAGAAAAGCAATAACCTGGCCAAAACTCAGGCTAAGGAAATTGCAGATCTTAAGATGATTGCATCTGGTTTAGAGAAAGAATTGGATCAAAAAATGAATGAGGTTGCCAAACTGAAAACTATTACTGTTATTCAGATGGGTACAATCACATACAAAAATGATCTAATTAAAAGTCTGGAAGTCAGACTTCAAAAGGAGAAAGATTTGGTGGCTACTTATTCCAAGCCAAAATCAGTTTTACCCTTAATAGATGAGTTTGTGGCTCAAAAGGGTAAGGCTGGAATAGGCTTTAAGGGTAACACCAGGGCTGTCCAATTCAAGAGAAAGGGCAAAGCCTCAGTCCAGCCACTGAATTTTAAAGTCCATATAGTTTTTAGAAAGGTACAAGTGCCTTCTAACAAGTATGACCTTGAGAATATTCATGATCATAGTAAGACTGAAGTTCTGAATGACAAGGGTGCTTATGTCAATAAGGCAGCCCATGTTCATAAACCCCATATTTATAAGAAAATAGTGGGTGTAGCTGCAGCAGTACCAGCACAATACAAAAGAGTTGATGTATCTAAAAATAGATATACCAAGTATGAATGCTGGTGCTGTGGCAAGACAAGTCATTATGCCATAGATTGCTGGCACAACATTAGTGTCAGGAAGAACAACAGTCTACCTGTTAGAAGAGCAGCAGGTAGATTTGGCAAGTATGAAGCTAACTTGAACCAAGGACCCAAGACTTACTTGGGTTCTAAGGGAAAGTAATTCTTTATTGCAGGTGAGTCCAAGTCACCATACCCCTATATGGTACTTGGACAGTGGATGTTCCAGGCACATGACTGGAACAAAGGGATTGCTGAAGGAGTACTTGCCTATCATAAATGGGCCTAAAGTACCCTTTGGTGGCTCTGAAAAAGGAATCATCAAAGGGTTTGGTAACATTTCTTGTAACCAGATTACTATCACTCAAGTGGCTTATGTGAAGGGTTTGAAACACAACCTTATAAGCATAAGTCAGCTGAGTGATTTAGGATATGACATTTCATTTGTTAAGAATGGATGTCATATCAAAAGGTCAAGTGATCAAAAGATCATTTTGACATGGTATAGGAAGAGGAATGTGCACTGTCTCAAGTTGAGTGTGAGAACAAAGGTTCTCCTATTTGTCTTGTAGCTGATGAGAAAGCCTCTCATTGTGTCAAATGGCACAAGAGGCTGGCCCATCTTAACTACAAAACAATTGGCCAACTTTTTAGCAAAGAGTTAGTGAGGAATGGTCCTCAAGTTAAGTGTATAGAGGATTGGATATGCTCAGCTTGTCAAAAAGGCAAGCAGACAAAATCCTCCTTTCATAGCCTTGAAAACAAAAATTCTGTGAGGTGTTTTTACCTCTTACATATGGATCTTTTTTGTCATATGCCAATTTATAGTCTAGGTAGGAAGGTCTACACTTTTGTGATGGTAGATGACTATTCTAGATATTCCTGAGTGTTCTTTCTGAGATAAAAATCAGAAACCCCAATTGTTTTACATAGTTTTGTCAAACAAATTCAGAATGAACTGGACAGTACAGTGGTCAAAATCAGAAGTGATCATGGCACTGAATTTCAATCTGAAAGTATGACAAGACTGTGAGAAGAATTTGGGATTTTCCAAGAATTCTCCTCACCTAGAACACCACAGCAAAATGGTATTGCTGAAAGGAAGAATAGAACATTGATTGAGACTGGTAGAACTCTATTGAGTGACACTTCTCTCCCAGAATATTTCTGGGCTGAGGCAGTAAACACTGCATGTCATGTGATCAACAGGGCTTCTATCACCAAGTGCCACAAAAAGACTCCCTATGAGATCATGAAGGGCAGAAAACCAAACTTATCCTATTTTAGGATCTTTGGTTGCAAGTGTTATATCCTTAACAATGGCAAGTCTTATCTAATAAGTTTGCTGCCAAATCCCAAGATGAGATATTTGTTGGGTACAGCAACAATAGTAAGGCTTATAGAGTCTACAACTTGATTACTCAGGTTGTAGAAGAATTTGTACATGTTGTTTTTGATGAAACTAGATTGATCAACAGTGAGTTGCCTTGCAGTTCATGCAGTCTAACATGTATAAATGAGAGGATGGACAAGCTTTCCATTGCATAAGATTCAAATGCAGATCAAGAAGTGGAAAATGGTGGATACTGTCCAGGGGGAGTACAGGACTCTCTAGATGTAGATGTACACCAAGAGGTGCAACATATTGAAGAGTCTGGAGGTGGTCAACCAGAAGATAATCTACCTCCAGCTGTTAGACACTTAAAGGATCATCCAGCAAATCAGATAATTGGTGATCTAAGACATGGAGTGCAAACCAGAAGCAGGAACTTGAACACAGTGCTTTGCTCAAGCTTCCTATCTCAACTGGAGCCAAATAAATTTGAAGAAGATGTTCTAGACCCACATTGGATTGGAGCCATGCAAGAGGAGCTGAATCAGTTCAAAAGGTGCAAGGTCTGAGAGTTAGTTCCTAAACCAAAAGACCACAACATCATTGGAACAAAGTGGATCTTTAGGAACAAACTGGATGAGAATGGAATCATTGTGAAGAACAAAGCAAGACTTGTTGCAAAAGGATACATGCAGGAAAAGGGTATTGACTTTGATCAAACCTTTGCCCCAGTAACAAGACTGGAAGCCATTAGAATGTTCCTTGCCTATGCAGCATATCAAGGATTCAAGGTATTCCAAATGGATGTAAAATCAGCATTCCTGAATGGAAACCTAAAAGAAGAAGTCTATGTAGAGCAGCCTTCAGGTTTTGTAGATTCTCTCAAACCTAATTATGTTTATAGACTTAGGAAAGCTTTATATGGGTTAAAGCAAGCCCCAAGGGCTTGGTATGAAACTCTGTCTACTTTCCTTATTGAGAACAAATTCTCAAGAGGGAAAATAGACAAAACTTTATTCCTAAGAGAATCCAAAGGTAAGATAATCTTAGTCCAGATTTATGTAGATGACATAATATTTGGGTCTACAGAAAACAACATTTGCAAGAAGTTTGCTAAACTTATGCAAGGGAAGTTTGAAATGAGCAGTATGGGGGAACTTAAGTTCTACTTGGGACTCCAAGTAAGACAGACTGATGATGGCTTATCCATATCCCAGTCTAAGTTCACCAAGGAGTTAATTAAGAAGTATGGTATGGAATCTTCCTCCATCATGAGAACTCCTATGGGAACAAGTATGCCTATATGCAAAGATGATGCAGGTAAACTTATAGATGAGTACTTGTATAGAGGAATAATTGGCTCTTTATTATATCTCACTGCTAGTAGACCAGACATTATATATGCAACATGTGTCTGTGCTAGGTACCAATCATGCCCAAAAGAATCTCATTACACTGCTGTAAAAATTTTTTTGAGATATCTAAAGGGCACACCTAATCTAGGCCTTTGGTACCCTAGGAATGGAGATTTTCTACTAACAGGCTATTAAGATGCAGACTTTGCAGGTTGCAAAGAAGATAGAAAAAGTACTACAGGCACCTGTCAATTTCTAGGAGGAAGATTGATATCTTGGAGCAGTAAGAAGCACACTAGTGTGATAATATCCACAGCTGAGTCTGAATATGTGGCAGCAGGAAGTTGCTGTGCACAGCTGTTGTGGATTCAACACCAGCTAGAAGACTATGGTATTCAGGTATGTAGAGCACCTTTGTATTGTGATTCTATTAGTGCTATTTCTATTGCTAATAATCCTGTTTCACATAGTAGGACTAAGTATATAGAAATATGATACCATTTTTTTAGAGAACATGTAGAGAAAGAGGACATCTCACTAGAATTTGTTAAGACAGATTATCAAATTACAGATATTTTTACTAAGCCTCTAGATGAAACAAAATTCAATAGATTTAAAATTGAATTAGGAATGTTGAACATAGACTAGTCTAACAAATTTGGCTAAGTAAATCTGTGTCGACACTTTCAGAGTAGTGTTGTCGACACTTCAGTAAATCTATGTCGACATATCCAGGGAAGTGGTGTCGACACTTTAGTTAATGGTTTCGACACAACCAGAGTAATGGTGTCAACACTTCCAGAAATTGTGTCGACACTTGCATTAAGAGTCGACACAGAATTTCTGAAGAACTACTAAGTATGTCCAGTGTCGACATATCATCAATTGGTGTCGACACTTAGTAGTCATCGTCGTGGTCGAGACAACAGAAGTATGTGTCGATACTTTCCAATAGTGTCGACACATTTAGACAGTTTTTGCCCGCCTTTTGACCTTCTTTGTTTGAAAGGGTATAAATAGGTCGAGAAAATATTCTGTCGACACGCTCTCCAGATTTTCGAGACTAAACCCTTGTGTCGACAAATTCTCTTCTCTCAATTCAAGATTTCTCTCCATTCCAATGATGCCAAAGATTGAAGATAACATTAACGAAGGCTACGAGCTGGTGCACAATGCTTTTGATGATGCGACGACAGAGATTAAAGGGGTCATTACCTTGGTTACTGAAAATGGATTAAAGTTTCTTGTATCTGAACCTACCAAGATCTGGAAGAAAGAAGTATTTGAATTCTATGTTGCTGCAACAGTGGACTCCACTGGCCTAAAGATTAAATCGACAGTTCATGGTAATAGAGTCAAACTTACTCTGAAGAGTTTAAGAAAGATTCTTCACCTACCAAGAATTCAGGATGAAGAAGAGGTCCCAGCCTCAAAGACAAGGAAGGCTCTCCAATGGTGTGGATTGGATCCAACCATAAAGATATGAGCAGCCATAAACCGAAAAGGAATGAATCAACAAGGAAAATTTCTAGCTAAAGTGGTAGGGAAGGTGATTTTGTGTAAACCAGGAGGACATGATAGGCTATCTGCCTTTATGTTCAGTCTAATGACAAGGATAATCTATAAGATTAATACAGACTAGTCTGCAGTTCTGTTTGAAAAGATAAAGGAAAGAATCAAAAAGCTTAATTTGGCTAGATTAATGAGTTTATACCTGGCTGGAGCAATTCTAGAGGTAATGCATCAGCTTCCAGGATCTAAGATAAATCATATGAGAAGAATGAACATCAGGATAATATCCAGATGGGATAGGGTTCTCTCAAAGGACATACCTGATGTGGATAACCAAGAGACTGCAGCTAAATCACTAGTCCATGATATTACTGATCATGATCATGTGCAGGAGGACACAATGAATGCACAAGTGCAGGGGGAGCAAGTTAGGGAACAGGTCCAGGACCTGACTGTAAATGCCCATGTCCTTGAGGTGATAGTTCCTGCATAGTTGCAGGGGGAGCCACAGTCTGCACAGGTGCAGGAGGAAGGAAGAATCAACTTATTAGAAGAAATAGTTCTACAAACAGATCTTGATACTTCTGGAGTTGCTGATGCTGCTGAGAAAGAACTATCACCAGTTCACAATCAACAAGAGTTCACCATGGAAGAGTTGTTTCCAGACATAGAGGGAGCAACAATTGAGGGGGAGCAGGTTAATATTGAGGAGGTGCAGCATGAGACTAAAAAGGAGTTGCCTCCTAGTCCTAAAGAAAGAGTTGACATTGCCAGTACTTCTGCTTCAGAGGATGAGGAGATTGCAAGTATCAAGAAAAGAAAACTGATGATTTTCAAGAGGAGAAGCCAGAGCTATAAGCAGGCTTTGCAAGTTACTACTTCCCAACCAGCTCCTGCAACTGATTACAACAAATTTTTGATAGATTTACAAGTGAAATTGGATGAGCAGAGATTGGCTATGGAAAAATATGTGGATGAAAACCATAAGACCCTCCAGTTTGATCTAGCCCAAGATATAAAATCAATCAGATTTGAGGTAAATCAACATAAGAAGGAAATGACAGATTGCTTCCACAAGGGGGGCAATGCTGTAGTATTTTTGGCTACCCAACAAGCAGATATTAAGAAACAAGTGGATGATATTGCTGTCAAACAAGTCTATGTCCTTGAAAATCAAATAAGAATGAATGACAATCTGACTGATTCTCACAATATGATCTTAACTGAGTTAAAAAATACTGTTACTGGATTGACTGCTGCAAGGGCTATTGAAATGGAAGAATATGATAAGAAGCTACAGGCTGCCCTAGATTCAGTTAAAACTGCCATCACTTATGAAAGTGCGGAAGAGAGATCTACCTTTACTCTAGAGGGGGGGGGGGGGTGAATAGAGTATTTTAAAATAATTTTCAGTTTAAAAGAAATAAGGCAGATTAAGATTTAATTTATATTTAAGTGTATATGTGCTTGTTATGAAACAAAGATAAAATAAAAACTAAAGAAACACACAACACAAAGCAAAGATAAACACACAGCAAACCAGATGACACAAGGAGCTATAGTGGTTCTCCAACAACTTGGGTACATCCACTCTTTTACCACCCTTGGTAGGAATCCACTCAGGAAGAGTTGATCAGGTGTCCTGACACCAAAGAGCTTTTGATAAGGTACTCAAAAACCAAAACTAGATTTTTTGATCAGGTGTCTTGCCACCACTGAGTTTTGACAAGGCTGTCAGAACCACACTCAAAACTTTTGAAGGGAGTCTTGATAACCCTTTTACAGCAGGAAAGTAAAAGTAAAGAGGTTGATGTTGTCTTCTCTGTTCTCAGATCAAATGAGAGAAGCACTAGTGGATTTGATGAAGATGTCAAAGCTCCCCCTGAGATTAGCAGTAGGTTCAGGAGTAGAAGCTCTGCACAGGGTGATAGGCCTTCAATGAGACTTCTCCAGCAAATGATGATTTCAGCAAGGCTGAAATGTGAGTTATCTGGAGACTTGAATGATGAAGCCTTTTAGCACTTGAAGTAGATCTTTTAGTCACAGAAGATGAAAATTTGATTAGAGAATTTTTGTTGTTCTTCTTCTGTAATGCAATTCTTGTGTCTCTTGGTGTTGGTGTTGAATGATCTGTCTTCTTGTTTTTCTCTTTTCTTCAGCTCAATAATCTCCAAAGAACTGAGAGAATAATAATGAATTCTTGACTTGAATGGCCGAATAAATAGTCTTGAATGATTTCCAAAAACATCATTTGTCTCTAGGGAAAGTCCATTAGCAATATTCCATTTTTACCTTCCTTGACATTTGCATCAGATAGCTTGAAACGGCTAGGAAATCTTTTGCCATTAATGCAGCAATTAACTCTGAAAGAATTTGAAATAATTCCATAACTGATATTGACTTGATAGCAGAAAACGTCGACCTCATCAAGAAATAGTCGATCGGAGATCGACTATGGTCAACCAGAGCTCAGAGTTAATGAAATAGAACTGGAACAGAAAAAGTCGATCTGAGCTCGGAGAAAATGGAGATAAGCAGCAGACAGAAAGCGTCGACCTAATTTAGACATAAATCGTCGACCTTAGCTTCAACAGAAAACGTCGACCTGAACTCAGGGAAAAAGCGTCGACCTGAAAACGTCGACCTGGCTAAGGCAGAAATAGTCGACCTTGTTAAATCAGAAATAGTCGATCTTGAGCTTGGCAGAAATCGTCGACCTTCTCTAGATAGAAATAGTCGACCTAAGCTTGACGACAAAGCGTCGATCTAAGCTCAGCAACAGAGCGTCGATCTAAGCTTGACGACAAAGCATCGATCTAAGCTCAGCAACAGAGCGTCGACCTAAGCTTGACGACAAAGCGTCGATCTAAGCTCAGCAACAAAGCGTCGATCTAAGCTTGACGACAAAGCGTCGATCTAAGCTCAGCAACAGAGCGTCGATCTAAGCTTGACGACAAAGCGTCGATCTAAGCTCGACGATCGTCGGACTGAAGCTCGACGATAGTCGACCTGAGCTCGACTATTTTTAACATTTGTCTCAGCTTTGATTCCTGATCTTGAATGGTCCTGGGGCAGCTTCAAACCTAAGTTCTAAGCCCTAGACACATTCTAACTTGACCTTTTCAACTATACAACTAGGTCAAACAGATATCCTAAATACATAGTGATTCTTGCCCAAATTAGTAATAGAGTGTTCCAACAATCTCTCCCTATTTGGGTTAGGATTACTATTTACAGGACTTAGAATGAAATACAATCATCAAATGCAATCAAGCAATAAAAATTAAAGCAATAAACAGCATAGCAGTAATCTGATAGAACCTCAGCAAGAGATTTAAGAAATGAATGAGCCATCTGCATACAAAAATCATTCCTTTTTACTTCCTTTCTTGAACAGAATTTCCCTGTTGGGATTGAGGGATTCCTTCTTTGATCTCCTGTCATCTTCTGCACCTAAGGAGGTTTGAGCTTCTGCTCTGGGAACCACAGCCTCAGGATGCAGCTTCATATAATCTACAGGATCAAAGAATTTCCTTGAAGAATACCTTTCCAACTCTGCTTTTCTTTGCTCGGACAGAGTGGAGATGTTTGAGGTGTCCTTGCCTTGCTCTCTTGCCTTCTTCAGCTGGTCCAAGGCAGCAAGTTCTTTCATCCTGGCAGTCCAGGAAATAGGATTATTTTCAAGATCCTCAAAAGGAATAGGAGTTTCATATCTGTTAAAGGTTTCAGGAGCAGCAGTAGTTCTTGATACAACAGTTTCTCTGAGCTTATATGGGTAAGGACCTTGAGATGAGTCAAGTTGCCTTTGTCCTTCCCTTTGAGTTCTATAGTCTCTTTGATTACCTCTAAACTGTCCTCTTCTGGACTGATTGCCACTTTGAAATTGCCCTCTGGGAGGATATCTTTGAGATGGTTGAGAAGGGCTTTGCTTTGGAGCCGAAGGTAGAGAAGCTGAGCCTCCACCTGATCCAGAATCTGGAGGAGGAGGAGGAGGAGGCTGAAACTTAGAGGAGCCTTTCTCATACCTGTCAAATTTTCTCTTTTTCTTCATAGCCTTCAATTGATTTTTGGAGTATTGCATCCACGACTCAGTAATTTGGCAATCATGCAATATATAGTAGGGTACATCATTTGAATCCTTGGCTTTTTCGAGAGGAACTCTTTTCAGAGCTTTGCTTCTTGCTTTTCTTTTCCTAACAATAGTACCATAAGAGTCATCAGATTCTGTTTGGAACTGATCACTTTCAGAACTTTGAGGTTGATCATACAGATCGTCGATCCTTCTGATATAATCTTCTTGATCTTTGAGCTTTTCAGAGACAGCAGGAGCAGGAGGAGAAGGTACAACAGCAGAACAAACAGTATCAGCAGGAGCAGAAACATCAACAATCATATCATCAGCAGCAGAAATCTCAGCAGACAAAACAACAGTCATAACTTCATCATCATCATCAGCAGCACAAACAGAACCAACATCCACAGCTTTAAGAGAATTGACATAAGATTCAATTATACTGGGATCACATATTGAAAGAGGCACAATGGCCTTAGTAAAATCTTCAACTTTCTGAACAGGAACTGGTGCAATTTGATGGTAGATAGAATCAAAACTACTCAGCAGTGACTTGAGGTCCACTGTAAATAAAAGCACTGGAGCAGCAGTATCAGCAACAGGCAATATAGCTGGAGGAGCAGCAGCAGCTTCAATAGCTTCATAAGGCATCTCCCCCTGGCTTGATGCAGACAGAGCTTGATCAAGGCACCTAAATGAAGGATTGGCCTGCGGAGAAGAGAGAGCGGAGAGTCTGGAGGATAGCTCTTGAATGGACTTCTGGAGTGGAGCCATGGAGGTCTCCAGCAAAGCCACTAGCTTGGGAGCCAGTAGCTCATATAGCCTATCGGCCAGACTCGGGAGATCCACTTGCTCAAGAGAGACTTGAGTAGAGGTGAATGAAGATGTGGTTGGAACTGAAGAAGTGGCTGCACGACTTGAAGGTGAGAAAGGAGGGATGGATGGCTGGGATATAGGGATGGTGGATATGGATGATATAGGAATGGAGGTGGATGGTAAGAAAGAGGGTTGATCCAAAATGTCATACAACAATTGTTGGTAAGTGGAGGAGGAAGGAGGATCAAGAGAGGAGGAGGGAGAATCGTCCATTAAGGAATCATCCAGAATGGAAGAGTCAATTGATGGATAATAGAAAAGAGGGTGGAATGATTCTGAAATGGTGGCTGGAGGAGATGAAGAAGGTAATGAAGTGGTGATGGGGGAGGAGATGATAGGCTGAATGGGAGAAGAGGAAAGCAATGAAGAGACAAGGGGAGGAGGAGAAATAGGAGCAGAGGAGGAGGCAGGCAATCCCTCAAGAGATGCTGCAGGGGAAGAGACTGATAAAGTCCTTGTGCCTGAAGCAAATGTTACAGCAGCAGTCCTGCTGGGTCTGAGGATCTGCCTGTCCCACTTGCTGAATAGGGCACAGGATAGCCTCTTTGAAGCATTTATGTGCATCCCAGTTGAAATCAGCAATTCTGGGCACCTGGAGTGCAGAAATACTCCTAAAATCCTTCCAAAATTCACAGAAGACTTGCTAATCTTCTTCTTGATTGAGTTAAAAACGATTGTTCCCCAATCCACTTTCTTCCTGTCAACAATTGCACCCATCAAGTTCAACTGATACTGCGTGATTGTATCATGCGCCGAGTGCTTTGCCAAAAGCACTTTTCCCGTAATGTCGGCGAGAAATTGAAACTCAATAGCCAAATCCTTCTTCAATAACCTGTTAGGGTTCGCGGTAGAATAACCCATTCGTTCTAACAACGAATTAACTTCCTCTCCAAACAAAGCGAAGGAATCATTTCCAGAACTGAGAGCGAACACGTCCGTCAGGAGATTTGGGGATAGCGGTACCTTCGTTCCGCTGATTGTTCCGACAATAGTAGTCTCGTTCTCAACTGTTGCTGAAAACACCCATTCTTTAATCTCATTTGCTGCAATCTTAATCCTGGTTGACATCAACCGCACTAGCTGCTGGTCGCGGCAAAGATTCAGAATGTCCTTGAAGCGCTGATCGCTCCTGTCGAAAGAGTCCATGTCGATGTCAAATCCTGTATCGAACTTCATTTTGGAGAGAATAGCGACTGTCGCTGCCATCTATATCTGCAAAAGTTCAACAAACAAGACCAAGTGTAGAGAGTTTTGGAGGGAAGAAGAAAATTTGCAGAGAGAATGAAGGCGAAAGCGACGAACGGTCGGCCGAAAAATGATTTTATATTAGGGTTTGACACGGAAAAGGAAAAAAAACGTCAAACTTCGTTCGAAGTTTTCGGCTGACGGGGAAACTGAAGAGTCTTTAATGACGTTGAACTCCGTTCAACGCTATTAAATAGCGTCGAGCTCAGCTCGACGGCGACTAATCAGAAGATAGATAGACGCGCTATCTGAAAGCGATGAACTCCGGTCAATGCTTTTGGACAACGTTGAACTCCGGTCGACGCTTTAGGGAAAAGCGTCGAGCTCCGTTCGACGTTTTTTGGAAAAACGTCGAGCGCAGTTCAAAGACAAAATCTAGCCTACAGACACTAGAAAATATGATTTTTTTAGCCTAGTTTTGGTCTGTTTTTAGCTTTTGAAATC
The DNA here is from genome assembly GCA_039513925.1 of Platanthera zijinensis. Lineage (NCBI taxonomy): Eukaryota > Viridiplantae > Streptophyta > Magnoliopsida > Asparagales > Orchidaceae > Platanthera > Platanthera zijinensis. The sequence continues at coordinate 9,804,681 of CM077082.1, read as the reverse complement.
TTAGGATTTAATTTAAACTTCCTCCATCTAGCATTCCTAACTGATTCAGGAAGAAGGTATGCTTCTTTTCATCCAATGGTTTGGTGAAAATATCTCACCTTTGCAAATCAGTTGGGATATATTGAAGTTCAATTTTATTTTTCTCTACATTATCCCTTAAAAAGTGATACCTAATCTCTATATGTTTTGTCCTACTATGGAGGACTGGATTTTGTGCTATAGAGATAGCACTAGTATTATCACAAAAAAATTTAGACTTCTCTAAGTTATAGCCATAGTCTATGAGCTAATTTTGTATCCACAATATTTGTGAACAGCAACTGCCTGCAGCCATATATTCAGCTTCAGCAGTTGAGGTTGACACAAATGTTTGCTTCTTATAAAACTAGGAGACAAGTCTGTCACCAAGAAACTGACAAGTTCCACTAGTGCTTTTCCTGTCTACCCTGCATCCAGCATAATCAGCATCTGAAAATCCAGTTAATTCAAATCCTGAGTCTTTTGGATACCAGAGTCCTAGATTTGGACAACTTTTTACATATCTAAGAATCCTTTTAACTAGAGTTAGGTGTGACTCTCTAGGGCTTACTTGGAATCTAGCACATATGCATGTAGCAAACATTATATCTGGTCTACTAGCTATAAGGTACAATAGAGAGCCAATCATTGCTCTATATGTTGTCTGATCAACATGTTTGCCATGCTCATCAGCATCCAATACAGCATTGGTAGGCATGAGTGTTTTCATACAGGATGCCTCAGATATACCAAATTTCTTAACCAATTCTTTAGCATACTTGGTTTGGGAAATAAATATGCCTTCAGCATGTTGTTTTACTTGCAATCCTAAGAAGAAGGAGAGCTCACCCATTCTACTCATTTCAAATTTGGAATGCATCAGATTGGAAAATCTTCTGCACAAATTTGAATCAGTAGATCCAAATATGATATCATCTACATAAATTTGTACTAGTAGGGTATGAGACTTATGGGTTCTAATAAAAAGAGTTTGGTCTACTCTACCTCTTATAAAATCATTTTCCAGAAGAAAGCATGCTAGGGTCTCATACCATACTCTAGGAGCTTGTTTGAGACCATATAATGCTTTATGCAATTTGAAAACATGATCAGGATAAGTTGAAGAGATAAAACCTGTAGGTTGTCTAACATAGACTTCCTCTTTGATGTCTCCATTGAGAAAAACACTCTTCACATCCATCTGGTAGACCTTGAATCCCTTGTGAGCAGCATAAGCTAGGAATATTCTAATGACCTCTAACCTTGCAACTGGTGCAAAGGTCTGGTCATAGTCTATTCCTTCTTGTTGAGAGTAGCCTTGAGCAACTAGCCTTGCCTTGTTTCTGACAATAACTCCTTGATCATCCAGCTTGTTTCTGAACACCCACTTTGTTCCAACAATGGAGTGATCCTTTGGCTTAGGCGCTAGTTCCCAAACTTTATTTCTTTCAGATTGATGCAACTCCTCTTGCATTGCAATGATCCAGTGTGGATCTTGTTCTGCATCTTGAATGGATTGAGGCTCAACTTGAGATAGAAAACCAGTGTGCATCAGGTTCTGGTTGACCTGATTTCGGGTTTGCACACCAGTTGAGATATCTCCAATCACTTGGGAGATTGGATGATCTCTTGTTGTTACTAGATCAACAGGGGATGTTGATTGTTCACCAACCTGTGTTGTTGTTTCCTCTTGTGGAATAACAACTGGCTCTTCAGGATGATTTTCTTCAAGAGGTTGAACTTCTTCTTCATCATCACTGCTCTCATTCTTTTGCTGAATAGGTTGAGTGGCTGTATCCTTTTCTTTAACCTGTAATCTATCCATACTTTCTGAAATAGAGTGCACCTACAAAGGTTCTATGGTAGAAGTAGACTTCTCCTTATAACACATGTTAGTCTCATCAAAAGTAACATGAACAGATTCTTTAATTTTACAAGAAGATTTATTATATACCCTATAAGCCTTGCTGATCATGGAGTATCCCAGAAACACTCCTTCATCAGCTTTAGCTTGGAATTTTGCTAAATACTTCTTGTCATTATTATGAATATAACAAGTACAACCAAAAATTTTAAAATAATCTACTTTAGGTTTCTTCCCTTTGAGCAATTCATAGGGAGTCTTACCCTTCAGTTTATGTATTAAACTTCTATTTAACACATAGTTGGAGGTGTTCACTGCCTCAACCCAAAAGGATAGAGGTAGGTGAGCATCTGTCAACAATGTAGTAGCAGATTCAATTAGGGTTCTATTTTTCCTTTCAGCTACCCCATTTTGTTGAAGAGTTCTAGGAGCTGAGAAAGTGTGCCTGATCCCTTCACTTTGACAGAACTCTTGTATAAGAAGAGAATCAAACTCTGTCCCATGATCACTTCTGATCAGGGCAATATGAGTGTTGAACTCAATCTGTATGCATTTGAGAAACTCTGTCAAACACTTAAAGTTATCAGACTTCTTCCTCAGAAAGAATACCCAAGTGAATTTAGAGAAGTCATCTACAATCACTAAAGCATAAGATTTCCCTCCCAAGCTTTGTATTGTAATGGGTCCAAAAAGGTCCATGTGTAACAGATACAAAATCCTAGGTGAATCACTCTTATTAAGTGACTTAAAGCTATTTTTAGTTTGCTTGCCTAATTGACAAGCCCTGCAGAGTCCTTCCTTTCTATAGGGGCCAGAAGGTAGTCCTCTAACAAGGTTGTCCTTGGAGAGCCTAGCAATGGTTCTAAGGTTTAAATGTCCTAATCTTTTATGCCATAAATCATTTGGCTTGCATACTGAATTGAATAAACAAATGTCTGTATGGGCTGAAAGAAAATTTACTAGATAGATGTTACCTTTCCTTTTACCTATTAACACAGTTGTGTTATTTTCTGACTTGATCTTGCACAGAGATTTGTTGAAGGTCACTTTATATCCTTCATCACATAGCTGACTGATGCTTATCAGGTTGTGCTTCAGTCCTTCAATATATGCCACTTTCTTGAAAGTGACTGAGCCTATCTGAACAGCACCATATCCTTTGGTTTGGCCAAAATTTGAATCACCAAAAATCACTTTTGGTCCAAGTTTGGTTATGAAGGATGATAGGTTCTCCCTGTCCCCTGTCATGTGCTTTGAGCACCCACTATCCAGATACCATTGTTGGTTAGATACTGGATAGGTCTTCACCTGCACATAAATATTTTATTTGTTTTTGACCTAGTTTACCTTGGGCCTAGGTTGATAGCCTTCAAAATCTGAAATGAAAGACATCCCAGGTTGACTCTTATAACCCTCAGGATGATATCTCCTAGGAGGTACTATCCATTCAGTATAAGGGTTGAAACATTGGGATGCAGGACTTCTAGGATTTAATTTAGATTTGCTTCTGAAAGCATGTTCATGGCTCTGAGCTCCGTTCGGAGATCGTCGAGCTGAGGTCGACGTTCCTGGGTAGGATCGTCGAGCTCTGTTCGAAGATCGCCAGAGCTGAACTTTATAGTCCAGAAAGCGTTGAGCTGAGTTCGACGTTTCAGCCTTATGTCGTCGAGCTCTGTTCGAAGCTCGTCGACCTCTGCTCGACGCTTTCTGCTGAACCATGATTTTCTTTGGCAGATCAGCATTCTTCCTAGATACCTCTACTACTCCCTTCCCTTTGTCAGAGACAAATTTGATTGGAGTTGTTAATATTGTAGGTTGGCTGGATGAAGCACCCAAGCCCAGTGTACTATTAAGTCTAGAGTTCACTGTGCTTGTGATGTCCATCAGTCTGATACTTCTCCCATTGAGGGATTCTTCAAACTTTTTGGCTCTTGACGGTTCACTTTTTAGTGAAGCTATCTCCTCCCTACAACATTCCAACTCCTCAGAGAGTTTGAGGTTATTTGAGTTTAGGACACTGTATTTAGATAATTGATTTCTGAGAGAGATTATCTCTTTCTCAGATTCTAGTAAATCTAAACATAATGTCTTAAATTCAATTTTAAAGTCCTCAGAATTGAAATCAAAAGAATTAATTATCTGGTCCTCTTTGGCTCCAGTTTCAGCTTCAGCTTCTGAATCAGATTCTGGTTCTGCATTTGAGTTTTGCTGAGAGGCATTGATAGCCATCATATAGAATTTCTTTTCATCAGCATCATCCTCATCATCACTGGAGCTGGATGAAGTTTCAGAATCATCTTCAGTTTCACTCCATGTCTCAGCAACAAATCCTTTCCTTGTGTTCTTGTTCTTGCTGGAGGAGGCTTTGTCTGAGTTGTTCTTCTTATAATCTTTCTCTTTTCTTCTTTCTCTTCTATCCTTTTTGTCCTTGTTCTTGTTTTCTGGACAATCAGGCACAATGTGGCCTGGTTTCCTGCAGCCAAAGCAAATAATTTCTTTGTTGTTATTTGTCTTATCATACCTTGGCTTATCATGTTCTTTGTATGGCCTTTTTCTGAAGTCTTTCCTGGCCAGTTTGTAGAATCTTTTGGCCAATAGACTGACCAATTCCTCATTGCCTGTGAGCTTTTCTTCAGGCAGGTCCTCAATAGCTTTGAAGGCTATTGACTTCTCTTTCTTTATGGCTGGTGAGGCAGCCTTCTGTTCTTCTTCTCTGTTTCTGATGAGCAACTCATAAGATTTGAGCTTGCCTAGGAGAGCTTCAGTAGTAATTTCACTTAGACTTCTGGCATCTTTAATTGGCCAGATTCTTGAATCCCAAGTGCTGGGGAAGCACATTAGGATCTTGTCATTAAGCTCAGTCAATGAGATGTCTTTATCCAAGGTCTTTAACTCATTGACAATCAGACTCAATCTGTTGTACATATCTGCTACTGACTCAGTCTCTCCTTTCTTAAAATTCTCATATTGGGTTATGAGGTGAGATCTTCTGTCTTTTCTTTCGTCAGCAGATCCTGAGACAATATCTGAAAGTTTGTCCCAAATTCCTTTAGCTGAGTTGCATTCAGCTACCTTTTGAAATATTTCATCAGACATTGTTTGGGCTAAGATGTTCATAGCCTTGGCATCTGCAGTCTTCCACTTCTTTATATCTGCATCTGTTCCAGAAGGAGGTGGAACAACATTTGTACTTGAGCTTGCTGGTGGACTTGGACAAACTGTCAAAACAGAATTAAAAATATCTTCGTCAATAGAATTCATGTATAATTAAATCCTTGCCTTCCAGAGTGCAAACTTTGAAAGATTACACACTGGTGGTCTGGTGCTAGCATAGTCTTTATTCTGTGCCATGGTTTTATATAAAGATAAATATAATACAACTAATAACAAGCCTCTATAGAAGGTTGATCTTTTTCAGAGATCTTTTGGTTCAGGTGTTAGCCTGTACAACCAATCTAGTGAAGATTTAGTTGTTGGACAACCAACCTCCCTCTGATACCAATTGAAAGTGCGGAAGAGAGATCTACCTTCACTCTAGAGGGGGGGGGGGGGTGAATAGAGTATTTTAAAATAATTTTCAGTTTAAAAGAAATAAGGCAGATTAAGATTTAATTTATATTTAAGTGTATATGTGCTTGCAATGAAACAAAGATAAAATAAAAACTAAAGAAACACACAGCACAAAGCAAAGATAAACACACAGCAAACCAGACGACACAAGGAGCTATAGTGGTTCCCCAACAACTTGGGTACATCCACTCTTCTACCACCCTTGGTAGGAATCCACTCAGGAAGAGTTGATCAGGTGTCCTGACACCAAAGAGCTTTTGATAAGATGCTCAAAAACCAAAACTAGATTTTTTGATCAGGTGTCTTGCCACCACTGAGTTTTGACAAGACTCTCAGAACCACACTCAAAACTTTTGAAGGGAGTCTTGATAACCCTTTTACAGCAGGAAAGTAAAAGTAAAGAGGTTGATGTTGTCTTCTCTTTTCTCAGATCAAATGAAAGAAGCACTAGCGGATTTGATGAAGATGTCAAAGCTCCCCCTGTGATTAGCAATAGGTTCAGGAGTAGAAGCTCTGCACAGGGTGATAGGCCTTCAATGAGACTTCTCCAGCAAATGATGATTTCAGCAAGGCTGAAATGTGAGTTGTCTGGAGACTTGAATGATGAAGCCTTTTAGCACTTGAAGCAGATCGTTTAGTCACAGAAGATGAAAACTTGATTAGAGAATTTTTGTTGTTCTTCTTCTGTAATGCAATTCTTGTGTCTCTTGGTGTTGGTGTTGAATGATCTGTCTTCTTGTTTTTCTCTTTTCTTCAGCTCAATAATCTCCAAAAGAACTGAGAGAATAATAATGAATTCTTGACTTGAATGGCCGAATAAACAGTCTTGAATGATTTCCAAAAACATCATTTGTCTCTAGGGAAAGTCCATTAGCAATATTCCATTTTTACCTTCCTTGACATTTGCATCAGATAGCTTGAAACGGCTAGGAAATCTTTTGCCATTAATGCAGCAATTAACTCTGAAAGAATTTGAAATAATTCCATAACTGATATTGACTTGATAGCAGAAAACGTCGACCTCATCAAGAAATAGTCGATCGGAGATCGACTATGGTCGACCAGAGCTCAGAGTTAATGAAATAGAACTGGAACAGAAAAAGTCGATCTGAGCTCGGAGAAAATGGAGATAAGCAGCAGACAGAAAGCGTCAACCTGATTTGGACATAAATCGTTGACCTTAGCTTCAACAGAAAACGTCGACCTGAACTCAGGGAAAAAGCGTCGACCTGAAAACGTCGACCTGGCTAAGGCAGAAATAGTCGACCTTGTTAAATCAGAAATAGTCGATCTTGAGATTGGCAGAAATCGTCGACCTTCTCTAGATAGAAATAGTCGACCTAAGCTTGACGACAAAGCGTCGATCTAAGCTCAGCAACAGAGCATCGATCTAAGCTTGACGACAAAGCGTCGATCTAAGCTCAGCAACAGAGCGTCGATCTAAGCTTGACGACAAAGCGTCGATCTAAGCTCAGCAACAGAGCGTCGACCTAAGCTTGACGAAGCGTCGATCTAAGCTCAGCAACAGAGCGTCGATCTAAGCTTGACGACAAAGCATCGATCTAAGCTCGACGATCGTCGGACTGAAGCTCGACGATAGTCGACCTGAGCTCGACTATTTTTAACATTTGTCTCAGCTTTGATTCCTGATCTTGAATGGTCCTGGGGCAGCTTCAAACCTAAGTTCTAAGCCCTAGACACATTCTAACTTGACCTTTTCAACTATACAACTAGGTCAAACAGATATCCTAACTACATAGTGATCCTTGCCCAAATTAGTAATAGGGTGTTCCAACAACTTCATCTGAGAAGTTAATTAGTGACAAGCTTCAAAAGTTAAAGCCATTCTTTAAAGATGGTATCAATTACCTGGATGGGCAAATCAGATTTCAAAAAGATGGTTTGAGAGAACATGTGGCCAGAGAAGTCATAAAGGGGGAGAGGGTGTTAGTATATGCAGGCTCTGATCATGCCAAATGGGTAACCAACAGCATTAGAGCCACTCTGGGATATCCACCCTTATGTGATGATGATAATGTGGCTGAGTCAGGTGTGCAACCAGCTCTACTTGAAGGTGATCAACCTGAGGTTGCCCAAGTCATTTACCCCTCTGCAGATCTTGAGATGATACATAAACAAGTTCAGTCTATGTACAGCCCTCCAATACCAGTTACTAATGTTATTATTGAAAAGGTAGATATGCCAGAAGCTGGTGTGAAAGCTCAGCAAGATGCTCAATTATCAAAGAAGAGATTCAGAGAGCAGGCAGAGTTAAAACCTGATTTTGAGCAATGGAGCCCCACTTCTAGAAATATCATATTAACTGTCTGGAAAGCTGTAAAAGACCAGGTTCATGAAATGGGTAAATGGTATAATGAGCAGGAGTGGCAGAAGTATGAGGCTAGACAAGAAGTCATAGTTCAATTCAGAAGGAAGGCTAAGATTAAGAAGCTATCTCCTGATGCACAGGAGCCTAACAAGTATTTCCCTAAGCCTTTTCATTATTTTGAAAGGCAAAGGATTAAGGCTGAAGCTCAAAAGAAGGCTGAGTTGAAAGGCAAGAAGCCCATTGAAGATACAGAACCTCCTGTGCAGGCTCAGATTAGATCAGGGAAAGGAATAGTCATCAAGAAGTCTGTCCAGCCTTAGTTTCGTTTTACTAGATTTTTCAAGAACTATGTAATTCTTAGTTTTTCAAGAAATCTATGTAATCAGTGTTAAGAAACTTTTTGATATAATAAACAAAATCATGTTCCATGTTCATTTAGTTTGCATCCTTATTCTGTGATGTGATTTTGATATTTGTTTTGTTTATAAGTCACCCTGTTAAATAATGCTTATATACATCATAATATTTATTTATCATAAGTGGTGTATATCATTGACAAAAGGGTTATGACTTCTCCAAATATGGGGAGATTGTTGGGTACATTGGAAAATGTGTACCTGATTGGGAGAAGACTCACTTAGCTCGATGATATACAACAAGGTGTGTTTGATGTTATTTTGAATTTATATGTGCAGGTTAAGTATTGGCTAAAATGCAGAAAAAGTTTCTAAGTCCATGTGTCGACACTTAAGGAAGTCTGTGTCGACACTTGGAAAAGCTGTGTCGACACCTGAAGCAACTGTGTCGACACACAGAATTTAGTAGTCGACATCAACTGTGTTGACACCGGGAGGCTGTGTCGACATACAGAAATAGTTAGTCGACATCAACTGTGTCGACACCGGGAGGCAGTGTCGACACACAGAAGCAGAGTCGACATCAACTGTGTCGACACCTGGAGGCAGTGTCGACACACATATTCTGAGACTATATCAACTGTGTCAACACACAGGACTTGTGTCGACACACATCAGAGTTTCAACATAGTTGATTGCTGAAAAGTGGAGAAGTGATTGTGTCGACACACATAATCAGTGTCGATACATTCTCAATATGTAGTGTCAAGAAGCTGTGTCGACATCAAGACAGCTATGTCGACACCACCAAAGTCTGTGTCGACACTTAAGTCACTTGTGTTGACACATATTGACAGATTGTCTCGACACTTTATGACAGTCAGTCTCGACGCTTTGCCAATAGAGACAAATGCTCAAGAACTGTTTGAGGACTTGACAGCTGTGAGTTACAACAGGTTTACTGAAGCTGTCAGACTTGTCAGAAGTTCGTTAGAAACCGGATCAGCCGGTTACCATGGGTGAAGCCTATATATATAGACGGACTGTGTCAAATCAAAGAAGCATCATGAATTGATACATCTAACACAACTATTGTGGAATTGATCTCTGTTCAAGAAAGTGCAAGTCACAAAAGTAGATCTTCGTGAGAAGATCTAAGAAGACATTCTGAAGTGTTCATCCACTCAGATTTTGTCTAAAGAGAATTCAATCCAGAATTCAGAAGGTACTTCAAAAACTTTGGGGAGAGAGAGCTCCAGCTGTTTTGAGGTCAAGAAGGAGACAATCACAAGTCTCTTAAGAAGTAGATCCTGAACTAATCTACTAAGTAGTTCCAGATCCATATCTGGAATCCAAGAAGGAAGCTGCCAGTCAGTCAACTTCAAAGGAGATCAACCATACTAAGTTCAGATTCAAGAAGCTTTGAAGAAAGCTAAGAACATGTTGATTTCAGTCATCAGGTTCATCAAGAAGCTGATCAAGAATCTTCTTATCCTTTCTTTCTCAACAAGGGTAAGAGTCCATCAAATTACTTATCAAATTTTGTAGGATCTTTTCAAAGATCTGAGTTGTAAGCCTGTGTTATAAAGGCTGAGTGTATGAGATTTTGATCTCTGAGTGGTAAGGATGATTGAGTCTGAGTGTAAGAGAATTTGTTCTCTGAGTTGTAGGCCTTGTGGCAAGGCTGAGGTAGAGCTTGTTAGCCTGAGCTGTAGGAGTGTGGATACATTCTGAGTTGTAGGAATCCTTCAGGATTCTGAGCTGTAAGATCTTTGGATCTGAGAATAAGGAAGAAGTTAGGCCGAATCTAGCACACTGCTAGATAGGTGAAGGGGGAAAGTGGATGTACCCAGACATTGGGGAACCACTATAAACCTATGTGCAATCTGTGATGCTTGTGTTATTTTAGATTCTGTGATTGTATATGCTGTGTTAGCGGTAGAGATTTGAGCTTTACATTAAAGATCTGTAGCTATATTCTGCCTTAATTTAAAACAAGAAAAAAGACCTATTCACCCCCCTCTAGGTGTTTAGGTTGTCTTGAAGTTAAAACTATCACTTTCTCTAACACGTACGGTGGCGCGCTAGCGCGCGTGCCACACGAGTTGTTTCGGTTCTCCATCCGGGGTGCGTGCGTGCCGTTTTGCCCTCTTTTCAGGTGTTTTTGAGTCTTTTGAGCGAGCACGGCTTTTTCTGCGCGGCTCGTCTGCTCGGATTTGCTTGCTCCTGTGTTCTTGGTCAAAAACTTTTCCGATTTTACTTAAAAAATTCAGGAGAACGCAATCAAGATATATATAATAACCCGTAAAATAAAGTAGTATTATAATCCGTGTTAATGATACATATTATAATTATACTGTAGTAATGTTAGTAGATAAAGTTATTTTAATATATTAATATATATCATAGAATATAGACTACATATATTATAATTATATATTATAACTATATTTGTAGTTAAATGATGAGAATTGTTATTCGTATCTCATAAATGTATATTTGTAACTCATTGATATTTGTACTTAAAATTAATATGTGTACTCATAATTGATATTTGTACCTATACATAATAATATTAAGAAAAACGATGAGGTCTCCTGAGAGGCCTTAGCTGCGCCCGCACACCATGCATGAGATGCGGATATCGAAACCTTTCCCGACGTAACCAAAATCTTCGTCGCCACAAACCACCTTCGCCGCCGCCGCTCCAACAACCATCATCGCCGCCGCCGCGCCAACCGCCATCGCCGTTCCCGCAAACCGCCATAACCGTCGCCGCAAACCGCCATCGTTGACGCTGCACCGAAACCGCCGCCGCCGCAAACAACCATCGCCGTCGCCGCAAACCGCCATCGCTGTCGCCGCAAACCGCCATCGCCGTCTCTGCACCGAAACCGCCGCCGCTGCAAACCGCCATCGCCGCAAACCGCCATCACCGTCGCCGCAAACCGCTAGCGTCGACGCTGCACTGCCATCGCCGTAGCCGCAAACCGTCATCGCCGTCGCCACAAACCACCAACGCCGTCGCCACAAACCGCCATCACCGACGCTGCACCGAAAGCGCCGCCTCCGCAAACCGCCATCGCCGCCGCTGCACCGAAACCGCCGCCGCCGCAAACCACCATCGCGAACGCTGCACCGAAACCGCCGCTTCCGCAAACCGCCATCGCCGACGCTGCACCGAAAACGCCACCGCCGCAAACCGCCATCGCCGACGCTGCACCGAAACCGCCGCCGCCGCAAACCGCCATCGCCTCCGCTGCACCTAAACCTCCGCCGCCGCAAACCGTCATCGCCGACGCTGCGCCGAAACCGCCGCCGCCGCAAACCGTCATCGCCGTCGCCACAAACCGCCATCGCCGTCGCCGCAAACCTTCATCGCCCCGCGCCGCACCGAAATCGCCATCGCCGCCGTCGCGTCAACCTCCATCGCCGCCGCCGCGCCAATCAGTATCACGTGTTTTCGGCTTCTAACTCGTGGATTTGGGAGTGAGTTATTATTGGACTTTCCTTACTCTGTTGTTATGCTAGAACATACACATACGATCTAAAACGAACTATTTATAGGTTGATCGATGGCATGGAGATGGCGGAAGGCACGACGAAATAGAGGGCGCCACGGGCGGCAAGATATTATCGGACCGCCAACGAGAGACTGCGAGCGGAGAGATGAATGTTCGGCTGCGGGAGTTTAATGCTCGAGAGAAACAGAAACGAAGTTTGTGTTGTACAAATATCAGATAAGTTTAGGAAAAAAAGCATGCTAAAATTTATATTATTGTGGGTATGAATATCCAATTATGAGGTGTGAATAACAATTCCCATAAATTATTTTATTTTTGCAATATCTAAACCAGTATTTATAGTTTTATACCATTCAAAACGCCGGAAGAGTTTTCCCTCTAGGACGGGACGGCAGTTTTCTTTCGACATTGATGATCGGGAAAGCGCCGACGACGGCGGCGGCGATGGATCTCCGTAAGCATCACTATATCGATCACTACTTAGCCACCATTTCCTCCAAGCGCCGGTTCGTTCTTGGAGTTGCGGCCTCCTTCTTCGTCGTCTCACTCATGGCCTCCACGATTTGCCCGGCCGCCGCTTCCTCCTCCCCTGCATCTCTCTTCTCCTGGTTCTTCTCCGTTTCCGGCCGATTTTCCTTTCACCGTTCGAACGACTCCGCCACTGCTTCTTCCTATGTGGGAAATTCCACCCCCTCCAGTTCTTCTCTCGCCGACAGTGGAAACGGTACTTCTGCAACTGAAACCCTCAAGGAAAACTATTCTCGTTCCGATTCCGATCGTGGTTCGGTGAAAATTCACCAATGCAGCCCGGTGAACTCATCAAGTTCAAATCCCGACGAGATAAAGAAAACCCAAACCCTCTTTGGGAAGACCGAGGCTGCCTCCCGGCCTCCAGAAGTGAAGAAATCTGTTCCTGCAAATTATACTGATACTTCGCAGAACTTCTCTGCAAGAAAAAACAATGAAACTAAAGATTCAATGAGGACGAAAGGAGTTTATCTAAAGAAATGTGATATATACGATGGGAGATGGGTGAGGGATGTGACAAAGCCTCATTATCCGCCGGGTTCTTGCCCTTATATTGATGGAGATTTTGATTGTTTTAAAAATGGGAGGCCTGATGATGAATATTTAAGATGGAGATGGCAGCCACACGGCTGCAACATTCCAAGGTCAGTGATTGTTCTTGATTACACAGTTCACTGCATTTTAATTGAGCATCAGGGTTTCTGCTTATTTCTGCATACCATTTGGATTGCTGCTACCTGCTACAGGTTTCCTATTGTTATGGTTTCTTCTGAATTTTCAAACTTTTTGCTTGCCTCAACAATATTTGCATGTAAGGATGACTGAGAACTAGCAACCCACTCAACCTTACAGAATACCGGGAGGGATTCTTGCCTTATTTACTACTGTTGTTAGATATTTGTAATATAGGAAAAAACTTTCTTGGGAGGCACATGAGTAATTACAATCTAACAAGTAAAATAATTATGAACATTCATTTAGAGAGTTATTAGCACTAGTCCCTAAAAATAGAATATTATTTGATACAAGTTTGAGTCTTCAGGGTGTTATGATACTAAGAGCTCTGCTCTGAAGGTATGATCGTACTGTGTGGGGAGGAGTTCTCGAGCCAGTCGTCCAGCATACACAAAACTTTCATCAAGGTTCAAGATAAGAAACCCTAAAAACTAAGCCCGTTGCTTATATTATCCTGTAGCCGGGCAAATTACAAAACCATTCTTTCTCAGACATAATACAAAAAGGATCATGACAATACATTCCGCCCCAGAACTTCCTTGTTCTCAAGGAATTATAAAGTGTTGATAGCGTTGCTTGAATGATCCCAACTCCTCCCACGTTGTTTTCTCCATGGTGTTGTTGATCCCATGCACAAGTACTTGGGTGATCACGCGACCGCGGGCGGGGGCGATGTGGCGGTTCAAGATTTTTAGCGGCTCCACCATCAAATTGCCCTCTGAATTTATTGTGCCTGACAATGGAATTTGTTGAGGGGGGCTCTCCCCAATATGCTCCCGAAGTTGAGAATGTGGAAGGTGTGGTGTATTTTCACATTCGTCAGTAAATCCAATCTATAAGCAACGGCTTCAATGCGCTCGAGCACTCGAAAAGGACCAAAAATCTTCGGTGATAACTTGTGGAATCCATGTGCTTGGACACTTATTTGTTTGTGTGGTTGGAGGCGAACGTATTCCCATGATCCCACCTCAAAGGTCCTTTTTCGCCGCTTATCCGCCATAACTTGCATTCGATTTTGCGCTTGCGCTGGGTTGCCTTTCATTAAGGATATCATCATCTCCTGTGCCTTAAGTGAACGATCTACCTCCCCCGTTATTGCTTCATCAAAAATATATGGAGTGTGCACAACTGGCTCTTGCCCATAGACTACCTCATATGGAACCATTTTTATGACACTAATACACTATGGTAGATAGTGTTATACCACCATTCCACTAACAGTAACAAGTCGCCCAAATACATGGTCGTTCAAAGCACATGCATCTTAAGTAGCTTTCAAGGCAACGGTTGATGACTTCCGTTTGACCATCCGTTTATGTATGGTAGGACGTGAAGTCCTTTCGTCGGTAATAGCCGGTTAAACCGATGAAATGCTGTAATTTCTTCACCGTTGTGGGTCAGGGCCACTCTAACATGACTCTAATCTTCATGGGGTTGGTTTCCACTCTCCGAATGGAAATGAGGTGACCCAAGTAGTGCACTTGTTGCAGCCCGAAATCGCACTGACTTGCTTGAGGAGTAATTGGTGTAGTTGTAGCCGCAAGGTGTCAAATGTGAAGTGGAGGTGTTGTAAGTGTTCTTCCCATGACCTGATAAACACAAGAATGTCGTAAAAAAACCAAAATAAATTTGCGTAGTTTATCGTGGAAGATCTTGTTCATCAAACTCTAGAATGTGGAGGGAGCGTTGATTAACCCACAGGGCATGACCAAGAATTCATAGTGACCTTGATGGGTACGAAACACCGTCTTGTGTACATCGGCTTCCACCATCCTCACTTGATCGTAACCCGCTCGTAAGTACAATTTATAGAAGAACACTATCCCGTAAAGCTCATCAATCAGCTCTTCAATGATGGGGATCAAGAACTTACACTTAACAGTGTGCTTGTTGAGGTGGCAGAGTTAATATATAACCGACATGTTCCGTTGCCCTTCTTCACCAATATGACTGGCGAGGCAAACAAGCTAAAACTATACCGAATAACTCCGGTCTGGAGCATTTCTGTGATTAAGTGCTTGATGACCGTCTTCTGTAGAGGTGGGTAACAATATGGCTGCAAGTTGATATCCACCTTGTCTTCTTTGAGCACGATGCGATGTTCATGCTTTCTCATAGGTGGCAGTCCTTTGGGGTCTTCAAACAAGTCCTGGAAGGACTCCAAAAGGCCCTTTAACTACTGCCTTTGGGTGGCTTCCAGGGTTGGTACCAACTGATTTGCTTCTCCTCAGTCCGCTATTGTTGGAGTTGGCTGCCCGTGACTCAGCATACGGAGTTCCCCGAGCTCGGTATCTTCTGTGTTGACCGCTTGCACATCCCCCACCGCTAACATATGGAGTTGGTCGTGTTTCACTTGCACCGCCACTTCACGTCTCTGTTTCATCCATGCCCTCGCCAAACTTTTGGAATCCCGCAAGGAGATTCGCTTCCCTTGGGCCGTAAATTCCAACTTTAGATTTCGGAAATCTCATTATAGGACTACTAAGGTGATGATCCATTGTACTCCAAGAACTATCTCGCAGCCACCTAGCGGCAAGACTGACATGTCCAATGTAAAAAAAACTACCCTCATCATCCATTTGACCCCCGCCAACTTATGAGTGCTCGATATGCACTTGCCATTGGAGACAACCACATTAAACATAGGAATCAATGCCATTTTGCATTGCAATCTTGCGGCGGTCTCTCTATCCAGGAAGTTGTGCGTGCTTCCCAAATCAATCAAAATATGGATTGGTTGTTCTTCCTTGGTACAAGGCCGTTACCTGAATGATATAGAAATGTGCGGTCCCTGTAAGCACGTGCATATACACTTGTGGAGTTTCCTGAAGTTCCCCTTCTTCGGGGAGTATTTCGACATCCTCTTCATTTTCATCTAAGTCCTACGCTTTCTCTCCAGGTTCTGGAATGAGTTTGATATCATAGGATTGTTTGCGACCCCCACATCGATGGCCCAGAATGTATTTCACATCACACCTGAAAGCATAATATTTTGTTGCGTTTATCCTCATCTCCGTTGAAGTTAGCGACTATCCTCCTTTGGTCTGAGCAAACCCAGTTCTATCCGCCGACACTGAAG
Organism: Platanthera zijinensis; assembly: GCA_039513925.1. NCBI lineage: Eukaryota > Viridiplantae > Streptophyta > Magnoliopsida > Asparagales > Orchidaceae > Platanthera > Platanthera zijinensis. Next base: position 9,788,678 of record CM077082.1, on the reverse strand, counting down.
AGGCTCAGGCAACTCCTTGCAGGAAGTTTGTGGAGGGGCGTATGCTCCTTTGAAAACTGTCGGAAGAAGACCCGACACCTCTCTTCCGACGTAGCTGCAGTTTATGTTCCTAGAGGCTGGCGAGAGATGCCAAATCTGCGAGTGTCTTGGGCACAAAATAAGGCTCTGCCCTCTAGATACATCGATCCTAGCTTGACATTCATATCTGAGGTGGTGCCGTCAATATCGAAAAGTTGGACACAATGGTGGAGCCACTCATGGAGTGCATCATTGTTGAAGCAAGGGAACTCAATGCGCAGTAGGCGTGTGGCCATATGTGGTGTCAGAGCACAGGTGGGGCGGGTCTCAGATGGGAGGCCATGACCGCCATTATCGGAACCCCAATCCAGGCGGATTGTTGTGACTAGCTTGCGGATTTCCTCCAGGGTGCGGCTCTCTGATCCTCCATAGATTGGAGCGTGGCTTGGATTTTATCTTGAGACTTTTGGAGAACCTCCTGGGGCTGGCGAAGAGCGCCGAATTCCTGTTGCAAATCTTTGGACCTGGTAGAGCCTACCGGTGCCATCCCACTTCTAATCGAGTGCTCTGATACCTCTGTTATGATACTAGGAGTTCTGCTTTGAAGGTTTGATCACACATTCACACGGTGAGGGGAGAAGTTCCCGAGTCAGCCGTCCAACATACACAAAACATTCATCATGATTCAAGTTTATAAACACTAAAAACTAAGCCCTCTACTTATATTATGTTGTAGCTGGGCTAATTACAAAACTACTCTTCCCAGACAAAACACAGGGAGAGAAAATATTTTGGCATTTATAACTTGGTAGATCTCCTCAACAAGACATCTTATCATAGCAACTCAAGATAGCTACATGAGGTAGACTCCTTAGTAGAGCTGCTCGGCATAAATCATCTTGACATCGAGATTTGGTCGCCAGTCCTTTGCAATGGCCGCCTCAACTGGGTTGTTATGCCATGTGATGACATCATCCATGGTGGAATTGCCCACATCATCACCCTAGCTAAACCCTTCCTTTTCAAGCGTATTTGACCTTGAGTTATGTTTTTTTCCCATACGCCTGTCTGCATCAAACTCCTCCTCTTAGGATAATTTTGGCCTCAGTTTTAGTTATGAGGCTTGAATACATCAACTTGTAATCACCATGTTTGATTGTTGTCAAGATATCGTGAGCATGTGAAGTCAATGATTCAGTGGTTGGCGCTAATCTTTGACAACACTTATTCTATTCTTCTCGGGAGGAGCTTTCTTTATTGTGTCAGAGGTACTCATTCCCTATTTAGTTTGTTCCGCAACTTTTGGATTGCTCTAGTTCATCATGCCTATTTTCTCATTGGTGTACTCGCCGCTTTCTTAGGTGAAGCTCGGTAGCCCATAATGGGGTTAAGTGATTCAAAGTAAGTTGCGAAGAGCATCAACTTTTCTCTTTGATGAATATATCGTATTGTTGTGCACTTGAACTTCGCATGTTCTAAGACGAAGTCTCTTTGTCTTGATTCTTCTCCCCACATGCTTGTTGTAAGTCACCCAACATTTCATTGTCCACAAGAAGTTTCTCTATGTGAATGCTACTCATCTCTCCCAATACTAATTGCACATCAACGAGATTCACACCTCATTAGTATAATTTCACGCCTCAATGCTTCCCTAAACCACAAGAGCATGTACTTTATGCAAAGGCACATGATCTGTTTGGGAGTTTTGTTAGGACGACATGGCACGGTGGAGGGATTTTTGTTAGGACGACCGCGGGGTTGTCCACAATTTGGCATGGGTGCTTCTTTAACATGGCGGTGGGCGTTCCAATGGAAACAATATTAGCTTTTGCTTCATTCTGACTAGAGATGCAAATTTAGCCCGGGCCTGGTTGCTCGACCCGGGTGTGACCGGGTCTGAGCCCGATTAGGCCTGGCCTAGGTTAGGCCCGATCCAGGCACATGCCGGGCCTAAGGGGGTTCACTAGGCTCCTTTATTTGGGCAGAGCCCGACCTAGTTCCTGGCCTGGGCCAGGCCTAAGCCCCTATTAGGCCCAAGACCCGATTAATATTGTTCCTGCTAGGGCCGCCCCAACATTAAATTGTTGGTGCGTGATGACCCCAAGTTGGGCGACCAACTTATTTGGCCGCCCAACTTATTTGGCCGCCCAACTTGCTATTGGCAACAACTAGCTACCATTTGACAACTCGTTTGCTGCCAAATGGCAGCTAACCATTGACGTTTGCACCTACTTGGGCCCGGTTTTGTGGGATTAGTAGACCTCCTTATTTTGCAAGGGGCCGGGCCCGACATCAAAAAAGCCCGGGCCCCGGGGGTCTGGGCCCAACCTGAGCCCGACATGCCTAATTTGCACGCCTAATTCTGACCATACATCTCGATAATGTAAATAGAGAAAACCCACCTAATATCTTACAACCACCGTTACATTCATCTCTTCCTGGGGCGTGTCACTACTATCAAATCAACAATTTTAGCAAGGCTGTGACTAATAATCTGTCTTTTGTTGTTGATCAAGAGTCCAAAGAACTTATTTTTGACGGCACATTTGTTTATGAAAAGTCAATTCCTCTATGCAGTGTCAATGATTTTGGGTGTCAATAATATATTTTGCACAACCCCAAGCTCCTTTATGTATGAAACTTCTCCATGATTACTATGCGATCGAGCATAGATCTCGCTGAACCGATCTCAACCATGCAAAGATCATTCCTCCGATGAACTTCGTGGTAATTGCATCCTCTACTCCTATGTCATTTTATTTGGTATGAGAACCTATCACCGTTAAATCATCATCTCAACCCAACTTTGCAAAAAAAAAAAACTGCCATTTCCTCGCTCAAGAATCACATATCCTCAGTATAATTTGTACTCCCATGTCAATTTATTTGGTCTGATGCTCTTGGCGTTGATCTTTGCCTTCACTTGGGAGGTTGCAAGCTAAGTTCGCCCATAACACTTTCAGAATCTTGGAACATATTGCCTTTTTAGTCTCTACACCTTGCTTACCTCTGTTACATGTAACATGCCACAAAGACTCGAGTCCTTTGATATGTCTTAATATGACAAACTGCAATAACGAGTCTTTGAAATCATTATCTCCATCAAGGTGTTGTTGTTGTCGCCACAATCGCTGTTTCCCGTCATACTTCAATCCCTAATGCATATTCAAAAATACGAATGGCTGATAACTAACAACTCACTCAAGAACTAGGTTATAAACGCCAACTGCCACTCACGAACACACACAATACACTTCGATTCCATAGATATTCATCCCTCATTTTCAATTGCTATTTGATATTTATGATACAAGGAGACGTCCTCTGAAGGCCCGTGATTAATTGCAGTATAACAAATATAATTGAGTAATCACACAACCATATTAGAGAGTTATAAGCATTAGTGTCTAAAATAAAATATTAATTGATACAAGTCTTGAATCCTCATGAGAGGAAAATATCCCAACATTTAGAACTTAACAACATCTGGACAATAATCCTCATTGCAAAGAGTTCTCGCCAAGACATCTCTATAGAGCTACTTGGTAGAGACTCCACAATGTAGCTACTCGGCAAAAAGGATTTCAGCAAGTGATTTTGTGCATCACCGCTCGACAATGACTCCCTCAATTGGGTTGTTATGTGATGACATCATCCATGTTGAAGTCGCCTTCATCATCACCCATATTAGATCCTTCATGTTATTGAAAATTGTTAGAAAAGCCCATGTAAAGGGGCCCATTATTGACCCATTTTGTTTATTTCTCTCTCCTTCTTCTTTAGTCCCACATCATGTATATGATTTATTCTTCTCTCTTCTCTCCTATATATTTGTATTCTCTCCTTGTATTTGATGACTCAATACATATATACAAGCTTTGGGCTGTTTTCTACATGGTATCAGAGGCAGGTTACGAGACTCCTGCGGACTCACATCTCTTATCCGTACGCCCCCCGCTTCCCGGCGCCCTGCGGTCTCCACGGTCTGCATTTTGAGTCCGCGCGAGCTCCCTTCTCGCATAGCCTCTTGCGGACTGACCTTCGTCTATCCGCTCCCTCTATTCTCTCTTCATTTCCCGCGGATCCACTCCCCATCTGTTCTCTTTTATAGCCCTCTCTCTGCCCTGTGGGGTCCACAGCCTCCCGCAGTCCGCTGCGAGCTCCACTCTGTCCGCGAACTCTTTCTGTCCGCTGCGAGCTCGGCGAGCTCTCTTCTGTCCGCTGCGAGCTCGACGAGCTCTCTTCTGTCCGCTGCGAGCTCGGCGTGCTCTCTTCCCCTGTATCCGCTGCGAGCTCGGCGAGCTCTCTTTTGCCCGCTGCGAGCTCGGCGTGCTCTCTTCCCCTGTATCCGCTGCGAGCTCGACGAGCTCTCTTCCCCCCCGGTGTCAGCTGCGAGCTCTCTTCCCCCCCCGGTGTCTCTTCTGTCCGCTCGGTCACTCTGCCCGCTGCTGCTTTTTCTCCCTCTTGGCGGGCTCCTCTCTCTACCTTCTGCTCGCGACTTGCTCAAGGTCACCGCAACTTTGCCGAGCTCTCCTTCTCTTTGCGGCCTGACTTTTGCTCGCTCTTCTCTTGCTCGCCGCGACCTACCCAGTTGCTCGCGACTTCCCTATCCCACAACAGCCTGTTGTCGCCGCGACCTGCCTATTTGCTCGCGACCTGCCTATTTGCTCGCGACCTGCCTATTTGCTTGCGCCCTGCCTAGTCGCTCGCGACCTGCCTACTCGCAGCGACCTCCCTGCCTAGTCGCCGCGACCTGCCTAGTCGCAGCGACCTCCCTGCCTAGTCGCCGCGACCTGCCGAGTCCGCCGTTCTCGCTCTTCTCCCTTCTCCTAAACCGCCATGTCTTCTACCGACTCCACTACTGCTAGCCCTACTGCAGACTGCCCGGCTCCTGCTACTGAACTCCGCGACGAGCTTCAGATTACTACTCTTTCCTTCTCTGAGAAGAAAAACTTCATCCCGTGGGTGCACTCCGTTCGTCGGGTCCTGCAAGCTCAGGGCCTTGTGGGTCACCTTTCCCAGGAACCTCCTTCTCAAACTACGGATGACTGGATAAGAAATGATGGTCGAGTTTAGACCTTGATCCTTAACTCTCTGGAGGGTGAGCCCTACCAGATGATCATGTATCATGAGACCGCTAAAGCAATGTGGGAAGAACTCCACTCCTTGTACTCAGACAAGGACAGTCTTCAACACCTCTTCTACATCATCACCGATCTACAGGCATTGGATGTTGGCAAGACCATGGACATGACTTCCTTTGTGGCTCGTGCTAAAACCCTCACAGAGGCATGGATTCAACACCAACCATCCACTACTGATCTTGCGGCTCTGCGTGCCCAAAAGGAGGCTGTTTGCATTGCGATGATTATGGCTCGCGTCCCGCCCCACCTTCATAGTATCCGGGCACAGGTTCTGGCATCCCCTGCTACTCCCTCCTTTTCGGATGTTTGCTCTATGTTACTTCGCGTCCCACCTCCCCTGGAGCCCACTGCACCTCCATCTTCGGTCCTTCTTCAACAGACCCTTCCTCCCCTACTTCCCCCTCCATCTTCTACTCGGGGCGGTTGTACGGGCTTTCGAGGAAGGGGCCGTGGCGGTCGTGGTCGCCCTCGGTGCTCCTATTGCGGAAGGGATGGCCACACTGAAGCCGTCTGTCACAAGAAACACGGCTACCCTCCTCGTCCGCATACTGCTGCCATTGCTGATACTCCTTCACCCAGCGGTATGGACCTTGAAGCTGTTCGCCTTCAACTGCAGCAACTCCAGGGGATCCTCAACCCTCCTTCTGCCTCGGTTACCTCCACCTCTACTGCAGGTATTGCCTCCACTTCCACTACAGGTAGTGCATGTTTCTCCTCCAGTTCCCGTTGGATCTTAGATTCGGGAGCCACTCACCACATTACATCTCTACTGCCGCCAAGATTTTCAGATGCTCCTCATCCAAAATCTATTACCGTGGCGAATGGTGCGCTTGTTCCGGTCTCTGGGTGTGCTGATCTCTTGATCTACCCCTCCATCTCTCTTCGCTCCGCTCTTTATGTGCCGGCATCCCCCTTTAATTTACTTTCCGTTGGCCGTCTTACTCATGATATGAACTGCCAGTGGCGTATCCAGAAAATTAATAATGGGGGTGCACAAATTGATAATGGGGGTGCATAAAATTTTTTTTTTGAATGCATCACTTGGTTCTAAAAATTATAACATGGGAGACCAGACATCAACTTCCTTCAAAAAAAAATTTAAACGTTTCAATCTTATTGGAGTTGTTTCTCCCTCATCTGGGAACCGTTTTTGACGTATAAGTAGTCAAAATTCATTGCCTCGACGAGAGGAATCCAAATACACTAACCATTTTGAAAAATAATGGGGGTGCCAGTGTCCCTCGGGCCCCCCTCTAGATCCGCCCCTGTGAACTGCTATATTACCTTCACCTCTACTGGTTTTTTGATACAGGATCAACAGATGCAGACTACCATTTGTAGAGGACGACTACAGAATGAGCTCTACCTCCTTGATGCTTCTCCTACCTCTCTCTCTTCCGTGTCCTCCAATGATTGGCATTGCCGTCTTGGGCATGCTCCTCTTCCTATCCTCCAGAAGACGCTCCCTGATGTATCTCTTCAGTCATTTAAATGTGATTCTTGTATTCTTGGCAAACAACCACACTCTTCTTTTCCTGCAAATTGTACTCGGAGCTCTGCTCCTTTTGCTTTAATACATTCTGATATTTGAGGTCCGTACAAGATTACAAGTATCTTTGGTTATCGTTACTTTATAACGTTTATTGACGACTACTCGCGTACAACATGGTTGTATTTACTTCGTGATCGCTCCGAGCTTCCTCGTATCTTTCGGGCATTTGTGTTAGAAACTCGAACGTAATTTTCTACTACTATCAAGATCCCCCGCTCTGATAATGCCCGCGAGTACACTAGCCACGAGGTTGCCAATATTTGTGCGGACTTCGGGATTGTACATCAGACATTGTGTCCCTACACCCCTCAACAAAACGGGGTAGCCGAACGCAAGAACCGCCACCTTCTTGATGTGGCTCGCTCCCTCATGCTTCACATGCATGCTCCCAAAGTTTACTGGAACTTCGCTGTCTCTAATGCGTGCTATCTCATCAACCGCCTCCCTTCGTCGGTTCTCCAACATGCTACACCCTTCAGCCTTCTCTTTCTCTCAGCTCCACCCTTCTCCCTCCCACCCAAGGTTTTTGGATGTACTTGCTTCGTCCATCTCCTTGGTCCCCCTATCGACAAACTAGACTCCCGCGCCGTAAAACACATCTTTGTCGGCTACTCCCTCACTCAGAAGGGCTATGTCTGTTACTCACCCGCTACTCGGACGGTCTCTGTGTCCGCTGATGTCACCTTCTGGGAGGATCAACCCTTCTTCCCTCCTCCTCTGCAGACTCCTCCACCAACCACTACTCTTCCATCTTCCCTTCCTCGACCTGTTATCCCAGTCCACACGCCTCTTCCCCTCCCTATATCACATTCCCCACCTGCTCCTTCGCGGCCGCCCGTCATTCGGGTCTACTCTCGTCATCCTCCTCTTCCCGTTGCCCCTCTGCAGTCGTCTTCACCCTTGGATTCTCCGCATTCTGCTGCTCCGGTGCTCGCCTCTACAGCACATCCACTGGCAAACTGTGTGTCCCTACATCGGCTCTCTCCACAACTACATATATTGGCTACATCATTATCATCGGTCTCTATTCCTAACTTCGTCCAGGAGGCTCTTCAACATCCTGGGTGACGTGCTGCCATGGAAGAAGAAATGACTGCACTTTGGGCAAACAAGACTTGGACCTTGGTGCCCCTTCCTCTCGGACAGAAACCAGTTGGATGCAAATGGGTGTTTGTCATCAAACATGCTCCTAATGGGACCATTGACCGATTCAAGGCTCTCTTGGTCGCTCGGGGCTTCACCTAGCAACAGGATCTCGACTATGACGAGACATTCTCCCCGGTAGCCAAACTCAACACGGTTCGCATTCTCATCTCCGTGGATGTTCATCGACAATGGCCCTTATTTCAACTAGACATCAATAATGCCTTTCTGAATGGAGACCTCCGCGAAACGATTTACATACATCAACCTCCCGGGTTTGAGACCACGGGGGAGTCTCGGGTATGTCATCTTCACAAATCGCTTTATGGCCTCAAACAATCACCTCAGGCATGGTTTGATAAGTTCAACAAGGTTCTCCGGGAAATTAGTTTTACTCGAAGCTTGACCGACTTCTCATTATTTACTCGCCACCAGGCAACGGGTACGGTTCTCTTATTGGTATACGTCGATGACATCATCATTACTGACGACGATTCAAATGGAATACAGGCGGTAAGGAAACATCTGAGCTCCGTTTTTCAAACTAAAGATCTGGGACATCTTCGGTACTTCCTAGGTCTGGAGGTTGCTAGACGACCAGATGGTTTGGTCCTCTCACAGCGGAAGTACTGCCTAGATCTCCTTCATGATGCAGGCTACTCCGGCTGCAAACCTGTGAACACACCCATGAAGGTAAATCACAAACTATGTGCTCAGGCTTCAGAGTCAGATACTCCTCTACAAAATCCAGAATATTACCGTCGCCTCGTTGGGAAACTAATCTATCTAACGGTTACAAGACCCGATATATCCTACGCTGTGGGAATCGTCAGCCGATATATGCACTCTCCTCGGAGCTCTCATCTTCAAGCAGTGGAACGAATCATCAGATATCTTAAGACAGCTCCTGGCCAAGGACTTGTATACAGAACCTCACCTTCAGTTCCAACATTGGTGGCATACTCTGATGCTGATTATGCAGGATCTCTGGATGATCGACGATCCAACTAGCGGGTTCTGCACATATTTTGGAGGACATCTGATTACCTGGCGGAGCAAGAAACAAGCAGTAGTTGCTCGATCCTCAGCAGAAGCAGAATATCGGGCAATGACCTCTGTTGTCTCGAAACTCACGTGGATTGAGAGTCTCCTTACTGACCTTGGGGTCAGGCTCTCTTCACCTGCTCTCCTCTTATGTGACAGTCAAGCTGCCATACATATAGCCAAGAACCCGGTCTTTCATGAGAGAACAAAGCACATTGAGGTAGATTGTCACTTCATCCGAGAGAAAGTCCACATGAAGAAGATCGAACTCAAGCATGTTCCTGGTACTGAACAAGTTGCGGACGCCCTCACAAAAGCTCTACCAAGTACCCTCTTCTATCAGTGCTTATCCAAGCTTGGAGCATATGACTTGTACACTCCAGCTTGCGGGGGAGTGTTAGAAAAGCCCATGTAAAGGGGCCCATTATTGGCCCATTTTGTTTATTTCTCTCTCCTTCTTCTTTAGTCCCACATCATGTATAAGATTTATTCTTCTCTCTTCTCTCCTATATATTTGTATTCTCTCCTTGTATTTGATGACTCAATACATATATACAAGCTTTGAGCTGTTTTCTACAAAAATTAACCTCAATTTTTTGTTATTGTCATGCACTAGATTATTTGCATTTTTAAACACTAAATCTAATTTATCTCTTGAATTTCTTTTGTCTTAACCTAACACGGCTTAGTTTTTTTTTCTTTGATCTTAATACATTATGACTTAGTTTTTTATGCTTCATACAATTTTTCAATTCGTGTTTTGATTATGGTTCATAATTATTTTACTTCATTCAACTGCAGGAAAATTAAACAACCATTATTCTTATTTAATGCATATTGGATTTCTTTGCTCCTAATGATGTGTTAGTTCATTAATTGCACTCACTGGTGATATCTCTTGGATGACTAAGGAATTTGCTATAAGTTGTTTAAATTGCACACAATTATTGTGATCATGGTCCATGCAAACTTGCCTAAACATCTTCATTGTTCACTTTTACCAATTTGATCTTTCGCTCTTATCGGATTCATATCAAGCTCTAGCCATGGTAATTCCAGGAGGATTTAAGGATATACTACATTGTGTTCTTATGGTGAGTATATAACTACGTTGAACAATGACATGGTCAAGCTGATTGTATTATCTTTGCTAATCAAATCTTTGGCCCCGCTTATTTGACTCTATCCTATGAATATTGCTAGGCTTGGCCAAGCAAATCCAATTACTCACGAGATTATTCTGCGTGTATGTTGTAGATCAACTTCTTGGAGTGGGGTGAGTTTGCTGCCTAGATAAATGGCTTATTAGTCATCTTGATGTCTATACTTCTACCACCATTTCATCTTCTTTTAGAATAGTGTGTGCTTTTGGAAAGATCTTATATATATCTCGCTTGTTAAGATAGAAGTGAATAAAGCTGGAAGGAGATTTTACCTTATTATCTTCTTCATAAACATTTAACAACCCACACTCTCAACCTTTAAGTTATCTTCTTTGACCTAACAAGTCACATAATTTGTCCTTATTGCTTAATTACCGAGATGTCACCAATCCTTTTTATTACCATGAGCATAGTTGACTTTAGAGTCCCCGGTGAAAAACCGATCATTACACTATAAGAATCTTCATGTCTAACAATTCATCTCATTTTTAAAGATTCTTTTGTAATCGCCCTTGACCTCAGGTAATCATTCATGTTTGTAGACTTACTAATGTAGAATAGTTTGAATATTCAGAGTATGATTTTTTGGGCACATTCGAGATCGATTTGTTACATCATTGATCGTGGGATCATCATCTGGACATCAAGAAGCAACTCTTTTGGAATTATCTTTTGAGATTTGGGGTAAGTGATCTGATCGAGCGATCTAAGCTATCAAACTCATCCCCTCAACCTCCCTCTTATATATTGCTAACAATTTTAGAGTTAAGGGGATGAAGAGTCACCGTTCTGAATAGGAACCACTTAGTTTTGAAGGGCCTTGAAGCTTGATCGGTGACTGTAGAAGCCCACCCGCCTCCACTGCTCCTTCTCCTGAAGCCAATGAGCCCTCATGCTGCCTTGTCTGGGCCTATTCGTGTTCCCACTGGAATGATAGGCTCGACCCAAACTTCTATTCATCCCATCCTATTGAGGTTCAGTGCCATACAAGTAATTTATCACTTGATTTTGAAATTAAGTCCGGCCCATGGCTTTGTATTGCAAGCCGTGAGCAATAATTAATGATTATGGTTGAGGGACTGACGATGAGTGACTCAGTGATCCTGAATAGTGATACTCCTACCCTATGCACATACCTAGTCAATATGTTGACATAAATCCACTTTTGAGTACCATTCCTCAAAGTCTCTCAATGTTGTAGTGTTTAGTCATGTCCCGAGTGAGTGTCAAGATCCTAGTGCTGACATTGAAGTAACTACCTCATCTGCCTCAGAGGAAATAATCTCCATCATTGATACTGCCGCAGTACGAATCTATAGGCGACGGATGAACGATGTCCTAATCCTACATACAATGCAAAGTCGACGGCGAATTCAAATTAAGTAATAAAGGATTAAATCACATGCATATGATTATAACAAAAACAAAATAATTTTTTAGGGCAAAACAAGCTTAGATTTTCCTCCACGTGGAGGGCCAAAGCAAGAGCGCACGACAGATAGTTCCTGCATATCACAAAATAATATAGAAGCAAAGTAGTACAATGCTATTTATCTAAACGAGTATACACTCACATCACAATATTTAAATGATGAAAACAAAAGTTCGTACAACAAAAGTATGAGGCCTGCCGTAGGAGAGTAGATCCAGCAAGGTGCGATGAGGCGGCGACTGAAATATGAAGTTTTTTGGCTAGATCTAGAAGGGGGAAGGCTGGATCTGGGTTGGACTGGATTGCACAGATATGGACAGAACCAGGTAAATGTGTGGGTTTGGAGGTGGTTCCACGGAAGAGGGGTGGCGGTAGCAAAGCTCGGTGGCTGTAGGTAGCAGGGTCGGCTGCCGGGGGGTTGGGAAAAGGGGTGGCGGTGGCTGTAGTAGCTGGGAGAAGAGGAGGCTAGGGGAGAAGGCTGGCTACTGGATTTGGAGGATCACCTGTAGGGTTGTTAATTCCTGATGCAGGAATTCAGAAAGTTGTTGCATAGAATGTAGGGATAATCTTGGGCAGTGAAGTGCGTACATGGAGGGGTCTTGGGTTGTAGTGTGGAGGCAGCGACTTAGGTTCCAGAGAGGAAAACTGAAAAGGACTTGGTGGCAATGCTCACATGAAAGTGAAGGAATAGGGGAGGTACGATGGGGTCTTTTGTAGGAAAACAAGGGAAGGGATTTGGGTGCTTCCTGCAAGGAAAGATAGAGACTGTTCGGGCTGTGTTCCTGAAACACATTTTTTCACATGAGGTTCAAAGGAGATCAGTGATGGTGTGAGGTGTTTGAGGATGGAGGAAGGTAGCTAGGAATTAGGGTTACCTTTGGGAAGCGGGAGAGGGCCTATGAGTCGTCACATAGAGTTTCAAGGAGTCGGCACCGTGGAGGATCGCCAGATTTCGGGATTTTTTCTCTCCAAAATCTGCAATGCATTTAATCAGCCTCATACATATCTATTTATAATAATAAGAAAATTAGGGCATCCCATCATCGACGACTATGAATGGCTGGAGGTGGGACCCTATGTTGCACTGACACTGACACGCGACACGACTCGACACGACACGCGACTCATCAATTCTCAAAAAATACCATATTCCGACACGTTGAGACACGTATATTAAATATTTATTTTTATAATTATGAAAATCCTAATTCATTTAACAAAAACTAAAAAATGAACAATTAACAAATATTTAAATAAACTAAATCATGTTTAAATATTACTCATCAAATATTTAAATGCAAAACTTAACAAAGGGTCAAAAAATGATAAAACATTAACACATTACCATTATATATCATTAGTAAAAATAATGGATTCTCAAGCAAATTTTTTCCCCCATTTTCAATCTTCCTTTTTCTAGAAAAAATATTCACCCCACTAGTAGATCCACCAAATGCTAGAAAGGGGAAAACACTTTTTAGGAGCAAGACTCAATATTCCAGCATTCACCACTTCTTCTAGTTTTTCTAGCTCAAATAGATCACTCTTTGAGACTTTTACACACTTTCCAATTTCTTTTCCACCAATCATTAATAAATGTGCTCACACTCTTGTATATGAACTTATAAATCATTTTCACAAAAATTGCACTTCCAAGAAAAATTGCCTCCCAGCTCACCATGAGTAACTAGCTTAGGAGCACATGCGTCCGATTGAGCAGGAAACGCGAGTCCCGCGTGAGCTAGCATGTCGGACTTCTGACACGAGTGTCGGAGAGTGTCAGAGTGTCGGACGAGTGTCGGAGAGTCCGCCACTGACACGCTCGGCATTTTGAAGTGTCGGTGCTTCATAGGTGGGACCACTCAAATACATCAAATAAAAATGCAAAATAACAAAGTGATATATGAAATAATTCGCAACGCGAATCCGGACGGATCCTGCTAAGTTGAATCATCGATCTGGGCATGACATATATGGTAAGTCGCCAATCAGTCCCGAACGGGCCCAAAACTCGTCCTCCGCTGCAGGTTGACGTCTCCACTCCGCATCAGATATGTATATAGAGAATGATGTATGTCGAATCTATAGGTACTGGTGATGCCATAATTTTATATGTATGCAAACAAGCATGTAGCAACTGTAATTTAATCTATGACCAACCTAATGCTATTGTGATGCAAGAGAATCAAAATGCAATTGTTTGGGCGTACGAATGATTAAATTACATGAAATTAAAGTTTGCTCAAACACTCACAGTTGTTTACCCTGATACCCTGTGGAGGGCATCAACTCGTGATGATGAGTCTGATGTGCGTTGAGACTTTCTCCTCACTTCTTCATTCAATATGCCACTCTTGACAATCTCCATGGTGATGATGCCTTGGGGAGATGAGTTGATGATCAAAACGCCAACAATCTCTTAATGTGTAGAAGACACTTCAACAACCACAACACATTCACCTCATCCTCAAAAGTTGCCTTTATCACAGTAAGGAGGTCAATGATCCTCTGAAAATTATTGACATGATTTAGGATAGGTGAGCCATTTCTGTACCTAAATTCTCCAACTTTTTTTTAACAAGTACAACTTGTTGATGCCAGTACTCAAGACATACAACATCTCCGGGGTCTTTCAAATGGTCTTTGCATTAAAGATACTTGCAATATGATTGTAAAAATTCGTCTCCATGAACTATCTGATGAATCTGCATATCTTCCTATGCTCCACCTTCCACTATTGAGATCCATATCCTTTGACATCTCCTGATATATAAGTGCATGTCAGTCCTTTACATAAATGAGATCTTCCACTTGTAAGCGCCATTGATGATAATTCACGCCATCTAATTTCAAACTATGCTCTGAACCTAAATCCATCAAGCTCAGTTAACTGGTCGCACTAACCTCAGTTTTTTGAACTGATTATTTCAAAGAATGCAATTTTAGAGGATAATCAAAGGACAATGGTCGTAAACTACTAGACCTAATTACAAGCCCAAAATATTCTATTGGCTCATCTTAAAATCTCCGATAGGTTAGCCAGATATCCGCTCTACCAACTGAAACTCTCTACGATGGCACTTGTTGGGGGTTTGAGAGCACAAACCTGACCCGAACACCTGCAATTCAATTTAAGTAAAAGCACTTGCACGACGACCTGACAATATCAACACACAAACAAAATTAAGCACATAAACAAATAAAACGACACTTGCCATTTTTACATGAAACCCCAATTGTGAAAATTACGGGATGATCGGAATTCAACCTGAAAGGTTGCCACTAAAAGTATTTTGTATTAGTTAAAGGACAATGGTCGTACTTAATTAGTATTAGTTAATTAATGTTAATTAATCATTATTATTATTTAAATTAATTAAAATACTTTGTAACTATGTTGCCCTCCCTCATCTATATAAGGGGGATGGGCATGTGCATTTATGTATGCTTTTGATTAGTGAAATTTAGGCTCTCATTTGAGAGAAACTCTTTGAAGGACCCAACCTCCAAGAGTTAGCAGAAGTTCGTCTCTCGATTGTATCTCATTTGTATGCAATGTGTAATGGAATTTCTTATTCAGTAGCAATGGTCCGACCTGCTGCCCTTTCAGCTGTCGGGTATCAGGGCCTTCGTCAACGACCACTTAGATCAAACTACAACCCAACTTCACGTCATCATCGCCCTCCTTCACAACATCCAAGACAATCAAGGACTCCATGGCCCTTCCTCACCGGAAAACCCCCCTTCCACGGGACCTACACCACGATCCGACGACATCACTCCCAGTACCCAGCCAACGTCGCTCACAGAGCCCTCACCACTGACCCAACCACTCTCTTCCTTGGCCCCACCAACCTCCCTCAGCCGGCCTATGCCACCATCAATTTTTTTAGACACCTCAGCCAACGCCACTCATCCTGCCGATGCTCCTCCTGCTCTGTACTAGCTACTCGTGGACAGGATAGGTGCAGTTCGTCAGATCATGCGGCCCTTTTGCCGGGTCATGCGGCCCTTCCAATCCCGCTCATCCTTCAATTGACTGCTCTCATCGCATCCACCACTCCAACGTCTCATTACGAGGACTATGCCGGCGCAATCCATCGCTGTCGCTGTCCTGCCTCCGCCTTTTTGGCCACACCATGCTTTCTTCTCCTTTTGGTCCATTCCCTGCATCGAGCCCTGCATTTCCCTCTTTTCGCAGCTTTCAGCAGGGCGACCAATGCATCCGTTTTTCCTCCCACAGAGTTGTCCCATCGCACCCTATACTTCGAGCCATCCACACGCCTCTACTTTTTCTCATACTACCAACCTTTAATTTCTTCACCTTGTGGACCCATATTTTATTTTCTCCACCCCACTCTAACTTTCCTACTCCGCACCTGCTACACATCCCTTGTTCCATCACACTCAATGTTTCTATGGCGTCGACGTTCTTAACGACCTGGACAATTATTTGAACCATGACCATGGGGACAAGGTCACTTTTTAAGAACGGCATATTGTTACGACGATGCATCCACCTGAGCACACCATGTCGCAGGATTCATGAGAGCGCTTATGGAAAACGCCGTGATAATTTCATCATGTAATTAATTAGTATTTGTTAATTAATTAATATTGCTTAGATATTATTAATTTAATTAAATTATTTTGTAACTGTGTTGCCTTCCGTCATCTATATAAGGGGGAGGGGTATATGTATTTAGGTATGCTTTTGGTTAGTGAAGTTTAGACTCTCATTTGAGAGAAACTCCTTGGAAGACCACGCCTCCAAGAGTTCGCGGAAGTTTGTCTCTCGATTGTATCTCGTTCGTATGCTGTAATGAAATTTCCTATTCGGTAACAATACACAGTACAATGACTTTCCCTTTTCGATCCAAAAATAAATATTCACTACTTTGCCACAGTGGATATACACACACAAAAAGGGTAGTCAGTGCACAACATTCCCACACAACGAGGGTCCGGAGAAGGGTCCCACCACAAGGGTAAAATGTAGGCAAACCTTACCCCGCATTTTTGCAAGAGGCTGTTTCCAGGACTAAACCCGTGACCTCAAGGTCACACGACAACACCTTAATTGGTGCGCTAAGGATCCCCTTCATAATGGATATACACAATTATAAAATTGAATTACAAGTTACTGACAAAATTGCTCTAGGCGGATTGACGCAATTCTCTTTGATGAACCTTCTAAGATCCCTTATACTTCGACGTGTATCCAAGCTGCGTAACAAAGCTTCCCCATCAACGTCGTAGAACGACGTCTGAGCACACACCACAAACACAAACAAGAAATTCCGGAGAGGTCAACTCTCTTGCGGTGCAACTCTCTAGCACATTGGATTGCATGACACGTAGCCTTGACAAACTCCATGAATTTTATACGCGATGTTGTTCTCAATGCTAAAGTTGAGTTTCTTCCTCTTGAAATATTTGAATTTCTTTGTCCATGAGCTCATCCACTGGTATGACTATTTATAAGGTCAACTGCTTGGATTTCCATAGTTGCGGTAGGTGAGATTGAGAAGTAGCTGAGATAGGTGAGATTGAGAGGTAGTTGCGGTATGTATGATTGCGAGGTAGCTGTGGTAGGTGGGAGTTTGAAAATTGGCTTGATTTTTATCCACTTAAGAAGAAAAATGGCCAACAAGGATGAGGGACGGGTTGCATGGGGTAGAGGTGCAAATTTGGCCTGGGCCCGGTTTTTGACTCGGGTTTGCCCGGGTCTGAGCCTGGTTAGGCTCGGGCCAGGCCTAAGGGGTTCACCAGGCCCGTTATTTGGTTAAAGCCTGACCTAGTGCTTGGGTCGAGCCTAGGCTTGCCCGGGCTCCGAGATTAGCCTGGTGCCCGGTATAAGCTTGCTCCATTTTGGGGCATGTAGGGTAGACTAGGCACCTGCTCAGCTAGAAAAGTTGGGGCGGGAGCCCCATCATTTAATGCTGAGATGCCTCCCTAGCTTAGAATACTGGGCGGCCAACGTGCGATGGCTGCCTAGTTCACAATATGAGGTAGCTCCTACTGCCAAAGGGAGGGGGAGCCAACCAGGCCTGGCTTGGCATGAATGGGCCCGGTCCGGTAGGCTGGGCCTCAGGCCCCCTTTTAAATGGGAGCCCAACCCCCAACCTGGTTTGTCTAAGACCCGACCTCGGTTCTACAAACATAAATCCCAGGCCTGGGCCCGACATACATAAAGCCCATGCCTTGGCCTGACAGACATAAAGCCCTGGCCTTTTTTGCACCTCTAGCAAGGTGCTGGATGGTCTCCGGGTGGAAGAGGGGATGTGGCTAGAAGGGGAAACAAGGATCTTGCTACTTGGGAAGGTGGTCAGAAGGCTGAAAGTGGCTATTTAGAGGACTAAATGAAAGCAGGGATAATTTTGGAGGAGCACAATTGCAGAGAGAGTAGCTGGATGTGGATTGGCTCTGAAGGGGTGGGTGTAAAGGGATGATGGATAAGAGGGTTCAACCGGGACTGGATGGGGATTTGGAGGGAGCCATGTAGTAGACGGCTAGGGTGTTGGGGTGGACAGCTGCCGTTTGTGTGAACATGGAAGTGTTTTGTTGCTGTGAGTGAGAGGGATTGGTTGAGGCGACAAGGGGATAACATGGAGGAAGGTGGGTAAGATACAAATTTAGGAATTGGCACTGCCGATGACAAATTTTTCGTTGAAGAAATCTCCAAATTTTGTGATGGGCTGAAAACCTGCCCTTATGCTCATGATAAATAGATAAGAAACCATAGACAATGCTAATAATTGCTCGGTTCATGTGATCACGATGGCTGTTAAATCTCACTAAATAAAAACTTAAAAATAAATAAAAAAACATAAAAACATGTCGTTGTAACTCCATACGTAATTATGGCCTCCAATCGTGCATCTATGAGGCCAAATATAGTCAGTGAAAAATCAACCCCGAATGTTTCCGAAAGGTCATGCTGATCCCCATCAAATACATTGCATATGTGATCACATTGCCATATAAATTATAACTCGTATAATCGTATTGCAGATATGCATATAATTTGCAAATTGATGTATACCAGAGCCAGAGGCCCTAATACATATAACCTAATATTAGAGCCAGAGAATGACTGAATAAACATAACATAATAGTAGGGCTAGAGAATGTCTGAATGAACAGAACTAGAATAACATCTTAAGAAGTTATTCCTACAACCTTAATAGGTTATTACATAACAGCATTAATAGAGGAGAATAGAACAACATAAGTAAAGGGTGTAATCAGAGATTCTGAGTTGAGCCAGATAATGACTAAATGAACAAAACTAGAATAACATCATAAGAGGTTATTCCTACTGCCTTGATAGAGTATTACATGACAACAGTAATAGAGGAGAATTAAGCAGTATACGGGCGTAACCAGAGAATGTCTGTTAAGAACAACATCTGCAAAGGGTTGAGCCAGAGAATGAGAACATCAGAACAACATCAATAATTAAGAAAGGGTGTTGTTATAGACAAATCAAAGTTGGCTATATACAAACCAATATTTTTAAATTTTTAGGTCCTTTTTAAATACTATACACAACATATAAAAACTTAAAAATGAGTTTAACTCTCATTCTAACCCTAGCCCGATTCCCCCCCTCCGTCTCCCCCGATTTCCCCCTCCGTCTCCCCGATTTCCCCCCTCCGTCTCCCCCGATTTCCCCATCAGTCTCCCCAATTCCCCCTCCATCGCTCCTGATGGTGTCGGCAAATTTCATCGGCGACCCGCCTGACGGAAGCCCCGACGACATTCCTCCTTCAGACGGCGAGCCTTCGGCCCTAGTTCTTCCTCCGACGGCAGCCCCGACGCCATTCTTCCTCCAGATGCCTCCCCTGGTATGCTCATTTCATTATTTCGTTGGTCGAAGATAGAAATCACCACAAATCTTAAGAGAAAATTTGCTGACCAATGAAATTCGAATTGTGCGTTCATTAGCATTTATGAGAATAAATTGATAGCATACACCCTGGACAACTGATCAGAAATATGTGATTTTTGTTTAGGAATGTAAGATTAGAATGGAGAAAAATAGAGAAAGGGGGCGATTGGCGGCAAAAAAATAACAAATTTATAATGGAAGTCCCCCTCAGGATTACAACGTGGAAAACCAAAACCCATCCAGAAACTCACCGCAACGCATAGTAGGAGATGGTGGAAGTTGGGAGAGCACAAAGTTGCATCATGTCTTCTGAGAGGGGAAGCGGTGGCTGCGATGGCTGTGCGGAAGCGACGACGCACTGGGACTGGGTTTCAATTGAGGAATAGGTGGAGTCGAGGGTTTCAATCGAGTAAGAGGCGAAGCCCAACGGTTTTGTGATGCGATACCCAACTGGGCACTGGGCTGCTCGCACGGCTCAGTGGAAGCTCCTCTTATTTAGGAGGTGGAGGGATCGAGTCCTCGCCTCAACAACCCGCCTTGCGGGCGCAGCTACGGATCCTGGGCCGTGGGTCTTGTGAGCAGCCTGTGGCCCCTTGGGAGAAGGGTTGGGGTGTATGGGCCGCGGCCCTGTTGCGGCCGGCTGGGGCTGGCTATGGATCCTGGGTGAGATAGCCCTGCGAGCAGCCCAGTGCCTAGTTGGGTCGCATCATTTTGATCGAGGAAGTGGTGAAGCTTAGCGGTTTCGATCGAGGAAGAGGCGAATCCCGATGTTTTCAGAAGTAAGGAGTGGTATTGGAAGAGCGATGCTTTGCCCTAGGAGAGATGCCGTGGGAGGGTTTTGGGATTGGATATCTGGGCTCCTTTGCGACAGAGATTATCGGCCAGGGAAAAGAAGAGTTTTAAGGGCTGGGATGATTTTCAGAATGAGGAGAGGGTCAATCGCGAGGAGGAGATGGAGCGACGGTGACCTCCATGAATCTTGGTTGAAGGATCTGTGTCGCACATGGGATAGGGTATCAGGGAGGAGGGTTGCATTGCGCGGGTTGAGCAGGCAAGAGGAATGATATCGCTGAGTATTTTTGATCAGACGGACGACATATAACATTTTAGTTTGATCCGACGATCATCGAGATTTCAATGGTCTTTTGGAGTACCATAACTAAGCCCACAGTCACATGAATATTTCTTCACACACACATGCACACACACACACACGCACACACACACGCACACACGCACACACACACACACGCACACGCACGCACACACGCACACGCACGCACACACGCACGCACACACACACACACGATTTAATGTAAAAATGCGGAACCTGTTTTTAGCAAAAAACGCGGAACACGCGCCTTTTGAAAATAGGCATACTTTCATGCATTTTTAGGAAAAGTGTTCAACATGAAAGTTGCAGATCTCGACACACACACACAATTTCATGTAAAAATGCGGAATCCGTTTTTAGCAAAAAATGCGGAACACATGCCTTTTGAAAATATGTCTACTTTCATGCATTTTTAGGAAAATGTTCAATATGAAAGTTGTTCAACATGAAAAGTGTTCTACAACTTTCATGTTGATCAATTTTTGATTTGAAGCCGTTTAGGCCCCCGATTTGGGCCTCGAAAAAAGTCACGCCGAACCCGGGCGTCTGTACATATGTTCGGCGTGACTTTTTTCGGGGCCCAAATTGGGGGCCTAAACAGCTTCAATTTAAAAAGTGTTCAACATGAAAGGTGTAGATCTCGACGAGATCTACAACTTTCATGTTGAACACTTTGCCTAACAATACATGAAAGTTGGTCTATTTTCAAAAGGCGTGTGTTTCGCGTTTTTTTTTACTAAAAACGGGTTCTGCTTTTTTCAAGCATCCCCATATATATATGTGGAAAAAGCGGTGCAGAGTTCGAAAACTGGCAGCCGCAATGTAAATATTGTTGGCTCTGGGCTTAAAATAGGAGCACACACATGAATAAATGGAACACGACTCTGGCAGGGCATTGAGAGCATGGCTCGGCAAATTTCGATGAAGGATAAGACGCGCGGGAACAGTTCTGATGTCGTGGAATGTCGACAATGCGTAGGAGTCGGTAGATCAGGAAATCGATGTGGAGAGAGTGGCAACACTGTTGTTGATGAATATAGAGCCACCATTGATCGAGGAGTTGCGTCCGACTGTAACCCTACGCGGTGGAGCTATTCCTTCCTATTGAGAAGGTAAATAGGGCTCTGCGATCTTCCCGATGGAGGATATGCTATTGTCATCTGACGATCGAGATGATCAAAATGGAGGACTGCGAGACGCGCGGTTTCAGGATGAGCGTCGACGGTCCGAGCTTGCATTGGAATGGGCTCTTCGTTTGGGGTAGTCAACTGGAATGTTGAAACCACAAATGCGATCGTTTGATTTAGGGTCGGGCAGTAGGTAAAACCAAGTTCGTCGGTGGACATTTTAGTCGAGGAGATTGACTTAGATACCAAGTTGTTACAGGCTCGTCATAGAACATCGGTAGAGTAGTCGGAGGATGGCCGGAGGCTTGGATGACAGTGCAGGAGACTGCGGATTCGGAACCATGATTGCCTAAGCGGGGTGTGCTCGAGAGAGAGAGAGAGAGAGAGCTTCCAAAACCTCTTGAAGACAAAGGAAGAAAGACTAATATTGGCATATCATTTTAAGACCCAATAGATCCTTTAAATAAACCTACAACGGACATAAACATAAATAAGTCTCAACACATGGACTTACTTAAAATGTGGCCTAAAAGACAATCGATAATAAAAGAATAATTAGAACTAGGATAATCAAAAGTGCCAATTGTCGAGTATGAATGTTTCCTTTTCTCTTATGAAGGTCGAGGGATTTTGGTTTATATGGAAATGCTTTATGGCGTCAAATCCATTTTCTTATTGAACCTTGCTTGGAAGGCTTCTAATAATACTATCTGAACTCTTTATTTTTTTTCTTAGCTTGAATGCAACTGATTTCCTGGAAAGACTGAGAGGGAAAAGGATACTTTTTGTTGGAGACTCGCTCAACCGGAACATGTGGGAATCTCTCATTTGTATTCTCCACAATGGCATCAAGGACAAAAGAAGAGTTTATGAAGTATCAGGACGAAGCAAATTCAAAATGCAAGGTTACTATTCTCTTCGGTTTGAGGTAATAGACTTGAATGCTAATATACCAATCTGGGAATTTACTTTACATGCACGTTAAGCTAAATGTTATTTTCTTGAATGGTCTAGGACTACCTGTGCTCTGTAGATTTTGTGAGGTCCCCCTTTCTGGTGAAAGAGCAATTTCTCAAAAATGCAAATGGCTCAGAAGATGAGCGGCTGAGATTGGATCTACTTGATGAATCAACGGCTGCTTATCATCGAGCTGATATTGTAGTTTTCAATACTGGCCATTGGTGGACTCATGAGAAAACATCCAGCGGGTTAGATTTTGTTCTTCCATTATTCATTTTATGGTATTGCACCTCTCTTCTTCTCAGCAGCTCTATCAGCGATGGTAAAATATGGGATGGGTATTAATTATTAAAAACGTTGATATGTTTCATGAGTGGCTTTTTTACAATTCACAATAAAAATACAGACCGCATAATAAAAATAACAAATCAAAGTGCCTGCACTATGCTTTTGATGTTTGAAATATGTGTATTATTCCATATATATGAAAATATATGGAAAACGGACTTCAAAATAATAACTATCACGTACACGTATTACATAAATAGAATATGCAAAATAGATAGTTCACTATACAATGGTAAATAATTCCCAAGGAATGATCTGTATGCACACAATTGACATCATCACATCTTTAAACAGCTGAAACTACTGACTTGTATTATTTTTCCATGAGGCACTTATTTGCTTTTGTTTGTAATCAACAGGATATATTACTATCAAGAAGGCAATCATGTTTACCCAGTTCTTGAGGTCATGAAGGCGTACAAGAAGGCTCTCATTACCTGGGCTGAGTGGGTTGATAGGAACATCAATTCCCACAAAACACAAGTTGTCTTCAGAGGATATTCTCTCACCCATTTCAAGTAAAATACGAGTTCAAATTGCATATAGTGTTATGTTGTAAATACTATATCTTGTTTTTATTTATTTCTTCTATTATACGAGGGTAGTTAGGTATTTTTTACTCTCACGTGTAATATGTATATAATACCCACTTGATTAGTGAAAAGGTATGCTATTTTTATCTCCTACATGGTATTAGAGAGATCGTGTAGGATAAAGGCTTGAGTGTTGTTGTTGTTGGTATTAGAGAGACCGTACGAATTGCGTGTCCTATCTCCTGTCATTTGCCTTCATTTCAGTGCTTGACAATGAAGAAGAAGCATCTTGTGCTCGACGACAAAGAGGAATCTCATGCTCGAAGATGAAAAGGAATCCCGTGTTCGTCGAGGAATCCCTTGCATCCATTCCGGTAGCCAGTCTTTCATTTTTCCTGATTCCAACTTCTTGCTCGACATCAATCTCCTTTGGAGGTTACTCCAACATCCTCCTCTACCTTTCTAGATGATTTGTTTTTGCAGACGCTCCTCCTGTTGCTCGGGGAGACGGTCCCATCGACTTCTTCAGCCAATCCAGACTTTCCAATCCCTGACATTTCTCCTGTTGCTCGGCGCGACTGTACCGTTGACCTCCTCTACAATTGATTCAGACGATCAAAATGCCATCCTTCATTTTGCATCTATTGGATTCTTGCTGTCATTCAGTTTGTTACTCCAGTGTTGCTGCTGTTCCACTGCGCTACTATTGGATTCTTGCTTTTCAGTTGATACTCTTTACTGACCTTGCTTATCTGTCTTCATTGCAGTCTCTTTGATTGGTTTTTTTATTCCTCTCCAGGTATTAAAAAGATAGACCACTCTAAATCTATTGTAGGTTCCACTAGCACGTCTATAACTCACCGTGGCTCATTTGGTCTCGTAATTCTTCATCCCACCTATTGTCTCAATAAAAAAATATCTTTAGTGGGCCCAAGTTATTAGCAACACTTTAAAAGGGAGAAGAAAATTGAATCACATTGTAGGGCATACCCAACTAAAACTGATGCAAAATTTAAAAATGGGATGATGAGAATATTATGGGCCTAACCCGTAATGTCATCGGAGGTAGCAGTGGAGGCGGAGAGATACAGGGAGGAAACTCCACTTGCGGAAAGGAAATGCGAGAGGAGAGGAAGATGGGGAGCCGTGCTCAAACCTAACCCTAGAAACGGGAGGAGAAAAGAACTCAAAAGAAGAATATAACTTTGGTTAATTTCATTCATCCTGATTCATGGACCTCTCTGGGTTCCCTTAAATATAGTTTACAAGACTGGCAATTACCAAAATATCATATATGAAATGAAAGATACAAAACATCATAATAATCCTAAATAGAGACATTTATAATGACAAATATGACAAATTAACTATCTATATATAATTAATTGATAACGAGGACTATTATGGGCCCATATCATCTCATCCACCTTCAAATTGAGCTTGTCCTCAAGCTCGAAAGAGACTCGACTGATTTGATCGGCTGACTCCTTAATTTTGCGCCAGAACAACTTCCGATAGCACGTTGCTGTGGCGGCGGCTGCATCGAGTGGCATGCCATCATCACATGAACAACTCTCAGTAGCGCGTTGCTGTGGAGGCGGCTGCATCGAGTGGTATGCCATCATCGCGCGCATAAGTGTCACGACAGTCTACAGAGATCTAGCATGGCAGGGGTGCTTGCGGAAGGAAGTCCATCAACCAAAATCTCCGGAGTCGAGGCGAGTGTGCCCGATGGATGCAGACAGTCGAGGGAGACGGAGGACTGGGCTGAAGGTGAACCGTGGCGATGAGAAGTTGCAGCGTGGATGTAGGGGTAGTCTCCGAAAGGAATGGATTGACAGGGACCTCCAGAACATGTGACTGGAGCGCAACCTGCGAAATGAGGACCGTCAGAACTAGTGAAAGCTACACAATTTATGGGGAACCATCACTGGGCGTGAATGCGAGGTTGTGGGAATTTCTGAGTGGTAGAAGGCGGAGTAGGTGGCCGGAGCGAAGGTTACTGGGGCTCATCATCAAGTTGTAGTAATTAACTAATCAATTAATCTAATTAAGATTTAATGAAACTAAGCAATTAATTCGAAGAAATGCTGCCGGAGAACCCTCTGTTTCCACCGTTGTTTTCGTTAATCGGGTAGACTCACTGTGGTTTGGTGCTCTCGAGGAGATAAATGGTGTTGCGCTCGATAAGAAGTCGTGCAGTGTGCCGCACGAGAACATGTAAGAGCTCGATTGGATAGAGGATGCGACTAGGCGGCGACTTGCAGGAGATGAAGATAGTGGCGCGGGGAGAAAGCAGGAGGTGTGAAAAGGTAGACGACCCGTAAGATTGCGATGTTATGGACGATTTGTGCTATTGCCGATGGAGAGGGATAGAGTTGTTGTTGACCGAGGATCTAAGTTATCAAAGGCGCAAGGCGCACCGAGGCGCATAGGGCCCCTGGAGCCTAGGCGCAAGACGCAGACGCGCGCCTGAGGCACGTGAGGCGCAAAAATTGGGGAAAAGGAAATTGAGCTAATTGGGTGCCCAATTCGCTTAATTTCAGCGAATTGGGTGCCCAAGTGCGCCTAGGGGTGCCTCGGGTGCGTCTAACATCATGTTTTTGCCCATATCAAATTTTTAAAAAAAAAAAACCTTGAAAGGCCCGGGCGCGCCTTTGGCGCGCCTGGGAGCCTGTAAGGCGTGCGCCGAGGCGCGCCTGGGCGCGCCTGGGCGCATTGCCTGCCTCAGCTGTGCTGAGGCGCGGCGGGCTGCGCCCGGCACCTCAGGCGCGCCTAGGCGCGTGCCTTGACAACTATGTCGAGGATGCAGGAAAAAGAAGCCAAATTTCATTCATTGCATCCTTGGGCACCTTCACGCAAGAAAAACAATGAGGGAGGGAATGCAGCTGTCCTAGAAGCACAAAAAAGAAGGATGCGGTTACTAAAACCGATGCTGGTTGTTGCAGAAAACTGTGAAACCGTGTCTCGATTGGATGCAGAAGAAATGAGGAGGACAAATCGCTCTGATACCAAATATTTTGGGCCTAACCTGTAATGTCGTCGGAGGCGGCAGTGGAGGCGGAGATACAAGGGGACCGAGCTCAACCCATGGAGAATGTGAGGGGAGAGGAAGAAGGGGAGCCGTGCTCAACCATAACTCTAGAAATGGGAATTGGAGATAATAACTCAAGAGGGGAATAAAACTTGGTTAATTTCATTCATCCTAATTTATGGACCCCTGAGGTCCCTTCAATAGAGATTACAAAACTTTGAAAATTACCAAAATACCCTACATGAAGTGAAGGACACAGAACATCATAATACCCCTAATTAGTGACATTAATAATGAAGTCATTTAAATAGCAAATTAATAGTACATATATAAAATTAACTGATAACGATGATTATTGTGGTCCATATCAGAGAACTCGTTGATTATGACATGACTATGTAATTAGATGCCACCTCAAGTGAGCAAGAAGTGAACGTTCTCGCCCACTGCCCGAGAGATTTGGAATAATCTCCGTCTGACATACTACTCTATGAAGCAAGATATTGCCATAGGTTTTGAATTGAAGCCAAAATTTTGTTCCACATATAGAATTTATCTGTCACGAATTACTATGGGATCTTGAATGAGCTCTGGAAAGAATTGGATCAATATCAAAATTTGAAAATGGAATGCCATATATATGCCTTCACCCTTGCCATCTTTGTCGAGTGAGATGGGATGTTCGAGTCCCTGTTTGGACTGAACTCTGAATATGATTCCATCAATATCCAAATCCTTGGTAACAAAAGACTTACCTCAATCTCTGCAGTTTTCTACTCTGCTAGAGATGAAGAGTGTCGTTGGGATTTTACGATTGAGAACAAACATATTGAGGTATTTTCCCTCATGACAAGTAAATCTATCAAACCTTTGAGCTCCTTCATCCAACAATGCTCCCATACCTAATCGTGAGAACCGTTGGTGTACCTACTACAAAAGGTCTAGACACACTAAGGAAAACAACTTCAAGCTTCATAGAAAAAAACACATTCTGAGTTATAATAGAGGCGTCAGCTTCCAACGTAATCAAACCAATCTTATCGCATTTGGGACTACTGATGAGATTCAGCATGTAGTCAATGACCATGCTATTAATGACATCTCAGCTCTTAGCAAAGAAGAGTTAGAGCGCTACGAACCCTCATCTATTCTCTTAGTAAGTCTGGTGGTACTAGTAGAATAATGAAAAGCCTTAGCCTCCAATTAGGAGAGTTAGCCAATATATATATAATCTCAAATCTAAATATTTACAAATATGTCCATACACAACATTTACACAATAATAACTCCAATACTCCCCCTCAAGCTGGTGCAAAAATGTCAATCATGCCCAGCTTGGAAATGGTCAACTATGAACAGCTTTAGTGAAAGCGTCAGCAAGCTGGTCGGCCGAGGAGACGTAAGCTGGAAGAATAGTCTCAGTGCGAACGTGATCACGCAGAAAATGAACATCCATCTCAATGTGCTTGGTACGCTCATGTAGCACCGAGTCCTGGGTAAGAAGAAGAGCTGACTTATTATCACAGTAGAGAGTCGAACCAGTAGCCATGGGTAGGCAAAGTTCAGTCAGCAACGATTGGAGCCAAACCAACTCAGTGACACCGTGTGCCATGGCCCGGTACTCTGACTCAGCAGACGACCGAGAAACAATGGGTTGTTTCTTACTCCGCCACAAAACAAGATGATCACCATGGAATACGCAGAAACCTAACGTAGAGCGTCGATCAGTCAAAGAACCAGCGAAATCTGCATCAGTGAAGCAGGAGAGGCTGAATACACTATCAGCTCGATAGAATAGCCCAAGACCAGGAGCGCGCTTAAGATAGCGAAGAACACGTCGAGCATCCTCTAGGTCAGATGTCTTGGGAGAATGCATAAATTGGCTCAAAACGCCCACGGAGAAGCTGATATCAGGCCTAGTATTGGTCAAGTATATCAAGCGGCCAACCAGCCGCTGGTACTCAGAAGGATCTGGTAGAGGATCACCAGATTCAGCATGAAGGCGATGGTTGATATCCATAGGAGTACTCGCAGGACGACACCCAAGAAAACCCGTGTCCCGAAGAAGATTTAAGGTGTACTTGCACTGCGATATGGAGATGCCCTGTCGGGAGCGAGCTACCTCAATGCCAAGAAAATAGCGGAGGGGTCCAAGGTATTTCACCTCGAAGGCTGAGCGAAGTGTAGCTTTCACCTCAGCGATGCCAGAAGGGTCATCGCCGGTGAGAATAATATCGTCCACATAGACCAAGACAATGACACGTCGTCCCTCTGGAGTGGCACGAATGATGCAAGTGTGGTCTGCACGACACTGAGTAAAGTCGGTCTGAAGGATAACCGAGCTGAACCGTTCGAACCAGGCATGCAGAGACTGCTTTAAACCGTACAGGGATTTGTGCAGGCGGCAAACTCTCCCCGAATACTCCCCCTTAAGGGCAAACCCCGGAGGAGGAGCCATATAGACCTCCTCTTGTAAATCTCCGTGCAGGAAGGCATTTTTAACATCGAGTGAGGCCACGCCTGAGAGGCCGCAAGCGAGAGCAGAAGACGAACAGTGGTCAACTTAGCCACAGGCGCAAACGTGGCACCAAACTCGTCTGGAGCCTGAGTAAAGCCCTTGGCCACCAAACGAGCCTTGTAGCGGTCAATGTACCATCAGCGGAGTACTTCACGGTATAGACCCATTTGCACCCTACCGGGCGCTTCCCGGGGGGAAGAGGAACCAGAGACCATGTCCCAGTACTACGGAGAGCAGACATCTCCTCCTCCTTTGCCTGAACCCAACGCGGGTCAAGGAGAGCCTCCGTAGTCGAAGTAGGAAGTCGTACAGAATCAGCAGCTGCCACAAAAACCTGGTAAGAGGGTGAGAAACGCTGGTAGGAAACAACACTAGCCAGTGGGTGCGCAGTAACAGAGGGATGAACACAAGTACGTTGTCCTTGCGCAAGGCAATGGGCAAATCAACAGAAGAAGTAGAAGAGGGATGGTCAAGAGAGGTACCTGCGACCGGAATAAGTTGCTGATCCGGGACTGGATGAGAAGTGGGTGCATCGGGTGATGATGGCGGCTGGCGGCGAGAGTAAGTCAGTAGGACAGGCGGAGCAGCAGGTGGGACCCTGTCTGGTGGTGGAGGGATGACCGGGAGAGGTTGCACAATAGTAGGAAGTGCAGGAGGGGTCAAGTGCGCATGAGGGGTCAAGTGTGCATGGAAGAAGGGAACCTCCTCATGAAATGTCACATCCATAGAGTAAATAACACGACATAGTTGAGGATCGTAGCAGCGATAACCCTTAGTGGTAGGCGAGTAGCCGAGGAAGAGACAGCGAATGTCCCGGTCGTCAAGTTTAGTCCGAGAAGGTCGCCGATCCTGGACAAAACACACACAACCAAAGACCCGGACAGCGATGGGAAAGGCGGAGACGGATGGATGGATGAGACTGTAGGGGGTAATGCCACCAAGAGGACGAGATGGAGTCCCATTAATAAGGAAAGTCGATGTAAGAAGGGCAGCGCTCCAATAGGACTTAGGAACATGCATTTCCCGAAGAAGGCAACGAACAGAGTCTAAGAGGTGGCGATTTTTGCGTTCGGCCACCCCATTTTGTTCGGGGGTACCCGGACAAGAAAATTGGTGTAGAGTGCCCTCATTACGGAGAAGGAGATCAAAGGGACGAGAAGTATACTCACCTCCATTGTCAGAGCGGAGGATATGAACAGATGCGCCATGTTGGGTCTGTACCATACGTGAAAAGTTAGAGTAAATAGATAGAATCTCCGATTTATGTTTTAGGAGATAAACCCATAAGCAACGAGAATAGTCATCGATAAAAGTTACAAAGTACGAGAAATCATCAAATGATACTACAGGGGCAGGAGCCCACACATCTGAATGCACCAACTCAAAACAAGAAGTAGCACAACTAACAGAAGGAACATACGTGCTATGTGTGTGTTTGGACAGCTCACATACATCACATCGAAAAGGAAAAACAAAAGACAGATCAGGACAAACAGACACCATCCGCTGAGGGCTAGCATGGACGAGGTGTGCGTGCCACAACGAGGTCGACGACAAAGCAGAGGAAGCAGCAGAAGAGGTAGGTGGGCAGCTGACGGTGGCGGTGGGAGAAGCAGTGGGAGAAGGTGGCTCCAGGTAGTGCATCCCACTCCTCTCATATCCCGTACCAATAGTCCTCCCGGATCTCAGGTCCTGAAAAACACAACGATCAGAAAAGAAAGTTACGTAGCAGTCCAAAGTACCAGTAATACTACTAACAAATAATAAGTTAAGAGCCAACTGAGGAACAAGAAGAACAGAGTCAAGGGAGAGAGAGGACGAGAGAGGGACAGTGCCCCGGCTGAGGACAGGGGTAACCGAGCCATCAGCAAGACGCACGTCCCGATGGGAGCAGGGAACAACCTGAAGCAGACGGGAAGACGTACCAATCATATGGTCGGTTGCACCAGAATCAATCACCCAGGGTGACGAATCCTGGTCAACTGTGGCCACGGAGCAAGCAAACGGAGTACCTGAGGAAGAGGAGGCAGTGGAAGTAGCGGCAGGAGTGGAAGGCTGAGACTGCTGGAACTGCTGAAACTGGGCCAACATCTGACAGAAGTCAGTGGGGTTGGCACCCAAGGGGCGTTCGACGGGTCCGGAAGACTCGGCAATAACAACAGTATGTCTGGGGATACCACCAGGAGAAGTACGCTCAGAGCCCCGTAGGTGTGGGTAAAGCTGGTAGCAGCGACTGCGGTCATGATATAGACGCCCACAATGAGAGCAAGGGCCAGGTGGACCCGTAGAGCCACGACCACCAGACGGACCACGACCGCCAGACGGAGTAGAGTGTCCTCGACCGCCGCGGCCACGAGTGCCGGAGGGGGGTGGGCGGTAAGAGGAGGCAAGAGCCATCTGCTCAGGAGGAAGAGGGGAGGTAGCACGAGCGCCAGAGAGACTAGATTGCCTCTGCATACATTTCTCATGCTCGACAACTATGGAATAGGCCTCAAGAAGATCTGGCAAAGGGGACATCCCCACAATCTGAGCACGGGTAGACTCATAGTCGGGGCGAAGCCCCATCAAGAACTGGTATGTCTCTCGTCGCTGTCGCTGTTTCCGAATAAATGTGATATCATTAGGAGAATCAAGGGTACTGAAAGGCTCAAGATCGTTAAGCTCAAGAAAACGATCCTGAAGGTAGGTGAAGTACTCCTGAACAGAACGCTCCCCCTGAGTGGCAGAAGCAATATCCTGGAAGATGCCAAAAATCTGGGCATCAACATGGGTGTGCCCAAAGGTGCGCTGGAGAGCGGACCAAAGCTCGGAGATGTCCTCAAAGCGCATGAACTGACTGAAGATGCGAGGCTCCATCGAGCACTGAATCCATCCAAGAACCATGTACTTTTCCGTTGACCACTTGACTAATCCCTCTTTCTTGTCATCCTTGTCGATCGGTGTAGGCATAAGAGGGCCGCCGGTCAGCCATGAGAGCTTATTCCGGCCAGCTAGAGCCACTTTCATCGAAGTCGCCCATGAAGAGTAATTTTTCTCATCAAGGAGGATGCTGGCAATCCCGACCCGTAGAGGATCCATAGGTTTCCTTGGAATCCATGGAGCAAAGAGAGGATACGAGAACTGAGAGGCACGAAGCTGGCGGAAGCCCCGCTCAGGGACAGCAGGCGAAATCTCCTCCGACTGCTCGGAAGAACACGATCAGAAGAGCACGATCGGGGGAAGAACCGCACGGAAGAAACCAGATCGGCGGAGATGTCGCTGGGTAAGCATCGCACGGTAAGCACCGCACAGAAGAACACGATCGGGAAGATCGATCGGCTAAAACGGCGAGAAGATCGATCGGGAAGCGTTGCACGGAGAGAAGATCGATCGGGAAGATCGATCGGCGAATACGGCTATCTGCGGAACGGGGGAAGCACCGCTCGGAAGAAGCACGACCGATTGGGGACAGGTGATCGACGAAAACGGCGACCGGCGGATCAATCGACGGAAGAAATGATCGAGAGACGAAACCCTATTCCTCTGATACCAAGTAGAATAATGAAAAGCTAGCCAATATATATAATCTCAAATCTAAATATTTACAAATATGTCCATACACAACATTTACACAATAATAACTCCAATAGTACTTGCACTCTAGCCATGACCGATAATAACTTAAGTTCAAAATCTCTTAATGTTTCAAGTACCGTTGTTAATCACTTATCGGTCATCAATTCTGGTGTCATTGACCACATTGTTTTCTCTAACACTTCTTTTTCATATTTCTCACCATCTTCCCACCAAAGCACAAACATTAGTAATTGGTAATGAAACTATTGAGTTATCACCGTCTCATCACCTAAAAAATGTTTTTTATATTCCTAACTTGTCCACAAACCTTATTTCTATGCACAAATTGACTATTGATTTAAATTGTGATATAATATTCTTTCCTTCTGATTGTGTGTTTAAGAATCCAGTCACTGATAAGTTTATTGGAGTTGCCGAGGAGAAAGGGGATTGTATCATTTTCTTCAAAAGCATGTTTAAATTGACCAATAGTCCTTCCATTCCTGTCGTCAGTCTGAGGATATCTTTGAGATCTTGGTCCAACACAAATGACTCGGGCATTCACCTTTTTCCCTTCTCAAGACTATTTCTGTTGCAGATTTACGTTGGGCGTCTGTTACGAACAAGATTCTTCGATGCGCGGCTTAAACAAAGAGCCTTGAATTAACATGTATAATAGAGGGATACATGTGTGGTAGAGGAAAGTTCCACATGAGAGGTAGAGTAAAGTTCCATGGGGAGGGAGAGATCTTGAGAGAAAGAGATCTAGTGAGAGGGAGATCTAGAGAGAGAGTCCATAAACCTAATGACCAAAAAGCTCCCCAACACATATGTCACTCCCCCTTATATAGATGAGGTATGCCATATTGTACATCGTATTTCGATTAATAAATATTCATTAATTATTATAATTAATCATATTAATATTAATTAAGTCATTAATTAATACCAATCCATTAATTAATACTAGCTATTTAATTAATAATAATGTATTCCGTCATGAATGTATCATAACGGTTTCCATATGCGAGCGTCGGTGGTTCCGATGAGGCGGCTCCGCCTGGGCATGTATATTAGTGTAACAACGTCACATACCAACCTCGTACAAAACCTTGCAAGGATTATGTTACGAGCCTACTTCGGGGCTTCGTTAGAGGTGGCAGAGATACAAAAGGAGCCGAGCTCTACCCATGAAGAATGCAAGGGAAAGAGGAAGAAGGGAGTTGTGCTCAACCCTAACCCTAAAACTTGAAGAAGGTAAACTAGGGTGAGAAAGAGAACTTGATTAATTTCATTCATAATGCATACAATGACCCAAGAGGTTACTTTAAAGACTTCAAGTGGAGCGGATATCGTCGAATGAGTATGATAGACTCGCCTCCGATCTTTAGCGTCAGTACAATCATCTCCATTATCTGAGATGATTGTTTTTTAGTCAGGGGGAGTTGATGAGGATCAACCGCATGAGCAATAGTGGAGATCAAGCCACTACTTGGCAAGGCTCGTCTTGGTGCACTCACGCTAGAAGCGTTGATTGGATCAACGATTCGAGACTAAAAGCGTGTCCATAATGCCGTTTTCCTATTTTATGTATTTTGTTTTATTTTTTTGAACATTATTTAGTAGTAATTGGAAATCAGTCGTAACAATCAATCATTGTCGTTCACGTCGGGTGCCCTAGTCCTCTTTTATTATAAATAAGGAGTGACGACAACTATGGTTGATCATTGTTAGCCTTGAGAAGAAATTCAGATCCAACAATCATATCATGGTGCGACGCCTCGAGACCCCGAAGTGGGACATCCTGGTTCACGTCGGGTGCCCTAGCCCTCTTTTATTATAAATAAGGGGTGATGACAGCTGTAAAAAGAGCTAAATAAAAGGTAAATTTTATTGCTTCAAAAAGGTAAATAATACAAATGTATGCCCCCTTATTTATAGAAAATTGGGGGAGAGAAGAGAATACAACAAGCGATGTGAGATTAAATACAAGCCGCACGACCTATGCGGTTTGACGGTGTTAAACCGCAACACTATACAAAACTGAGATCACCTAGCGACAATAGAGGTAAGCCGCCAGACCTCCATTGCAGGCCGCCAGACCGCCACTACAGGCCGCCAGACCGCAACTGGGGGTTGCCGCCAGACCGCAATTGCGGGCCCCCAGGCCGCCACTGCATGCCGCCAGACCGCCACTGCAGGCCGCCAGACCGCAACCGCGGGTTGCCACCATACCGCTGTTGCGGATATCTATCAGACCGTAGTTGCAGGTAGCTCTCAGACTGCATCTGCAAGAAGTCCTCTGAGACTGGAAAGCTCTGCGGGAAGCCGACTACTAAACCGCCAAGCCCTGCTAAACAGCCAGACCGCCAATCTGCCAAAACAAGCCGTCAAACATAACCAGGTCGCAGGGTCAAACCGCTAGACTGCCCGAACAACAAGCCGCCGAGATCAGACCACAAAACCGCCAAACTTTAACACTCTCCCTCAAGCTGGAGCATATATGTCAACCATGCCCAGCTTGCTACAAACATCTGAAAGAGAAGAGGAAACTGGTTTCGTGAAGATGTCTGCCAGTTTTTTTTCAGAAGTGACAAATGGAGTGCACGTTTGATTTTTTAGCACCTCTTCTCTAATGAAATGACAATCAACTTCAATGTGCTTTGTCCTCTCATGGAAGACTGGATTCTTCGATATGTAAATAACAACTTTGTTATCACAGAACATAGGATGAGGATGATCATAGACTTCTCCCAAGTCAAGCATACACGTTCGTAACCATTTCAACTTGCAAGTTGTTGAAGTTATGCTCCTATACTCAGCTTCAGCACTTTACCTTGAAACCACCAACTGCTTCTTGTTTTCTAGTTAACAAGATTTCCTCCTACAAAGGTGCAAAAACCTGATGTAGAATTCCTATCTTCTTTGTTATCAGCATAACTGACATCAGATCTTCAAATGATTATGCTTCTGAAACAATATACCCTTTCCTGGAGACCCTTTCACATACTCCAGAATTTTCATGACAGAACGCAAATGACACTCTCTAGGAGTTTGCATAAATTGACTGACATTCCCAACTGCATAACAAATATCTGGTCTGGTAACAGTCAGATAGATGAGTTTGCCTACAAGTCGCATGTACACAGTATAATCTGGGAGAAGAGGAGAATCTTCAGTCCACCCTTATCATCCCCAACAGCCATCGGGCAACGAGCAGGTCTTGTGCCAAGAAGACCCATTTCCTTTAAGAGATCTAGCGCATACTTTCGCTGCGAAAGAATCACAGAGATGCGCTTTCGTGAAATCTCAATTCCTAGAAAATACTTCAGAGTTCCCATATCCTTAGTAATAAAATGTTGTCGAAGATGTCGTTTTGCCATATCAATATCTTCCTTATTATCACCAGCAAGAAAAATATCATCCACATAAATAGCAAGAACCACAAAACCTTTAGTAGTCTTGCGTATAAACAGTGAATGATCAGCAGAACTTCGATTGAACCCAATAAGAAAAACAACACACTAAACTTGTCAAACCAAGCTCGTGGACTTTGCTTTAAACCATAAATCGCCTTCCGAAGCTTGCATACCTGAGACTCCCCCTGAGCAACATATCCAGGAGGTTGCTCCATGTAAACCACTTCCTGCAAACCACTATAGAGGAAGACATTCTTCACATCTAACTGTGACATCTCCCAGTCTTTATTAACCTCGACAGAGAAAAGAACACATATAGTGCTGATGCGAGTAACGGTGGAAAAAGTATCAAAGAAGTCTACACCATACATTTGAGTAAATCCTTTGGCAACAAGCCTCGCCTTATAGCGGTCAATAGAACCATCTGGAAGATACTTGACAACAAAGATCCATCGAGAACCAACCACATCTGTGCTCAAAGGTGTGGGAAAAAGGGTCCAAGTATCTCTCTCGGTTAAAGTTTTCATTTCTTCATCCATAGCGGCTTTCCACTGCGGAATGACAAGAGCCTCTTGATACGTAGTCGAGATGTCTATAGAAGATATAGAAAGAGCAAAACGCTTGCCAACCGAGGAAAGCTGAGCATAGGAGACAACAACATCAATAGGATGCTTAGTGCATTGTCGGACACCCTTCCGCAGGGCAATGAGAAGATCAAGGTCACTCTTGTCCGTAGGAGCAGATCCATTGTCAGAAGAGGTAAGAGGCCCGGGAATAGGCACAAAAGGCTCCAAGGGCAAAAAATCAGTCTCGAGAGAAAGAGACGGAGCAACAAGAACATATGTAGAAAGAACTGGTGCCGGCAGAGGTGCCAAAATACTAAACATTGAAGAGGAAGTATCAAAGTGCAAGATAGAAAAAGCAGGAGAAAAATACGATGTATCCTTAAAGAAGGTGACATCAGCAGAGACGTATTGTTTGCAGAGAAGAGGATCAAAACAACGATATCCCTTCTGAGTTGAACAATAACCAAGGAATATGCATTTAACTGACCGGGGAGAAAGTTTGTCACGACTAAGAGAAGGTATGCGAACAAACGATGTAAAACAGAGAACTCTAAGAGGTAAAGGAAACGGCTCGGCCCCGGGATACAAAACAGAGAATGAAGTCTTGCCCTGAAGAACAGAGGAGGGAATACAATTTATGAGATAGCGGCATGACCCCAATAAGACCGAGAAACATTCATTTGTAAGAGAAGGCTGCGAGTAACATCCAGGAGATGACGATTCTTGCGTTCAGCAACGCCATTCTGTTGAGAGGTATATGTGCAAGTAGTTTGATGAATCAAACCGTGTCTCGCACAAAATTCAGAAAATTGACGGTTGACATATTCCTTGGCATTATCAGTACGAAGAACCTGAATAGGCACATTAAACTGTGTGAAAAGTTTGATTTGACCCCTCAAACTATAACAAAATAAAATTAATCACATAAAAATATTTTGCTTGTTTGTGATTTATGCTTGTGATCTATAAATCCCGCTACGGTTCAGTTCGTTAGATGTCGAGGAACTTTTTTGAATAATGATTGATGATTTTACTGAAATTATCGTTAAGAGTAGTTTTACGCGTGAAAAGTTTGATTTGGCCCCTCAAACTATAACAAAATAAAATTAATCACATAAAAATATTTTATTTTTAGAAACCCTATTTTAAGTTCATCAAATATTAAGTATGTGGAAGGAGGCCAGACTTAGTCATCCTGTCACCAGTGTCTGCTGATGAAAAAAAAATTGTTCGCATTTGGTTGGTCAGCCTAAGGGATCATCCTTGTCATCGTAAGTTCGGATGACCAACTTGGTATAACGGAGCTCGATTTTGACTTCACCTGGTATCATTGTGAGGGATCAGGTCGAAGGATCAGCAGTGGAGACGGCATACTGTTGTAAGCTTATCTTGTGCAGGAGGAGTGAACACTTGCAGAGCGGAAGCAAGATCATCGAGGAGCTTGGAGAGGGCAACAATGGTCTTCTGATGACGTTCCTCGACAATAGTGTGATGTGTCATGAGGATTTGCATCATGATCAGAAGTTGGCTCAACTAAACTTATGAGTTACCCATGTTGCATGAGGAGCGAGTTATGGGTCGGCTTGTTTCTGTCAGGGTGAGCGGAATGGATGTGCTTGAACTTGGCATGCCACGTCAACCACGACGTTTCCCTTTGTTGACGCGAAATAAAACTCCTCCAACTGATTGGCCCTTGAATTAATTAATTAGAATGAATTAAGTAGTAAGGGCTCGATGTGAAAAAAGCTACAGGTTCTTGGTGGTTTTAGAAAATTTTTGGAACCGGGCTCCGTTTCCAAATCTAGGTCCGGATTAAAGGAGAGCGCGACATGTGGCGAAATCTCATAAAATTGGTATTTTTTGCTTTTTCTTTTCTTAGCACACGCCTATCTCCTAGGAGATCAATTTTGATCTCCCAAGAGATCAATTTTGATCTCCCAAGCGATCAAAAATGATCCCATTGGAGATCAATCAAAATTGATCTCCTGGCTGGAGATCAATCAAAATTGATCTCCTGGCTGGAGATCAAAAATGATCTCCTGGGAGATCAAAACTGATATCCTGCAAGATCAAAACTGATCTCCTGCGAGATCAAAACTGATCTCCTGCGAGATCAAAATTGAACTCCTGACTGGAGATCAAAAATAATCTTCTGTGAGATCAAAAATGATTTCTTGGGAGATCATCTTCTTCCTCATTCATGCTAGCAGAGGAAAAAATGAAACCCTAAACCAATTTCAGGAGGATTAACGTCGGTGATGCCCAACACTCCGGCGACCCCTTCCACTTCGGTGACCAACACTCCGACGACGCCCAACACTCTATGTACCCCCTACCACTTCGGTGACCAACACTCTGGCGAACACTACCACTCCGACGACCACTACCACTCCGACGACCAACACTTCAACGACGCCCAACACTCTTGCGACGCCCTACCACCCCATCGTTGACAAAGAAGATCAATTTCGATAAGCCACAACCGAACTCCCACTGGAGCGATTAGAAATCACAAAAAAATTCCAGATTTCGCCACGTGTCGCTCTCCTTTAATCCGGACCTAGATTTGGAAACGGAGCCCGGTTCAAAAAATTTTCCCGAAGAAAAACAGTCGGATGGCTGCTGTTTGAGGTGGAAGTGTCAGACACCTACAGTTGAGGAGGAGAGTCAGCGTTGGAAGTCCTCGAATGTAAGTAACAAAAGAAGTTCTGGAAGATGACACGTTGAGCGAGATCGACGACTTTTGCCTTACATGGTTACAGTTACGGAAGGCGACATGTCGATCGAGATCGATGTCAGTTTCCTTATGCGGTTGCGGTTGAAGGAGGTGACACAGAGAGCACATGCGTCGAGCGAGATCATCGCAAGAGATTTCCTTACACGACTGGGGGCTTCGACTGCCGCAAAAATGGATGTTTCGGCTGGCTCTGGAGTATTTTCTGGGCGTCAAATCTAGCGGCAGACATGCTCGACGGAATCGACGGAACCTATCGAACGATTCGAGCGCTAGGAGGCTCACGAAGTATTTCGACGATGCTGGCATGAGACGAGAATGACAGGATCTCATCAGTTTTTTCGGTGTCGACAGTGCAGAGCTCACAGTTAGGGCTGGCTGACCGCGAGGAAGATGAACCGGATGGCTTCGTCGAACAATAATGCACTGAAGTCTTTATTGTGTTTCATCCTTTTTATTGAATATTGGAAGATATCATATATTTGTGTGTGATATATTTTTTGTGCCATTTGTCTGTTTTCTTATTTTCCTATAAGCTCATAAGTGAAATTTTTTGCCTAAACCCTTCATGAAAAGGGGAATTTGTTCTATCGATTTAAATTATTGCAAATGCCTTGTATCACTGTTCGCTTCATTTAATTACCACTACTAAATTTATTTCAGTTAATTTTAATCATGCACACATCATATAAGT
Source organism: Platanthera zijinensis (assembly GCA_039513925.1). Taxonomy (NCBI): domain Eukaryota; kingdom Viridiplantae; phylum Streptophyta; class Magnoliopsida; order Asparagales; family Orchidaceae; genus Platanthera; species Platanthera zijinensis. The sequence continues at coordinate 9,748,686 of CM077082.1, read as the reverse complement.
TTCATCTCTTATAAGGCACTGGACCATTCCCTGGGCCCTCACTGCATGGGGATGCTTTGTGCACAGGGCTGCCCTATATGATTGTGTCTGAGCCTTGAAAGTATCATCTAGATATATTATTGATTTTGCTTCCAATGCCTTATGCTCATGCTTGATTTTTTCACAATTAATACCCAACAATTGTGGATGTGATGACTAAGATGATAGAAAATAGCACAGTACGTGAATGAAAGTTGCTCAATATGATTTTGTTACGGTCCCGCTTTGGTCCCGCCTTGGTCGCGTATATTGCCCACTCTTATCTAGTTCTACTTTTTATTTTATTATTATGCGCGCTTTTGATCCCCATGTCTAAGCCCAAGGAGGGGACATTTTGGTGTGACTACTTAAATACTCGGATGGGGGAACCAAAGGGAAGGCAAAGCAAAATTATTTTTATTTTTTCTAATTCCTCTCTCTAACTTCTCTCTCTCTCTAACCCGTTTTCCTCACCTCACGGAAGCCGCAAGCCCCCAGCCCTAGCCGCCCGTCGCGATTTTCCGCGATCCGCTCCCGCCGCCTCCGCCGTTCGCAAGCCGCCGCCGCCATAGCTTGCCGGAGCTCCTCCTCCCTCGATGATTTCCCCCTTCCCTGCGCACGCGCTCTCAATTTAGGGCACGTAACAACTTGGTATCAGAGGGAACCTTCTATTGGCGTTATTATTGTTATTATCTGTATATTGGTCTGTATTTAGCTTGTAATAATGATTTGTCTATATATTTGATTCCTCTCCTCATTTGGAGATGAGAGTTTTTCATCCAACATGGTATCAGAGGGATTCTAGGGTTTTCGTTTCCGCTCCGGGGTCGCTCTTCCTCCCGCTCGTCGATCGCGATCTCCCGGCCTCTCGGGCATATCGCGTCTGGATCGTCTTTTCCTGCATCGATCGGCTCCGTTCTCGGGTTTCCGTGGATCGTCTCTTCCTCCCGCTCGTCCTGCATCGATCGGCTCCGGCATCGAACACGATCGACTTCTGCATCGATCGGCTCCTGCATCGATCGGCTCCGGCATCGAACACGATCGGCATCGAACATCGATCGGCTTCGTCTCCTGCATCGATCGCGATCGGCTTCGTCTGCTTCAGCCGCATCGATCGGCCCGCATCGATCGGCCTCTCTCGCAGCCGCATCGATCTGCCTCTCCCGCTGATTTTCTTTTGTTCTTGATCCTCGATCTCCTTTGTGGGAGGGATCTCCTGTTGATTTATGGCTTCTACAGACACCTACGAATCCTCCTCGAGGAGGATCACTAGCATTCTTCTGGATGAGCGGAACTATTCTTCTTGGGCTACATCGATGAAGGTGGCCCTTGCAGGCCGGAACAAACTTTCTTGGTTGACTGGAGGACCTCCCAAGCCTCCTGATGACAAGAAAGATGATTTGGTCAAGTGGTCCACGGAGAAATTCATGGTTCTTGGCTGGATTCAGTGCTCGATGGAACCTCGTATCTTCGGCCAGTTCATGCGATTTGAAGACATCACCGAACTTTGGTCTGCTCTTCAGCGCACCTTCGGGCATACTCGTGTTGACGCCCAGATTTTTGGTGTCTTTCAGGATATTGCTTCCGCCACTCAGGGGGAGCGGTCTGTTCAGGAGTACTTTACCTACCTCCAGGATCGTTTTCTGGAACTCAACGATCTGGAGCCGCTTAGTGCCCTGAAATCTCCAGAGGATGTCACCCTTATCCGACAACAGCGACAGCGTCGGGAGACCTACCAGTTCTTGATGGGTCTTCGCCCCGAGTTTGAGTCCACACGTGCTCAGATTGTGGGCATGTCTCCCTTGCCCGACCTGCTTGAGGCCTACTCCATTATCTCTGAGCATGAAAAACGCCTGTTGCGTCAATCATGCCTCTCCGGCGCGCGTACTACTTCCTCGCTCCCTACTGAGCAGATGGCTCTTGCAGCTTCCTCTCGTCCTCCCACTTCTGCCTCCCGGAGCCGTGGTGGTCGCGGGTCATCTCCTCAGTCTGGGGGACGTGGCTCCTCCGGTGGCCGTGGCTCTACAGGTCCGCCTGGCCCTTGCTCTCATTGTGGGCGTCTCTATCATGACCGGAGCCGTTGTTATCAGCTCTACCCACACCTTCGGGGTTCTGATCGTACTTCGTCTGGTGCTGCTCCGCGCTCTACCGTTGCTGCTGCCGAGTCTGTTGATACCGTCGAGCGTCCCTCCGGAATCACTGCGTCGGATTTCAGTCACCTATTGGCCCAGTTTCAGCAGTTCCAGCAATCTCAGTCCTCCACTACTACCTCTGCCTCTCCTCGGTCTTCATCCTCAGGTACTCCGTTTGCTTGCACTGCGACCATGGTTGATCAGGGTTCGTCACCCTGGGTGATTGATTCTGGTGCCACCGACCATATGACTGGTACGTCTTCCCTCCTGCGCCAGGTTGCCCCTTGCTCACACCGGGATGTGCGCCTTGCTGATGGCTCGTTTACTCATGTCCTCAGCCAGGGCACTGTCTCTCTCTCTTCCTCTCTTTCTCTTGACTCCGTTCTTCATGTACCTCACATGGCTCTCAACCTTTTATCTGTTAGTAGCATTACTCGTGCTTTGAATTGCTCAGTTACTTTCTACTCTGATCATTGTGTTTTTCAGGACCTGCAATCCAGGAGGACTTTTGGTACGGGGATTGAGAAGAATGGGATGTACCATCTGGTGCTGCCTCCACCTACTGCTGCTACCACCACCACTGCTGTTCTTGCTTCGCCATCGAGTTTGCTTTGGCATGCCCGCCTCGGTCATGCTAGCCCCCCTCGGATGTTATCTGTTTGTCCTGATGTACCTTTTTCTTTTCCTTTTTATTGTGATGTCTGCGAATTGTCAAAACACACTCGCAGTACCTATGTATCTTCTACTAGTCGTGCTACTTCTTGTTTTGAGTTGATACATTCTGATGTTTGGGGTCCGGCCCCTATTGTTTCTTTTGATGGATTCTCATATTTTGTCACTTTCATTGATGACTATTCTCGCTGTTTATGGGTTTACCTTCTGAAACGTAAGTCTGACGTTCTATCTGTTTACACTCACTTTACGGCTATGATACAGACACAACATGGCAAGTCTGTTCACATTCTTCGCTCTGACAGTGGCGGTGAATACACCTCCCGCTCCTTTGACGAGTTTCTTTGCTCGGAAGGCACCCTCCATCAGTTTTCGTGTCCGGCCACCCCCGAGCAAAATGGCGTGGCCGAACGCAAAAACCGTCACCTGTTGGACACTGTTCGATGCCTTCTTCGGGGCATGCATGTTCCTCAGTCCTACTGGAGTGCTGCTCTTCTTACCGCGGCCTTTCTTATCAATCGAACTCCGTCCCGCCCTCTTGGCGGTATTGCTCCCTATAGTCTTCTCCACCCTTCCGCCTCTGTTTTTCCCATCTCTCTTCGGGTCTTTGGCTGTGTGTGTTTTGTCCAGGATCGGCGTCCTTCCCGGACAAAACTCGACGATCGGGCTGTCCGTTGCCTCTTTCTCGGCTACTCGACTACCACTAAGGGGTATCGCTGTTTTGATCCCCGTTCCCGTCGTATCATTCACTCTCGTGATGTAACGTTTCACGAGGAAGTACCCTTCTTTGTCTCTTCCTCGACTACCCCGAACCCTCCTACTATTGTCCAACCTGTCCCGGTCGTCCCCACCGTCTCCCCTCCATCGTCTCCACCCGTTCTACTTACTTACACTCGCCGCCGCGCGCCCACACCAGCTGTTACTCCCATTTCTCCCTCAGTTCCGGATCCATTGCTCCTTCCGGTTGCAGGTACTTCTCTTGAGCCTTCTCCCTCTACTACTTCTGATGACTTGCCCATTGCCTTGCGCAAGGGCCAACGTGCTTGTGTTCACTCCTCTGTTACTAAGCACCCGCTGGCTAGTGTTGTTTCCTACCAGCGGTTCTCTCCTTCTTACCAGGTTTTTGTGGCCGCTGCTGATTCGGTTCGAATTCCTGCTTCGACTGCTGAGGCTCTCCTTGACTCGCGGTGGGTTCGGGCCATGGAGGAGGAGATGTCTGCTCTTCGTCATACCGGGACGTGGTCCCTTGTTCCTCTACCTCCTGGGAAACGCACCGTTGGGTGCAAATGGGTCTATACTGTGAAATATGGTGCTGATGGTTCAATTGACCGCTACAAGGCTCGTTTGGTGGCTAAGGGATTTACTCAGGCTCCGGATGAGTTTGGTGCCACGTTTGCTCCCGTGGCCAAGCTGACTAGTGTTCGTCTTCTGCTCTCTCTTGCCGCCTCTCGGGCATGGCCTCTCTACCAGCTCGACGTCAAGAATGCTTTTCTTCATGGCACCTTACAGGAAGAGGTTTATATGGCTCCTCCACCGGGATTTGCCCTTAAGGGGGAGTATTCGGGCAGGGTTTGTCGTCTGCACAAATCCCTGTACGGCCTGAAGCAATCTCCGCGTGCCTGGTTTGACCGGTTCAGCACTGTTATACTTCAGATAGGCTTCACTCAGTGTCACGCAGATCACACTTGCTTTGTTCGCGCCGCGACAGATGGCCGTCGTGCCATTGTCCTGGTCTATGTTGACGACATTATTCTTACTGGGGATGACTCTGCCGGTATTTCTGAGGTGAAAGCTACTCTCCGGGCCGCCTTTGAGGTGAAAGATCTTGGATCTCTCCGTTATTTCCTTGGGATTGAAGTGGCTCGCTCCCGACAGGGCATCTCCATATCCCAGCGAAAGTACACCTTAGATCTCCTCCGGGATTCTGGTCTCCTGGGATGTCGTCCTGCGCGTACGCCTATGGATACCAATCATCGTCTTCATGCGGAATCTGGTGATCCTCTATCAGACCCTTCTCAGTACCAGCGTCTGGTTGGCCGCCTGATATACTTGACAAATACGAGGCCAGACATCAGCTTCTCAGTAGGTGTTCTGAGTCAGTTTATGCATTCTCCTACGACTGCTCATCTTGAGGCCGCTCGACGTGTTCTTCGCTATCTCAAGCATGCCCCGGGACTTGGTCTATTCTATCGGGCTGACAGTGTTTCCAGTCTCTCCTGCTTCACTGATGCTGATTTTGCCGGTTCTTTGACTGATCGGTGCTCTACTACCGGCCTCTGTGTGTTTCATGGGGATCATCTTGTTTCATGGCGGAGTAAGAAACAACACATTGTATCACGCTCGTCCGCTGAGTCCGAATACCGGGCCATGGCACACGGTGTCACTGAGTTAATCTGGTTGCGATCGCTGCTGACTGAACTTGGTCTATCTCTGACCACTGGCTCGACTCTCTACTGTGACAATAAGTCAGCTCTCCTTCTCACTCAGGATTCAGTGCTTCATGAGCGTACCAAGCATATCGAAATGGATGTTCATTTTCTTCGTGACCACGTTCGTACTGGGACTATCCTTCCGACCTATGTTCCTTCGGTCGACCAACTTGCTGATGCCTTCACTAAGGCCCTTGGTCCTACGCGTTCAGATTTGCTATCTTCCAAGCTGGGCATGATTGACATCTTTGCTCCACCTTGAGGGGGAGTATTGGCGTTATTATTGTTATTATCTGTATATTGGTCTGTATTTAGCTTGTAATAATGATTTGTCTATATATTTGATTCCTCTCCTCATTTGGAGAAGAGAGTTTTTCATCCAACACCTTCCTCCCCGTTGCCGACGCCCCAGATCCGGAGATCTCCGCCCTTGCCGAGGCCGCCCCGGCCATCCCAACGCCGTCACCCTCCTGCTCGTCTTTTCCGCGCCAACCAGCCCGGCTCGGGCCCTCCAGAAACTTCCACCGCATCGTCCGCCGTCCAGCTACACTTCATCGCAACCTATCCTCCTCGACTTTTCCATCGCTGGGGGTTCTGTCCTTGCGGCGTCCACCGGTTTGCTTCCGCCGCCGGTCCTTCCTTCCTCCAGCCCCTCCGGCATCAACCACCCGCCAATTTCTCCTTACGCAATGGCCGAACAACTCCCCCTCTCTCAAATTTTCGAGTCTCTCGTCAAGCTCCTCGCGGATAACAACAACGCCCTTATTGCCGCCGTCACCACCCAACTAGTGGTTAACTGAACGGCCCAACCGACAACGGGCTCCTCCTGTGATGTGCCGATTTCGCCAACCCTGCCAGAGTTTTTACCCAGAGGCATGAGGGCAACGGTGTGCCGTGATACATGCGGTTGGATTTTCCAATATTTGACGGCCACGAAGACCCTTTAGCTTGGCTCTCTCATTGCGAGCAGTTCTTTGCCCATCAACGCACCCCTTGGGAAGAGTGGCTCAATATTGCTTCGTTTCACCTGATGAGCCCCACCCAACTTTTGTTTTCCCAGCTGCAACGGGAGAAACCACTCCTATCTTGGGAAGATTTCAAAGTAAGCTGCACCCTTCGCTTCGGGCCACCTCTCCACAACAATACCTCGGGGGATCTCATCTCTCTCCTGCAGACCGACCCGATTGACGAGTACCTCAAACAGTTTCAGGTCCGCCTGACCCGTACTCCCTCAATTCTTCCTACACAGCAGGTACCCATCTTCACGGTAGGACTCCAGGAACGCCTTCTCATGGACGTGGAATTTTAGGCCCCCGCAAATCTGACGACTGCAATGTGTTTAGCTTGCATCTGCTCTTGGATCGCCCCCATCTACATCACCCAGACACCGAGGGGCCCAGTCGTACCCCGCGCCCTCTGCCCTCGCCCACAGTTAGTCTCCTCGCTCTGACCCGCGAGGTCGACCGCCCGGATACCATTTGCTTACTGTCTCCACAGTAGATGAGTGACCGCCGTGCCAAGGGCCTCTGTTACAACTGCGACGAGCCATTCTTCTGTGGCATCGCTGCAAACACCTCTTCTGGTTGGAGGTAGACGACCCAACTGCAGAACGGGATACTGACACTGACACGGGGGATCCGATGCCGACCGTCACCACAGAACAACTTGAGGGCAAGCTTGTCGTCGGGCAGGGTGGAGATGTTACGGTCCCGCTTTGGTCCCGCCTTGGCCGCGTATATTGCCGACCCGTATCTAGTTCTACTTTCTATTTTATTATTATGCGCGTTTTTGATCCTCCGTGTCTAAGCTCAAGGAGGGGGAATTTTGGTGTGACTACTTAAATACCCGGATGGGGGAACCAAAGGGAAGGCAAAGCATGTTTATGTTTATTTTTTCTAATTCCTCTCTCTAACTTTTTTTTTTCTCTCTCTCTCTAACCCTTTTTCCTCAACTCACGGAACCCGCAAGCCCCTAGCCCTATCCCCCTGTCACGATTTTCCGCGATCCGCTCCCGCCGCCTCCACCGTTTGCAAGCCGCCGCCGCCGCCATAGCTCGCCGGAGCTCCTCCTCCTCCCTCAAGGATTTTCCCCCTCTTTCCCGCGCACGCGCTCTCAATCTAGGGCACGTAACATATTTGTGCAGTTCTAATTAATACCTCACATAGTTCTCAACATGAACTAATATTTTCATCTTTTATATGATGGTATCATCTATATTTCTTATTGATTTCTCATAGATAATTTGTCTTTCCTGACTATATATTCTATCCAGTATTAGAATTGCAAACTAATCTACATGTTCCCTCTTATTTGGTGATAATAGAGGCGGACAGTGGAACTCCGGCGGTCAGTGCCACAAGGAAACAGAGCCAATCTACAATGAGACTTTCATCGCAAAATACCCAGAAAAAATGATAGCTTTAGAGGGAATTCTCCACAAAATGGAAACCCAAGTGGTCTACCTTAACATCAGTAGACTCACAGACTACAGAAAGGACGGCCACCCCTCGATATATAGAAAAAAGTATAACTCTACAGAAGAACATATAGAAGCTGAGAAAATCCAGGACTGCAGCCACTGGTGCTTGCCTGGAGTTCCTGACACCTGGAATGAGCTTCTCTATGCATCTTTGTTAAGGGAGGGCAGAGGATCATGGAAGCAATGACACATTGCATTAGGTATTTTTCACTCTTTTTTTGTTTTTCCCCTGATCCATGATATTGTATCAGTAGAATTCTATATGAAGCATCAATTATATGTCTATTGTTAATACCACGCAGTGAACATTTATTAAATTTCTTAAAGTTCATTTTTTTATACAAAGGTCTAGCAGAGATGATGCTGAGGGAAAAAAAATACCTGGTCCTTTACTAGTAGGCATTTCTAAACTAAACCAGAAGTGACAAGTGAGTACGTGCATAATTATTGCTATGTTGTGAAGAACTAGGATGAACATTAAAAAGTAAGCCCCTAAATGGAAGAAATTATTACGTACAAGTAGCTGATGCAAAATTTGCATTACTTCAGCAATTTTCGTGGGCAAAATGATCAAATTTATCATTTTGCCCTCAAAAATTCTTCAGTGGTGCACTGCCTACACACAATAATTTCTTCCTACATGGGGCTAACTATGGCCGATGAGTGACTTGCCGATCCGCCATGCCGTGGGCTGGAAGCTTTATCACGAGTCAGGCAAGCTTAGCCGCTGCAGCACGGACAAAACACAACACACAAGAACCTGGAGGGGTGAGGGATACTTGCGAGAATACTATCTTCCCTCCACCTCACTCCAGAACACTGGAGACACTTTAAGATCCGTGCATGGATTCCTGCCAGAGATCTTCCACTGACATCGGGGCCATGATGGGAATGAACCCTGGTATCTGTGAAGAGCTGACTCCTAAGTTCAAGCTCTTGAGCATATCTGCTACAGAATGTTGGGTATATAAATAGAAACATGTCTGGAAAGTGGAGAGATTTGCAATTTTTAGGTAAACAAGGGGGTGTGCTCCATCAAGGGGACCTTGCCTTTTGTGACTAATCATCCTCATCACTATTGCATTTATTTAGGCAGACTTTGTGAATCTTTGTTACGGTTGTGTATGCCGACGGGACTCGCACACGCCGATGAGGTTCCACGGCGAGTCCGCACGCGGAGGGAGACGATGACGGGTCCATCTGGAGGAGGAGAGACCAAAGACGCGTCACAGACATTATTTTATTTGCAGTCTTTATGTTATTTTAATTTATGTGTACGCTTTATTTCCGCGCTGTTTTTCGTTATCTGCACCCTGCATTTATAAAGGGCTGCATTGTACTCTTTTCATTATGTTTTTGATGTATGAAATTTAGAGTTGCTCCATAGGTTTTTCTTCTTGTTCCCTCTTCTTTCTTCTTCCTCACCTCATGAACAACTTAGACAGAGTGGCCGACCAAGTTAAATTTGTCAACCTTTACTCCAGGTGCATGACTCCGAATGAACCCCACTTCCTTGATTTCCCCTGCTACTCTGCCTGAGATCTATTCCGCTAGAGTCCATATGTCAGCGAACTGTTATGCCCGAGCGCTTCCTCTCTTTTCGCCTGAGCGCTCCCATTCCTGCACGGAACTCTCGTTCCCCAGCTGCTCGCAAGAAAAAGGATATCAAGTGATTGCGGTGGATGTGCCCTGGCCGCGGGAAATAACTTATGAATGCAAATCAAATCAGCTCAAGAGTGGTCCTAAGGCTCAATCAGCCTCACTTGCAATCCGATCTACACGCATTGCTCACATCCCGAGCCCATCCCGCTCAACTCGAATCAAACCCGTCAAACTCTCCGCCAACTCTAGTTGCATTGTTCGTACTATAATGCCGGGTACCTCCACTTAGGACCTGATTAGATAACATTATTGCCCATGATCCTTTTCTCCCTAATTTATAATAATATTTTCTCGCCCTCTCCTCTCTTCTGGCATTCCACTTGAGGAAGCTGAAGCTTTTAGATACACCTGCAATCTCAACATCTTTTCTTTCCTATAGTGGCAGCCACATTGGCTCAATCTTTTGGACATTTAAAATGTATTAAAGTGCTGCCACCATACTGGTTTATGCTTATCTGAAACTGCAGTCATCTCTAAACTTTTGTTATTCATAATAATGGTTCAGCCCACTATTATCCCGGCTTTCCGACACCCGGGGAACCTGCAGGTCATGATCCAGTTGAATCTCGGTTTCAACGGCTGATTTAGGCCTTTTGCCAGCACAGCCATGTCGATCGTGGCCACTTATTCTGGTATATGTGTATAGAATGATTGCACAGGTATGTGAATTACTTTTATCTTTTGACAAACATGTTATGTGACTCATTGCCCATTCACATTATTTGTTTATAGATATTTTTGATAATATAGTTTCACATAGCCTTATGCATTTAATAAAGGAATTGATTTTAAGCCAGATGCTTGTATACAAACTTGGTATCGACAAAGCGTAGAGACTCGACCGCTCACTCACCCTAAACCCAATTAAAGAAGAAGTATGCCCGTTAAAGGTCGAGCTGTATACACGTGAGGAGGTGTGTTGAGAATTTATATAAGGAAAATTTGGATATTTAATAGAGTTTTTTTTTAATCTCTCTACTCACAACTAATTTCATTTTTGGTTGGATGCATGTGTTCTAACATGAAATCAGAGCAGGCTAGATTTAACATTTGATCTCACACCACCCCATTAAAAAGAAGATCATGTTAGTAAAAGATTGCTCATAATATTGTTAATTTAATAGGCTCCGTTTGGCACGGCGGCGGTGGTCATGAACGCGTGGTTATAAACTGTTGTTTGGCAACGCCCGATCTCTCACCCTAGTCACTACACTCATTTTTATGTTACAAATTAGTTTTCTTTTTTTTTGATGGCAAATGAGAGAAGAAAATGTCTGCAGCAGCGTGAAGGAAGAAAGACAGATCACGAATGATCAGAAAGTCATTTTCGTAAACCCTCAAATAAAAGAGAAAAAACTGAAAATAGAGAAAATGATTTTATAAAGCTCTGTCGGACTGGCTGCTTAAACAGTCTCTAAAACATATTTCTTGAAAAAGCTCTTATGAAAAAGCTTATCATTCAAACAATCTAAATAGAGTTTTTTTCACCTCCACAACTATCTCAAATAGATGCCAAAAATTTGTTTGGTACGCATACGCACCTATGAGAGGTGCGGGAGCAGATCCGGCCGTAGGATTTTGATTTCAACGACCGGATTTTGATTTCAAGGACCGGATTTTGATTTCAACGACCGGATTTTGGGCGTATCTGTTGGATATATACCGGCGAATCAGATACGGCCATATTTCAGCTGTTGAAATCCAGCTAAGAAGCATATCATACGATCTACATATATCGCACCTATTAATAGGTGTGAACACAAAAAAGGCAGTCATTGGCTGACGTGTCAAGAAACAATTGTGATGTTTGCTTTTTTATGCATATAGAAGCAATTAAATGGTTTACGGTTAAAATTATTGTTTTTATTAATAATTAAAAACAATTATTACTATAAGATTCCAATTATTATTTAAGATAACGAGGTATATTGATAGTCATCTATAAAAGCCTAGTGATAATTTTTTTTAATATAAACAGAGCAACTTGTTGCCCCAAGCATCCTGCATTTTTGTAGCAGAGTGTCTTATCAAAATGGTGAAATATGAGAAATTTTTTGTGCGTGCGCACTTAGATTGCGTCCGACGCACAGCGCCACATGAATTTATTTTCTTGAAATATAGGTTAATTTTATCCTGCGTTTTTGCAAGAGGATGCTTCTAGAACTAGAGCTCTTCACCTCAAAGGCAAAATCCTATTTATTTTTCCGGTCCGGGACCGGTCTTTGATGGCAAAAGGAGGACTCCTTTGGTCCCCTGGGACCGGTCCGGGACCTGACCGGTCCTAACCGGGCCGGTCCCAACCGGGCCGGTCCCAACCGGGCCGGTCCCAACCGGGCCAATTAGATCCGATTTTTTTGTGCACGGCTACAGTCCAAAACACCATTTTATGTGCTACACCAATCAAGTGGAGGGAGCTTTATTCAAAAACAATGTTTTGTCTTTCATCTCCGAGTCCAAAGTTCATTTACCACAATTATTTCTGATTTTTGCACATTAATTACTTTCTCTACCGTGACAGTGAGAGCGCGGAGGGACGTGACGACGAGCATGAAACAAGGATCCAATGTTGTTTTGTTGGCAGGCAAATCGCCACCATGAATAAAGCTCAGTGCTTCTATTCATTGGGTAAAAATGAAGAACATCGTTGAAAAATGATGAAAGGCGCCCGCACAATACCAAATTTAGCGAGTTGAAGTTGACGCACACATAGTTTTTGTTGTATTTTTATTGCGATTTTTCTAAAGATGAATGTGACAATCTCAGAGAACATCACCTATTACAATAACGTAAAAATGAAGCATATAAGTTTTTACGGGAATTGCGATCGCCCCGCGAGGGTCGAAAATATTTGGGGCGTCCGATCTTGACATAGGAGAGGGCTGAAAAGAGAGGAAGGGGGTAAAGTTTTTCCTAAACCTAGCTCTTAAATTATGTTAACAAATAGCCACTTCAAATCATTGCAATTTGCCAAATGAGTTTTTGGGAGCCATGGAAGAATCTTTGGAACCGAATCTTCAACTTTTTTATTATAAATTGCTTTGTGAAGAGGGAAGCTGGAGGAGCGGAAGGTAGTGAGAGTAATGGGTTCTCTTGGTGGAAATAGCAACGGGCTTCCAAAGGTGGATTTGAGTGGGTTGGGTCCTAAGTGCGGGTTGGGTACGGAGGCTTGGGGTGCAGCCAGATCCACTGTGGCCCTGGCTCTGCAAAATTATGGCGGGTTCGAGGTCGTTTACGATCGTGTTGGTCCCGATCTCCGGAACGAGTTGCTCGGCCAGCTCGTGCCAGAGATGTTCTCCAAGCCGGCCGTGCGCGTGCTCAGCGATGAGAGACAGTTGGCCACGCACGGTGTCTTGTTCATGAGGGCTGGTCTTCCTTTTGTGGCCCTTCAACTGGCTCAACCTAATTGTATGAATGTGGTCCAAGAATATGCCCGTATTCTGTGGCCCGAAGGAAATGATTTCTTCTCGTATGTATTCTGCTTCGTGTTTTGCATCGCATGTTTTGCTCCGTCAAATTGAACGGTAAATTGTAGATCTAGGATAATAAAAAATCGACCGAAAACCAATTAAGAACCAGAGTTTTGGGCATGGTCCTTAAAAAAAAACTAGAACCAGACTTTTGAGCATGGTCTTAATAAAAATAAGAACCAGAGTTTTGGGCATGGTCCTTAAAAAAAAACTAGAACCAGACTTTTGAGCATGGTCTTAATAAAAATAAGAACCAGACATGTGGGCCAGTTCTCGGTTCATGAAGTCGTGCATTTGGTCAGTTTTTAGGAAAGGTTTTCGTTTTGGTCTAAAACAAAAAATTATAAGTTTTCATTTTAGGACAAAACGAACACTCATATTCGTTTGTAGAATGGTTTTCATGTCTGTTTTGGGCCAAAATGAAAAATTATGTTCGTTTGTAGAATGATTTTCTACTTCATTTTGAATCAAAACGAAAACTTGTGCTTATTTGCAGAATGATTTTCTCAAATTGGTAGAAAGATTAGACAGAATTCTTAATTTCATGGTGAGTAACATGATGTTAGATATTTAATTATATGTCCGCACGCGTGTTAGCCCGACTCGGAATAGGATTCGGGTTCGTGTCGTTCTAGGGTTAGACTCTACGCTAGAAGTACTATAAATATCCATTCCAAACTTGATGGTGTATTCGTAGAATACTTTGAGCGGAGCCCTCAACATTCTCAAAGTACCCGCTAGGGTTTTTCCGCTCCCGTGTTCATTCTGCGATCTCACGAATCCGCCGCTCAGAGCGATTCCGCCGCTGGGCGAGTTCCCGTCCTCGGTCGTTTCTCGGATTTTTGCGACTTTGTCGTTCCTCTCTGGTTTTTCACGATCAAAAAAAAAAGGGAGGAAGCCAACACCGTCTGGGTCTTCTCACCGGCCAAGGCTAATCGGGAAGGAGGCGGCGAGATCTGCTTCGCTCAATCCCGTCGCATGTGCGTTCTCGTGTGGATTCGGCCCTGCTCCTGACATCATCGCTGGAATCAAGATCCAGTTTCAGATCTGCTGTTTGATCTGCCTCCGTCGAAATTGAGAGCTCTATCCTGTTCAGTTCATCGGAGATCTCCTGTGCAGTCGCCTCTGGTGCAGATCCGGCTGCCGTCCAGATCTCTGCTTGCTTTAGATCCCCATTTCCTGTGCCGATCCAGTTCCTCGTTTCTCTGTTGCGACAGATCTGAAATTCAACGATGTTGATGTTGGAATCATTGCTCTTACTGATCTGAAATAAGGAAGAGGATTATTCTAATTTCTCTGGATTGGATATACCTTGCCTGAATTTCATTACCAGTGGTTGACAATTGCAATTTTTTGTTGGAAGCTGCTACAGCAAGGAGAGTTCTTTTTTTATTCTCTTGTTCTGTCCGAGGTTTCTGTCGTGACTATTCAGATCTGGAGTTTGATCTAAAGGAGCAAACCAAACAAATTATTTCTGGATTGGATCCGAAGTTTTGGACTCGTCTTCGCACGGCTCAGGTGACATCGTTCTAGAATTTTTTAATTTCTGTTTAAATCTAGTGCGATGTCGAAGAAAAGCGCGCTCGACACCGTTAAGCTGCAATCGTTCGACGCCTCCGATTTCCTTAGTTGGAAAATTCAAGTCCAACTAGGGATGAAGGAACGCGAGATCTTCTATACTGTTCAGAGTGACTTCGCTTCAAAGGTCGAGGAAGTGGACGAGTACCAGTGGAACAAAGATGAAGACTTCTGCATGGATTATCTATTGAACTCCCTGAATCCTCGTCTCGCGTTGACCTACCACACTTACAAGTCTGCAAAGGAGATATGAGATCGTCTGAACGTGCACTTTCAGAAGGAGGAAGGACTGTCCAAGTCGCTCATCGGAGAGACGTTCTTTAACTTTAGATTCAAAGCGAACGTGTCTATCACTTCTCAATTATTAGAACTGGTCAACCTGCGTCAAAAGCTAGATGATGATCATTCGAAGATGGACGACAGCCTCTTTGTTTACATGATTTTGAGTAAGCTGTCTTCTGAGTGGCTCTTTTTCAAGACTGAAATGCACAGACTGAAAGAGAAGATCAGTTTGGATGAACTCAAAAGGTTCATCCATATTGAGGATCAGAACATGGCTGGGAAAAGCTCGGAACAAGTTGCTCAGCCCTCAAAGGCTGTCAACTTCATTTCGAAACCTAGCAAGTCCTATCGGAAGCCACCAGCGCCCAAAGGTGAAGCCTCTGCACAGTTGGCGCCTAAAAAGCCTTCTTTTAAAAAGAAGAGGGGCAAGTGCCACAACTGCGGCAAGTGGGGACACTGGGCGGCTGACTGCAAGGCCCCGAAGAAAAAGCAGGAGGGAGCTCCACAAAATGTAGCGAATATGCTGACAGATGCTTCAGATCCCAAGTCCTTTGTGGCTATGATCGGGAGCAGTCACCGCAGCTCGTCTTCTGAGTGGTGGCTCGATAGCGGTGCTACCTGTCATGTGACGAATGACAGAGGTCTACTAGCTGACGTTCAGGTGGTCCAGGAGAAGGTGGAGAACTGCAATGGAGGAGAGACTCAGGTTACCCATGCAGGGACAGCCGAGCTGGTCCTCTCATC
Source organism: Platanthera zijinensis (assembly GCA_039513925.1). Lineage (NCBI taxonomy): Eukaryota > Viridiplantae > Streptophyta > Magnoliopsida > Asparagales > Orchidaceae > Platanthera > Platanthera zijinensis. The sequence continues at coordinate 9,733,223 of CM077082.1, read as the reverse complement.
AGGTAAAATTTTATTTTTGCATAATGTTAACGTTGTTCCTAACTTAACCAAGAACTTGATTTCCATTAGTCTATTAGATAAGGCTGGGATGTCCTTTACAACTCAAAACGGTAGAATGACCTTAACAGTCAATTCACTTTATTTTGGGTGTGCGTACCTGATCAACGGAATGTATAGACTTAGCTTAAACAATGATAGCATTCACCAAATTAGTTCGAACCTTGTTGATCTTAAGTTGTTACATAACAGACTTGGACATGTAAACTATAGGAAGATGCTAGATCTAGCTAAGAGTCATAACATCCCCTTAGATCTGTCGATTCGATTTGACAAGTGCGAGGTGTGTGCTCAGACCAAAATCACTAGAAAGCCTTTCAGATCGGTTTCAAGGAGCCCGAAACTTCTTGAATTGATACATTCAGACCTCTGTGATTTTCGTAGTCACGTCACTAGAGGGGGAAGGAAGTATCTGATTACGTTCATAGACGATTTTTCAAGATATTGTCATGTATATCTGTTAAAATCGAAAGATGAAGCCTTTGAGACGTTTAAGACATTCAAGTCTCGTGTGGAAAATCAGCTAAACCTGAAAATCAAGAGATTTAGAAGTGATCGAGGAGGAGAATACACTGTTACTGGGTTCAAGGAATTCTGTTCCTCTGAGGGAATAATCCTGGAAACAACAACTCCTTACTCACCCCAGTCGAATGGTGTTGCCGAGCGTAAGAATAGAACTTTAACAGAGATGTTGAACTCTATGCTCCTAACAGCTGGCATGCCTAATTCCTTTTGGGGAGAAGCAGTTCGTGCTGCAAATCACATTCTGAATAGAGTGCCTCATTCTCAGCTCACTTCTACCCCGTATGAGCTGTGGCACGGTCATCCTTGTAGATACGATATTCTAAAGACTTGGGGTTGTATTGCCTATGTGCGTATACAAGACCTTAAGAGGCCTAAGGTGGGACCTAGAACAACGACGTGCGTCTATCTAGGTAGTGCAGAAGATAGTGCAGTAGACAGATTTCTCGATCTATCCACGAATACCGTGATAGAGTCTAGAGATGCCATATTTTTTGAAGATAAATTTGTCAAGGATCATGGTCTATCTGTCTCTGGGTCTAATGATATGATTTCCGAATCTATCGTAGAACCTGAAGCTGGCCCCTCTGGCACTGCTCCCCAACCTATAGAGGTGGAACCTATTCCACTTAGAGCATCTATAAGAGAGAGAATCCCTAAGAATTTTGGTGAGAACTTCGTCACCTATCACTTAGAGGATGATCCATTCTCCTACCAGGAAGCGATGAGATCTAGAGATTCGTTGATGTGGGCAGAAGCCATTGATGATGAGATGGACTCGCTGCTACATAACAATACTTGGCATCTAGTTGACTTGCCGAAAGACGCTAAAGTCCTAGGATGCAAGTGGGTGTTGAAGAAGAAACTGCATAGTGATGAGTCTATAGCCAGGTACAAAGCGCGTCTCGTAGCTAAAGGTTATAAACAACAGGGGGGAATAGACTATTTTGATGTTTATTCACCTGTGTGTCACCTATCGACTATTAGGATTCTTCTGGCATTAGCATCTATCGAGAAATTTATAGTTCATCAGATGGATGTGAAGACAGCCTTCTTAAATGGAGAGCTTGATGAAGAGATCTACATGGCACAACCTGAAGGTTATGTGCAGAAAGATCAGAAAGATAAAGTGTGCAAACTTGATAAATCAATCTATGGGCTTAAACAAGCGCCTAAGATGTGGCACATGAAGTTTGACAAGGTGGTAAAGAGTCTCGGATTTCAGTCCAGTCTCTCAGATAAATGCCTTTATCACCGCTCCTTGTCGAATCAAACAGTCATCATATGCTTATATGTAGATGACATGTTGATTTTGGGATCTAATCTTGCTGCAGTTAGGGATATTAAATCCACTTTGGCAGAAGCTTTTGACATGAAGGACCTCGGTCCTGTAGATACCATGTTAGGTATGTTGGGTACATTGGAAAATGTGTACCTGATTTGAAGAAGCCCAACTTAGCTCAATGATATACATCAAGGTGTATTTGATGTTGTTTTAAGTTGACATGTGCAGGTGGAAATTGATAAAGTATGCAGAAAAATTCTAAGTCCAAGTGTCGACACGAAGGAAGCTGTGTCGACACACAGAAGAAAATAGTCGACACAACACTGGGAATTTGTGTCGACACATAGCAGTTAGTCTATAACTACACTGGGAAAAAGTGTCGACACAGAAGAAGTAAGTCGACACAACACTGGGAATTTGTGTCGACACAGAAAAGAGTCGACACAATACTGGGAAATTGTGTCGACACAGAAGAAAAGCGTCGACCTCAAACATTGGGAGAATGTGTCGACACAGAAGAATATAGTCGATCTCAAGATTGTCGACATCATCTGAATGTGTTGACACAGAAGAAAATAGTCGACCTCAAGTTAGTCGACACCAGCAGAATGTGTCGACACATTGTGATTAAGTCGACACATAATAGCAGAGTTAAAAAATGAATGTGTCGACACCTGAAGGCTAAGTCGACACTTACTAAAGTTATGATTCTACAACAATTGTGTCGACACACAGGACTTGTGTCGACACACTGAAGAGTCAAGATCAAGTTATTTGCAGAAGAAGCTGTGTCGACTTAAAGGCAACTTAGTCGACATCACTGAAGACTGTGTCGACACCAAAGTCAATTATGTCGACACAAATAGACAGATTGTCTCGACACTTTCTGACAGACTGTTTCAACAACTTGTGATTCAAGACTAAGGCACAGGACTTGTTTGAAGACTTGACAGCTGTGGGTTATCACCGGTTAACTGAAGTTGTCAGACTTGTCAGAAAACGGTTAGAAACCGGATCAGCCGGTTACCATGAAGAATGTCTATAAATAGACAGATTCAGAAGGAGAAAAATTAATCAACAACATATAGAACTGACCTTTTGAAATACATTGGATCAGAAAGTGGAGAAGGATTACTATTCTACTCATTTCAAGAAAGTGCTAGGCACTTAAGAAGATCTTCTCCGGGAGATCTAAGAAGACTATCTAAGGATAGATCTAAGAAGAGTTCTAATCAGAATTCAGAAGAATCATTCAAAGTTCTGGATAGAGAGAGATCAAGTCAGAATTTGAAGAAGAAGAAAGAATCCACCAGTGGATTCTCAAGAAGCTGTTTGGAATCAACTCAGCTAAGTACATTTTCAAGAAGCTTTGAAGAAGGCTAAGAAACAGTTGATTGCATCAGCTGATCAAGAATTGTCATTGCCTTTTCTCTCTCAACTTTGGCAAGACAATTAAGACAATCTTTTCTATATTTCTGTAGGATCTGTTTATACAGATCTGAGTTGTAAGCCTATGTTATAAAGGCTGAGTGTAGGAGTGTTGAACTCTGAGTGGTAGGGCTGATTGCCTGAGTGTAGGAGAAGGGTATTCTCTGAGTTGTAGGCCTTGGGGCAAGGCTGAGGTAGGGCAGTTGTGCCTGAGTTGTAGGAACCAGTTGGGTTCTGAGTTGTAAGATCTATTGATCTGAGATAAGTGGAAGTTTGGCCGAATCTAGCATACTGCTAGATAGGTGAAGGGGGAAAGTGGATGTACCCAGACCTTGGGGAACCACTATAAAACATAGTGCAATCTGTGATGTTTTGTTTTCTGTGATTGCTGTGTTTATTATATTAGTTATTAAATTGAATTCTGTCTAGAAGTTTTAGAAAGAGAAGCAGAACCTATTCACCCCCCCTCTAGGTGTTTAGGCTGCCTTGAAAGTTAAACTATCAAGTGGTATCAGAGGGAGGTTCCTCAAAAAGGACTTAACAGTCTGAGGTAGATCTGATAGGCAGATTCAAGAATCAAGAAGATGGGTTCTGGAGAGAATCATAAGGAGCTAGGGTCAATGAAATTACCCATATGCAAGAAGGAAATCTTTGGGATCTGGAAAGAAAGAGTCAGATTGTTTATGGAAGCATCTGACCCAAGGATTTACATCACAGTACAGGAAGGCCCCTTCATACCAATGAAGATATCTGTTCTTGATGCAAATATCCAAACACCAAAGACTTATTCTGAAATGACCAAGGATGAAATCATCTTGGCAACCATGGACAAAAGGGCACAGAACATCATTGTCAGTGCCATAGATGATTCAACATTTCAGAATCTGATTCACTGCAAGACCTCCAAGGAGATGTGGGACACATTGATTGTCTACATGGAAGGATCTGAAGAAGTAAGGCTGGACAGAAAATCTATGCTAAATCAGGAGTATGAAAGTTTTAGACAAGGAAAATCTGATAGCATAACTGAGTGCTATAAGAAATTCTATAGAATTGTGAATGAGCTAATATCCTATGGAAGAGTCTTCAGTACCTATGAACTGAATGACAAATTCTTAAGATCCTTATCAAAGGATTGGGATACAAAGATCTGTGCCATAAGAGAAGTGGCAAAATTGGCAGAGATATCTCCTCCAACTCTGTTTGGAAAGTTGCTATCCTATGAAATGCAACTTATGGTAAGGAAGGAGGAAAGAAACTCAAGAGGAGAGCATAGAGAAAAGACTGTGGCATTTAATGCTGAAGCCACTAGAAAGAATAGGAGGAAATCACCATCTCCTCCTAAGGAAGTTGAAGAAGGTAGTTCTGAAAATTCAGATAAGGGTTCAGTCAGCTGTGATTCAGATGCAGACTTTGCTGCATTCACTAGGCAATTTCAAAGGTTCTTGAAAAAGAAGCAATGGAAGTCTAGGCCTTCCTCATCACAGCAAGTAGATGACTATTATCAGAAGAGAAGGTCATCAAGGAAAGAGAAAAGCAGGTCAAAGCCCAGCAAAGCCACTACTTCAAAGATTGTCTGCTATTGTTGCAATAGGCCTGGACATGTAGTGGCTGATTGTCCTGACAAAAGGAAGGAATCTTCAGAAAAGAAGAAGACTTATCAGAAAGGCAAGAAGGAGAAATCCTTTGTAGCAAAGAAAGATAAAAGTCTGTCAGACCAGTCAACTTCAGAATCAGGATCTGAAGCTGAAGCATATATTGGATTATATGCTGCATCTGAGGAAGAGGAGTTTATGCAGTTGCTAGACTCCATCAATGAACATCAATGCATGGGTTTGATGACTAGATCAGAAGAGGACCTATGCCAGAATCAGTCTGGTTCTAATGAGGTAAACTGTCCTTCTTGTACATCTGTTTGTAATACAAGTGAAGAATCAGCTACATCTGCATCAAGTGATGAAGATGTATCTGGATCTGAAGGAGATGTCTATCAATTGATAGACAAGTATGAGGACCTGTTGCAGGCCCTTAAGAAAAGCAAGAACCTGGTTAAATCACAGGCTCAGGAAATTGCTGATCTAAGGGTTGCAACAACTGAGTTAGAAAAAGTCCTTGATCAAAAGTTAGCTGAAATTGCCAAGCTGAAGAATATAACTATTATTCAGATGGGCACAATTAATTATACTAATGATCAAGTAAAGAGTCTGGAGGACAGACTTAGAATTGAAAGGGATTTAGTGGCTAGTTACTCTAAGCCAAAATCTGTCTTACCCTTGATAGATGAATTTGTCACTCAGAAGGGTAAGGCTGGATTAGGATTTAAGGGTAACTCCAGGGCTGGCAGATTCAAGAGGAAAGGCAAAGCCCCTATTCAGCCACTAAACCTTTCAGTCCCCATAAGGTTTGGTAAGGAGAAAGTGCCTTCTAACATATATGATCATGAAGACATTCAGGATCATATTAAGACAAATGTTCTGAAGAACAAGGGTGTTAAGGCAAGCAGGCCTACCTATGGTCATAAACCCTATGGTTTTAAGAAATCAGTAGGTGAAGTTGCAACAGCACCAGCAATGAACAGAAATGCTTCTGACAAGGATGTATCTAGATCTAGATACAATAAGTTTGAATGTTGGTGCTGTGGCAAGAGGGGTCATTTTGCATTGGACTGCTGGTATAACACAAGTGTTATAAAGAATAAGAGTCTACCTGTTAGAAGAGGTTATGATAACTTTATTAAGGCTAACCTGAACCAAGGACCCAAGACTTACTTGGGTTCTAAGGGTAAGTAATTCTGTATTGCAGGTGAATCCAAGTTACCATGCCCCTATATGGTACTTGGATAGTGGTTGTTCCAGGCACATGACTGGAACAAAGGGGCTGCTGAAGGAGTATTCATCTGTCAAAGATGGACATAAAGTGATCTTTGGTGGATCTGAAAAAGGAGTCATCAAAGGATTTGGTAACATCTCTTCAAACCTAATTACTATCACCCAAGTGGCCTATGTAAAAGGTTTGAAACATAATCTAATAAGCATAAGCCAGCTGAGTGATCTAGGATATGACATTTCATTTTGTAAGGATGGATGTCATATCAAAAGGTCAAGTGATCAAGAGATCATATTGACTGGGTATAGGAAGAGAAATGTGTATTGCCTTAATTTTGAATGTGAGAATAAGGCATCTCCCATTTGTCTTGTAGCTGATGACAATGCTTCTCATTGTGTTAAGTGGCACAAGAGATTGGCTCATCTAAACTACAAGACAATTGGCCAACTCTTTAGTAAAGAACTAGTGAGGAATGAGCCTCAAGTTAAGTGTATAAAGGAAGGGGTATGCTCAGCTTGTCAAAAGGGCAAGCAGACAAAAACCTCATTTCAAACCCTTGAAAACAAGGATTCTGTGAGGTGCTTATACCTCTTGCATATGGATCTTTTTGGTCCTATGCCAGTTCACAGTCTAGGTAGGAAGGTCTACACTCTGGTGGTTGTAGATGACTATTCTAGATTTACATGGGTGTTCTTTCTGAGACAAAAATCTGAAACCCCAAGTGTATTATTTAATTTTGTAAAGCAAATTCAGAATGAACTGAATAGTACAGTGGTCAAAATTAGAAGTGACCATGGTACTGAGTTTCAATCTGAAAGCATAACAAATTTGTGTATAGACTTTGGGATTTTCCAAGAGTTCTCCTCACCTAGAACACCTCAGCAAAATGGTATTGCTGAAAGAAAGAATAGAACATTAATTGAAGCTGGTAGAACTCTATTGAGTGACACCTCTCTCCCAGAATATTTTTGGGCTGAGGCAGTTAACACTGCTTGTCATGTCATCAATAGGGCTTCTATCACCAAAGGTCACAGAAAGACTCCCTATGAGATTGTGAAAGGCAGAAAACCAAACCTATCCTATTTTAGGATCTTTGGTTGCAAATGCTATATACTTAACAATGGCAAGTCATATTTGACTAAGTTTGCTGCCAAATCCCAGGATGGGATATTTGTTGGGTACAGCACAAATAGTAAGGCCTATAGAGTCTTCAACTTAACTACTCAAGTTGTTGAAGAATCTGTGCATGTTGTATTTGATGAAACAAGATTAATCAATTGTGAGTTGTCTTGTAGATCAAATGACTCAACAGGTATAAGCAAGAAGATGGACAAGCTCTCCATTGCTGAAGCTTCAAAGGAAGAGGGAGCATTGGAAAATGAAGGCTGCTGTCCAGGGGGAGTACAAGAGATAATGGGAGCTGATGAAAACCAAGAGGAACAGCAGAATGAAGAAGCTGGAGATGCACAACCTGAAGGGAATCTACCTCCAGCTATAAGATACCTAAGAGATCATCCTACTGATCAGATAATTGGTGATCCAAGACAAGGAGTGCAAACTAGAAGCAGAAATCAAAGCACAGTTTTGCATTCTAGTTTCTTGTCCCAAATGGAACCTAAGAAGTTTGAAGAAGCTATCCAAGACCAGCACTGGATTGATGCTATGCAAGAGGAGCTGAATCAATTTAGAAGGTGCAAAGTCTGGGAGCTTGTTCCTAAACCAAGAGGCCACAACATAATTGGAACTAAGTGGATCTATAGGAACAAGCTAGATGAAAGTGGAATAATAGTAAAGAATAAAGCAAGATTGGTTGCAAAAGGATACAGGCAGGAAGAAGGGATTGACTTTGATCAAACCTTTGCTCCAGTAGCAAGGCTGGAGGCAATCAGAATGTTCCTTGCCTATGCAGCCTACCAAGACTTCAAAGTATACCAGATGGATGTGAAGTCAGCATTTCTGAATGGTGATCTTAAAGAAGAAGTATATGTAGAGCAGCCATCAGGTTTTGTAGATCCTCTTAAACCTGATTCTGTGTATAAGCTTAGGAAAGCTTTGTATGGATTAAAACAAGCTCCAAGGGCTTGGTATGAAACCCTGTCTACCTTCCTCATTGAGAATAAATTCTCAAGAGGAAAGATAGACAAAACTCTATTCCTTAGGGAATCCAAAGGAAAGATCATCTTAGTCCAGATCTATGTTGATGACATAATCTTTGGATCTACTGAAAACAACCTTTGTAAAAAGTTTGCCAAACTTATGCAAGGGAAGTTTGAGATGAGCAGTATGGGAGAACTTAAGTTCTTCTTGGGACTCCAAGTAAGACAGACTGATGATGGATTGTCCATATCCCAGTCTAAGTTCACCAAGGAATTAATTAAAAAATATGATATGGAGTCATCCTCCTCCATGAGAACTCCTATGGGCACAAGTATGCCAATATGCAAAGATGAGGCAGGTAAACCTGTTGATGAATCATTGTATAGAGGAATAGTTGGGTCTCTACTATATCTCACTGCTAGTAGACCTGACATTATGTATGCAACATGTGTCTGTGCTAGGTACCAAGCCTGCCTTAAAGAATCTCATTATACTGCAGTCAAAAGGATTCTGAGATATCTAAAGGGCACTCCTACTCTAGGTCTTTGGTACCCTAGGAATAGAGATTTTCAACTAACAGGCTATTCAGATGCAGATTTTGCAGGATGTAGAGAGGATAGAAAGAGTACTACAGGTACTTGTCAATTCCTGGGAGGAAGACTAATATCTTGGAGTAGTAAAAAACAGACTAGTGTGGCAATTTCCACAGCTGAGTCAGAGTATATTGCTGCAGGAAGCTGCTGTGCACAGCTATTATGGATGCAGCATCAGCTTAAAGATTATGGTATTCAGGTAAGTAGAACACCCCTTTTATGTGATTCTAAGAGTGCTATTTCTATTGCTAATAATCCAGTTTCTCATAGTAGAACTAAGCATATAGAAATCAAATATCATTTTCTTAGAGAACATGTAGAAAAAGGTGACATCTCATTGGAATTTGTAAAAACAGATTATCAAATAGCAGATGTATTTACTAAGCCTTTAGATGAAACCAAATTCAATAAATTCAAAATTGAATTAGGTATGTTAACCATTGATTAATGTATTAAACAAAATCATTAACAATGCTATTGAAATGGTTTATAAGTAAGTAAAAGTAGTAAAACATAATCAAGTGTTAAAAAGGACACATTGAAGTTACAGAAATTGGCTAAGTAAGAATGTGTCGACACATTCAGTAATAATGTGTCGACTCAAAGAAATTATGTCGACAAGTCAGAAATATTGTGTCGACACAGAGAATATGTGTCGACACTTAAGAGTTTTATTGTCGACTTAACCAGAAATGTAATGTCGACTCAACCAGAATTATGATGTCGACATTTACAGAATATGTGTCGACACTTGTCCTTAGTGTCGACACAGAATTTCTGTCTTTCTACTATGTATCCAAGGTGTCGACATAACCACAAATTGGTGTCGACACATAGTAGGCTGAAGAAATGTCGAGTTAATAGAAGCTTGTGTCGACACATTCCGTCTGTGTCGACACATTTAGACTGTTTTTGGCGCCTTTTGAACTTCTTTCAACAGAAGCTATAAATAGGTCAAAAGGTTTTTGTGTCGACACGCTTTCAAGGTTTTCGAGACTCAAACCCTGTGTCGACAGTCTTTCTTTCTCTCTTCTCTCAAGCTTTCTCGACACAACGATGGCGCCAAGGATTGAAGATAACATCAATGAAGGATATGAGTTAGTGCGCCAGGCCTTTGCAGAGGCGCCGCCTGATGTTCAAGGAGTTATCACCCTTCTCTCTGCATCAGGGTTAGAATTTCTCATTTCAGAACCAACTAAGATCTGGAAGAAGGAGGTGCACGAGTTCTTTATCTCTGCATCAGTCCATTCTACTGGTCTCAAGATTAAGTCCACTGTTCAAGGGACGAAGGTAAAGATTAATCAAAGAAGTTTAAGAAAGATCTTCCAACTGCAAGTGGTTGAGAATGAAGAGGAAGTTTCTATATCTAAGACAAGGGAAGCCCTTCAATGGTGTGGCCTGGATTCAGGATTGAAGATTGGAGCTGCATTCAACAGAAAGGGAATGAATCAGCAAGGGAAGTTCTTGTCTGAAGTAGTTGGAAAGGTAATCCTCTGCAAGACAGGTGGACATGATATGATTTCTGCCTATATGTTCAGCCTGATGACCAGGATAGTTTTTACTATTCCTACTGATTGGTCAGGAGTGCTCTTTGACAAGATCAAAGAGGGAATCAAGAAGCCTAACATGGCTAGGATCATGAGCCTGTACTTCACTGGAGTGATTCCTGATGTGATGCAGCAGCTGCAAGGGAGTAAGATTAACCATATGAGAAGAATGGATATGAGACTATTCTCCAGGTGGGATAGGGTGCTGTCCAAGGATGTGCCTGAAGAGAGCAGGCCAGACACCCCTGTGCAATCCCCTACACCAAATCAAGAATCTGAACAAGTACAAGAAGGGACACAGCTTGACTCAACTGTGGTCCAGGAAGTATCCACACCTGCACAGATGCAGGGGGAGCCAGTTTCCACTTCTGCTCCAAAGATATCTACTCCTGCTTAGGTATAGGGGGAGCTAATGTATTTTACTATAAAAGACATTGCTCATATTCTTATTACTGCACAGGTTCAGGGGGAGCTAGTGTCCACACCTACTCCTGCCACTACAAATATTGAGGTGCAAGTCCAAGAGGAAGCACAGTTAAACATATCTCAAGATTTAACTGCTGCAGAAGTGACCACTCAACTGGAATTTACTATGGAGGAGTTATTCCCAGATGTTGATACTGCTGCTGATAAAGAAGGAGGTGGACCAGATATTGAGAAGTCCATAGGAATGGACATTGATCAAGAAGCTGCTGTGGAAACACAGGTTGAGGATGAGCCTGTGGATGTTGAAGCTGAGCAACAATCCCCTGGAACAGATACAATTCATCATCCACAAGAAAGAATTCATGTAGATACTTCCTCTGACACAGAAACTGAAGAAGCCAGGGTGGCAAAGAAAAGAAAACTTGTTGTCTTTAAGAGAAGAAGCAAGAACTATAAGCAGGCATTACAGACCACAACTCCACAAGTTTCTCCAGCCTTTGATTACAATAAATTTATGGTAGATCTTCAAGTAAAATTGGATGACCAAAGGATGGCTCTGGAGAAGTATGTTGATGAAAATAGCAAGTCAGTTCAGTTTGACTTAGCTCAGGATATCAAGTCCATCCAATTTCAAGTCAACTTGCATAAAACTGAAATGACAGATTGCTTCCACAAGGGTGGCAATGCTGTAGTTTATCTGGCTAAACAACAGGAGGCTATCTCTACAAAGGTGGATGATATTGCTTTGAAGCAAAGTTATGTTCTGGAAAATCAAATCAGAATGAATGAAAATTTAACTGAATCTCATAATGAGATCATTCAAGAAGTGAAGAAGATTGTTCCAGGTATGCCTGCAGATAGAGCCAAAGAATTGGAAGAATTTGATAAAAATTTTCAGGCTGCTATTGCATCTGTTAAGACTGCCATCATAACCTCTCAAAAGGACATATCTGAAAAGCTTCAAAAGTTAAGACCATTTTTCAAAGAGGGAGTGAATTATTTGGATGGCCAAATTCGATTTCAAAAAGAAGATCTTAGAGATCATGTCTCAAGAGAAGCCATAAAGGGGGAGAGGATGCTAATTCATGCCGGCTCTGAGCACACCAAGTGGGTGACCAATAGCATTCGAGCCACTTTGGGATATCCACCATTGTGTGATGATGCTATGGTAGCTGAGTCAGGAATACAATCTAATCTACTTGAAGGCAATCAACCTGAGGTTGCCCAAGTCATATACCCCCCTCCAGATTTTGACTTGATTGATCAGAAAGTTCAAGGAATGTATAGTCCTCTAAAGGAGGTTACTAATATTGTTTTTGGAAAAGTTGATAAGCCTGAGGCTACTCTGAAAGAACAGCAGGATGCTCTACTGGCAAAGAAGAAATTCAGAGAGCAGGCTGTACTGAAGCCAGATTATGAGCAGTGGAGTCCTACTTCAAGGAACATCATACTCACTGCATGAAAAGCTGTACAGGATAAAGTTCATGAGAGAGGGAAGTGGTACAATGAAATTGAATGGCAGAAGTATGAGGCAAGGCAAGAGGCAATTGTACAATTCAGAAGGAAAGCCAAGCTGGGAAGACTGCCATCAGATGCTAAGGAGCCAAGCAAATACTTCCCAAAGCCTTTTCATTATTTTGAAAGGCAAAGGATCAAGGAAGAAGCTCAGAAGAAGGCTGATCTTAAAGGAAAGAAGATAGCTGAAGAATCAGAAGCTCCTGTGACAGCTACAATTCAGTCTGGCAAAGGGATTACAATTAAAGAGCCTGATCAATCCTGATTTTGTTTTAAATATTGTGTAATGTTGTGATGTAATCATCAAATGTAAAACTTTGTAATCAAACATTACTCTGTTATAAACAAAATGTTGTTTGGCATATTATAATGTGCATTCTGTGATGATTGATTCTGAATTATTCTATGTTATGTTTTGTTTATATTTAAAATATTCCTGCTGTGTCATTAATCATCATTTAGTACTGTTTATAAATGGTGTATATCATTGGCTATAGGGGTTATGACTTCTCCAAATAGGGGGAGATTGTTGGGTACATTGGAAAATGTGTACCTGATTTGAAGAAGCCCAACTTAGCTCAATGATATACATCAAGGTGTATTTGATGTTGTTTTAAGTTGACATGTGCAGGTGGAAAATTGATAAAGTATGCAGAAAAATTCTAAGTCCAAGTGTCGACACGAAGGAAGCTGTGTCGACACACAGAAGAAAATAGTCGACACAACACTGGGAATTTGTGTCGACACATAGCAGTTAGTCTATAACTACACTGGGAAAAAGTGTCGACACAGAAGAAGTAAGTCGACACAACACTGGGAATTTGTGTCGACACAGAAAAGAGTCGACACAATACTGGGAAATTGTGTCGACACAGAAGAAAAGCGTCGACCTCAAACATTGGGAGAATGTGTCGACACAGAAGAATATAGTCGATCTCAAGATTGTCGACATCATCTGAATGTGTCGACACAGAAGAAAATAGTCGACCTCAAGTTAGTCGACACCAGCAGAATGTGTCGACACATTGTGATTAAGTCGACACATAATAGCAGAGTTAAAAAATGAATGTGTCGACACCTGAAGGCTAAGTCGACACTTACTAAAGTTATGATTCTACAACAATTGTGTCGACACACAGGACTTGTGTCGACACACTGAAGAGTCAAGATCAAGTTATTTGCAGAAGAAGCTGTGTCGACTTAAAGGCAACTTAGTCGACATCACTGAAGACTGTGTCGACACCAAAGTCAATTATGTCGACACAAATAGACAGATTGTCTCGACACTTTCTGACAGACTGTTTCAACAACTTGTGATTCAAGACTAAGGCACAGGACTTGTTTGAAGACTTGACAGCTGTGGGTTATCACCGGTTAACTGAAGTTGTCAGACTTGTCAGAAAACGGTTAGAAACCGGATCAGCCGGTTACCATGAAGAATGTCTATAAATAGACAGATTCAGAAGGAGAAAAATTAATCAACAACATATAGAACTGACCTTTTGAAATACATTGGATCAGAAAGTGGAGAAGGATTACTATTCTACTCATTTCAAGAAAGTGCTAGGCACTTAAGAAGATCTTCTCCGGGAGATCTAAGAAGACTATCTAAGGATAGATCTAAGAAGAGTTCTAATCAGAATTCAGAAGAATCATTCAAAGTTCTGGATAGAGAGAGATCAAGTCAGAATTTGAAGAAGAAGAAAGAATCCACCAGTGGATTCTCAAGAAGCTGTTTGGAATCAACTCAGCTAAGTACATTTTCAAGAAGCTTTGAAGAAGGCTAAGAAACAGTTGATTGCATCAGCTGATCAAGAATTGTCATTGCCTTTTCTCTCTCAACTTTGGCAAGACAATTAAGACAATCTTTTCTATATTTCTGTAGGATCTGTTTATACAGATCTGAGTTGTAAGCCTATGTTATAAAGGCTGAGTGTAGGAGTGTTGAACTCTGAGTGGTAGGGCTGATTGCCTGAGTGTAGGAGAAGGGTATTCTCTGAGTTGTAGGCCTTGAGGCAAGGCTGAGGTAGGGCAGTTGTGCCTGAGTTGTAGGAACCAGTTGGGTTCTGAGTTGTAAGATCTATTGATCTGAGATAAGTGGAAGTTTGGCCGAATCTAGCATACTGCTAGATAGGTGAAGAGGGAAAGTGGATGTACCCAGACCTTGGGGAACCACTATAAAACATAGTGCAATCTGTGATGTTTTGTTTTCTGTGATTGCTGTGTTTATTATATTAGTTATTAAATTGAATTCTGTCTAGAAGTTTTAGAAAGAGAAGCAGAACCTATTCACCCCCTCCCCCTCTAGGTGTTTAGGCTGCCTTGAAAGTTAAACTATCAAGGTATGAAGGTCAGAGTTGACAAGGGTCGAGTTACTCTTAGTCAGACTCATTATTTAGAGCAACTTCTTTCTACCTGGGGATATGCTAACTGTAGGCCGGCCGAGACACCGTTTGATCATAATATCAAGTTGAGTCCTAATGAAGAGACCAGCATTGATCAAGTTAAATATTCCAAAATAATTGGTAGTCTCATGTACGCCACAAGTTGTACAAGACCAGACATTGCTTTTTTCGGTTAGCATGCTGAGCCGTTTTACCAGTAATCCAGGCAAAGAGCATTGGGAAGCCCTAGACAGGCTGTTAAGATAACTGAGAGGTACTAAAGATCATGCTCTGTGCTACACTAGTTACCCACCTATTGTGGAAGGACATTCTGATGCCTCGTGGTGTTCAGAAGCCAGGAACAGCAAGTCTACCAGTGGATATATATTCACCTTGGGTGGAGCTGCTATCACTTGGAAATCCAAAAGACAGACTTGTATAGCATTGTCGTCTATGGAAGCCGAGTTGTTTGCCCTAGCCTTGGCCGGTGAAGAGGCAGATTGGATCAGGAACTTGATTCTAGACATTCCCTTGTCTAAACTACAAGTCAACTCGTTGAGTTTGTACTATGATAATCAAGCAGCAGTTCAAGTCGTTAAGAATGCCCTCTATAATACTAAGAGGAGACATGTACGACTGAGATATGCCTTACTGAATTATCTGAAAGAACAAGGAATTATCACTTTGATTGATGTACGTTCAAAGGATAACCTGGCTGATCCATTGACGAAAGGAATGCCCAAAGACCGACTAATCAAAACAGTGGGGGAAATGAGACTAAAGGCGATTTAGTTCGGCCTTAGTTCAACAATAGGCGATTTAGTTCAGCCTTTTGTCCAAATGTTTTGACTAGTCTGATTTCCTTTGTCAAAGCAAGCATGTTGTGCTCCGTTGATGCTCTTGGTTGCTGAGTTCGGATCTGGTAAGTTGTTTCATTCCAAACTTGATGCTAACAACTTCACCTGGATTCGGCTTTTGCCTTGGAGGAGAGTGTTATTCCAAACTTGATAACACAATCTGACTTGGTCTTGACTCTTCTTCTGGAGATTGGTTCCATTCCAAACTTGATGAGTTCCAATTAACTTTAGAAGGGCAGTAACCGTGACATTCCATATAGGATCACAGATATAGCTGCGGTGTCCAGAAGTCTGAGATCGTTTCGGTTGAAACAGATATCAGGTTCTGAGGTAAAACTATAATACTCTGTGAACGTGTCCTCCCAGGCAATTAAAATGATTAATACTAAGTTCTTTTTGTAGAACTAGATATTTGCAAATTTGCAAAGGATAGAATTCATTCTGAAATGAAATTCTGTGTTGGAATTGCAGGAGCTGCTAGGATAGGAGGAGCACTGGTTGACTGGAATCCGGATCAGGATGATCTTTTGGATGATGAGTTTTAGAGCATTATTAGTTTCTCTCTTGCTACTTCTGTTTAGAACACTGTTTAGCTCTTCTTTTATGCACTGTTTTGTTTGGACTTTCTAGCTCTCTGTTGATTTGTGACGCCAGACATATAAGGCCCGTGTCTTGTTGTACCTGAGACTATTTATGTGTTACAGCTGAGTTTTGTTTACTTATGCGTGCATACTATTCTGTGCTTAAGTCTAATTTTGTTTGAAACAGGTGCTGGACACGGTTGTGTATGATTCACGGTTTGGTTGAACTTTGCACAAACCACCCTCTATCCGAAGTCTGGGTACACGACGGACATAGGAGGAGATTGTTAGATATTTAATTATATGTCCGCACGCGTGTTAGCCCGACTCGGAATAGGTTTCGGGTTCGTGTCGTTCTAGGGTTAGGCTCTACGCTGGAAGTACTATAAATACCCATTCCAAACTTGATGGTGTATTCGTAGAATACTTTGAGCGGAGCCCTCAACACATGAACCATCAAAAAAAAGATCTATAAAAAACAAATAATGAAATAAAATAGAAAGAATTAAACCTCTGAAAGCGAAAGATTTTTTCGAACATAATGAACTCTCTGCAAGAAGACTGTAGGCCAACGACCTTAATGTCTTGATGCACTAACACGAGATGGATCATATGATCTAGAATGTTTGAAAATATATTGGACAAGTGATGGATCAAGCAATTAAAAAATAATACCATATATTAATTTTGTTTAGGTAGAAGTTTAAAAAAGTGATGTTTCTAAGTACAAGTCTTCTATCCACTAATAAGTTAAACAAGCTTTGGTAATCACTTTTGTTCATGCAAATTGATTGTAGCAGTTTATTCAAAACCCTTTGTCAGAACTGTTATATAATCTATTGAGTAGCTTACTCCTTAGAGTATCATATTGAAGTTTAAGGCTTGGACACCTGAGCGTACTACATTTCAACAAAACTACGGCAGCTGCATCTAAAGAGACTACAATCGTTTTCTTTCTTCTTAATAATCATCGCATCCTATGTAACTCATTTACCAAATCCATCTACATAAGAAAAATACACAAATCTCATAAACAACACATACAAAAAAAAACATTAAAAAAAAACAGACAAACACATAACACATAACACACACATACAAAACCAAAACACATGCAAAATAACACACAAACATAAAACATATATAAAAAATAGCACACAAGCATACAACTCACATACAAAATACTCCACACACACAGCACACACAAAAATAACAAGCACATAAAACTTGCATGATCAACACACAAACCTCATAAACAACAAAAAAAATATACAAAAAACATACGTATTAAAATTACACACATAAAAATTACACAAACACATGCAAACACAACAAACATACAAAATATCACACACATGCAACAATATCCTCATGAACAACACTAAATCAAGACTTAAATTAAAAAAGAATCATGTTGCGGGTCGCCCGGTCTTTCCCCGGTCTAGAGAAATCGGACCGCCTTAGCTCGGATTCGGACCAGACGCGCAAACAGTCAAAATGAATCACAACAAATGGCAAGAGACGTTTTTTGTCGTGGAAAACCCGGAAAGGGCGAAAAACCACGTGGCTGGAAGTGTGCCGAGCCAAAATCCACTAGCTTATCGGAGTTATACAAAGTTTGATTTGATCTCGGAGGGCGACAAAACGCTACTCTGTTACAGGTGTAGAGTACAGAAAATGAGAAAAAATGGCCAAGTCCTCGGAGCCTCGATGGAAGCGCTCCGGCCTTGGAATGTTGATGAGCTTGTGGAATCTTGGTGGGAGCGTTCCGGCTGGAAAATCCTCTAAGTCCACGGAGCTTCTGGAGGGAGCGCTCTCGTTGATGCTTAGCCTTGATGGGAGCCCTCTCGCGGAGGCGGTTGATGTTACTTGGAGCGTGTTGAAGCCTTGGCACAAGGAAAAGATCGAAGAGAATTTCTGAGTGGAGAATCGACCTAAGTCAACGATATCGCTGGAAAACCTCATAGCTCTCTCTTGCCTCTGGAGTTGCCTGTCTTCAAATGAAGGCATGACCTATTTATAGTTTTCTGGATGGTCATGATGGTAATTGTGCCGGGTAGTGATTTGTGCTGGTGAATGACGTCGCTCTGTTTCGATAACTTGGATCAACAAATTTAGCGAAATGTCGGAGGTGCTCCCCATGCAATTCGGGCGGCTCGTGCAGGGTGCCCGGAGACGGCGGCAGCCAAAGGAGGCCGGCGACAGCGGAGGCGGCCGAAGATGACGGGGCCGGTGGCGGCGGCGGAGGCCGCCAGAGATGACGGGGGCCGGCGGCGGAGGCCGCCAGTGCGCATGCGCGCTGGGCGCGACCGCGCGGGGATCGACTATGGCCGCGTGCTGGGCGCGGCCCTCGGCCGTGCGATGCGCGACCGCGTGCGGTGCACGGTCACGCAGTGCGTGACCCTGCGATGTCGTGCAGTGCACGACCATGTGCGTCCCTACGTGTCCATGCGCGCGCAGGCTGTGCGCACGTGCGTAGGCCGCGCGGGTGCGCACCACAGACGTGTGCAGGCCGTGCGCACACGCAGACCGCGCACGCGTGCAAGCCACATAGGGTGCTTCTGTGTATGCCGGCGGGGCGCGCTTGCGTGGACTGGTTGGGCACGTGCGCGGGTTTGACCCCCTTCGAGGGTGTTTCCAGGGCTCGAGGAAATGCGGCTTGCGTGCAAAATCAGTCTTGGTCGTGCCTAGGCGTACTTGATCGATATGCTCCGTGTTTTACTCGAGGATTTCTGGGGGAACCCCATCAATTCCCAAATGAACATTCACAATGCCTATTTTTAAAGGAGAGATGGAAACCACACATACATTCTCAAACCCCAAATATATAACTCGTAATTCATCGAGATCATAAATGTCTAAGGAGACGGCTATTCATAGACCATTGCAACTCACCAATATGGGTGAGTAACCATTGCAACTCACCAGTATAAGTGAGTAACCAATATAACTAACCAGTATGTGTGAGTATCCAAAACCCCCAGAGTGCGAGTTCTCACGATGTTCGCTTTAGGCGAGTAGGACCTCTTAGTCGCCATGTGGGTTAGGTTACATCTTAAGTCACATAACATTTATCTCGCAAGGGTTGGGTATTCGCGCATACATACCCCCAAAATTTTCTATAAATATAACCCCATTAATACAAAAAATAGCACTTTAAGACCCCCTAAGTTCCATACTCTCCAAGCTCATTCCTTCATCGTACCTAGCTTAACCCTTTGGTTTTAGAGGGGAAAAGCTTTTCGAATTTTGGATACTTGCCAGGATCTCCTCGCTGCAGCACTCAGGGCGTGTTTATAGAGAATATAGTTCTCTCTTGCCCTCGTTCTCGCTATCAGATCTATGAGGTTAGACCACTGGGTCAGTAATCTTAGATTATGTAAAGTCCCCTCTCCCGGTAATTGAGCACGACTGAGGGAAGATTTTATGCCTAGAACCGCCGACTTACGATGGCACCAACACACGAGTTAGTCACCTCCACAAGACGCCAATTTTGTCTGCTCGTGCGATCATATCACATTGTCAATGAGAAAAGAAGTCAAATAAATCAAGTCCACAATCACATTATATATTTATATATCAAAAGATAGATAATAGTCCACAATGAGAAAACATATGAAAGAGTAATAAGGGCTTAAGACCGATACATGTTCAAATGTAAAAACAATACTCTCTCTAGTACATCTAGCTGAAGCTAATCAAAAGATCACATAACAAACTGTGTGTACAACCCGTATTCGTCGAAGATGGGTACTACCACAACCAAGTCAAGACAGAAGTCAAAGTCAGCGCGTAAGACCGCAGAAGGCCTGAGCGAGTATGGCGAGCTCCCCTCGCATACTCGCCAGGTAGGCGAATAGACGAGATACTCGCCCAACCCGCGCGAGTTCCTTGGGAAGTCGCCTAGTTGCCAGGGTGTGGGGTATAAATATGACCCCCCTCCTTGGATTTGCCTATAAATAAGACCCCAGGGATACGAGGGAGAGACCGAAAAATCCTCTGCAGGATACTCGCGAGTTCTCCTTTCCAGACACTAGCCGAGCCTCTAGACTCCTTTTCCTTAGAATACCAGGTCGCGACCTTGCGACTTAGTCGTCAGCTAGTCTCCCTCGTACCTAGCTCAACCACTTTTGGTTGAGAAGGAGTTGCTCCTTTCGAGCATACGGGTACGTGGTGAGACCTTCCTGCCGTAGCTTCTGGGGTCCTGTTTGCCCTAATTCTTCATCATAGTCATCCCAGCCGTCTGGCTTTACCTCTGAACTAGTAACCTTAGGCGACCTTGATCCGAATCCTGAGGTTGGGAATTTCCTGGCCTCAATACTGTGTTTAGTAGTAGTAATGCGCGATAACGAATCCTAAAGTCCTACCTCCTCATGCCGCTTGTCCTCCGGGATGTGCTGCTGCCGCTGTTGCGTCACCATGTGCTCCTAAAATGATGTGGTCCTCCGACCGTTAGTCAAAATACTAAGCCATTATCATCCTCGCCTCACCCCCGCAACTCTTAGGCACCGCGCGGGAGGAAGAAAGTGGAGGATTACAACGCAGAATGAAAAAGCAGGTGACATGTCACTATCTAACAGTTTATATATTATGCAATAAATAACAGAAGTAGTAATAGTGGAAGCAGTGAATAAATAAACAGTAAGCAGTAAGTAAAGAAAACAAGAATAACTACACTACCATCACAAAAGTGTACTTTAACTTATATGAATGTCTATACAAATTTATAAGTTAAGATTTTTAATTAAAATAACTCATCATATAAAAGAGTCCATACTAATTTATATGATGAGGATCTGATTGGAATGAATGTTTAGATATGCAATGCAATGCCTATGATTCATGCAAGTACAACTGACCCACACATGTTGACTTTGTACGCACAGACCTTTTGTTCCTACTCTTTAGAGGTAGCTAACCTCTCGGGCACCCCCGTCGTGGTCAAACGGTGGCTGGGGATCGGGCACCTCCCCTGATCTTAGATGGGTATACACACTACTAGGCCTAAGCCCTCTATATGCCTCTATACCCATCTCCAGTGTACTCTAGAGTCTCTGCATACCCATTGCTGGAATATACCAGTCTTAACGGCCAAGTGATTACTCTTTAGGGAAGTGTTACACTCTAGATTATGCTGACCCTCTAGACCTTATCGACAGGCCAAGTCCATGTACTACCATCGGTGTGACGACTAGGCTAGTACCGTGGACCTACCACATCAAATGCACAAGCAAAGTAGCACTCACATCCATCTGAGCCTCCAGCTCGCAGGACTAATAAGTCCTTATATCATAACTATATTGAGCCTCTAGCTTGCAGGACTAACGAGTCCTGGCCCACTCCATCCCATAACAGGGGACGAGGTTCATTGTATCTTCACTCTCCTACTTAGACAACTCTTGTCCATTGTTAATTATACTTAAGAATTAAGATGAATCTTGGACTTCCCGAGGTCTACCCGGTGAAGGGCTCGTAGCGGTACTAGGAAATATGATGTGGTGAATCACAAACTTCCCATTCTCAAGATATTTACTGTTATTGGTGACTACCCTTTCTATGCTACCCTTCTCTCAAGTTACACTTGGCTATCCTAAGGTGGGTTAATTATACCTCTTATAGGGGAGCGATGATCTTTTCGTCGATCTCCGAACTTAACTACTTCCTTTAGGGTCCATGTACACTAACTCACAATACCTCTTGGTAAGTACCTTAGGAATCCAACCAACATCTTATCATGATCCTAACCATACCCCAACCTGTCTAGATCCAATTTAGTATCGCTTTTAACCATCACCCCTTTGATGTTGCTATATGCAGACCAAATGCGCGAATTGAGCTTAAGGGTTGTAACCATCCATTATTTTGATCCAAAAATCCTACAATTAATTGCAGGGATTTAAATACTCAATTATGATATAATTTCACAGTTACCCAATTTTCCAAATTAATTTGATCATAATAGAATATTCCTAAAATATAATTCAGTAGTAGATTTGTACATGAAGTATCACTTCAAGGGGTCCAAACAGTACCAATTAGTTTTCATAAGATCAAAATGATAAATAAGAGGTCTGGACCAAATTTCATAATATTTCAGTAATATTTGATATTTAATTTCTAATTATCAAAATCTGATCCACTAGTTCATTTTATACATGAGGTACTATAAATGCTCATCTAATAATTTCAGAAAAATTACTAGAGATTAATAATGTTAAATAATTAACTATGCTAGAGGTTCATAATTTTTTAACTCTATTTGACCACAGTTACTTCAATAATAAAACATGAGATAAAATGATAATTTTAACTTCAACCCTGAGATTTTGACTTCCAAAAACTCCAGTTAATTTACCAAGGATATAACATGATAAAATAATGCTACTAGCAAAGCTTCATGAATTTTGAAACTATTCTTGACACATTAATCTCATTAATACATAAGCATAATAATATAAAAAATAATTTAATTGCCAAGCAAATTCAAATTCAAATGTTCTAAAATCCTCTGAGAAGGTGTGTATTCACTCAATTTGTGCATGTCCAAAATTTTACAAAAATTGACCAAGGGGTTCTTGGTAAAATCACAAAATATTATTTTTTGGCTAAACACACACCAACCTCCTTAAACCTTAGCTCCATGCAAGTTGAATTCACAAACATGCAGAGATCCAATTGACCCCAAAATTTTATTCGGATCTTATAATGATCTAATGAACCTCCCAACCAAAATTTGGGTATATATGAGTTGTCTAGCCACTTTTATTCTAATAATTCAATAAATCAAAATTTGAACAAACTATAGAAAAATGTGCCCCCAAAATTCTGATTTTTGGGCATATGGTGTATCTGGGTATATGCATGCATGACCTAAATTTCAGCTCCATGTATGCAACTATATGAAAGTTATTCTCAATCAAATTTCTGTCCATTCTAAGGACCCGTCCCACTAAAACTGCACTATAAGGGTCTGTAGACCTCCAAATGGGCTGATTCAATTCCAATTCCCACCAAAAGTATACATGCAGTGCTACAAAAGTTGACTCTGGCAACTTTTCCTAATTTTGTCTATAAGGGAAGTTAATTTCTATTTTAAAAACTCTATTATAATGTGACAAATTATATACATGAAATAATATATACTACAGTATAAAATTTATACAACACAAATCTTGAAGACAAATCGATGAAATCAGTTCATCTCCTACCTCCAGCCAACGACTGGGATTTGCCCGACCAGGAGCACCTTCCAGATCAATTTTCCGTCCATCCAGCCACCTCCCCGGTCGGCCACTGCCACCACCACCTTCGTTGAGGTGGCGACTATTGATTAGTGGCGGTTTGGCCGCTGGAGATGCAGTTTCCAACGAGCCCGACACCCACTATTTTTCCAAAAATGTCCATTTTTCTCACATTGGATCGAGTTATATTGAGCCTGATTTCTCTCCTAATGAATCTAGGATGGTAGCACAAGGGGAGAGGAGGAGAAACAGACCTAGTTTCAGGCTTGGATACAAATGCTACGACGGCTAGCCATGCATGGGAGTGGTGTTTTTCGACGAGCTTGCTCCAATTCCCGATTCTCCACCAAAAGCTCTGATCCAAGACAGGATTTTGACTGCTTGAGAGGTTTTGAAGGTGATGAAAGAGTCCATTGGGGCTGAAGAGGACTATCTATAGAGAAATTGGTGCCCACTTGATGAGGTTTTTGGGTCCAATGTGTCCCTAATGATATTATAAGGCTATGGGTGAGGTAAATTTGACCATGTGAAGTTTAATTGAGTCAATTAGGGTTGAATTGACCTATGTTGACCTTAAATTGACTTTGGTCAAATCCATGCAATATGCCTACAAATTCATGAATTGACTTGTCAAGTGTCTCCTCCTTGGGATTAGGGATGTATTGGTGAGCTCATGTTGAGGTGGTGATTTCAATTGGGTGTGAATTGACTTAGGTTGGCCTGTGCACCTTGGTGTGCACTTAGCAATTTTGCCTTAGTTCAAGGAACCCTAGGGTCACCTCCTTGCCCATCTCACAATCCATGTCCTAACACTATCAAGGGGTATAGAAGTATTAGGGCTGTTACAGATTGCACCTTGGTCCGAACATTTGGAACTTGGATTTTCATGGTTCCAACATTATACACGAAGCAATTTGTAATTTCTAGGGTTTTTGTATACCTCTTCAAGGTGAGGAGGAAACTAGGAGGAAGATGCGTAAAACCGCTGGAGAAAACCTCAAAACTGCTGGAAAATTGCTGAAATTAATCGTTGAAAACCTCTGAACTACTAGAAAATTGCTGAAATCCGCTGGAGGAAGGAGGCCTGGTGCGACTGCTGTTGATGTGTTCGTTTGCTTGGAAAAAAATCGGTGAAAAATTCCACCATAACGGAGGAAGTGGAGGAAGCAAGGAAGAGAAACAAAGCCCGGGAGGGTTTTTCGGGTGAGAGGTAGAGCGTGTTTCCAATACACTGGAAAACAGACCCCATGGGGTCGATTTTGGGGAGATCCAATTTTTAAATGGATTGAAAACGGTCTTTTTTGGACCCAAAACCCACAAAAAAGTAGCCAGACTAACACTAATTTTTCATTTACAGAAACCCAAAACAAAAAACATCCCATCAAAACACCCCAAACGAACGCAACTAAAGCTTTATTGACACACAAATATGCGTCTGATAGAGTCGAGAATCAAACCTACATGGATTGGTTCTTTGCTTTTGATGGAACTAATCCGAACCGACCGACCTTACAACTTTACTGTGTTTCATTAACAAACTTTTTTTTTTAAGAAACTCCTCTTTAGAGTTTTACCAACAAAACTCATTCTTTAATTCACCATTTTTGAGTATTATTTAGAAGAAGATATGTTATCCCCAACTATTGAACATATGCGACATATTTATGTATGGTTAAAACATATAATGAGTTTCTTAATGTAAATTTTTAAAGTTCCTAACTTTACTTGTTCTCTTTGAATAGCAATACAGTGAAGAAGTATGCAGGACAGATGGAAGAGCTCATTCAGATGATACATAGAATGATTCTGGAGAGCTTGGGTTTAGAGAATCACTATGATTCTCATATGAAGTCCCTCATAAATTCAATGAGGTTCTTGAAATATTATAAAGACTCGTCGGACAATGGAAGCTCGATCGGTCTGTCTTCCCACCAAGATTCGACCTTTATAAGCATCGTTTGCCAGCACAACGTCGAAGGACTTGAAGTGCAGACCGCCGTTGGAGATGAGTGGATATACGCGACACCGTTCGCTAATACATTTACTGTTTTAGCCGGAGAAGCATTCATGGTTAGTATTATAGATATGACCTCTCTTCTAAGTTTACATTTCATAATGTGAATGCTCAAAAATACCCTATATTGAGAGGGGACTCCGAAAAAGTGTAACGTTTTGTTTTTGAGTTGTTTTTGAGTGAAACCTCAAACCGAATCACACCTACATGATTTCATAAATATAAAACAGAATCGAACCGTGCAATCCCAACCATTGGCTCGATTTGGTTTATGTGGTTTAAAAATTAAAACATAAATACATAATCTAACAATGAGAATAAAAAATGACATAAATGATGTTCAAGTAAAAAAAAAGAGACATAATACATTTTGTGCATTGTTTGAAACTAAAATCATTTATAAAAATATTTTTATGTTGTCATATTATAATTTTATTATACATATATACAAAATTATATAGTAACATCTATATGGTTCTGTTCGGTTTGGTTTAATTTAGCATAAAAAATTGTGAACTTAAACGTGCGGTTTTACAAATTTGGAATTGTAAGTGAACCTTTGCCTATGAGAACTCAACCAAACCAAACATTTCGGTTTGATTTGTCAACGGTTTAGATGCTTTTTATTTACACACATACCAAATTGGGTATTTTTGTGCTGCATGTTATGTTATGAACTAACCATGTTTATAATTTCAAAAAGGTGCAACCTGTAATTATGCTAACTTTCTTGAGATGTTTGAATAACACCTCATATGTAGATCTCATTTAACATAGCTCTGGTTTTACAAATTGAGTGTTACTGAGTAATTAATAGTCTATATATAATTGAGATATATTAATTCTCATACATATAGTGTTGAAATTGTTGAAGTAGGAAGTGGGCGTTTAGGATGGTGCAGACCGCACACAGATAGAATTGGCGAATAGCCAAGTTCATGGCTATGGTTGTTCTGTCGGTCTGTCTTAGCAGGTTCCCTGGAGTGTAACTGCACGGTTAGCCTTAGCTAACCGTGGACTGCGCGATCTGGTATGGGAGTTCGCGGAGACCGACAGACCGACACTTGGTGTGGTTAAGGTTCAGGTCGCGTGACTGATTGGTAATCTACTCAAGTCCACACGGACTGATGGTGTTGTCCGCATAGCTGTGCGGACTGGTGGACTTAACTGCACGCGCGGTCTGGTTTGGCAGTCTACTTGTTGGGCGGACTGGTGCTGCTAGTCGCCACATCTCTGGCGATCACCCCATCCCTCTGGGCGGTGACGGTATATGCTTGCCCAACTATAAATAGGGGTGCTAGCCTCGCCATAAATAACAGAAACTGTAAGAACTAAAGCTCGAGTTAAACCTACCGGTTATGTTTTTGTATCCGCGCGACAAGGTTAAGTGGCTGGTTATTGCTGGGTTTGTAGATTGTGCGGCTAGCACTTGACAGCCATGAAACTGGTTCTGAAGGTAGTGGAGATAGCCAGCAGCAGTCGACGGCGGTTAGCTGCAGGTCGCGAATAAGCGACTAGGTGGTCTTCTTCCTTGGCAGTTTACCAGCTTGATATCACAATTCGCTTTTGACGGATTGAGTTGTAGTTCGAATAAAGTTGTTCGTTCAACTCGCGATCAGGCGACCTCGGCGGTTAGGCGACCAGGAGTTGCAGTTAGGCAACAACTCAGTTCTGTTCAACTGTTTCCGACGACTTCAACGGTCAGGCGACCTCGCGGTCAGGAGACCAGAAGTTGCGGTTAGGGCTATCTCCAGCAAGCAATAAGGAAGTTCGCGGACTTGGCGGTTAGCCTTGGCGAACAGGCGGCTTGGGTGGTTACAGAGTTTAGTCCGCCGGTTTTGCTCTTGTTTTTTGTGTTCTCCATCAGGTGCATTACAAAATCATGTCTAGCAATGTATGTCTTGCCTTGTAAAGAAGATTATTAATTTAATTAAGACTCTTATTCTTCTACTTACTCTGGTTTATTTGGCTTAGATTGGTTGAGTATTCCTCCGACCTTGCCCGCTTCTCAAAATTTTTATAAGATATCAAAAGGATAGAGATTTGAGCAGTGATCAGCCATAGAGGTTTGCTTAATACCTTTGGAAGTTTCAAGTGAACCAAGTACTTAATAATGGAAGTCGGTTATGCAAGAGGCGTTGGAATTGAACTCCTAACACATACTAACTTCAAGAAGTGGAAGTCATGTATGGAGAGTTATCTTCTTGGTGAGGACCTTTAGAAGGTTGTTGACGGAGAAGACATACAGGAGGTTATTATTGCTGCTGGAAATGCTCAAGAGGTCAGAGCTTGGAGGAGAACAAATATAAAGACTGAGTTCACTCTAAAGCAGGCGATATAACTGAGCTATTTGACCACATCATTGGATGTTGGTTTGCTGCGGAGATTTGGATGACCTTGGATGACTTGTTCAATAAGAAGAACTTAGCTCGGCTACAATTCTTGGAGAATGAGTTGGCGTGAGCAACTCAGGGGGACCTGTCCATATCCTCTTTCTTCTTGAAGATGAAGAACCTATGCGCTGAAATTTTAGCATTGAACCCGGAAGAGCCTATCTCAGAGGTAAAACTGAAGAGACACATTATCCGCAGCTTGCGGAAGGAATATGTTGACTTTGTTACTTCTTTGCAGGGCTGGGCCAATCAACCATCTTTGCTTGAGCTGGAGAATCTGTTGGCTTTGTAGGAAAGCTTGGTAAGGCAAATGGCTGGAGTTTCTATCCCAGGGGGAGATAATGAGGTTCTCTACTCTGAAAAAAAGAAGAGATGAGACAGGAAGAAGAAGACATTTGTGGATAATTTTCCTTCAACTTCATCTCAATAGGAGAGGAGCAAAGATACTAAGAAATATGGAGGGAAGAAGGGAAGACCAAGATGATACAAGTGTAACACGCTTAATCACATCAGAAAGGACTACAGAGTAAATCTTTAATCGCAGCATGCTGTAGATAAAGAAGGAGCTGAATCCAGGAAAGAAGAATGCAGATGAGGGAACTGCTTCATGATAGATATGACGACAACATCGATTCGTGCCATGGCCTCTATCAACTACCAGGAGGACTGGATCATGGATTCAGGGTGTGGTCATCACCTCACAGGAGACAAATCAAAGTTCTCTTCTTTGCAAGCGTATATATATAATGATATTATTATTACTGCTAATGATACTGTACATGCAGTGGAAAAGGAGGGAACAATTTCTTTAGACAGTGATAAGGGGCCACTCACTTTGTATAGTGTGTATAACGTGTCGGGAATGAAGAAGAACCTGTTCTCGGTGACCAATGTTGTTGACGCAGGCTATCACGTTCTGTTCAGCCCGATAGAAGTGACATTTCTCTAGACGTGTCAGCGGTGAAAGCTGACGTGACTCGTGTCGGGAGGAGAGTGAAGGACTTGTTTGTGTTGTCAACAAGTTTCTATGTTGAAAATATGAGGGCCAACGATATCTCGGTTATCTGGCATGAAAGGTTGGGGCATGTGAGGATGGATAACTTGAAAACTATGGTGGTGAGGTCTGGTGAAATACCTGCCTAGTCTTTCATCTCTTAGTGAAGGTCATGTTTGTGATGAGTGTCAGTATGGAAAGGCTCATCACCTTCCATTCGACAAGTCCCTATCAATGTGCAAGGCACCGTTGAAATGTATCCACAATGACTTGATGAGACTGACCATCACCCCCAGTCTTGGAGGTAACTTATATTTATTGGTTCTGGTTGATGATTTCACTAGATATACTTAGGTATATTTTGTGAAGGAGAATTCAGAGCCATTTAGAAGTTTGTGGAATTCAAGGAGCTTGTGGAAGGCTGGCTAAATTTGTGGATCAAGAAGTTGAGAACATATAATAGAGTTGAGTTCCCTTCAAATGAGTTTCTCAACTTCTGTAGAAAATATGAAATTCAGAGGTAGATTTCTTGTGCTCATACTCCACAATAGAATGACATTGTAGAGAGGAAGATACGCCATCTGGCAGAGACCTGCAAGAGCTGGCTTCACTCCAAAGGAATTCTTAAGGCCTTTTGAGTGGAGGGAATATCTTGCAGAGCCTATGTGATCAACTGGCCGGATGTCTTTGAGCCCCAACAACATGAAGTCTCCATATGAGCTCATGTTCAAGGAGAAGTCTAGCATGGGATACCTTTGGGTATTTGAATCCACATGCTACGTGCATGTTCCAGATATGCTCGAGACGAACCTGGAAGTGAAGGTGAGGAAGCTCATATTCATTGGCTGCCATTATCATCCTCGCCCCACCCCCGCGACTCATAGGCACCACGCGGGAGGAAGGAAGAAGAGGACAACAAAGCAGAGTGAAAAAAGCAAGTGATATGACAATATCTAACATTTTATATAATAAACAGTAAACAACAGAAGTAATAACAATGTAAGCAGTATGTAAGTAAACAATAAGCAGTAAGTAAAGTAAGTAAGAACAACTACACTATCATTAGATAAATGTATCTTAACTTATATAAATGTCCATACAAATTTATAAGTTAAGATTTCCATTTAATTTAACTCATCATATAAAAGAGCCCATACTAATTTATATGATGAAGGTCTGCAAGGAATGAATGCCTAGATATGCAATGCAATATTTATGATTCATGTAAGTGCAACTCACCCACACATGTCGACTCTGTGTGCACAGACCTTTTGTTCCCACTCTTTGGAGGTAGCTAACCTCTCGGGCACCTCCATTATGGTCAAATGGTGGTTGGGGATTGGGCACCTCTCTACTCCTAGGCGGGTATACACACTACCAGGCATAAGCCCTATGTACACCTTTGTACACATCTCGGGTGTACTCTAGAGTCTCCATGTACCCTTTGCTGGAGTAACTAGTCTTAATAGCTAAGTGATAAGTCTTTAGAAAAGTGTCGCACTCCAGACTAAGATGGCGCTCTAGACCTTATCAACTTGTCAAGTCTACGTACTACCATCGGTGTGACGACTAGGCTAGCACCGAAGACCTACCACATCAAATGCACAAACAAAGTATCACTCATATCCTTCCGAGCCTCCAGCTCGCAGGACTAACCAGTCCTTGTATCACAACCATCCTGAGCCTCCAGCTCGCAGGACTAATGAGTCCTGTCCCACTCCATCCCAGAATAAGGGATCAGGTTCATTGCATCTTTACTCTTCTACTTAGACTACTCTTATTTATTGTTAAATATACCTAGGACTTAAGGTGAATCTTAGACTTCCAGAGGTCTACCCGATGAAGGGCTCGCAACGGTACTAAATATGATAGGCTGAATCCCAAATCTACCTTTTTAAGATATTTACTATTATTGGTGTTTACTCTTTTATACTACCTTTCTCTCAAGTTACTCTCGTTCTATCCTAGGGTGGGTTATACCTTTTATAGGGAGATGACAATTTTTCATCGATCTCCGAGCTTAAGTACTCCCCTTCGGGTCTATGTACACTAGCTCACATCATCTCTTGGTAAATACCTTAGGAATACCTCCAACATCATATTATGATCCTAACCCTACTTTAAACTGTCTAGATCAATTTATTATCGCTTCTAACCATCACCCTTTGACGTTACTATATGTAGACCAAATGAGCAATTTTAGCCTAAGGGTTGTAATCACCAATTATTTTGATTCATATGTCTTATAATTTAATGCAGGGGTCTAGATACTTAATTATGATGAAATTCCTAAGTTTCCCCAATTTTCCAAATTAATTTGACCATAATTGAATATTCCTAAAATATAAGTCACTAGTGAATTTGTTCATGAAGTATCACTTCTAGGTGTCCAAATAGTACCAATTAATTTTCATGAGAGCAAAATGATAAATAAGAGATTTGGACCAAATTTCATAATATTCCAATAATATTTGATATTTATTTTCTAATTATCAAAATCGGATCCTCTAGTTCATTTTACACATGAGGAACTATAAATGCTCATCTAATAATTCCAGAAAAATTACTAGAGATTAAAAGTGTTAAATAAATAACTCTTCTAGAATTTCAAAATTTTCTAACACTATTTGACCACAATTACTTGAACAATAAAACTGGGGACAAAATTATAATTATAACTGCAACTCTAAGCTTCTGACTTCCAAAAATTCCAAATAATTTACCAAGAATGTAAAATGCTAAAATAATACTACTGACAAATTTTCATGATTTTTGCAACAAATTCAAATACAGAAGCCCGGTCCTTAAATAAGTGCATGTACAAAATGGAATTATTTTTCCAAATAATTCGATTTATATATAAACGTAACACTATGAAAAATAATTCAATTTCCAATTAAATTAAAATACAAATATTCTAAAACTTTGTGAGGAGGTGTATTTTCACTAAATAAATACATGTGCAAAATTTCACTGGATTTGACCAAACCAATCTTGCTAAATTCACAAGATATACCATTTTGACTAAATGCACATCACACACCTTAAGGCATAGCCTCATGCATTGGAATACACCCACTTGAAGAGCTTACAATGGTCTCAAAATTTTACCAGGGTCTTATAAAGACCTAATGAACCTCCCACCCAAAAATTGGGTCTATTTGAGTCGTCTGCACATTTTTATTCCAATAATTCAATAAATAATATATTGGACAAAACTATAGAATAATGTCCCTAAAAAATTCTAATTTTTAGTCACATGGTGTATATAGGGTACATACAAGTATGATCAAAATTCAAGTTTCATGCATGCAGCTATGTGAAAGTTATTCACATTCAAAGTTCTGTCCTTCCCAAGGACCAACCCCACTAAAACTTACCTACAGAGAGCTGTATGACTCCAAATGGGTAGATTTCAATTCCTACATAAAGTAGACCTCAAGGTCTACTAAAGTTGTCTCGGGAAACTTTTCATAATTTGGTCTCTAAGGGCATGCAATTTCTATTAGAAAAACTATGTAAAAGTGTGACAAAATAAAACAAACTATAATGTATAAATATTTTGATCCACCATGAATCTTAATGTAAATCCAGCGGCTCTGGAGTTGTCTTCAACCTCCAACCAAGGGATCAGATTGCCCCGTCCCAGAGCGAACTCCAAGGCCATTTCCCGGCCATCCAGCCACCTCTCCGGCCGGCCACCACCACCACCTCCATTGAGGTGGTGGCTATCGATTGGCGATGATTTGGCCACCGGAGGTGGCGGTTTCCGGCGAAACGGACACCCTCCATTAGCTCCGAAATTTCTTCAATTCCTCTCATGGAATCAAGCTCAATTGAGCCCAATTTCTCTCCTAATGGATCTGAGATGCTAGCACAAGGGGAGAGGAGGAGAAATAGACCTGTAATCAGGCTTAGAGGTGGCTGCTTCGACTCCTTGAGAGGTTCTGAAGGTGATGAAAGGGTCCATTGGGGCTGATGAGGTCTATTTATGGAGGTGTCATGAGGGAGGTGACCGACCATGAGATTTAAAGCTCTCCATTGATGGTGGCCGACTGAAATTGATGGGAAATTCATCCCCAAGCATCAGGGGAGATCAAAGGATGCTTTAGAGGAGATGAATGAGGTGACTCATGGTCTCCTCCTATTAATTCATCATTTATTCATTAATTAATGAGTGATTTTCCATTTTCTCCCCCATTAAATAATATAAAATTCCCTAATCATGTTATTTAACTGAAATAATGTTAGTGGGTTGCAAGATAGGCCATTGGAATTGTTGAGCCTTTATTTCTCTCTTTTAAGCTCAATTTTGATCATGGTTGACT
Organism: Platanthera zijinensis; assembly: GCA_039513925.1. Taxonomy (NCBI): domain Eukaryota; kingdom Viridiplantae; phylum Streptophyta; class Magnoliopsida; order Asparagales; family Orchidaceae; genus Platanthera; species Platanthera zijinensis. The sequence goes on along the minus strand of CM077082.1, from coordinate 9,700,135 downwards.
TGGGGTGTTGACTTGGTACACTGAGGGGTTGACTGGTCTCATGAGTTTGTCTTGAGTCATATGACACCACCCTAGGTGGGTTGTGCCATGGTGGGGCTCCAATTGGGCCAATTTATCTAATAGGTGTAAGTTTGACCAAAATTAGCCTAGGTTTGATTTTGGCCAAATTTGAGAAATTAGTACCCACCTGATGGGGCTTTTGGATCCATTGAGTCTTTAACGGTGTTATAAGGCTAGAGGTGAGATCAATTTGATGTGGTGAATTCAATTGGATGTGAATTGACCTAGATTGTCTTGTGCACTTAATAATTTTTGCTTTAGTTCAAGGAAACCTAGGTCACCTCCTTGCCCCAACTCACAAACCATGAATAACACTATTAAGGGGTCAGAAGTATTAGAGATGTTACAGATAGTTAGGCTCAGGGCAGAGAGAGCTATCAGATTCGAGATGAATGATCTTGGGGAGCTCCACCATTTCCTTGGTCTCGAGGTGGAGAGGAAAAAGAGCGGTGTGTTCGTTTCCCAAAATGGCTATATGGAGTGGATCGTGAGCGATTCAACAAGCGGGAGGGAAATAACAGCTTTACTCCATTGTAGGTTGTTCTTAAACTTCGACGTGATGATAGAAGGGTTCTTCTAGATCCCCCTTGGATTTCAGGCTCTGGCGGGAGCCTGATATATCTGACAATTATGAGGCCGGATATCGCTTATGTTGTGAGACGAGTGAGTCAATATATACAGGAGCAGCGGAAACCTCATCTGGTGACAACAAAGAGCATTTTGAAATATGTGAAGTTCACCTCAGATATGTGAAGTCCACCTTAGATATTGCTTATGTTGTGTTGAAATTGTTGAAGTATGAAGTGGGCTGTTAGGATGGTGCAGACCGCCGAGACCACGCGCTGATAGAATTGGCGGATAGCCAAGTTCATGGCTATGGTTGTTATGCCGTTCTGTATTAGCAGGTTCCCTGGAGTGTAACTGCGTGGTTAGCCTTAGCTAATCGCAGACTGCGCGATATGGTATGGGAGTTCATGGAGGCCGATAGACCAGAGCTTGGTGTGGTTAAGGTTAAGGTCGCATGGATGATTGGTAATCCTCTCAAATCCACGCAGACTAATGGTGTTGTCTGCATAGCTGTGCGGACTGGTGGACTTAACCGCACGCGCGGTCTAGTGTGGTAGTTCGCTTGTTGGGCAGACTGCTGCTGCTAGCCACCACATCTATGGCAGTCACCCAATCCTCCTGGGCGATGACAGTATCTGCCCGCCCGCCTATAAATAGGGGCGCTGGCATCGTCATAAATAAAAGAAATTGTAAGAACTGAAGATCGGGTTAAACATCGTGGTTATGTTTTTTTATTCGCCCGGCAAGGTTAAGTGACCAATTATTACTGTGTTTGCAGATTGTGCGGCTAGTACTTGACATCCAAGAAACTGGTTCTGGAGGCGGTGCAGATAGCCAATAGCAATCGACGACGGTTAGCAGCAGGTCACGGATATGCGACTATATGGTATTCTTCCTTGGTTGTTTACTAGCTTGATATCACAGTTTGCCTTTGGCAAACTGAGCTGCAGTTCGAATAAAGTTGTTCGCTCAACTTGCGGTCAGATGACCTCGGCGGTTAGGCGACCGAGAGTTGCGGTTAGGAGGCAGCTCGGTACTGTTCGACTGTTCGCGGGGACTTCAACGGTCAGGCGACCTCGCGGTCAGGAGACCAAAAGTTGCAGACAAGGTTATCTCCAGCAGGAAATAAGGCAGTGCACGGGCTTGGCGGTTAGCCTTGGCGAACAGGCAGCTTGGGCGGTTACAGAGTTCAGTTCGTCAATTTTGCTCTTTTTTTGTGTGTGTTCTCCATCGGGTGCATTGTGAAATTATGTCTCGCAATCAGTGACGGAACTGGGATTTTAGAGTCGCCCAGGCACAATAAATTTGGCAAGGAATGTTTTCATGTCAAGATCAAATTCCCAAGCTCATGGAATCACTCAACTTGTAGCAATCAAAACAAGGATTAAACTATGAGTTTTCCAACATGAGACAGTATTTTCCCAACACAAATATCATGCTAATTATCTAATTTAACCAAATGCCACGAAGCTTGTCAGATGAATGAAGTCTCAAGAAATAATTCCTAAAGAAATTAAAATTAGGTTTAGAGAACTAGGGCAAAATCATGAATGAAGAAATTGAAATGGAAGGAAGAAAGCAAAACAAAACTTGCTAGGAAGGACTAGCTTCTCCCCTGTCCTAATGGGCCATTCTCACCTTGCTGACTGCTGAGTTGCTTCTGCAAGAAAAACAAATAAGAAGAATGAATGATGCTCATGCAGTGACTCAGAGATGCTAAGAGCTTGAGAGGCACTAGGGCAAAATGTTGTCCCAGGCAGCCAGGCGGCAGATTCCTAAAGAGAGAAAGGCTGAAAGGGAGAAAGCCACTGGCCTACCGGACAAGAGCAGAGACGCGGGCATTCGGCAGGCCGATGGACGCCACCAGGTGCTAGATATCGCTGCCGGAGGAATCATGCCGGAGTCGCGGAGGAAGGCTCGCTCCGTCTCGTTCGCGTCGACTACGCAGAAAGTGGCGGGATTTCGCCAAAAAATAGGGTCGGGCACGTGCCCGACTGTGTCCCAATGTGGGTCCGCCTGTGCTCGCAATGTATGCATTGCCTTGTAAAGAAGCAATTTAATTCAATTAAGACTCTTGTTCTTCTACTAGCTCTGCTTTATTTGACTTAGATTGGTTGAGTGTTCCTGCGACCTTTCCCGCTTCTCAAAATTTTTACATGTAGATTATCTCTCTTACTTGTAGATTATGTTTTTTTGAACATGTTCTAAAATGTATTTTTTCCTATCTCAGGCATGGACTAATGGGAGGATTCACGCTCCTATACACCGGGTGAAATTGACGAAGCCGATTGAAAAACGATACACCGTGGTTTTCTCCACAACGCCAAGTTTTGTGGACGATATGATAAATACTCCGGAGGAATTAGTTGATGCGCAAAATCCTTTGCTTTTCAAGCCTTTCAAGTATTACGATTACGTGAAAGTGAAGAAGGATTTTGGCTCTCTGAAAGCTTATTGTGGTGCTTAGGCAACAATAAACATGTTGTTCCCTCGGCTACCATTTGATCCCATATGGAGGATTTTCTCATCTGTTGTAATGTTATTCTCATCATAAATATGAAGAGAAAGTGCTTAAATAAAATGACCTATAAGCTTGTTGTTGCCTGTTATGGAGGGCTTTCTCATTTGTTGTAATGTTAATACTTATCCTTTGTAAGGTGTATGTCTTGTCATCTTTTTCTTCTAATAATGTTATGTTCTAAATTAAAGCTTGAACTAAAGCATTGTTCTGTTTGGGGTGGGGTCTCAGCAGTCGCAGGGTCTCATATTACTCAGATTGGTCATGGCATGCTTCTTGCTTTCTCAACAAGTCCCAAACATGCGGGTTGGTTTCTTGGAGTTTCTTTCCCAGCACCTTTCACGGAACTCCGACAAAAAAGTAATGGAGCTAATATAAAGAGTGAGGGAGAAAGAAATGAAAACTATTTTATTATGTGATTTATTGTTTAAATAAGCTAAATTACTGACGATAACATGCGACTTGGCCATAATTATGGTAATAAAGCACTTGGACATAGCAAGCGCCCTGCGCGCTCTCCCCTAGCAAGCTCCCTGCGTGCTCTCCTCAAGCATGTGCCCCGCACGCTCTCCTCCAGCAAGCGCCCCGTGCTCTCTCCTCCAGCAAGCGACCTGCTCGCTCTCCGCAAGCTAGCGCTCACCTTCAGCAAATGTCCCGCGCTCTCCTCCAACAAGCGCCCTGCACGCTCTCCTCCAGGAAGCGCACCGCGCACTCTCCTCCAGGAAGCGCCCCCCGCGCTCTCTTCCAGGAAGCGCCCTGCGCGCTCTCCTCCGGTAGGCGACCCGTGCGCTCTCCTCAAGCAGGCACCCCGCACGCTCTCCTCAAGCAAGCGCCCCGTGCGCTCTCCACCGGCTAGTACTCCTCCGTCAAGACCATCCAAGCGTGTCTCCTCACACTCCGCCATCAAGACCATCCAAGCACGCCCCGCGCACTCCGTCGTCAAGACCATCCAACCGCGCCTCCGAGCGCCCCGCCGTCAAGACCATCCAAGTGCGCCTTCGCGCACCCTGCCGTCTAGAATGTCCAAGTATGCCTCTGAACGGTCTGTCGGGACAACCAAGCTTCCTCAGTGTCAACAAACCAAGCCTGCCAGAGCGCGCTAAGTTCGTGTGCCCCGCACTGCCAGCAGTTTGCAAGAGCGACTTTAGAGTTTGCCAAGGACCTCTCAACTGCAATCCGACGTATAAAACACTCAACATTCCCAGCACCCACGACTCAACAACAATCTCGTCGGGCGACGACAAGTCAGCCATTACAGATTCATCCAAGTGCAACATGAAACAATCCCCATATTGAAGATGGGAAAATCTCTATTCCAAAATTTGGATCAAGGAAGTTTAAGGATTTTGGTTCAGCGGTCAAGCTCGTTGGCTAACGAGCTAGGACGTAGAAATAGACAGACAATAAAAAGGACCCTAGGTGCTACGGTAGGGAGGTCCCATCATGTACCCGGATGCATAGAAGAAACTTCTCCTCCACAACAAAAAATGATCAAGCAAGGTATGAGGTAGATTCTAGCTCGCGACTAAATCAAGGCGGCGACTAAGATGGATAGTCGCTAGCTCGTGACCTGTCTTTATGATGAAATGATCCAAAGGCTCAGCTCAATCCTAGATCTTTTCGAGCATACTGTTTGGATCAACGTCAGTCCCAAGAAGAGGCCTGCAAAACTAACTCCTGAGGCGAGGAAGAAGGATCTCCCATCGACGAAGACCTCACAACCTGGGACGAGCAAAGCCCCTCACTCTACGACCACCTCGTTGCTACCGACGGTGAGCATTCCTCTACCGCAACCTCCTCATTCGACTAGTCTGTCTCGATCGAGGGAAAGCACTCCTTTACCTCTGTTGCCTCCTTTGCCGCCGAATAACGAAGCTCGCCCCGAAATCTTCCCGGAAACCTCGGCCCTTCTGAACTCGCTCGTCGTGAGATTGGGACAGAAGGCGCCCGAGCTATTTCCCGCCGAGGAATAGAGGTCGCGACCCTGAAGTTCGTGGATTGGGGCAGGCCGCTGAGCGCTTGGGAGGATCATCATTGGGATAGCGAGAATCATCTCGTCGTAGCCCGTCTCCTCGCCAATCTCAATCCCTTGGCAAGGTAGCTCGCCTGTTGCTGAATTGGTATGGTTTGACTGCTGATACTAGCTTTTGAATGATTTTGCGACCTATTATTGTTTTGATAGGTCGCCTTGCAACCGCTGGAGCGGCTTTCATCGATGCCCATGGGTTTCTTGCTCATGAGTACTGTCAAGTTGTTGTCGACACATACATCGAGCTGGAGGCATAGTTCGACCAACTCACCATCTGCGAGACTCATCGATGGATCTCGACACTAGAGGTGAGGATGACAATGATGGAAGAGCTGCAAGACCAGCTTGCGGCTTACGAGGCTCGCATACACTTGATCAATGAGCTAGAGCGACAACAATCGATGATCGATCATCGCCTATAACTGTATCATGAGGAGTTGGTTAACATGTGAGCGAGCATGGGAATGGCTTGGTGACTGGAGAGGATAGAGGACCAGCTGCGTCGGGGGAGATGATGTGATGTCGGTGGCGAGCGAGTACAACTGGTGAGCGCGCAAGATGGGCTGAGTCGGGCGACATCCACCTCTTCTCGAGCAGCGGCCTCCTAGAACATAGGATTTTTTTCACTTATTTATTCCTCGCCTCTAGCGATATTGTAATGAATTTTGTTTATATTATTTTATATAATGGCGAGTTTGTACATTGCAATTGATCTGGTGATTTACTTTTTTTCTGTGTTGATACTCGTCTTCATCTTGCGATCATTTGAGTTGTCCGTGCAGGTTTTGGTGAGCTGGCGATCTTCTAAATGACTTTGCATGAGATAGAGTTTGTAGATAGGATTGATTTGTTGGTTAGTGTTACAGTATGGAGGCTGGACGGTCTGTTGCAGTATGGAGGCTGGGCGGTCTGGAAATTTATCCCAGCGACATGTTAGTCGGGCTGTTGCTATTTGGTATCCGAGCGGTCTGGCGAGATTTGTCTCAGGAGACTTGGAGACCGACGGTCTAGCTTTCTCCTGTGGCGGCTTGTTCTCTGTGGTGGCTTGCTCTCTCCTTCTGGTGGTTGTTGAGCAGTTAGCCTATTCGTCTAACCGCCCGACTTATTCGGTCTATTTTTCTGTAAAGCCGTATATACTTGTAATTATTTAGTTTCACATTGCTTATTTGTACTCTCTCTCATCTCCTTCATTCTATAAAAGGGAGGCTATACTTTTGTAATACTCACCTTTTTTTGGATAAAAAAATTTGCTACTACAAATTTTCGGTCTACTTTCTTTCTGTTCACAGATGGTATCAAAGGACTCGATCTTTTCCTCCTTATTCTATGAGATTTTTCTATCAGTGCGACTTGATTCTTCTTCTCGCGACCTGTCTTCACGACTTGTTTCTTCCGCCTGCTTGTGCCCTGTTCGCGCGGTTTCTTTCTATCCTTATCATTTCCCTTTGTGTGCGTGACCTCTTTAGTTCCCCTTTCTTCTCGTCGTGACCTGTGCTTAGTCGCCGCGCCCTCCTTTTCTAGCTGCTCCTCTTCTTAAGTCACTGCGACCTGTCCTTAAGTCGTTGCGACCTGTTCTTCTTGACACGGCCTGTGCTTAGTCGTCGAGCCCTCCTTTTCTAGTTGCTCCACTTCTTAAGTCGACGCGACCCGTTCTTAAGTCGCCGCGACCTGTTCCTAAGTCGCCGCGTCTTGTTCTTCTCGCTGCTCTCTGCTCAATTCTATGGCAACCTCCGATATCTTTACCAACACTACTCCCGTTGCCGCTCCTTCCCCTACTCCTCCTACTCCTTCGGGCAACCTTGGCACTGTTTCCAAACTCATCGGGCCCAACTACCCGGATTGGAGTGTCTCCTTCACCTTCCTTCTCCCCTCTCAACGCAAACATCATCATCACACCGATGACCCTCCTCCGCAAGACTCCCCTCTCTTTGACGATTGGGATGCCAACGACACTCTTGTCCTCACTTGGCTGGCTAACAGTCTCTCTGATGAATGCCTACCCGCCATCCATGATGATGAAACAGTCAAAGCAGCTTGGCTTCATCTTGTCACTCTCTACTCCAAGGGGGCTCAGATGTCTATCATCTATACTCTGTATGCGAACCTCTTTTCCCGTCCCTCCATGTATCCTACAGCTGCTTACCAACAAGTTAAGGTTCTCAGAGCCGAAATTCTCCAGAATTGCCCCTTCTCCGCGGATCTGGCTGAGCAACACAAACACTTCCAGGAGCTTCTGGTAGTGTGCTATCTTCTGCGATTCCCTGAGTCTTATGTCATGATCCGTCAACAGATCCTTAGCGAGGAGGAGTCTCCCACCCTGGATGCCACTGCTGCCCATATTACAATGGTTACCTCTCTACTACAATGACCGTTGTTATCCTCCCCTCCTCAACCGAACAACTATACTCACCAAACTCAGCGAAGTGGCTCTGGTGGCCGCAACCTCCCATCCGGCGAACGCGGTGCTTCCCGCTTTCTCTGTTCTCACTATGGCTGCACCGGCCATATGGTTGATTGTTGTTGGAAGAAGAATCCTCATCTTCGACCAACTAGGGATGCTTCCACCTCCTCTTCAAAGTCGTCCGCCTCGGTGGTCACGTCTTCAGGTAATGCCCACATCGCTACTCAAGGTAAATGACTGATCAACTCTGGTGCTACCAATCATAAGACCGATAATCCACAATGTTTTTCTCTCCTAGAACAACATGATAAGTTGCCCCCGGTCCTTATTGCGGACGGCTCTCCCTCACAGATCAATGGAACAGGAGTGGTTCAAGTCACTCCATCTCTTCGCTTGGCAGACACCCTCTACATTCCCAAGTTCCCTTGCAATTTGTTATCTGTTACTTATCTTTGCAAGTAACTAAAATGCTCCATCACATTCACTTATACTACTTGTTCTTTTCAGGATTCGGGCTCCAAACGGATGATTGCTACTGGGACTGAGAGCGGCGACCTCTACTTCCTCGACAACGTTTCCGCACTGTCAACCTTCTCCTCCTCTTCTACTGATCTTCTCCAGTGGCACCTTCATCTTGGTCATGCTCCTCCACAACTTCTTCGTTAGCTTTTGCCTAACCTTTCTTAATAGAGTTCTCCTCTGAACTGTGATGCATGTCAGCTTGACAAGCATCACCGCTCCTCCTTCCCATCGAAGCAAGGTTGTGGATCTTCCCGGATGTTTGATCTAGTTCACTCTGACATCTGGGGTCCTGCTCCTACCCTCACCATAGGTAGGAGAAGTTCATATCTTATAACCTTTGTTGATGATTTCTCTAGGTGTACGTGGGTGTATCTTTTAAAGGATCGCTCCGAACTATTTTTCGTATGGACATCGTTTTATAATATTATTAAGAATCAGTATGATATATCTATTAAAATCTTTCGCTCTGACAATGCTAAAAAATATTTTAGTAATGATTTCTCTTCTTTCTGTATGCAACATGGTATTATTCATCAAACTAGCTGTGTCTATACCTCATAGCAAAATGGGGGTGGTAGAACGTAAAAACCGTCACCTCCTCGATGTTGCTCGCACTATGATGACACATATGCAGGTTCCTCGCTCCTATTGGGGCTACACTGCCCTCATCTCCTGCTATCATATCAATCGCATTCCATCCACGGTTCTCCATGGACAAACCCCATTCTCCATTCTCTATTCGGGCAAGGATCCGTTTCCTCTCCCTCTGCGTATCTTTGGGTGCACGGCTTTTGTGTACGCTCATTCCACTACTCATGACAAACTCGCCCAACGTGCCACCAAGTGTGTTTTTTTGGGTTACTCTACTACTCAGAAAGGCTATTGTTGCTTTGACCCCATTCTTCGTAAGCAATACGTATCCGCGGATGTGACCTTCTTCGAGAATGCATCCTATTTCTCTTCTGACTCCTCTCCCTCTCCAGATATTTATGCTCCTCCTACCATACTCTCCACCACGTCTACTCCCATCGAGATTTCTCCACCGTCGTCTCCATCGTCTCCTCCTTCTCTTTCCCTCTCCACCGCTGCTCTGTCCCTCCTCTCCGTGGCTGTCTCTCTCCACTCCCGGGCCATCTCTCTCTGCCACAAATGCTCCGGTTACTGAGGAACACACCGACCTGGATCTTCCCATTACTCTTCGCAAAGGGGTACAGACGTGTACCCAGCACCCATTGGTTGCTGTTGTTTCCTATGATCGTCTAACTCCTTCTCACAGGGCATTTACATTGGCTATCTCTGCCACTGCCACTCCCCTCACCTACCAGAAAGCTCTCGTTGTTCCTCATTAGAAGGCTGCCATGGATAAGGAAATTGTTACCCTCATTGAACGGGGTACCTGGACCCTTGTTCCTCCCCCTTTGGCACAGTTGTAGTTGGATGTCGCTGAGTCTTTGTTGTAAAGTTCTGTCCGCACAACAGCGTGGATCGATACAAGGCCCGCCTGGTCGCCAAAGGCTTCACTCAGACTTATGGTGTTGATTACTTTGACACCTTCTCTCACGTTGCTCATCTCAACACCATTCAGGTCCTTCTCTCTGTGGATGTCAAGAGGGATTGACCCATTTCATAGCTGGATGTCAAGAATGACTTTCTCTATGGTGATCTTCAGGAAGATGTTTACATGGAGCAACCCTTGGGTATGTTGCTAAGGGGGAGACACGAGTATGCCGGCTGAAGAAGGCCATCTATGACCAAAAGCAAAGCCCTCGGGCTTGGTTTGACAAGTTTAGTGGTATTATTGCGGCCATTGGTTTTGCAAGAAGTTTAGCCGATACTCCTTATTCATCCGCAAAACCTCCTCTGGTATGGTGGTTCTTGCTGTATATGTGGACAATATTCTTCTAACTAGTGATGACCAGGTTGGGGTAGCTTTGACAAAGAAACACCTCCGTCAACACCTGGTCACGAAGGATATGGGATCCCCCAAATACTTTCTGGGAATTGAAATCTCTCGGAAGCCCAACTCTTTGGTCCTCTCCCAATGGAAGTATGCTCTTGATTTACTAAAAGAGGCATGGTTGACTGGTGCTAAACCTGCCTGATGTCCCATGGCTATTGGAGAAGACAAAACTTGGACAGATGACTCGCCTACTCTATCCGATACTACGAGGTACCGACGTCTGGTTGACAAACTCATTTATCTAACAGTGACCAGAACCGACATCTAATATACTATAGGCATGGTTAACCAATTCATGCAAGCTCCTAGGGAGTGCCATCTATAGTCTGCCCTGAGGATATTGGAGTATGTTAAAGTTGCACCAGGGAAAGGATTGATTTTTCAGAAGAATTGTCACTTGAGGGTTAAAGCGTACTCAGATTCAAGCTATGCTGATGACAAAGGGGACCGCAAGTCAACATCGGGCTTTTACACATTTGTTGGAGGAAATCTTGTGAGCTGGAAGAGCAAGAAATAGTTTATTGTCTCCAAGTCTAGTGCAGAAGCGGAATATCGTAGTATGACGTCGATGACATGTGGCTTAAAGTGGTTAGGGCTCTCATGCTTGACCTAGAGTAGGTCTATAACTATCATCTTCCTATGTTCTGCCACAATAAGGCCGCGATATACATCTTCAAAAATCCGGTCTTTCATGAGAGAACAAAACACATAGAAGTCGACTGTCGTTTTATTCGAGAGGAGATTTTTAAGAAACAGATTTGTACTCTGTTCGTCACTTCTGACAACGAGTTGGCAGATATCTTCACCAAGCCCGTGTCCGCTTCCTTTTTTCACATTTGCGACAAGCTGGGCATGATCGATATCTATGCTCCAACTTGAGGGGGAGTGTTGCAGTATGGAAGCCGGGCAGTCTGGCGGTTTATCCCAGTGGCTTGTTAGCTGGGCTGTTGCTGTTTGGTATCCGAGTGGTCTGGCGGTTTGTCTTAGGCGACTTGGAGATCGATGGTCTAGTAGTCTCCTGTGGCGGCTTGTTCTCTATGGCGGCTTGTTCTCTCCTTCTGGTGGTTGTCGAGTGGTTAGCCTATTCGTCTAATCGCCCGACCTATTCGGTCTGTTTTTCTATAAAGCCACATATACTTATAATTATTTAGTCTCACATTAGTTATTTGTAATCTCTCTCATCTCCTCCATTCTATAAAAGGGAGGTTATAACTTTGTAATACTCATCTTTTTTTGGATAATAAAATTTGTTACTCCAAATTTTCGGTCAACTTTCTTTTTATTCCAATAGTTAGCATGCGACTTAGGCTGATACTCGTGCGAGGTTGATATACCACCCCACCCCCAGGCCTCTGCCTATATATAGAATGGGTAAGTGAGCCTTTAGTACGCTGTTGAGATTTTTGAATCCTTCTCGCGAGTATTTTGTTCTTGCTCGTGCTTCCTTTCTCACTGCTCTTTCCTTGCTCTTTGTTCCTTGATCTTCTACTCGCTCTTTCTTGCCGAACTCATACTCATTGAAGAAGATGGTTAACGACGATGTCAATACTAGCCAATATACCCATGCAATCAACTTTACCGATTCCATCTTACAAAAGTCTGCTGCTATCGAGTGAGACTTAGATGATTTCTGCAAAAGGCACCTGCCTGAGAAGTATTCGGCCAAGCTCCCCGCCTAGACTGAGTGACTAAACACCTTCCTCGTAGGTGATATCCTCCTGCCCCTCCGCTACTTTGAAGTCGGCCTACGAATTTCTCTATGGCCGGAGTACTGTCAAATTCTGCGGTACTTCGGGATAGTCCCTTCCCAAATCAATCTGAATGGGGGGTGGCAATAATCATGGGATTTATCTGCTTCCTGCAAGAAGAGAATATCATCATTGATCTCTCTGTCTTCAGGAAGATCTTCGCCTTAGCCATGACCGCTGAAGGTGTCATTTTCTTTAATAGCCACATCTACACCTTGGCCAACAAAGTGAACAAGGTTCACCGATGGGCGAGTATCTGGCCGTCGTCGCTAGCGACTTTGAAGGGGTGTCACGCAGAACGCACCAGCCACCAGAAGTCGCCTTCTTGCCACCCATCCTGGAGGGTTCGTGCGAGAAGCTCTTCGAAGCCTTCTGCATCCATCAATTTGACGTCATCCATTAGCGTCTGAACGTTAACTTGATGGACGAGGTCTTCATCGGTGAAGGTACATTTCTTGGCGAGATCTTACTATACTCGCTGATTTGATGTTTGTTGGGTACACTGGAAATTGTGTACAAGATTTGGAGAAGCCTCACTTAACTCAATGATATATATCAATGTGTATTTGATGGGATGTTGAGTTTCAATGTTCAGGTTAAAGAAATGCAGGAAAATTTTCTAAGTACAAGTGTCGACACTTGGGAGGAAAATGTGTCGACACCAGAAGCAAGATTGTGTCGACACACAGGACTTGTGTCGACACACATAAATTCTGTTAGCAGCTGTTGTGTCGACACCTAGGACTTGTGTCGACACACACTCAACTCTAGCTATGTTGAAGACCAGAAGTAGTTGTGTCGAGACACATGACTTGTGTCGACACACACTCAAATAAATTTGTCAACAACAGCTATACTGAGACTAGAAGGCTTGTGTTGACACACAGGACTCTTGTCGACACATACTCAAAGAAATCTGTCAATAGAATCTATGTCAACACCAGAAGCAGTTGTGTCGACACACAGGACTTGTGTCAACACACACTCAAGAAATCTGTCAATACCAGCAATGTCGAGACCAGAAGCAGTTGCGTCGACACACATGACTTGTGTCGACACATCCAACATAAGCTGTGTCGAGAAGTTAAAGAATGAATATGTCGACATATTAGGAGCTGTGTCGACATCATCAAGATTTGTGTCGACACATGGTCTATTTGTGTCGACACATCTGAAGTGTTATGCTGACATTTCTCTGCTATGATAGAAGTTCAAGGAGGATTCAGTTGTCAAGACTGAAGACCTGAAAATTGTCATAAGTAACAAACTAAAACATCTGTCAGAGCTGTCAGAAGGACGTTATAAACTGGATCAGCCGGTAATCTTGGATGGATTCTATATATAGACCTATTCTATCACAATCAGAGGTAATGAAAAAACCAAGAGAGGGGGAACAAGAGACAAAACCAGAAGAAGGCAGATCCTGAAGAGTCTGCTAAAAAAATTCAGATCTGATTCTGAATTCAAGAAGCAAGCTGGATTGAAGATCAACTCCAACTCCAATTGAAGATCAACCTTACTTGGTACAAATTCAAGAAGCTTTGAAGAAGCTAAGACAGGTTAGATCTAATGTATTCAGGTCAATCAAGAACTAATCAAGAAGCTTTCACTCTATTCTCTTTCTGTCAGGGTGAAGATTTTATTATTTTAAACAATTTATTTCCTTGTAAGATCTTATATAGATCTGAGTTGTAAGCCTAAATTTATAAAATCTGAGGTATGGCTGAGAGCCTGAGGTAGGACTTGAAGAAGTCTGAGTTGTAGGCCTGGTGATAAAGGCTGAGGTAGGGCTGTTGCCTGAGATAGGAGTCTTGGGAAGATTCTGTGTTGTTGGACTTGAAGAAGTTTGAGTTGTAGGCCCGGTGATAAAGGCTGAGGTAGGGCTATTGCCTGAGGTAGGAGTCTTGGGAAGATTCTGAGTTGTAGGACTTGAAGAAGTCTGAGCTGTAAGAACCAGTTGGGTTCTGAGTTGTAAGATCTGAGGATCTGAGATAGTGGAAGGAAGTTTGGCCGAATCCAGTTCTCTACTAGATAGGTGAAGGGGGAGAGTGGACATACCCATAAATTTAGGAACCAATATAAACCATTGTGTGTTGTGCTGTGAATTTTCTTTGATTGTTATTCTTTGTACTGTGATAATTATGCTGTGTGTAACTTTGTTAATTGCCTAAGTTGTTAAAAAAGATTAGAACCTATTCACCCCCCCTCTAGGTGTTTAAGCTCATTAAACCAAATCTTTCAAGTGGTATCAGAGGGAGGTTACTCAAATATAAACCTAACAGTCTGAGTAGATCTCCAAGGCAATTAACAGTTAGCCAGAATGGGTTCAAGTGAGAATTAGAAGGAACTTGGATCCATGAAACTTCCTATCTGTAGGAAAGAAAACTTTGGCATATGAAAAGAGTGGGTCAGATTGTTCATGGAGGCATCTGATCTAAGAATTTACATTACAGTTCAAGAAGGTCCTTTCATTCCAATGAACATATCAGTTCTTGATGCAAATCTCAAAACTTCAAAGAGCTATTCTAAAATTACTAAGGAAGAGATCATCATAACAAACTTAGACAAGAGAGCACAAAATATATTTGTGAGTGTTATAGATGATTCTACATTCCAGAATCTGGTATATTGCAAAACCTCCAAGGAGATGTGAGACACTTTGATTGTCTACATGGAGGGAACTGAAGAACTAAGAGAGGATAGAAAGTCCATGTTAAATCAAGAATATGAGAGCTTTAGACAAGCCAAGACTGACATAATAACTGAATGTTACAAGAAATTATTTAGAATTGTAAATGAGCTAATGACCTATGGAACAGTCTTTAGCACATATGAACTGAATGACAAGTTTCTCAGATCACTGACCAAGGATTGAGATACAAAAATATGTGCCATCAGGGAGGTGACAAGGATTGCTGATACACCTCCACCAACCTTGTTTGGAAAACTGTTATCTTATGAGATGCAGCTCACTGCCAAAAAGGAGGAGGAGAAAAGTAATATGTCTGAATATAAAGAAAAGTCAGTAGCCTTCAAGGCTGAAGCCACAAGAAAGGGTAGGAAAAAGTCTCCTTCTCTGTAACATCTCATTTCCAGCTAGACCCCTAAGAGTGGTTTTGTCATGACTAGGCCATGACAAAACCCTAAGAAGCCCAAGAAGACCAAGTGAGCTTAGGCATGAAGGTGGAGATCACCATGCTCTGCAAATAGTAAAATTTTAAACACTAGTTTAGGATGACCATAGGGATTCACCATGACTCCATGACCCCACCACAATATCCCTAAACTATTGGAAGGTCCATTAGAGCCCTAAGGGTCCATTGAAATCAACCCAAAGTGGTCAAATTGACCTAAGACCACCATAGGCCTAAATTGGGCAAGGTTCCCTAACTAAGGGCAATGTGCCCCTAATATGCCCAACCAACCCTACCTAAGTCTTACTAGACCTTAAGTGAGGTCAATGGGTCACCAAGGACTCATTGGGGACAACCCAAGAGGCTAAGTTGACCCAAGTCAACTCTAGCCTCAAAGTGGTCAAAGTGCCCTTACTAAGGATCAAGTGACCTCCAAGGTGCCAAGTCAACCATACCCAACCCTACCTATACCTTAGGGGAAGCCAATGGGTCACCAAGGACCCATTGGGGTCAACCCAAATGGTCAATTTGACCAAGGTCAACTCAATCCTTGAAATATGTCAAATTAGCCCAAATGGGCTAACTCAAGCTCAAGCCCATTTGCCCCACTTGGGCTAACCCCATCCTAATTATTAATAATGATTTTATGGGCTGCCAATAGGCTAGAGAGATGAGTAAATTCGTTCTTAGTAATTAGGAGAGAGAAAATGAGAGTTTCATGTATTTCTAGAGAGAGAAAGTTGCTTAAAGAGAGCCATTAATGGCTTTGGAAGACCAAGGGGCCTCCTTCCTTCATCCCAAAGGCTTGATTGATCTCCCTTGCTGAATTAGGAGAAGTGCAAGGGGTTTTCCAGGCTATGCAAGGCTGGAAAAAATGAACCCAAGCCATGGACGAAATTCCCCTTTATGACCATAAATGGCTTTGAAGCCATGTCCCCCCCTCTCCCCCATTTGGCTCTTTTAAAAGCTTCCCTAGGCCAAGAGAATTAGTTTCCACCATACCACTGAAGAAAACGAGGGAGTTCGCTGTAGCATTGTAGAGCATCGGAAGGCTCCACCGTCGGCCATGGCGCACCACCACCAAACCCGTCTGCAAGCACGGTTAAATGTCCTCCCCTACTCCTTCTATGGATAGATCTTATGAATCAAATAGGAGAGAAATCGGGCTCTAATGAGCCGGATTGTGAGAGAAAAATTTCAGATTTTTCATGGTTTTTATACCACTCGGGTTCGCCGGAAACCGTCCCTCCGGCGGCCGTGCCGCCGCCCGGCGATAGCCCCCACCTCAACGAAGGTGGTGGCGGTGGTGGCCGGACATGGAGGTGGTTGGGTGGCCGGGAAAAAGGGCTGGAATATGCTCCAGTTCGGGCTAATCACAACCCTTGGCTGGAGGAAGAAGATGACCAGGAGGCGTTGGATCTGCTTCAAGATTCGTGCCGGATCATGTTTATTAAATTCTGAAATTTTTGTCCTATTTATTGGACTCTTTTTAAATTAAATATTAAAAATACATAGGCCCTCCTACAGAAAATATGGCCAATATCAAAGTTGTAGCCCATGAAGTCTAGTTTATTATAAAATTTGTTTGAATCCATTTGGGTAAGTGGTGTGGCCACAACACCCATTTTGGTGGGGTCTATACATAGGCTTGACCAGAACTTGATTTGAGTGCCTCCACCAATCCAGCCATCCAAATGACTTAAAATTTTGGATGGGGGTCACTATTACCTATACCTAGATAATATACAAAAATGGGAATTTTTGGAGAACATATTTCTATAGTTTTTGTAATTATTTTATAAACCATGATTAAATTAATTAAGGAGCCTAATTACCTCCAATAGCTCCCAAGTTTTGGTGAGTGGTCCTTGAGGTCAGTATAAGGCTCTGGATAAAATTTCAAATCATTTAGAGATGATTTAGTTTGGAATTTTGCAAACCTTAGCCTTGCCATAATAAGGGTATTTTGGTCAAAGTGCTCTTATTGGTGTTTGAGTGGTCAAATCTCCTCAACAGAGGCTGATACTTTGGCCACTGATTTTATATGGCATGTAACACCCTCTAATGGGATTTGGGGTGGTTTGGGGTAGGGTAGCCCTAGAACCCTAGGGTAGGCTCCTTTTGTGGAGTTTTTTAGGGTATGAAGGTCATGGGGTCAAATGACCTTGGAATGACTTGAGACTTGCTGGAAGGGATTCTAGGGTGTCTATGGTCCTCTGGTTGAAGTTGTATTGAATTTGGAAGCATTTAACCCCCTCAAATCCCTAATCCTAGTTTAGGGCACAACACCTATAGTTGGGTTTAGGCAATCAAAACACCTCACAATAACTTGACATTTGGGCAGGGTATTTCTCTTATAAAAAAAGTCCTAAAATAATTTTGGTGAAATTTTTGGGCTAATAAAATCAGTACTTCCTTAATAACCCTAGTTGTGTCCTTAGGTTTATTTTGCTTGTTATGATATTTTTGTCCACTGAAAAATTATGAAATTTCGTATTTGGAAGTTTTACATCATGATAGATCCCGCTGTGCACAGTTGTTGTGGATACAACATCAACTTGAAGACTATGACATCAAAGTAAGTCGAATTCCATTATATTGCGATTCTACTAGTGCTATATCTATTGCTAGAAATCTTGTTTCATATAGCAGAACTAAGCATATAGAAATAAAATTTCATTTCATCGGAGAACATGTTGAAAAAGAAGACATAAGTCTGGAATTTGTCAACACTAACAAACACATTGCTAATATATTTACAAAACCTCTGGATGAAAGTAAATTCAATAATTTTAAAATTGAATTAGGTATGTTGAATCTAGAATAAGATGTTAGGTCAGCACACAATTTCTCAAGAAATTTTGTCTAAGTTAGAAAGTTTGTGTCGACAGAAGCTAACTGTGTCGACACTCTCAGTAAGTTGTGTCGACAGGAAGAATTTGTGTCGACACAACTCTGTCGAGACCTTGTTTTAGAAGATCATTTGTGTTGACACAGAAAAATCATTGTCGGCACAATTCTGTCGAGACTTAAGTAGACTTTGTCGACACTGACAAAAGTATGTCGACATATAGACATGTCGACTTCAACAAAGTTTTTTCGAGACTTAAGTAGACTTTATCGACACTGGCAAAAGTATGTCAACACATAAACATGTCGACACCTACAAAGTACTGCCGATACCTAGGGCGTCTATGTCGACATATGTCAAATTTTGTCGACTAAGTAAAATCCCTAGTTGGACGCGTCTTTTGACCTACCTTTTTACAAGTACACTATAAATAAGAGAAGACAAAATCTGGCCGACTGTGCTTTCAGAACTCTCGACTCTAGACTTTGTGTCGACGAGAAATTCTCCCGTCGACTCTCTTCTCTCTCTTTCACCAATGGCTCCTCAACAGGAAGACAAGATTAATGAAGGATATGAACTAATACGCAAGGCGTTAGAGACTGCCTCGCCAGAAATCAAGGGCGTGATAACCCTAATCATAGAAAGTGGATTGGAATACTTGGTCTCTGAACCTTCAAGAATATGGAAGAAAGAAGTTCTTGAATTTTACTCTTCCGCAACAATGGACTCTCAAGAAAAGAAGATAAAGTCCTCTGTTAATGGAACCAAAGTGAAACTCTCATCAAAGACTATAAGAAAGTCACTTCAACTACCCAAGATTAAAGAAGAAGATGATATCACATCCTCCATGATAAGGTACGCACTCCAATGGTGTGTGCTGGATCCCAATACCAAGATTGGATCTTCACTAACCAGGAAGGGAAAGAATTCCCAGGGTAAGTTTCTATCTGAGATAATGAGCAAAGTTATTCTCTGCAAAACAGGAAGACATGATAGGATCTCTGCCTACATGTTCAAACTCATGACCAGAGTTATTTTCAAAGTTAAAATAGACTGGTTAGCTGTAATTTTTGACAAGATCAAAGAAAATGCCAAGAAGTCTAATCTGGGTAGGATTTTGAGCTTGTATTTTGCTTCCATCATCCCAGATATGATGAATCAAACTTAGGAACTAAGATAAATCACATGAGAAGGATGGATTTGAGAATACTATCCAGATGGGATGGAGTTTTGACCAAAGATGTTTCTACTCCACAAAAACCAGTGAAGAAGGATAAGAAAAAGAAACCTACCACCCAGGAAGCATAATCTTCTAGTGATTCTGAAGAACAAGTTGTCTTCAGCTCAGATGAAGAACAACAAAGAAAATCACCTATACCACAACCAGATAAGGAAGCTCAAGCCCAAGAGGAGAGCATTAAACTACCAGAGAACCAGATGGTCTCCACTCCAGGGGGAGACAACACACAGATTATAAATGTTCAAGAACCTGAACAATCACAACTGCCTGCCCAAGGGGGAGGTATTGCTGAAGTTACACTAGAGAGTGAGAATGCAACTGATACTGTTATGGACATAGTATCAGAAATCAATAATACTGCAACTGTTATTACTAAGAATGTAGCACACGATGTGCATGTGTCAGACCAAGATCAGGCAGAGCAACTCCACTCCTCTAGTTTGGAGAAAATCCTTAAAAGGGACCTTGATATCCAAGGAGAACCCATCTGTTGAAAAAGAGAACATTATCCCTCCTATTCAGATGTAGCAGGAGGTAACTATGGAAGAATTATTTCCTGATTTACAAGGAGCTCAAACTGAGGGGGAGCTGCCAAGGACTGAGGGAGAGATGCCACTGCATGCCTCTAGTACTAAGGAAATTATGGATATACAAAGTTCATCAAATTCTTCTTCTGATGAAGAAGCTTCCAAGGCTAAGAAAAGGAAGCTGGTGGCTCTCAGGAAAAGAAGCACATGACATAAGAAAGCCTTACAAACTGTCCCTCAAACATCTGCTCTAGGAATAGACTTCCGTTCACTTTTGATGAAACTGCAAGTGAAAATGGATGAACAAAGACTGGCTCTAGAGAAGTATGTGGATGAGTCTCACAAAGAATTATAGTTACAGTTGGCCCAAGATATCAAATCTATCAGATTTGAAGTGAATCAGAATAAAAAAGAGATGACAGATTACTTCCATAAGGGAGGTAATGTTGTAGTACACTTGGCTGAGCAACAAAAACTGATAAAGATTGAAGCTGCTGACATAGCAGAAAAGCAAGGATATATTCTAAAAAATTAACTCAGAATGAATGAAAATCTCAAGGACTCGCATAATGAAATTCTCATAAAACTAGGAGGTATTGCTACTGATTTGAAAGCTACAGTATCCGAGCAAATACAAGAAGATTTAGCTGTTGTTCAAACAGCAATTCAGGCATCCCAAAAGACTATTTTTGATCAACTGGAGAAATTCAGGCTGTACTACAAAGAGGGAATAGACTATCTGGCTTCTTAAGTAAGGTTTCAGAAGAATGATCTAAGAGATCATGTGGCAAGAGAAGTCATAAAGGGGGAGAGAGTGTTAGTCAAAGCCAGCTCTGATCATGCTAAATGGGTATCTAATACCATCAGAGCTACTCTTGAATATCCACCCCTTTGTGATGAAGATAACACTGCTGAATCTGGTATCAACCTGCTCACAATGAAGGGGTTTAGCAGGAAGTTGCATAAGTCATCTATCCTCGATCAGATTTTGAAGTAGTACAGTAGGAAGTACACAAATGTATAACCCTCTACAGGAGGCACATAATGTCATTATTGAAAAAGTTGAAATGTTTGAAGCTGCTAAGGATGCTCAAAAAGAGGCTCAACTTTCTAAGAAAAGATTCAGCGAACAGATAGAATTAAAGCCTGATTTTGAGCAATGGAGTCAAACCTCCAGAAATATCATTCTTACTGCCTGGAAAGCCGTGAAGAACAATATGCATGATAGAGGCAAATGGTACTCTGAATAAGAATGGAGTAAGTATCAGGGAAGGCAAGATGCCATACATTAGTTCAGAAGGGATATCAAAGCTGAGAAGTTACCTGCTAACTCTGTGGAGCCTAGCAAGTACTTTCAAAAGCCTTATCATTACTTTGAAAGGCAGAAGATCAAGGCAGAAGAGCTCAAAAAGAAAGATCTGAAAGGGAAGAAGCCAGCCGATGACACAGAATCCAAAATACAAGCTAAGATTCATCCTGATAAAGGAATAGTTATCAAGGAGCCTGATCAATCTTAGGGATAGATAGACTAGACTTAGAACTATGTAAATTTTGTTCTAAACAATCTTGTAAATCAAACACTTATTCCTGATAAATGAATTTTATCATATTTTATGATGATATTAAATGTTATTTGTGTTTATAAGTTACCCTGCCTGTGAAATGATTATATACATCTTGTTCTTTATTTTATTATAAGTGGTGTATATCATTGACGAAGGGTTATGACTTCTCCAAATAGGGGGAGATTGCTTGGTACACTGGAAACTGTATACCAGATTTGGAGAAGCCTCACTTAACTCAATGATATACATCAATGCATATTTGATAGGATGTTGATTTTAAATGTGCAGGTTAAAGAAATGCAGGAAAATTTTCTAAGTACAAGTGTCGACACTTGTGAGGGAAATGTGTCGACACCAGAAGCAAGATTGTGTTGACACACAGGACTTGTGTCGACACACAGAAATTCTATCAGCAGCAGTTTTGTCGACACCTGGGACTTGTGTTGACACACACTGAACTCTAGCTATGTTAAAGACCAGAAGTAGTTGTGTTGACACACAGTACTTGTGTCGACACACACTCAAAGAAATCTGTCAACAATAGCTATATTGAGACTGGAAGGCTTATGTCGACACACAGGACTTGTGTCGACACATACTCAAAGAAATCTGTCAACAGAAGCTGTGTCAACACCAGAAGCAGTTGTGTCGACACACAGGACTTGTGTCGACACACACTCAAGAAATCTATCAATACCAGCAATATTGAGACCAGAAGCAGGTGTGTCGACACACAGGACTTGTGTCGACACATCCAATAGAAGCTGTGTCGAGAAGTTAAAGAATGTCTGTGTCGACATATTAAGAGCTGTGTCGACATCATCAAGGCTTGTGTCAACACATGGTCTATTTGTGTCGACACATCTGAAGTATTATGCTGACAGTTCTCTGCTATGATAGAAGTTCAAGGAGGAGTCAGTTGTCAAGACTGAAGACCTGACAACTATCATAAGTAGCAAAGCTGACACATCTGTCAGAGCTATCAGAAGGACGTTATAAACTGGATCAGCTGGTAACCTTGGATGGATTCTATATATTGACCTATTCTATCACAATCAGAGGTAATGACAAAAACCAAGAGAGGGGGAACAAGAGACAAACCTAGAAGAAGGCAGATCCTGAAGAGTCTGCTAGAAAAATTCAGATCTGATTCTGAATTCAAAAAGGAAGCTGGATTAAAGATCAACTCCAACTCCAATTGAAGATCAACCTTACTTGGTACAAATTCAAGAAGCTTTGAAGAAGCTAAGACAGGTTGGATCTAAAGTATTCAGTTTAATCAAGAACTGATCAAGAAGCTTTCACTCTATTCTCTTTCTATCAGGGTGAAGATTTTATTATTTTAAATAATTTATTTCCTTGCAAGATCTTATATAGATCTGAGTTGTAAGCCTAAATTTATAAAGGCTGAGGTAGGGCTGAGAGCCTGAGGTAGGACTTGAAGAAGTCTGAGTTGTAGGCATGGTGATAAAGGCCGAGGTAGGGTTGTTGCCTGAGATAGGAGTCTTGGGAAGATTCTGAGTTGTAGGAATTGAAGAAGTCTGAGTTCTAGGCCGGGTGATAAAAGCTGAGGTAGGGTTATTGCCTGAGGTAGGATTCTTGGGAAGATTCTGAGTTGTAGGACTTGAAGAAGTCTGAGTTGTAGGAACCAGTTGGGTTCTCAGTTGTAAGATCTGAGAATCTGAGATAGTGGAAGGAAGTTTGGCCGAATCCAGTTCTCTACTGGATAGGTGAAGGGGGAGAGTGGACGTACCCATAAATTGGGGAACCACTATAAACCATTGTGTACTGTGTTGTGAATTTTCTGTGATTGTTATTCTTTATACTGTTATAATTGTGTTGTGTGTAACTTTGTTAATTGCCTAAGTTATTAAAAAAGATTAGAACCTATTCACTCCCCCCTCTAGGTGTTTAGGCTCTTTAAAGCAAAACTTTCAATGTTGATCATTGCCGCGACTTTACTAACTATTCTATCACATCTACAGCTACTCGCGTTCTTCACGAGAACCACTTTCTCTGGCAAAGGAAGTTGCATAGTCACACTAGGATTCAGAGAACTCGCCTGCTGACATTGAGGAGATCCTGCCTCCCATGGGTTCTAAGGGACAGTCATGAGCTGGTGACAAGGAGGACTCCTCGTAGAAGAAGCTGGACAAGGGGAAGGAGAAAGTCAAGTCCCCTAACCACGCGAGGAAGCATGCGAGGATCTCCCACGAACTCTTCGATGGGAGGGAGTCGTCGGTTGATGTCAGGGCGCCATACTTCCACCTGAACTACAACCTCAGGCGTGACAATAAGGACGCCTCCAGATGCCCGCTGGTGTCCTGGGCGGAGGGCGAACACATGGTGACTCTGAGAACCAACTTGCCTGACTAGTCGGAAGACCGGGAGGATAATGGGGAGGCTTATAATGTCTCATTCACGCTCTATGGTCAAGACGATGTCGAGTCCATACTGGATATCAATGCAGAGGTGTTGGCCCATTAGACAGCTCGCGCACTCCTGCGAGCTACCGAGTTGGGCCATCATACTTGGTGGAGGCTCCTTGAGTTGTAGGAGGCGCTAAAGATCATTTTGTAGAAGGTGATTGACCTGGGGATGTAATCAGTCCGGTGGAAGGACTATGTGGTAGCTTGTACTTCTTTGTGTGACTTAGTCGCCACTTTACTTGAATCCTCTGACTGTTTATTGTTTGATACTCGTAGGCTGCCGAGATCGAGACGGCAAAGAAAATCTCTGAGCTCGAGCAAGAGCTCGCTAATATGAAGACCGAGCTGGAGATCGCCCAAATTCGGGTTATGGAGTTAGAGACTCGCCCGGTGGTCGCTGAAGATCGCCCCAGACCCACAAATACTCGCCCAATTGAGTAACAACTAGAGGTGAGTCCTCACGGGATGGGCAGAAGATCTTCCTCCACTGGGATGAGATGTTTGCTATTCGCTGCCGGATTGCGTGAGCAAAAGGAGACGCCTTTCTAACCAAGGTGCGGATCGATGACTTCCTTGGCCTAGAGACCGACCACCTGACGATTGCAGACCTCATCCCTAGCATGCTCATCGAGGAGTCCAATTTGCCTGATCGCGTCTTGTCCTCTGCTTCTGATTCCAGCGACGAGGACAATAACAATAGAGAGAGCAACGATAACAATGACGACGATAAGGATGACAATGATGATGTTGGCGATGAGGATGACATTGTCATCAAAGATGAGGAGTACAAACCTGATATTGGTGATGACGAGTCCTAGTTGGTCGGCGACCTTCTGCGTCTAAACATGTATAGATTGAAATTTGGAACATAAAATTTTTTGTAATACTCGCCGTATAATACAAGTTTTTTTCTGTATTATTTTCATTCTTGCTTTTCCATTCGCATACTCACTTATTGATGATTCTCGTTAGGCTCATAGACGCGGAGAGGTTGAGTGCTCGTTGTGCACGATCTTGCTTGGTGATAATACTTGCCAGGCTCATAGGCGTGGAGAGGTTGAGTGCTCGTTGTGCATGATCTTTGCTTGCATATTAGCTCGTATGAAATTGTGCAACGTTTCTCGCACCTGCATAGTCACACACATATTCTCGCACGTTATTGATCGCACCTATATGATCGCAATTGCATGCTCGTACGTCGCAACTTGTACCTGTATGGTCCCAGTCGCATGCTCGCATGTCGCTGCTCATACCTGGTGTGGAGAGAAGGTTGATGCATCATAGGAACCAATCTCAACTGAGTTGGATAATATAGTCCACACCTAGCAGGAGACGGGCTCAACTGGAGGTGGAGAAGAGAGTCGACAGCTTACATGGGCCGAGCTTAACTTGAGGTGGAGAGAGTCGACATCTCACAGGAGCCAAGCTCAATTGGAGGTGGAGAGGGTCAACAACTCACAGGAGCTGAGCTTAACTAGAGGTGGAGAGAAGGTCGATTCGGGGGGCAAGTAGTCAGCATGTAGGAGGGAAGCTCGTACAGGGGCCTGTACTATGACAACAACACACTCGAGGAATTTATCTCACCCGGGTGGCTAGTAGCTGATATATAGGAGAGGAGCTCATGCAGGGACTCAGACTATGACAACTCCATGACTCGAGGACTTCTATTATTGTTGAGGTCACTTGCCCTATTACTTAAGAGATTGCCAAAGAATTAGATGTATCAACTTCTTTGATGACGAAGGAAATTTCTAAGGAGATGACGATCTTCTCTTTGTCAAGTTGGGAGGTTGGCATCCAGACATATTCTTGATAGTTCCTCCAGTCGAATGAGAAGTTCGATCGGGTAGGTAGCTAGGCCAACATACACGGGGGGATGATCCAGATCGTCAATGCAGGGGCTTGGTCTTACAAGAATGCTTTTAAGACCAGACATACCGTCCCATCATTCGTTCTAGGCTTTATAGGAGAATCAGGCCGGAGGCTCATTTCCTAACTCAATCATGGAGATTGTTGTCTGCTCACTTCTATGGAGTCCCTCTCTTCCACCTGCCTACGATGGTCAGGGTACAAGCGAAGGGAAATGGCTCTCGGGGGATCCTATAGGACGCACACGCTCGATGCCACCATCCTACAACGGATTTAAACCTTCCAGAGCTTCTTTGCCCAACTATTTCCAAAAGTATGGTGAGTTATCCCATCTTGGCAATGATAGATATGCATCCTGCTTTGCAAGGCAAACAGTCGCTAAGAGCGGGTCTTTTAGTCTTCTCAAAGACCAATGACGCCTTTACACGAGGTATCACTTTGTGAAGTTGATCCTTCATCGAATTTAGTAGATTAACGTACATACCTGTTCCTGATAGTTCCTCCCGTCAAAGAAGAGAAATAATTGAGGGTAGCTAGGCCGACATACACGGAGGGAGATGATCTCGACCATCAATGCAGGGGCTTGATCTTACAAGGATGCTTAAATCCCGACACATCATCGCATCGTCCTCCCTGGGCTTTTTAAGAGGATCAGATCGGATGCATGTTTTCCAAACTGATCATGGAGATTGACTTCACTGCTTCTAGCTATGTTGAGACGATTAGAACAAAGAAGACAACTCGCATCCACCTGAGCTTCCGGGGCGAGCACTTTTATAAATAATGTATAAACAATCTTATAGAAAAACTGTCATTACATATTACCTTTGGGGATATAACCTTTTCAGGTCGTCCCCGCTCTAGGTGCTTCCCAGCAGCTCTCCTTCTTAATTTTGTAGGTGATAGCCTCCATTGGCTAGATACTCTTGGATGATGAAGGGTCCTTCCTAATTTGGATTCAGCTTGCAAACGACAACTTCCCTTCCCGCTACGTCCACCTTCTTCATGACGAGGTCTCTTGCAAGGAAGTTCTTGAGGCGAACATTTTTGTCGAAGTGCTTTTTCATTCGCCTCTTGATCTCCTTTTGGCGAATGGAGGCTAGGTCACGAAGCTCCTCGATGTAATCCAGAAAAAGCTTCTAAGCATCTTCATTCTCTAGGCACCATTCTTCACTACCTTCTCTTTCCACCACAACTCTCGGGCTCTGAACCTCGAATTCCACTAAGATGAGGGCCTCAGACCCGTGGGACAACTTGAAAGGTGTTTCCCCCGTATCTGAGTTAGGAGTTGTTCCCAGAGATAATAGGACTGAGGGAAGTTGCTCGGCCCAGTTCCCCTTCAAGTTGGTGACCTTCTTTTTCAAGAGGGTGATGATCAGCTTGTTGGCGGCTTCCACTTGTCCGTTGCTCCGAGGATGATGTACAAAGGGGAATCGAAGATTCGTCCCTAGCTGCTTGCAGAATTCCTCCAGCTCCAGGCTAGCAAATTGTGGGTTGTTGTGGGTGATGATGGCGAGAGGGATCCCAAACCTACAGGCAATCTCTCCCTAGATGAAGTTCATCACGATCTGAGACGTGGTCTTGACAAGAGCTTTAGCCTCGATCCACTTGGATAAATAGTCAATCATGATGAGAACAAACTTCCTCTGACCGCTGACTTAGGGGAAAGGGCCTATCAAATCCATTCCCCAGATGGCGAAAGGCCGCCGAGCAGTGATCGATCGAATTTGTTGAGCTGGCTGCAACTGAAGAGGTTCGAAGAGTTGACACTTCATACACTTCTTTGAGAAGGCTTCTGCACCATTTCGAATGGTAGGCCAGAAATAATTGTGCCTCAGAATCCTTTGCTCAAGGGTATGAGTTCCAGAGTGGCTACCACACTCTCCTAAATGAATTTCCACAAGCACTCGAGGGATTTCTATTTCTGACAGACATCTAGCTAGAGGGCCCAAAATGGTTTTGTGGTACAGTTCCCATTCATGCAACAGATAGTAACCAACTTTTTATCAAAACTTCCTCTAGTCTCCCTTCCTGGCAGGAAGATGGCCTGTCGTTAAGAATGTAATGAATAGGTCCTTCCAAGAAGCCCTTCACTCTATATCCATCATCTCCCCTTCCTCGATGGACGGCCGAAATAACTCTGTAACTGTTCCTCCAGCCTTGGGTCGTACTTGGCGAGATAGTTTGCCTCTGATTTCTCCTCTCGACTCTATATATCCCATCAAACCTTTAACCTTTGTCAAGTATCTCTACAGGACGAGGGAACGTAGCTTTAACTCTCCCCTAATTTGTGATGCAACCACCATTGAGTCAGTGAAGGTCTTAAGATCCTGAATTCCTCACTCCTTGGCAAGATGCAAGCCTGCTACCATGGCTTCGTACTTTGTCTGGTTGTTCCTGACGGGGAAGAGGATCTCGACTGCTTGCTCGATCCTAGTTCCTTGGTGGCTCGCCAACAAAACTCCTGCTCCTATGTAATTCTCTCTTGAAGATCTGTCCATGAATATCTTCCACGAGACTGGACTAGAAAAGCCTTCGTCTCCTCCCGCCTTAGCAAAGAAGTTTGCTAGAAAGTCCGCTACTACCTGAGCCTTGATCGTCAATCTTGGTGAATGGGAAATGTCAAACTCGCCGAGCTTTATCTCCCATTTTACCAACCTTCTTGAATGCTCCACTCCATCCATGATACTTTATAGTGGATGATCTGAGACAACCTTGATGGAGTGAGCTTGAAAATATGGGTAGCGTCTCCGAGCCGAAACTACCAAGACGAAAACTAGCATCTCTAGGATAGGATACTTTTGCCTCTGCTTGTCTCAACACTCTACTCGCATAGTAGATGGGGATTTGTTTCTTCCCTTATTCTCTGACGAGCACAAAGCTGTCTGCCTTCATCCCCACTCCTAAATAGAGGAGATCTTCGCCTTCATTTGGGCCTTGGAGTAGAGGAGCTTGAGTTAGCTGTTACTTGAGCTTTCCAAAAGACTCCTCACACTCTGCGGTCCACTCAAACTTATGGTTGCCTTTGTGAGTTTTGAAAAATGGAGATCACTTCTCTACTGCCTCAAAAAGGAAGCGGCTAAGACCTGCCAACCTTCCTATCAGCCTCTAGAATTCTTTAGAATTCTTCAGGGATGCCATCTCTAGAATGGCCTTTACTTTGTCGAGGTTAGATACACCCCTTCAGAGTGAAGAGGTTACCTAAGAACTTTCCCTCTCTTTCTTTGAAGATGCACTTTGTCGGGTAGAGCCGCATCTTGTACTTCGCAGAGTTGCGAAGGTATCCACCAGATCATTAGTGTGCTCTGTGATGCTCCTACTCTTGACCAGGAGGTCATTCACATACATTTCTAGATTCTGCCATTTTTCTCTTTGAAGACTCTATCCAACATTTTTTGGTAGGTCGTGCCTGCATTCTTAAGCCCAAAGGGCATCATCTTGTAGCTATAGTAGCGATCGCTAGTGATGAAGGAGACGTCGAGGCAGTCAGGGGATGTATCTGGATCTGGTTATACCATGAAAAAGTATCAGGGAAACTCAACACAGAAAACCCAATGAATGAATCAACC
Organism: Platanthera zijinensis; assembly: GCA_039513925.1. NCBI lineage: Eukaryota > Viridiplantae > Streptophyta > Magnoliopsida > Asparagales > Orchidaceae > Platanthera > Platanthera zijinensis. The sequence continues at coordinate 9,671,146 of CM077082.1, read as the reverse complement.
AGCGTGTCAATTTGAGTCAAGGGGTAGCAGTCTTTCGGGCAAGCTTTATTCAATATTGAAAAGTCTATACATAGTCTCCAACCCCCTCCGACTTTCTTAACCCTTACAATATTGGAGATCCAGCCAGGATACTAGATCTCTGAAATAAAACCTGTCTCTATCAACTTATTCACTTCTTCCCGGATCGGTTCAACAAACACGTCATCACTTTTCCTCTACTTCTAACGGACGAGGGAAACTTTGGGATCCAGGTTGAGGCGATATCAGACAACCTCTGTATCAATTTCTAGCATCTCCGTGGCACTCCAAGAAAAAATGTCCACATTCTCTTGCAGGCATGCAACCATCTCCATCTTCCCTTCCAGTGTTAGGGATCCTCTAATATTTAATAGCCCTGGCTCTCCTCTTCTGGAGATCACCTCCAGCTCTTCCAGCTCCTCAGCAGCTCTCAACCCTTCTTTCTTCTCCAGAACCTTCTCCAGCCTCTCTATCTCCTTCATCCAATTGATGGTGGTGATGACGTTCAGATAGCACTCTCTGGCAACCTTTGGATTGTATCTGACCGCACTTGGACATTCCCCATGCAGTACTTCAGGCACTGATGGTACAACGAAAAAACCACCTTGAATTAATTGATGAGGGGTCTCCCGAAGATGGCATTGTAGTAGTTGGTGCGTTGATGATGACAAACTTGCATCAGATCGAGGTACCACCAAGGGTTACAAGAAGATCCGCTCCTCCCTCCACCTCTTTCTTTTCTCCAGAGAAACCAAAGAGGGGTCCATCCATAGTTAGGATGCTGGATGCTTCAACCTGTAGCTCGTCGAAGGTCCTCTTGAAAATTAAGTTCACTGAACTCCCGTCGTCTGCTAGAATTTGGTCAGCTGTGAAGTCCTCGATCGAGGCTTGGATTAAGAGGGCATCATTAAAGGGGTTCTCATTCCCCAATATATCCTCCTCGGATAAAGTGATCTCCTTCAACGATGGCGGTGCATGAGAGGCCGAAGCGACGCTCTTGCGGTAAATCTAGTGGAGACTCCCCTTGCAGGAAGCTCCAAGATCGGATCCTCCATTGATTACTCCTACCTTCCCACCTTCTGGGTCGTGAACCACATTCCCGTGACCTCCCAAGTCGACTCGGTCCTCGTTCCTCCTCCTCCCCGGAACTTGGAATGCTACCGGTCCTACTGGAACTTCCTGCCTAGGATGCTCCCTCTATGACGCTCCTGCTTCTAACCTCCTCCTTGTCTCCCAAAAGTCTGGGCATTCCATAGTCTCATTCCCCTCTACTCGATGTATATCGCAAAAAATGGGAATATACACCACCTGGTTCCTCACCGACTGAACCCTCTTGTGACGCTTATTACCTTATTGGACAATGATCATCGTCTCTTCCTGCGCTCTTCCTTGCCTTCTCCCCTGCTAGTGGTCGTTCCTCCTCTCCTGATTTTGGAATTGGAGCCTTCCTAGTGGCCTCCAAAGGGGCCGATTAACGGGATATTGAAATCATCGTGCTTCATCTCTTCTCTCCAGAGCCGCTACAGGTCTCCTCTCTTCTTTAATGCAAGGCCTCTCCTGCCTCCTCTGCTCTTCCGCCCTCCCGGGCTCTTCCCTTCTCCCCAACTCTTCTCTTCTTCGCTCTCCCTGCCACTTTAGCACTACTCCGACCCACACCTCCGAAGGTCCTCCTCTTCCTTGCTTCCCAGGCTATCCCCCTCCAGCCTTACTAAGAAGTCTGGATTTTTCTCTTCTCCATGCACTAATATGTTTTCCCTCTCGATCATCTACTCAAAAGATCTTGAAGGCATGGACCCAATCTACAAGCTGAAGAGGCCCTGCTTCAGGCCAAACTTTAGAGCCAGCATTAGGGTGAAGCCATCCACTTCCTCGACTTCTAGAACCTCTTCTTGAAAACGATCGATGTAGTGGTCGAGACTCTCGTGCTGCCCATGTACGATTTTGAAGAGAGTGGTTGCCTCTTTCTTTCTTTTATTGGACGTAACGAACCTTGCCATTAGGCCCCAATGCAGATCTTCAAAGCAGTAGATGGAACCTTCAGGCAACTGGTAAAACAAGTCTCTCGCATTCCCTTTGAAGGTAATAGAGAAGAACGTGCACTTGAAAACATCAGTCATGTTGCGGATTGACACCACGTCCTCGAACCATTGGAGATATCTGATCGAATCATCTCTTCCAGAGTAGTAGTTCAAAACGAGCTCTCTAAAGCCTTCAAGAACTGGGGCCACTAGGATCTCGTCACAGAAGGGGCTCCTCCCTCCATGGCGATGGGGAGTTGCATACTCGCGAGTATCTTTATCATACTCGCTCCCTGGTGAGTATCACGACATCACGCCAGTTGTTCCTGAAAGACTTATTTCAAGAGCCTAGACACCTAAAGGGGAGGTGGTGAATAGGTTCTAATTTTCTTTAATAATTTAGGCAATTAACTAGTTCTTTACTTAGCGCAGAAATTACAAAACACAGGACAGAAAACACAGCACAACATACACCAGATTTATAGTGGTTCCCCAAGGTATGGGTACATCCACTTTCCCCCTTCGCCTATCCAGTGGAGAACTGGATTCAGCCTAACTTCCTTCCACTAGCTCAGATCCATAGATCTTACAACTCAGAACCAGATTGGTTCCTACAGCTCAGACTTATACAAGTCTTACCTCAGATTCTTCCCAAGAATCCTACCTCAGGCCACAACCCTACCACAGCCTTTATCACTAGGTACATCTATTGTAGCGGTTATGGTTTTCAATGGTAGCGATTATTTCATTTTACAACAACAGTTACAATACTTTACGGTAGCGTTTATGCTTGTATTTGACAACATTTATGATTTTCTATGGTAGCAGTTATCCGCATATATAACAATGATTTTTATTTTCAATGACAACAATTATGATGATCAATACAAGCAGTCTGAGAACGGACTCAAAATTCAATAATATTCAATTTAGAGGCAAGAGTGGACCCAAAATTCAATTACAAAAGTGATTTCACAACCAAGAGTTAAAATTTCCAATATGATTACAAATGTGATTATCAATGTCATTCCCAAGACATAATTCAATTACATCTCAAACACTCAAATGTCATTCCCAAACCAAGAGTTAAAATTTCAAATGAAAAATAATCCAATTAGCTATATATTATCAGCAACCAGATGACAATTTTTTTTTAACTTTCCTCCTCAATCCATACATCTCAAACACTCAAATTGGTAACAGAATCAACAAAATAAGAAATTTGATGCTCATCGTCCGTCAATTTTTCCACAAAGTTTGTGGTCGGAGACCTCAACGCAACACCTCCAAGTTATTCTTTTGAATACTTCTAGTAGATCACGGTAAGCTTGCCATCTTGCGCAGAAGAATGAAATCTTACTATAAGCTCAGCGCACTCCCTGCACTATAATCAGGATTGTTAATTACAAACATGTCGCCTTACCGCCGAAAAATTCAACAATAAATACCACCAAACACAAGAGTTTCATACCTCAGCTGCAGCTCCGAAAAACCAGTGTGATACTGCAAATTTTTGGTCCACGGTGGAGTCTTATTCAGAGTGCAGTGTATATACCAAAGGTACTGGCTGCAAACAGCAACACCAATAATGCATGCCAAAGGTAATGGCTGATCCTGCACATGAATTCCAAACTAATTAAGATCTAATGAACCAATCCATCCATTCACATATCCATGTTCTATTAAATAATCACAAATACCAAATTTGCAAACTTTAGATAACATTTTGCTCTTTTACCATTAATGTTAGGACAATTGTAGATTTCATGTCCTTCTGTATTGAACTCAATCATGTTGAGCCCCTTGCCTAGTATTAAATTTGAAAACACAACTCATAAAATCACTTCCAGATAACTCAATCTTCAGTCGCCTGAAAACTTTCCATGATATTTGCAGTAACAATTAACTACAACCTAATTTCAAAAACACTAGAAGCATAAAAATGAATCGCAGAAGAATTTCTAGGTTAATAGATCCACTAGCAAAGCTGAAACATGCCAGAAGAATGGAAAAAAGAAAATGAAGGAGAAAAGGATCTTACCTGCGAATCCCATCCAAGAACACCAATCTGCTTAATTCCCTTGAACGCATCCGACAATAAACCAAACAGATCTCTTCCTCTAACAATAAACTGAAACCAAGAGAAATCTGAATAAGGCAAACAGCGTAGAGAAGCATTAGTGTGAAAATAAATAAATAAAGTGCAACTAAAAACCTCTTCATGTCAATTTCAAAAAAATTAAACAAACAATGCTTACTTTTTCTTCTTAAACGCTAGGGCTTATGAGCAAACAAGACACTAACTAGGCAACTAACGAATTAAACCACATTAAATTAAACTGAAAATTAAAACATACCTTTCAAAACCAGTATAAGCACAATTTCAAAAGGAGTGAAACCAAGCTGGCTATCTTTTTCGAAAATCCAAACGAACTCTGAAATCAATACAAGCTATTGATTCATAAGAAGCTCACAGTAATTAACCCTGCATAACAATTATAAATTTTGTGGGTTTGTCGGTACATACATGAAACTTCAAACATATTGTAACTATGAAATCCATCAAAGGAAATAAAATGATTTATGTTAAATAAACTTGTAGAAAGTCTAACTTACATCATATTTGGCATATAACTATTCTTTAGTACAGAGACATGCTAAAGGACTGATTAATAACAGGTTGAAAACTTTCTTCCAATGAACATTAGCTCATCTATTGACCCCGGGGGTCAATGGCTTTGCATTGAGATTTAGAGGGCATTGTCTTCCAAGGTTTGGCAGAGGCGAATTAGCAACAACATTCTTTGAAGCATTTCGACAAACATTTGGCGGGCAGTTTGAAGTTGCATTTCGACAAACATCAAGCGGGCAGCTTGAGGCATCTTTGATCTGGATCTACTTTGCATTCAGACCAGTATCCACAACATTCACAATAACTTTGGAAGAAGATGAATGGGAGGAACTAGAGAGTATCTGAATGATCTTCATCAAATACATTGTTAGAGGTCTTCGCATCGCAGTCTGATTCAGGGGAAACATGCACCGATTTCTTAGGGTTGTCGACCTGCTTTCGGCCCTTGGCATTTTCCCCCATCCGAACTGCACTCCCAAGGGCACCAGCACGAGAATACCTCCATAAGGAAGAACTGCTGTTATAAATCACAGCAATGGCAAAAGAAACCTTACCCAATCAGCCACACACCACGTCAACCATCACTGAATGCTTATGCAGGTTTTCGCGGGCAAAGCGCAAACAATATCGAACCGCCCCAACCCTTTGTAACATTTGGTGAAAAATTCAAACGTGGGTCCGCCCCTGCGGCTCTGGCTGCAGCCACATCACTACAAATCCACGCGAGAATATTTCTCGTGGATCTGGATGATAAGGCGGTGGAGGAGGAGAAACTCAGACTGGAAATTAGGGCTCTGCCGGTGTCCTCCGGGAGCAGAGCGGGGCGCAGCGGCGCGTGAGGGTTTGGCGTGAGGGTTTCGTTGAAACGAAAGCAGCAGGTTTTTTTTTTGAAGCGGGATTTTTTATTTGTTTTCGCCGATCACGGCCCAAGTGGCGGAATGCTTACATAGAAATATAGTTTGGATCCAACGGTGGAGATTGATCCAACGACAGAAGTGGCGGAATGCTATTGCCTATTGGTAGCGTTTTTGTAATCATGATAAAATAACTGATCTTGCAGGTATGATAGGTTATAGTAGCGGTTATCTATCTACAGTTGCGGTTCTAAACGCTACCATATATATCTTTTGGTAGCGTTTACTTAACCGCCACAAATTAAGCGCTATCATATGCATGATTAGCGCTGATATCGAGTCGAGTTCGAGCGATTTTGGCTCGTCTCGAAATCGAAATTTTCGACTCGAACTCGGCTCGAAATCGAAATTGATTTCGAGTCGAGCCGGCTCGACTCGAAATTGCTCGACTCCGAGTCGGCTCGAAATCGAATCGAGCCGGCTCGAAATCGATCGAGCCGGCTCGAAATCGAATCGAGTCGGCTCGAAATTTAGCAATTTTTCGTTTTATTCCTAGTTTGCTCAAAATAAAATTGGTCAACCTATAAATTTAGCAAATGAAACACTTAAAGCCTTCATTCTTTTTATTTATGTTTAAATTTTGTTATTTTTAATCTTAAAATAAGAATATAGTAATAAATACATAATTTTTTTAATTAATTCGAGTTGATTCGAATCATATTTCGAGTGATTTAGGGCTGGCTCGAAATCGACTCGAAATCAGATTCAAGTCAAATTGAATCGACTCAAATTGAGTCGAATCAATTTTAACCGATTCCGATTCGGCTCAATTTTCGAACGATTTTCGAGCAATTTTCGAGTTTCGAATAATATGCTCAGCCCTATGCATGATATGGTGTAGTGATAAGACTTGCAGTCTGCTCTGGATTTGCCTTCTTAAAGGTTTCTGAAGGATCAAGCGCATAAAGCGCATACCCAACTGCATCAAAAGCCCGGACTTTTGGAGAGAGCGCTACTTAATTTTTTATATAAGTAGCAGAGCGCCACGGGTCAAGTGAAGGAACGCCGGACCCAACAATCCCCCCCGGAGTCCAGCACAAACCGTCGGCTCAGAGGTGGGGTTACCACATGGCCCACACGGCTCAGAGGTGGGGTTACCACATGTCCACAGTTGTCTGACCCACCGGACCCACACAGGTAGAAGGGAAAAATCAGGATTTAATAGCGCCCCCCCGGTCTTGAACCCGTGACCTCCTCTGATACAAATTGAAGGATCAAGCGCATACCCAACTGCACCAAAAGCCCGGACTTTTGGAGAGGGCGCTACTTAATTTTTTATATAAGTAGCAGAACGCCACGAGTCAAGTGAAGGAACGCCGGACCCAACAGTTTCCCCTTTTCTTATTGTTGACTTCTCACTTTGGACGAATCACTTTTTTATCTCTGTATCAGTTGTTCTTCTGGTTGTCAAGGATCAGTCCCTTACATAGAGTTTTCTCATGATGACCGGCTGATCCGGTTTGTAACAACCTTCTGACAGTTCTGACAAAGGTGTCAGACCTGTTGGTTATGACAGCTGTCGAGTAACCAGTCATGACAGCTGATTCCTTAAAGACTTTACAACTCAACATGATCCACTCAGCAAATTGTTTCATATGTGTCGACATAAATATACTAAGTGTCGACACAAGTCTTGATGATGTCGACATAACACTCCATGTGTTGACACATTTTCTGTTTGTTGTATCGACACAAGTCCTGTGTATCGACATAACTGATGCAGATAGTTGGCGTTGAGTGTATATCCAGCGGTCGTTGAGTGTGTGTCGACACAACTTCTTTTGGTCTTGATATAACTGCTGCAGACAGATACCGTTGAGTGTATGTCCAGTTGTCGTTGAGTGTGTGTTGAAACAAGTCCTGTGTGTCGACACAAGTCTTCAGACTCAGAATAGCTGTTGTTGTTAGATGGAGTTGAGTGTTGTCCAGATGTCGTTGAGTGTGTGTCGACATAAGTCCTGTGTGTCGACAAAACTGCTTCTGGTCTTGACTTAGTTGTAGACAAATGGCGTTGAGTGTATGTCAACACAAGTCCCGTGTGTTGACACAAACCTTATTCAGGTGTCGACACAAATCCTGAGTGTCGACACATGCCTTTCTTCTGGTGTCGACATAACTCCTGGGTGTCGACACAACTTCTGCTTTAGGTGTCGACACAATTCCTGCCTTAGGTGTCGACACAATTCTGGGTATCGACACAACTTCTTCAGGTATCGACATAATGCCGGGGTGTCGACACAGGCCTTACTTCTAGTGTCGACACAACTTCTGGGTGTCGACACAATTCTTCACAAGTGTCGACACAATTCTTCACAAGTGTCGACATTTGTACTTAGAAAAATTTCTTACAAACCTTACACCTGCACAATGAAACTCAAACAACCATCAAATACAAATTGATGTATATCATTGAGTAAGATGAGGCTTCTCTAAATCTGGTACATATTTTTCAGTATACCCAACAATCTTCCCCTATTTGGAGAAGTCATAACTCTTAGTCAAAGATATACATCTCTCATAATAAAGCATATAAAAATGATAGATGTACATTCATTTCAATGCAAGATAACATATAAATAATGTAAACAACTACAATCAATAGTGAAGCTGATTTTATTTATTAATCAGAAAATTCTGGGTTTACATGTTTTTCCTTGGAACAAAAAAAAACAAAAAGTTATATTGTTCTACACATAAGCCTATCTATCCTATGATTGACTAGGCTCCTTAATTACAATGCCTTTTCCAGATTGAACCTTTGCCTGCATAGTAGGCTTTGTATCATCAGCAGGTTTCTTCCCTTTGAGATCCTTCTTCTTTTGTTCTTCAGCCTTTATCCTTTGCCTTTCAAAATAGTGGAAAGGCTTGGGGAAGTACCTTCTAGGCTCCAAAGCATTAGCAGTTAGCTTCCCAGCTTTTGCACTCCTTCTGTGCTGAAGAATGGCTTCTTGCCTAGCTTGATACTTGTTCCATTCTTGCTCAGAATACCATTTACCTCTGTCATGGGTTTTATCCTTTACAGCCTTCTAAACAGTCAAAATGATATTCCTAGAAGTAGGGCTCCATTGTTCAAAATCTGGCTTTAACTCAGTCTGTTCTCTGAACCTTTTCTTGGATAATTGTTCCTCCTTTTGAGCTTGCTTGGCAGCCTCTGACATTTCTACTATTTCAATAATCATTTTTGATGCCTCCTGTGAAGGACTCTACATTGTCTGCACTTCTTGTTGAACCATATCAAAGTTAGCAGGAGGGTAAATAACCTGTGCAACTTCAGGCTGATCTCCTTCAATATTAGTAGGTTGCACTCCAGACTCAGCAACATTGTTATCATCACACAAAGGAGGAAAGCCAAGTGTAGCTCTGATTGAATTAGAGACCCATTTTGCATGGTCAGAGCTAGCTTTGACTAACAATCTCTCCCCCTTTATGACTTCTCTAGTTATATGATCCCTCAGATAATTCTTTTGAAATCTTATCTGATCAGCTAGATATTTTGTACCCTCTTTATAATAGTCTTTGAACTTAATTAGGGTATCAGAAATTGTCCTTTGAGAGGCTCCAATAGTTGTGTGAACAACTAGATCTTCTTGAATTTTCTTTGATATTTCAGATTTCTAATCAGTTGAAATATTTCCCAATTTCTTGATGATTTCTTTATGGGAGTCTTTGAGGTTTTCATTAGACCTGAATTGATTTTCTAAGACATATCCTTGCTTGGTGGCAATGTCCTCAACCTCAGTCTTCAGCAGTTGCTGTTGCTCAGCCAAATACACTACAACATTGCCTCCCTTATGGAAGCAATCTGCCATCTTTTTCTTATGCAGATTGACTTCAAATTTGATTGACTTAATGTCCTGAGCCAGCTGAAATTGCAGTTCTTTATTTGACTCATCCACATATTTTTCTAAAGACTGCCTTTGCTCATCTAATTTAACTTGCAGTTGGACTAGTAAAGAGCTTAAATCCATGCTTGGAGCTGATGGTTAAGTGACTGATTGCAAGGCTTTCTTGTAGCCTGTGCTCCTTTTCTTAATTGCAACTAGCTTCCTCTTCTTAGCCATAGTGTCTTCCTCATCATCAGAGGGTTGTGAGGAGCTTTCTAGATCAACAGTTTCCTTATTAGACGGGTCATTTAGAAGCTCCCCCCTTAGTCCCTAGCAGTTCCTTTTCAATTTGAGATTGCTCTCCCTCAGTTCTTGCAGCTGGTAAATCAGAAAATAGATCTTCCATAGTGAACTCTTGCTGCATCTGTACAGGAGGAATAAGATTAGTTTGAAAAAACAAAAAAAATCTCCCTGGACATCCAGATTTTTGTCAAGGGACCTCTCTATAAAGAGGATATTTACTTGCTCATCTTGAGCAGTGTCTTTCAACTGCACATCTTGTGCCTCTTTTTCCACATTTAGCAGTGCTTCTTTATTGATATCTGATACAATATCCATTACTGTATCAGTTGCAAGCTCACTCTCTAGAGTAAATATATCAATTTCTCCCCCTTGAGCAGGCAGCTCAGAAAAGTATAGTATCTTGAGCTGCTGGTTCAGGATTTTCTCCTCCTGGAGTAGTGACTATCTGCTGCTCTGGGAACACACTGTTCTCTATTTGATCTTGAACATTCTTTTGGGGTCTGTCTTCATCTGAACTGAAGACCACTTCCTCTTCAAAATCACTAGAAGATTCTGCTTGTTGAACAACTTCCTTCTTCTTTTCTTTCTTTGTCTGTTTCTGTGAAGTAGAAACCTCCTTGATTAATACTCTATCCCACCTTGACAGAATTCTTACATCCATTCTCCACATATGGTTGATCTTTGTTCCTGGAAGTTGGTTCATTACATCTGGTATTGCTGAAGATAAACATAAGCTGAGGATCCATCCTAGATTTAGTTTCTTTATTCCTTCTTGTATTTTGTCAAAGACTATAGATGCCCAGTCTGTTTTGACAGTGAAGATGACCCTTATCATTAGATTGAACATGGAGACTGAAACTCTGTCATGTCCACCAGTCTTACACAGAATTACCTTGCCTATGATTTCAGACAGAATCTTCCCTTGCGAATTCATCCCTTTCCTGGTGATGGATGATCCAACCTTGGTATTAGTGTTTAGCCCGCACCAGCTTAAGACATCTTTTGTCATTGATGGAATAATGTCATCTTCATCCTTAACCTTAGGAAGTTGGAGTGATTTCTGAATCATCTTCAGTGTAAGTTTCACTCGAGAATCTTGTACTGTGGCTTTGATCTTCTTGCCGTCTGTGTCCACAGTTGCAGATGAATAAAATTCCATGACATCCTTCTTCCAAATTTTCGTCGGTTCTGAGACCAAGAACTCCAACCCATTTTCTGAAATTAGGGTAATTACACCCTGAATTTCTGGCGACGCTGTCGTGAATCCACCACGAACCAGCTCATATCCTTCGTTCACTTTATCATCTGTTGAGGCGCCATTGTCGGGAGAGAGAGAGAGATGGAAGAGAAAAGAAGAGAATATCTATGTCTACACAAGATCTAGAGTCGAGAAATCTGAAGGCATAGTCGACCAGATTTTGGCTTCACCTATTTATAGTCTAGGTGAAAAGGGGAGTTCAAAAGACGCGCCTTAGTAATAATACTAAGTCTTGACAATACGTAGGTTTAGTCGACACGTCTATGCGTCGACATACTTATGTCAGTGTCGACATGGATTGGTTATGTCTTGACACAGAGTGTCGACTTTGATTTTTGTGTGTCGACACAAAAATCAGCTAACTTAAAGTCTCGACAGAGTTGTGTCGACACCTATATTTCTGTCGACACAGATACTGTTTCTGTGTCGACATATCCTTTTTCTTTATCGACATAATATACTGAGTGTTTCGACACAAAGTCTGTTTGTGTCGACTCAAACTTGGTACTTAGACAAATTTTCAGAGAAATTTTGTGCTGACATATTCTACTTAGGAATACTTGAGCTGAACTATTCTAGGTTCAACATACCTAATTCAATTTTAAAATAATTGAATTTAGTTTCATTTAGAGATTTTGTAAAGATATCAGCTATTTGATTATTTGTGTTTACAAATTCTAGATTAATATCTTCTTTCTCCACATGTTCTCTTATGAAATGAAACTTAATTTCTATATGCTTGGTTTTACTGTGTGATACAGAATTCTTAACAATAGAATTAATACTAGTAGAATCACAAAATAGTGGAATTCTACTTACCTTGATATCATAATCTTCAAGTTGGTGCTTTATCCACAATAATTGTGCACAACAACTGCCTGCAGCTACATATTCAGACTCAGCTGTTGATATAGATACACTGGTCTGCTTCTTGCTGCACCATGACACCTGCCTTCCACCTAGGAATTGACAGGTTCCTGTAGTACTCTTCCTATCTTCTTTGCATCCTGCAAAGTCTGATGGTTGTTCAACATAGACTTCCTCTTTTAAGTCACCATTTAGAAATGTTGACTTTACATCCATCTGATATACCTTGAACCCTTGATAGGCAGAATAGACCAAGAACATCCTTATAGCCTCCAGCTTTGCCACTAGGGTAAAGGTTTGATCAAAGTCAATCCCTTCCTCTTGCCTATAGTCTTTTTTCACCAACCTGGCCTTGTTCTTAATTATAGTTCCATTCTCATCAAATTTGTTTCTGTAGATCCACTTGGTTCCTATAATGTTGTGATCCTTTGGTTTAGGAACCAGTTCCCAGACTTTACACCTTCTAAATTGATTTAGCTCTTCTTGCATAACATCTATCCAGTTTGTGTCTTGCATGGCTTCTTCAAACTTCTTGGGTTCTATTTATGACAAGAAGCTAGAACATAGAACTGTGTTCATGCTTTTGCTCCTTGTTAGAACACCTTGACTTACATTACCAATTATCTGGTGAGATGGATGATCCTTCAGGTGTCTTCTTGCTTGAGGAAACTTGTCTACCTCATGGCCTTCTTCATTTTCCTCCACCTAATGCTCCTCATTGTCTTCATCATCCAGTGAGTTTTGTTCTCCCCCTGGACAACATGCATCTTTTCCATCATCCATCCTAGCAGGAGCTTCATCATTGATGGTCATCTTGTCCAGCCTGTCTGTTAGACCTGTAGAACTAACTGAAGAACTAAATAATTCATTGTTAATCAATCTAGACTCATCAAAAACAACATGGACTGACTCTTCTACAACTTGGGTAGTCAAGTTGTAGATCCTGTATGCCCTACTGTTATTGTTGTACCCAATAAATATCCCTTCTAGGGATTTGACACCAAACTTTATTTGGTAGTGCTTACCATTAACTAGGACATAACACTTGCTACCAAAGATTCTGAAGTAAGAAATGTTTGGTTTTCTCTCTTTCAAAATCTGATAGGGAGTCAACTTATGTTTCTTATTTATGGATGCTCTATTGAGAACATGACAAGCAGTATTTACTACCTCAGCCCAGAAATATTCAGGGAGAGTAGTATCACTAAGTAGTGTTCTACCTGCCTCAATAAGAGTTATATTCTTTCTTTCAGCAATTCCATTTTGTTGAGGTGTTCTAGGTGAGAAGAACTCCTGATGAATCCCAAGTTCTTCACAAAATTTTGTCATATATTCAGACTGAAATTCAATTTCATGGTCACTTTTGATTTTGACCACTGAATTATTAAATTCATTTTGAATTTGTCTAACAAAAGTCTGAAAAACATTAGGGGTTTCAGATTTTTGCCTCAAGAAGAAAACCCATGTGTATCTAGAATAGTCATCCACAATAACTTGTGTGTATACTTTCCTATCAAGACTATGAACTGGCATAAGAACAAACAAATCCATATGCAAGAGATATAAACATCTCAATGAATCTTTGGTATCTAGTGTAGGAAAAGAGGACTTGGTTTGTTTGCCCTTTTGGCAAGCTGGACACACTCCCTCTTTAATGCACTTGACTTGAGGACCATTCCTTACTAAACCCTTGCTAAACAACAGTCCTATAGACTTATAGTTCAGATGAGCTAACCTCTTGTGCCATTTGACACATAGTGAAGCTTTCTCACCTGCAACTAGGCAAATGGGTGAGTTGTTAAACTCACAATATAGGTTAAGACAATATTCATTCCCTTTCCTAGTTCCAGTCAAAATGATCTCTTGATCACTTGACCTCCTTATTTGTCACTCCCCTTTGAGGAAAGAGATGTAATAACCTAGATCACTAAGTTGACTTATGCTAATCAGGTTATGTTTTAGACCCTTCATATAAGTCACTTTAGTGATAGTAATTGAATCACTAGAAATGTTACCAAATCCTTTGATGATTCCTTTTTCTGATCCGCCAAAGATGACTTTGGGTCCATTCTCTATAGCTACATAGTCCCTCAATATTCTTCTTATTCCAGTCATGTGTTTGGAACATCCATTATCCAAGTACCATATAGGAGTATGGCCACTTGGATTCACCTGCATCAAATAAAGAATCACTCATCCTTAGAACCCAAATTATTATTGGGTCCTAGATCCTTGTTAGTTTGAAATCCTGTAGCTATTCTGATAGAAAAACTATTCTTGGTTTTAACACTTGTGTTAAACCAGCAATCCATAGCAAAGTGGCCTACCTTGCTACAACACCAACACTCAAATCTGTTGTACCTTCTCTTAGGTACAGACTTCACAACCTTGTTGCTAGTAGTCCTTTTGATTGTAGGTGCTAGAGCAGCAAACCCCAAGAATTCCTTTTGAACCTGATGGGCTTTCCTATAGAGTGGCCTACTAGCATTTGCACACTTTCCAATGTGATCTCTATACTCACAGTGACCATGAGTAATTTCATGATCATACCTGTTTGTAGGTTGCATCACCTTCCTAAATAAAATAGGGGGCTTAGAGGCTAGTGGCTGAACTAGGGCCTTACCTTTTCCATGTGAATTGGTGGCCCTTGTTCTTCCCTTAAAGCTTAGACCAGTCTTACCTTTTTGAGAAATGAAGTTGTCTATTAAAGGCAAGACTGATTTTGGCTTAGAGAATTTAGCCACTAACTCTTTTTTCTTTCTGAAGTCTTGCCTCCAGATTCTTGATATGATTTTCCTTGAAAGAGATTGTGCCAATCTGAATGACAGTTATGTTCTTCAGTTTGGCAACCTCACTTAGTTTCAAATTAATAACTTGGCTGATTCTGATGTTGTCTGCTTAAGAGATTCAACTCCTTAGCATGCTCCTTAACAAGAAGCTTGCTTCTCTTTAGAGCTTGCAACAACCCATCATACTCATCAATGAGTTTGTGTAAATTCTCTTCAAACTCAGAACCATCCACATCTCTTGATGCAGATGCTTCTGATTCTGATCCAGTAAAATAATCAGACTCTAAGGGAGAATTGTATACCTTGCTTGGACCAGGCTGATCCTGGAACTGATCACTTTCTGACAGAGCCATCAGCCCTCTATAACAATGGTCTTCCACTCTATTTATGGAGTCCAGCATTTGTAGGAATTCTAGTTCCCTAGAATCCTCTACTTTTGAGAATAGCCCAACATATGCTTCTGCATCATCTTCTTCTCCTGATCCTGAAGATGAAGAGTCTGTCCAACTCTTCTGTTTCTGAGCAACAAAGGATTTATCCTTCTTGCCCTTCAGTTGATGCTTCTTCTTGTCCTTAGATTCAGTCCTCTTATCTGGACAGTCAACTATGATATGTCCTGGCCTGTTGCAATAATAACAAGCAATCTTAGAGTTAGTTTCTTTATTAGGTTTTGAGGCATACCTGTCCTCCTTGGGAGTCTTCTTTTTCTTGTAATACTCATCCTTGGAAAACGATGTTGATGGTCTGGTTCTCCACTTCTTCTTTTTCATGAACTTTTGTAACTGCCTTGTAAAGGCAATAAGTCCTCATCAGAGGTGTGGCTATCTGATGTGCTGTTTTTAGGAATTGCTTCTTCTGCCTCAGCACTCCTTCTGGGTGGAGAAGGAGATTTTCTCCTGCCCTTTCTTGTGCCTTCAGCCTTGAAGGCAACTGACTTATCCTTGTACTCAGACCTGCTGCTCTTCTCTTCCTCCTTTCTGGCAGTGAGCTGCATTTCATATGATAGCAGCTTTCCAAATAGTGTGGGAGGAGGTGTATCAGCAAGCTTGGCCACCTCTATGATGACACAAATCTTTGTGTCCCAGTCCTTTGTCAGAGACCTGATCGAGAAACTTGTCATTCAGTTTATATGTGATGAAGACTCTTCCATATGTCATCAACTCATTAACTATCCTGAAGAACTTTTTATAACATTCAGCTATGCTGTCAATCTTGGCTTGTCTAAAGCTCTCATATTCTTGATTCAGCATAAACTTCCTATCCTCTCTAACTTCTTCTGTTCCCTCCATGTAGACAATCAGGGTGTCCCACATTTCCTTGGAGGTTTTGCAGTGCACCAGATTCTGAAATATGGCATCATCTATAGCACTTACAATAATGTTCTGTGCTCTTTTGTCTAGTGTTGCCAGGATGATCTCATCCTTTGTCTTTTCAAAATAGTTCTTAAGGGTTCTAACATTTGCATCCAGAGTTGATATCTTTATTAGAATGAAGGATCCTTCTTGTACAGTAATGTAGATTCTTGGATCAGAAGCTTCCATAAACAAGCTGACCCTTTTCTTCCATATGCCAAAATATTCTTTCCTGTAGATAGGCAGTTTCATAGATCCAAACTCCTTTTGATTCTCATTTGAACCCATTCTTGAAAATTGTTAATTGCCTTGGAGATTTACTCAGACTGTTAGCTCTATCTTTGAGCAAACTGGCTCTGATACCACTTGAAAGACTTATTTCCAGAGCCTAAATATCTAGAAGGGGGGTGAATAGGTTCTAATTTTCTTTTATAATTTAGGCAATTAACTAGTTCTTTACTTAACACAGAAATTACAAAACACAGCATAGAAAACACAACACAACATACACCAGATTTATAGTAGTTCCCCAAGGTATGGGTACATCCACTTTCCCCCTTCGCCTATCTAGTAGAGAACTGGATTCAACCCAACTTCCTTCCACTAGCTCAGATCCACAGATCTTACAACTCAGAACCAGATTGGTTCCTACAACTCAGACTTATACAAGTCTTACCTCAGATTCTTCCCAAGAATCCTACCTCAGGCCACAGCCCTACCACAGCCTTTATCACTAGGCTTTCAACTCAGGCTATCACAAGTCCTACACCTCAGGCCCTCAGCCCTACCTCAGCCTTTATAATTATAGGCTTACAACTCAGATCTTAAAAAGATCATATAGGAAATTAATTGTTTAAGAGATACAAAGATATCACCAGATAGATCTCTCTATAGGCGTGAGCTTCTTGATCAGTTCTTGAATAAACTGAATCTTCAGATTCAACCTGACTTAGCTGTTTCAAATCTTCTTGATAGAACAAAATAAGGTTGAACTGTACTTGATGTAGAAGTTGATCTCCTGTCAGCTCCTTCCTTGAATTCTGAATAAGATCTGAATCTTCTCTTGCATATTGCTCTTGGTCTGCCTTCTTAAGGGGTTCCCCTTTTCTTGTTGTTTACTTCTCACTTTGGACGAATCACTTTTTTATCTCTGTATCAGTTGTTCTTCTGATTGTTAAGGATCAGTCCCGTATATAGAGTTTCCTCATGATGACTGGCTGATCCGGTTTGTAATAACCTTCTGATAGTTCTGACAAAGTTATCAGACCTGTTGGTTATGAAAGCTGTCGAGTCACCAGTCATGATAGTTAATTCCTTAAAGACTTTACAACTTAGCATGATCCACTCAGCAAATTGCTTCATATGTGTCGACATAAATAGACTAAGTGTCGACACAAGTCTTGATGATGTCGACATAACACTCCATGTGTTGACATAGTCATTCTTCTGTTACTCGACACATATTTTATTTGTATGTGTCGACACAAGTCCTGTGTGTCGGCATAACTGATGCAGATAGTTGGCGTTGAGTGTATATCCAGCTATCGTTGAGTGTGTGTCGACACAAGTCCTGTGTGTCGACACAACTGCTTCTGGTCTTGACATAACTTCTGCAGACATATGACGTTGAGTGTATGTCCAGCTGTCGTTGAGTGTGTGTCGACACAAGTCTTCAGACTCAGAATAGCTGTTGCTGTTAGATGGCGTTGAGTGTCGTCCAGATATCATTGAGTGTGTGTCGACATAAGTCATGTGTGTCGACACAACTGCTTCTGGTCTTTACTTAGCTGTAGACAAATGACATTGAGTGTGTGTCGACACAAACCTTCTTCAGGTGTCGAAACAAATTCTGAGTGTCGACACATGCCTTTCTTCTGGTGTCGACATAACTCTTGGGTGTCGACACAACTTCTGCTTTAGGTTTCAACACAATTTATGCCTTAGGTGTCGACACAGCTTCTTCTTCAGGTGTTGACACAATGCCTGGGTGTCGACACAGGCCTTGCTTCTAGTATCGACACAACTTCTGGGTGTCAACACAATTCTTCACAAGTGTCGACACTTGTACTTAGAAAAATTTCTTGCAAACCTTACACCTACACAATGAAACTCAAACAACCATCAATTACAAATTGATGTATATCATTGAGTAAGATGAGGCTTCTCCAAATCTGGTACATATTTTTCAGTGTACCGAACAGTTCCCCATCTCGAAACTTGATCCCCTGGCTACTCACTGGATGGTGTCACGGCTGCATTGGTCTCTCTTCCCCCTCTCTAGCTCACTCCTTCCAAGGTCGTATGGGTGGCGCTTCTTCCTCCGATGGTGTCACGCGACGAGGCGAGGTTGTCGTGACATCGGGGCTAGGAGGGAACCCAACCAAAATGCTCAACTCAATCCTCCTTGCAAACTCTTCAAACATCGCCACTGTCACAAAGTCGCTTCTTCTCGCAAAGTTGCTGAATCCTACTGAGTTGCCAACTATCTCCTCATGCTCGCCTCCAGTCACCATCTCGCCTACTCGCGAAACTTTCCTCCTCAGTTTCGATACATGCTCACTACAACAAAGTGTTGACCGAGAAAATATCTACTCAAAAATTCGAATCAAGGCTGTCTAAGGTTACGGGTTCAGCGGTCAGGCTCGATGGCTAACGGGCTAGGATGTAGAAATAGACAGACAACAAAAAGGAGCTCAGGTGCTGTTGCAGGGGGGTCTCACTACGTACCCGAATGCTTAGAAGAAGCTTTCCCTCCACAACCAAAAATGGTCGAACAAGGTACGAGTTAGATTATAGCTGGCGACTAAGTCAAGGCGGCGACTAAGATAGATAGTCACTAGCTCGCGACCTGTCTTTATGAAGAAAGGATCCAAAGGCTTAGCTCAAAGTCTATGAAATGAGGTGCTCGAGATCTTTTGCAAGATTTCGAAGTCCATCTCCTCATACTCCTGAGGTCATATTTATAGGAAAATCCAAGAGGAGAAGGGGTCTTATTTATAGCCCCACCCCTGGCGACTTCTTGGGGGAGCTCGATCAGGTTGGGCGAGTAACTGTCCTAGTCGCCTAACTGGCGAGTATGCTAGGGGAGCTCGTCATACTCGCCCAGACCCTTTGTTGTCTTTCGCATTGACTCCGACTTTTGTCTTGACTTGCTGACTTTGACTCTTGCTGACTTTGACCCTTGCTGACTTGAATCTAGAGGGGTCCACCCCCGACGAATATGAGTTGTTCACCCCATATTCCAGGACGAGAGTAGCGAGTCGCCTTCACATCCGAGCATCGGCAAAGGACTTCAAAGCGCAGCCAGCGTATCACTGTCTACGACTCATAAAGAAGTACTTAGCTCTGTGAGCGGTGACATGTCACCATCCGAGTCCTTCCCATTCTCTCTCCATAATTGTAACGAAAGGCGACTTGTCTCCCTCGAGTTGTTCAAAGACAACTCTGAACATCAACAAGCAAATAGTGAAGGTTTGGTCGACCCAGACCCGACCACGTGATTTTTCACCAAGTTGACGAGTTTTACACGTTAAAAAATTCATTTTTCAGCTTTTTACTTACTGTGATTGTTTATGTGCTCGATCGATCCCGACTTAAGATGGTCCAATTTAGTCTGATCTATCAGAGCCTTGAGCGATCCCTAATAGTATATATAACTTGTTTATCCTTCACTTGATTGTTGAGAAAGCTAGGAGCAGTACATATGAAATTTCTACTTTAAAAATGAGCACAAAAATTACGACAAAATTTTGACACTAAGGCCTCTATGCAACCGCAAAGAGAACCATATCAAGGAGTTTGAAGAACAAACACGAAGGTTATTTAATGGCCAAGCAACGCAAATTCAGAGATATGAAAGTCCAGATTTTTTTTTCAAATCATGGCAGGCTTATATCTAGTCGAGTTCGAGCGATTTTGGCTCGACTCGAAATCAAAATTTTTGACTCAAACACGACTCGAAATCGATTTCGAGTCGAGTTGGTTCGACTCAAAATGGCTCGATTCCGAGCCGGCTCAAAATTGAATATTTTTTCTTTATTCTTAGTTGACTCAAAATTAAATTAAGCAACCTATAAATTTTGCAAATGAAACACTTAAATATTTCATTCTTTCTATTTAAGTTTGAATTTTATTGTTTTTAATTCTAAAATAAAAATATATTAAAAAAATACGTAATATTTTTAATTATTTCGAGCGATTCAAGGCTCGCTCGAAATCGACTCAAAATCAAATTCGAGTCGGATTGAATCGACTCAAATTGAGTTGGATCAATTTTAACCGATTACGATTCGACTCAATATTCAAGCAACTTTCGAGTTTTGAATAATATGATCAGCCTCCAGGAACATGGAAGTTTCCTAATTTTCCTTATTTTTGTTAGTATTTTGGTAGGGTGCAATAATATTTAAAATTCAAAAATATTCAAAATTTCCCATTGGGCGTGATGGCGAGCGTGAAACAACGATCCATTGTTGTTTTTCAAAATCACAGCATATTAAATGAACAGGCGCTCCTTTGCCATTTTTAATATCAAAACAATAACATCTCCATACTACATTTTTCTAGATTTTTTTTGCAGTCCTTTTCCGGAAACACTATTTTATCTTCATCTCCAAACGTTCAATATTTGTTTTGAGTTCAATATTCGCTTCCTACAATAATTTCTATTTGTGTGCACATTTATTACTTCTTTTGGTGCGATGGTGGGAGTGTGGAGGGGCGTGATGGCGAGCGTGAAACAACGATCCATTGTGATTTTTATGGCATGAAAGCAATCCCACAATCGCCGCCACCTTGGCAGTCGCGGTCTCGTGGGAAGAATTGTGCCATGTAGGTGATACGCTCGAAACAGGTATGTGTAGTAGACGCAAGTGCACGTGCCGGTTCAAGTAATAAAGAGTGAATAAAGATCGTTCCCACGGAGAGGTGGTGAATTCAATGTTTGCAATTACTAGTTAGACCTTTTCTCTAAATCCAAGTTAAACAAGATAATGATTTTGATTTAATAAACTAAATTATGACAAATTTCTAAAATAAGTTAAAATAAACTATAGTTCCTTAGGAGAAAGCTTTAAATTCAGATTGAAGAAGTAATCTTGTGCGGTGATTTTCTATGTCTACTGCAATGAATTTATAAATGATACTTTGTGAAAATGAGCGGTGGAAAACCTTGCAACGATTTTAGAGTAGACAACCGCATCTCTCGATATCAGAGGTCCCTAGTTCTCTATTTCCCCTCGTGTGAAATAGGGAACCAATTAAAGATTGAAAAACAAAGTTACTAACACAAAGATGGAATCTCTTTCTCTCTTCAATTGCTATATGAAATCTATAGCATACTTACGCAACTCCTCTCTCGATTTATGAAGTGCAGTAAAAAGATGAAACCGTTATCAAGAGCTTCTGAATATAGATTATAGATTCAATAAAAGTTCACTCACCAAATAATTACAAAGGGAAAACTAGAGAGCATTCATCACAATAGACATAGTACTTTCACATCACAAGATTGAGTAAATTAGTTCATAACGAGGGAAAAAATTGCGAAACGTTTGGAGAGATCTTATAATACATGATGAGTTTAATGATTAAACGCTGCAGGATTTCCCTTCCGGAGTTACTCGCTCGATCAACCGAAGGATCCACTGTCTTCTTTTTGGAGAGTTTTCACAAACAATAGATGAAGAAGTCTTTATCTCCTCCTCTCCCTTAGAATGACTTAGAATGAATGATTTGGTGAAGATTTTGCCTCTTAAAAATGTAGTCACCCCTTTGGAAAGAAGCATATTTCCATATTTGAAATTGGATCCAACTTTGAATTTCAAAATCTGAAATTTGTCCAGACTACGTTGCAACCTACTTTCCCTCGTGTTGTGACTTACTTTTCTGGTTATTATATTTGGGCAGATTTATTTCTCCAATCCAATTTCTTTGGCATTTCTCGTAATGACACCATGAAAAGAGATTGAATTAACCACAAAATAAACAAATATGAATTTAATTTCATTTCTATTTTATTCAAAGTCATTTTAAGCATTTTATAACGAATATTAAGTCTAAAATTGGGCTAGATAACTTTTTTTTGAGAAGTTATCACACTTCCACACTTAAACCTTTGTTAGTCCATAGCAAAGACAATAATTATCATCGAAATTGAGTGAAAGGAAATAGTTATAATACAAACTCATAAGATCCTTTTTCTCCAACATAATTAAAGAAAAATTACTCAAAAGTTTCAAATTCAACCAAATGGGGACTTGCCACACTTTAATGGTTCGTAATAATCAAATATTCACTAGCTTGATGAAAGATACAGCTCAATTAAACTTTCTAGTGTGTTGTGTGCTATCCTTTAAAATCATTGACTCCTATAAATTTTTCTCATCTAACTTCCTCAATAACTAAGAGAGAAGAAAATAGACCGAGTCTTTGACTTAACTTCCATTAGAGTTGGTAGTTTAATTTGAAAAGAAATCACGAGGACTTGCGGTGGAAATGACTTTGGCTTGGTTAGGAATGAAATGTGATAGTAAAATGTATTTTCCTAGTTAATATTCTTAATAACTCTCTCAACTATGACATTTTTTTTCAATTATCACAATTTTAGTACATAGTTGGGATCATTCTAAGTAGGTGTACACACACTCGGGCCACATATCACTATGACATTTTTATATTATATGTATATATTTTTTAAAATCATAGTTGAGATCATTTTAAGTATGAATAAACATACCTAGGCCACATATCACTATGACATATTTTTTCTTTTCTTTAAAAAGTCATAGTAGGGATCGTTCCAAGTAGGTGTACACACACTTAGGCCACATATCACTACGACTCACAAATCTTTTAACAATTCCCCATAGTTGAAGATTTACTAAGAAATATAGGGAAATGGTGCGTGAAAATTCAAAGTTCCAGCTCATAGGATGGTGGATGATCAAATCAAATAACAATAGTGAGACATAAGTTGATCAAAGGTAAGTCTTAATCGATCTTACAAATCAACTAGTCATCTCAACGCTTTGGTTTACATCTTCGACTCAGTTCATGCCAACACTTCCATCATTACTTTTATAAATCAGTGAGGATCAATTTTTAGGAAGCAAATTCTTTTAAAGAATTGTGTGGATAAGAGAAATATTTAAAAGAGCTTTTACCCATCTTACTAACTTTCAATCAAAGATTTGAACCGTTAAGAGGGATTATCCTACTAAACAATAATCATCAAAAACTCTTGATTAACATACTCGTTAATTATATTGATAAGTAGGACAAACTATTATTGTTAAAAGTACTCAACTCTCACTCAATTGGTTGGAGTATACTACCCCCACCTTCACACTTTTGCCCTTTGTTAGTTCTTAACAAAGAGACTTCAATAACCAAGAAATTTTGTTTAAAATGTTTGGACAAGATAACATAAAAAGAAAAGGACAAAAATAAGGCCAAAAATAGAGACTTGAAATTTAAATACTCTCCTAAAGATTGGAGTGTCGGTATGGTTGTCCATTATTTTCTCAATGATGTCCCCAATTTACTCTATTGTAGAATATCCATCAGCAATCCTAGCCATATGTTGTAGCTTGTAAAACTTATATCTTGAACATATACAAAGGTTAAAGCACGAAATAGAATTTTGTCCAATTCCACGTATAGCATCAAAAATCATCACAAGTGACACAAGCATATCATGATCATATAAGGTAAGAACTGTCATTTTATCATCCAAATAATACTCCAGAGTATTAAGTATACATCACTGTATAAATCATAAAATAAATAACACAACTCATAAGATCATGATATACTCTAACATGATACAACAAACTGATTAGAAAAAAATATTTCAATTTTAGATTATCTTAAAGGTAGGCAAAATAAAATTAAAAAAAAGTCGCAACCTCTTTTTTTAGGGTTGTAAATTTTTCAGTTCGAGTTAGTCTAACTGCAGACATGAAAAATAAAGTTGCAACCTGCTTTTTCCTGTGTTGTAACTTTTTCAGTTCAGATTAGTCTAACAGCAGACAAAAAAAATAAAGTTGCAACATGCTTTTTTCTGCATTGTAACTTTTTCAGTTCGGGTTCCTTTAATATCCAAACATCAAAAGAAAAATCGCAACCTAGTATTTTCAGGTTGCAACATGCAATTAATATTAAAAATTCCACTTGTTTTACGATTTTTCCCTGATCAAACGATGTTATATGACACAAAAATAAAGGGTTATTATTATTGGCGAAACACTATGATTTTTATTATATTTATGTTTTTTTCATTATTTATTTAACTAGTTAAGAAAACACATTTAGTAGACGATGAGTTGCCTCCCACCAAGCACCTAATTTACTGAAGGACTAAAAGAACGGACAAAAAAATTAAAACACAATACGCAAAAATGGAAGATAACTACTGGGTTTATTGTCTCCCCAGCACGACTTATTTAAAAATTTTGAAATTCTAAATTATTGGACGATGAAAAGAAAAATGAACAAGTAACAGTTCTAATATTTGTGTCGGTAGCAGGTACCGATATAGCGATAAAACATCTACCCATCTACCTAAATAATAATACCTGCATCTCACATGTAGAGGGAATAAAAAGTAAGAAGAGGTGGAAGAGTGCTCCTCACCCATCTCACCAAAATATATATCCTTGCCCAAAAAGGTATCATCATCAATAAGAAGGCTGCCAGGAGAAAAGAGAATGAATGAGGCTTCTCCTATGGAGGAGGAATGAACTTCCTCACATAAGGAGATATTTTCCTCATTGACTTGAACAGAATGCTCTATGCCCTCTTTGAGTGCCCGTGACAAATCAACACTCACAAGCTCAGATATTGGAAGGGGGTTAGGAAATAAAATATAAGAAAGATGTAAATGATCTCTAATCATGGGAGTGTTCCCGGTTTCACTCCCAGCATGTTTTAAAAATTGATCGATATCAGTCTCATAGTCATCATAATAAGGGGGACCCGAGAATTCAAGGGTCTTGGCGGTGAGTTGGACCTCCTCCAATGAAGAAGTGCAAACCTCCACATCAAAAAGGATATCAACTTCATCCCACCGTGATGCATCATCATGCTCCAAAGAATCATTTCCTCCATCGGAGATATCAATATCTTTGCCCCACTTTGGCGCAATCTCAGGTTCTGGCTCCTCACCCTACGCAAAATCTTCGACTTGATCGATAAACATAGGCGTAGAAATGTTTTGCACAGAAGATTGAGTAACATCATTAATATTTAATTCAGAAAATGTATGTTTAGGTTCTTTTGCGGGTGGATCAAAACTAAGTGATGATTGTGGATGGGGAGATGATGCATCAATATTAATATATGGGCTCACAATTATAAGGGGCTTATCCATAATAGTCTCACACAAAAATGGTGGTACTACAACAGTAGATATGGTCTGGATGCCCAATTCGTAATTTTCTCTCTCTCTCTCTCTCTCTTTTATAAGCGACACAATCCTTCAAAACGTGATTCATACTATGACAAAATAAACACTTCCTAACATTACTACTCGACAACCAAGGAGTCGGGTCATAAGGTCGAGGAATCATTTTACGTGGGGACATAAAATTATAATGGTTTGCACCACAATATTGGGGACCTAAATATCCATTATGTTTTGCGAGCCATGAATGATATCCAGCAGTCCCCATATAACACGCATCAGTAGTATGATTAAACGAACCACACCACTCGCATCTCATATGTGTATACATTTTATTTTGAACAGATACGATTTAAATAAAATTTAATCTTCTTTACAAAACACTCTACACACAAAATTATTTTAGATACGGATTACCTGCTTAATAAACCTTTAAAATAGATAAAAATAAAATAAAACACACAAAAATATTTAAAACTTTAAAAATAAGGACATGCACTAGACAATATTACAAATAAACATACCAAATAAATTAAGTAGAAACTTGAGCTCTAAATACTCAGAGTTCACTAATATTGTAAGAAAAACACTAAATTAATTGAACCTCCCCGACAACGACGCCAAAAACTTGATACGCTCTAAACAGGTATGTGTATTAGACGCAAGTGCATGTGCCGGTTCAAGTTATAAAGAGT
The DNA here is from genome assembly GCA_039513925.1 of Platanthera zijinensis. Classification (NCBI taxonomy): domain Eukaryota; kingdom Viridiplantae; phylum Streptophyta; class Magnoliopsida; order Asparagales; family Orchidaceae; genus Platanthera; species Platanthera zijinensis. The sequence continues at coordinate 9,645,073 of CM077082.1, read as the reverse complement.
GAATAAAGATCGTTCTTATGGATAGGTGGTGAATTTAGTGCTTGCAATTACTAGTTAGACCTTTTCTCTAAATCCAAGTGAAACAAGATGATGATTTTGATTTAATAAAATAAATTATGACAAATTTCTAAAATAAGTTAAAATAAACTATAGTTCCTTAGGAGAAAGCTCTAAATTCAGATTAGAGAAGTAATCTTGTGCGGTGATTTCCTATGTCTACTGCAATGAATTTATAAATGATACTTTGTGAAAATGAGTGGTGGAAAACCTTGCAATGATTTTAGAGTAGACAACCGTATCTCTTGATATCAGAGATCCCTAGTTCTCTATTTTCCCTTGGATGAAACAGGGAACCGATTAAAGATTGAAAACCAAAGTTACTAACACAAAGAGGAAATCTCTTTCTCTCTTCAAATGCTATATGAAATCTATAATATACTTACGCAACTCCTCTCTCGATTTATGAAGCACAGTAAAAAGATGAAACCATGATCAAGGGCTTCAGAATATAGATTGTAGATTCAATAAAAGTTCATTCACCAAACAATTACAAAGGGAAAACTAGAGAGCATTCATCATAATAGATATAGTACTTTCACATCACAAGATTGAGTAAATTAGTTCATAACGAGGGGAGAAAACTGCGAAACGTTTGGAGAGATCTTACAATACATGATGAGTTTAACAATTAAACGCTGCAGGATTTCCCTTCCGGAGTCGCTCGCTCGATCAGCCCAAGGATCCGCCGTCTTCTTTTTAGAGAGTTTTCACAAACCCTAGATGAAGAAGTTTTTATCTCCTCTCCTCCTCTCCCTTAGAATGACTTGGAATGACTGATTTGCTGGAGATTTTGCCTCTTAAAAATATAGTCACCCCTTTGGAAAGAAGCACATATCCATATTTGAAATTGGAGCCAACTTTGAATTTCAAAATCTAAAATTCGTCCAGACCACATTGCAATATACTTTCCCGCGCGTTGTGACTTACATTCGTGGTTATTATATTTGGGTAGATTTCTTTCTCCAAGCCAATTTCTTTGGCATTTCTCGCAATGACACCATGAAAAGAGACTTAATTAGCCACTAAATAAATATGAATTTAATTTCATTTCTATTTTATTCAAAGTCATTTTAAACATTTTATAACGAATATTAAGTCTAAAATTGGGCTAGATAGCTTCTTTTTGAGAAGTTATCAGTAGGCCCTAATACTTTTCACATGATCAAACATGTATGCATAAAAGGGATGTTTCTTTAGCATGTTCTAAAATATTTTATTTGTGCCCATGGATGTTACATTAATATAAGTATACAGAAATAATTTTCTTATATATTTGTTGATAAGTTTTTTTTCGAATAAATTAGTATGATGTTCTGCGCAAAGAAAAATCATGCTTCCGTCACTACAATACAATCATGGGTATATGAGATGCTCTGTGTTTCTATTCATGAGATAAAAACGAAGAAGATGGTTGAAAAATGATGAAAGGGTCAAAAACATTTGGGGCTCCCATGTATCTTTAGGTGGGAGATACGACCGAGATCTGCAGTTAAATAAGGATTAACCGCCAAGATATGGCCGTATTGATGCGCGGTACATACGGTTGTATCTCCAACAGATATGACCGTATCTCGGCCGTTGAATGCTTGATCCTACGGTAAATACACATCTCGCACCTAAAGATACATGGGAGTAACCCACCTACAATTTTCTCCCGTTCTTGACATGGGAGTGTGGTGAAAAGAGAGGGAGGGGAGATGTTTTTCTCCTAGACCTCTTAAATTAACCTACTCAAATAGTTGTGCCTAGGGACTGGGAGAGACGGGGTACCAAGTGAGAGAGGGCATGTTTATAATCCCAAATTTGTCGTTTCAAGTTGTATGAAATTTGATATAAGAGAATAGGGTTGAGGAGCTGGCAGACAACACAGCTGGATTGACAATATGGCTCAACAACTCGCTGGATTGAAAGAGATGAGGATGAAGTTATTTTTCTCAGCTTGATGCTAAATCAATGACAACCGAGAAGCGGGTTCAACACTCTTGCTTTGTCAGCCTTTCTTTTGGATTTGGATCTTTCTGTTTTGCGAGGATGGAATCACAACATCAATAGCAGAATGGACGGTTGGGATCAATGAGATGTTTGGTTGATTGATGTGGGTCTATTGGTGTAGACAATTTCATTGACACTTGGCAACCATGCTAGAGTTTTATTTTATTTAATAACTGTTTGTAATTGTAGTTAGTATTGTTTAATTAGATGAACAAAAAGCCAATTCAAATAATTACAATATGCCAATTGAGTTTTTGGGACCCAAGGAAGAATCTTTAGCATAGAATCTTCGACTTTGTATTATCTGTTTCTATTTTTGAGGGTTTTGAAGAATATTTTTTTTTTATTCTTTACACTCGAGAGATCCGTGTGAAATATAAAGAAGAACAATTGAGCAAGATAGAAAATTCTTGGCAACTGAATTTACTGTTTGTCTATTTAGTGAATATGCTTATTAAGTCTTCGTTAGGCAAGGCTTATTTCCTCTAGTGCGTTTGGTCAAAAATGCTATTATCATAGAATGCATGTTTGGCATGACAACGGTTATGACCGCTACCAAGGAAAAAAATTAGTTTCTAACCACATTCACGACCGCCACTACATGCCAAACGAAGCCCAAGTTTTCATATTCCAGTTTATAGAAGCACTTAGAAACTCTATGTACTTTAAGATTTCAGTAGATGACACCTTGTTCAATATATATTTCACATATTGGATCTGTTTTGTAATGCTCCAGTGTAACATAAAGAAGAGGACTTAGCTTCAAGCAATGTTCTTGCTAATAATAGTCAAGTTTTTAATATTCAGTGTAATCTTGTAGGAGAAAAGAGTCAAATTATGTGTGTTATCAACAAGTTGAGGCTCTGTTTGGCATGATGGTGGCGGTCACAAACATGGTGGTTATGAATAGTCATTCGTGAATGCCCGATCTCACCTAAGTATCTTCATCTAGTTTTATGTTCAAAACTAATTATCTATTTTTGGTAACAATCATAGTCATTGTCTTGCCAAACATGTATTCTCTGATGATGGAGTTTTTTTTCCAAACACACCAGAGCAAAAAGTTGTGCCAAACAGAGCTTGAGTCTCATCAGTAAGTGATAAGTGCAAGAGGGAAATTCTTCTTTCTAATGAGAAAGGTGAAGTCAAAAATTTGGATATGTTAGGCAAGATGCCGTGTTTTCCCTTCTAGATGTGTTTGTTTGATTCACAGACAATGATAGCATTTATTACATAGAAGGGCGAGTGATTTCTTCTTTCACATGCAAGGTGAGGTAATTGAAGAGTAATAAAGATAATGTGAAAAATAAGTGCTTTAGTGAGGAAGTTGAACCACAAAAATAAGAGGTTAATTGAGGAAATTTGAACTCCCTACATAATAAGGTCGTTAGTTTGCAGCAATCTTCCATGTACTTTGATCATAATTTTACTATTGAAACTATTACATCATCAACTAACATAGTGACATAACTACCAACTTCTAACCATCGCATCACGCACTCTACCAAATCAATGACAAACGAGAAGGTGGGTTCAAAACTCTAGCTTTGTTGGTCGTTTCTGTTTTGCCCCCCACAACCGATTTGCTTCCCACAAGCGAATTGCTAGGATGTAGAGTGTGAGTTTGGAATCATGACATAAATAGCAGAACGGATGGTCGGGATCAATGAGATGTTCGGTTGATCGACGACATCAATCTGCTTGGATCTATCTGTTGAATTTTCTCAAGAAGCTCAGCAAGATAGCCCAAATGCCAAATTAATATCTTTGGAACTACCCAGATCACAACTTGACCAAGCGGAAAACAGGAAGAATACTCAAGCAACCAAAGTGCATAGACAGAAACAAGCAGATCAAAAAATTATCAATCTTCTTTACAGGGCGAGGTATACGTGGCGAGACATGATTTCGCCAGTACATGAAAACACAGAAACTACAATCAATTCAGGCGGACAGAAACACTGAGACCGCCGAGACTGCCTGCCCGCAGAGACCGCCCGAACTGAGCTGAAGCCGAACTGAACACGGAGTCTGACAAGACCGCGTGGTCGCGCGGACAAGCCATTATTTGCAGAACTGCCTGCTGCTTCCAAACTGAGGAACAGACTGCCTACCCGCCGAGACCGCGAGGTCGCGCGGACAGGTTATTGAACTGGGAAAGTTGATGCAGAAAACTGGTAACCGCTGAACGCAGTCCGCTAACTTCACTGAGCCTAATCGAGGTCAAAACCAAGCTCCTGTCTTCACAGTGCTAGCCGCGCCACCTGCACACAGCAACCGGTTAAGTCTAATCAACCCGTGCGGATACAAAAACCGAGTCAGCAGCCTTAAACCCAAGTCCAACTTAATGTTTACTCTGTTATCAAATGACGAGTCGGGGGGGTCCTATTTATAGGCGGGGTGAGGAGTGTGATCACTCCCCTATGAGATAGGCTAACTGCCCCTTGATCACTGCTAGAACTGCCTGTCCGCCGAGTCCGCACCGACAAGCCGAACTCGCGAACAGATCGCCAAAACTGCAAGAGAGCCGCCAGCTGAGCACCATGTCAGTCCGTACAGAAAGAGGACACAACATTTGTCCGTACGCTCAAGTCCACACCACGAGCAAACCGCCCGGTCACAACGGACTATGCAGACACCAGCCCAGCTCGCAATGTCCACGACCACAGACAAACCGTCTGGTCACAGCGAACAATACGGAAACCCTAGACTTCACAGAAGTGCAAGTCCAGACAACAAGCTCGCGCGAGCTCGGCGGACACCAAGACATCCCGCGAGCTCTAAGGCCAGATCGCAACCAGATTGCGGCTCATCGATACTCCAGACCAAACGCTGATCATGCGATCTCCGAGCCTCAGTCCGCACAGACCACGAACAACATCATGCACTGCTCAGCCAAACACTACCGGTATCAACTAGTCCGCACAGTCTGCGGAAATCAATCCGCAAGAACAGCTATCAGGATCACAGGCCGCCAACACTAGACTGTCGAACTCTAGCTCCAGTCTGCGTGGACAGTCCGCCCAGTCCACCTGGACTGCCCGATCACCCACTTTCACTTCAAGAATTTCAACACTCCCCCTTGAAGTGAGAAGTGGTGATCAAGCCCAGTAAACCTCGTAGTCGCTGGAAAGGCCCCTTCAACAACGGCTTTGTGAAGATGTCTGCAAGATTATCTTCACTCCGAACATGCCCGACCATAAGAGATCCCTCCAACACCTTCTCCCCGATGAAGTGGTGCTCGATCTCAATATGCTTGGTCCTCGCGTGGCAAACTGGATTGTTCACCAACTTGAGAGCACTCTCATTGTCTCCTCGAAGCAAAGTAGGACCTTGCACTTCCTTATGGACGTCCTCTACTAGGCTCCTCAGCCAAATGGCTTCTCGAGCAGCCAAGGCCAAAACCTTGTACTCTGCTTCCATAGTAGAGACGGACACTGAATCCTGCTTCTTACTACACCACGAGATGCCCGCTGATCCACAAGTGAACACATAACCATAAGTTGACCTTCCATCATCCGAATCACCACCATAATCAGCATCTGCGTAACATAGTAAAGAAAAGCTCGAGTCCCTCCTATAAAGGAGTCCCATATCATAAGTCGTCATCACATACTTCAGAATACTCTTCTCCGTCATTAGATGAGACTTCCTTGGCTCCGCCATAAACCGACTTACTCAGCCAACAGCATAAGCAATGTATGGCCTTGTAATCGTCAGGTAGATCAAGCTCCCCACTAGAGCTCGGAACACCAAGGGATCAGGAAGAATCCTTTCCTTATCTCGTCGAAGCTTCAAGCCAGAATCCAACGGACTAGAGCAACTCTTTCCCCTTTCCATGCAGAATCGTCTCACAATCCGATCCACATAACCTTTCTGGGAGACAAGAATCCCGCTCTCCTTCCTTTCCACTTCGAGACCGAGAAAGTGATGAAGCTCCCCCAAGTCTTTCATCTCGAAGTGAATAGCAAGCTCGGACCTGAGTCTTGCAATCTCCTCTTCTGAATTCCCTGTGATGATCATGTCATCAACATACAATAGAACCAGGACCTGAAGCTCCCCCTTCTTCTTGATGAACATGCTCGAGTCTGAGTTGGAGGCAAGATGGCCGTAGAATTGAAGATATTCTTCAATCTTCCCATACCATGCTCTCGGAGCCTGCTTCAACCCATAAAGAGCCTTCCTGAGCTTGCAGACGTAGTCCGGATGTTCTTCAGAAACATAACCGAGTGGCTGATACATGAAGATGTCCTTGTCGATCTCCCCGTAAAGAAAAGCGTTCTTTACGTCCAGCTGCCACATCTTATAGCCCTAGTAGGCTGCCAAAGCTATCACCACTCATACTGAAGTCATCTTTGTCACCGGACTAAACATCTCTGTACAACCCCATGTTCGCCGAAGGGGCTCAGGCAACCAGGAGGGTCAGCCCCGGGCCGCCTCTCCTAGACGGGTCGGCTGCCAAGAGTCGTCCAGGCGGGTCAGCCCCGACCCGCCTCTACTAGGAGGGTCGGCCGCCAAGAGTTGTCCAAGTGGGTCGGCCGCCAAGAGTCGCCCAGGCGGGTCAGTCCTGGCCCGCCCCTCCTAGAAGGGCCGCCCCCGGCTCGCGCCTTTCCAGGTGGGCCGCCTCCAACTCACGAGCCAGCCCCGTATTCGACGAGTGGGGCCGGCAGGAGCCAGATTGGACAAGTCTAGCCCAGACCCTAGGCGAGCCAAGTCCGCGGCGTTGAGTAGAGCTCACTCAGCGCCTTCAGCCATGGCGCCGAGTGAGTAGAGCTCACTCAATGCCTTCGGCCACGGCGCCGAGTGAGTAGAGATGGCGTTGAGTAGAGCTCACTCAATGCCTTCGGCTGCGACGCTGAGTGAGTAGAGCTCACTCAACACCTTCAGCCATGGCGCCGAGTGAGGAGAGCTTACTCAACGCCTTCGGCCATGGCGCAGAGTGAGGCGAGCTCACTCGACGCCTTCAGCCGCAGCATCGAGTGAGGTGAGTTTTGTCAACGCCTTTTGACCTCGGCGTTGGGGGACATCCCGACACCCGCCAGCTCGTACTCGTGGTAGACCAGTGGGGCAGGCTGAGGCTGAGCTTGCTGATCGCGCGAAACTATATCCGCAAACGACAACGGCAAGTGTAACGTATCGGGAGTGGTATAGGTTTATAAAAACCAAGGTCGTATTAGACTCGGGGTGATCGAGTAATCCTACTTTGAAAATCGTTATTATTTTATCAATTAGAAAATTGAGTTGGGGTTGCGAATAACAAAAGCTAAAAATGATAATTGAATTAATTCGATGAGTTAAAAGCTAGTGTCCGATCTTGAATCACCTTGGAAAAAGAAAATAACGGAATGAAGTTAGAGTGCAATTCTATTGTTGAAGAGGCTTTGACCGTGGAGGTTCCCGAAGCATGAACACTCCTCTTTCGAGGATTAGGTTCAACTAAGCTTAGGTGTATCGACCGAACTTTCGTTCTCAAATCGCATCGCCTAAGACTTGCTTTAGGTTGTGAACCTCACTATTGGATTTCACTCCAATCCGGAAGAGTTACGTTGTCCTCTTTTGAGGGTTGCGTTCTACTCTTTTTACCAATGAGTGATCGATTCGCCTTACGAGCCTCTCGGCTAACTAAAGAGCGAAAACCATTATGAAAACTATATAAAATATATAGCCTCAATGAATTGATCAACGGTAAATCGTAAGCGTTCAACAATTTGAGAAAGGCAAAACTAAAATCATAACAAAAATTAACTCATCCTCGGATCATCGCGATCGAGCACTATAAAAATTAGTTACTCATAGGGATGGAGGAATCCTTATCATAAAAGTGCGACATCATGAAAAAAAGAAAGAAGGTAGCTCGAGACAAAATTTGTACGATTATAGGAAACAAAAATTGAAATAGAAAATAACAATATTTTGAAGCGAAATAAAACCTGAAATTTTATTAATAAATGAAAGACAAATTACAAGAAATAACAAAAAAAAAGACGTTGCAGGTTGACGAAATAAACGAAATCTAAATCTCCTCTAACAATATTCGAGAACTACCAATAATCTTCTCTCCAAAATTAAAATCAAAATAAAATTTCCTCCTAATGAAAATATCTGAGATGAATTTCCTGGATCGAATAATACTCCCGAGCAAAATCTGGTCCTTTTTGTTGGCTTTGTTTTGTTGACCGGAGTCAACGTTTTTATATATTAGAGTATGGCGGAGGAGAGAGAAAGGTTGGTTTTTGTTTTATGCATTTATTATGGAGAGAGAGTGTGGTTGCTTTAATTTCTTGGCCTATATAAAGGCCCCTCCTTTTGTAATTATGGTGTGGAAATATAGAAAAGCTTATTCCCCTTTATTTACTCCAGCAGGAGAGAAACAGTGAGAGAGAGAGAGTTTTGGCGAGAGAGAGAGAGGAATAGCGGGAGAGAGAGAAGAGCTTTTGGTTGTGATTTTTTTTTGGCAGAGATAGAAAAGAGAGCGGGAGAGAGAGAGAGTGTAAAGCGAGAGAGAGAAAGAAAGTGAGGAGAGAGAGAGAAAGTGAAGCGAGAGAGTTAGCGAGAGAGCGGTTTTAATTGACTCCCGCAGTTTATTTCCCGCAGGAACATTTTGCTGCGTTGTTCTTCCCGCCGGCCAAGGCTCGTAGCTGCCATCTCGACGGGAGGAGCACATCCCGCCCGGAGTTCCGTCTCACCAGAGTAGGGTCTCGCCTGACAGTTCTCGCCAGGAGCTCTCACCGGTCCGCCTCACCGGACGCTCTCGCCGACCCCGTCTCGCCGCCGAGAGGTGGTCTCGCCGGGAATTAATCTAGCCTAAGCTATTTCTCGCAGGGAGATCTCGGCAGCTTGTATCCGCAGCTCGACTGAGAAGATCAACGGTGTGGTGGTCGCGCGGGAAGTGTAGGTGTGCTCGCTGGTATGTGTTTGAAGAGCTCTCGCTGAGTTGATCTCGCTGAAAGGTCTCGGCGTTGTAGATCTCTCCGGAGTTGGTGTTTGTGAGTGCCCATTGAGCGTTTCCAACACGTGGTATCAGAGCCAGGTTGCAAATCTTTGCGGTGACTCGGAAGGTTTGAAGTGCGGAGATGGAGACAGGAGGAGCGATGCCGGGGCAAGTCCCCAAGTTGACGAAGACCAACTACGGCAATTGGAGTATCCAGATGAAGGTGTTGCTCGCCTCGAAGGAGCTATGGGAAGTAGTCGAGGACGGCTATGAAGAGCCTGATGCTTAAGCAGAGGCGGCATTGACCAACGCGCAGAGGACGGCGTTGAGGGAAGCGAGAAAGAAAGATAAGAAGGCGTTGTTCACGTTATACCAAGGAGTGGATGAAGCCACCTTTGAGAAGATCTCGGAAGCTGTGAGCTCAAAGGAAGCATGGGAGGTGTTGCAACGCTCCATGCAAGGAGTGGACAAGGCGAAGAAAGTGAAGCTGCAGTCTCTTCGGGGTGAATATGAAATGTTGAGGATGCAGGCCACGGAGAAGGTCGGAGACTTTGTGACCCGTCTGCGGACGCTCACAAACGAGATGAAGAGAAACGGAGAAGCGATAGATGATGTGAGTCTTATGGAGAAGCTCCTGAGGGCCATGTCAAGGAAGTTCCGACACGTGGTGGTGGCAATCGAGGAGTCGAAGGACCTCACCCAGATGACCGTAGATGAACTTGTAGGCTCATTGCAAGCTCATGAGTACAGAATGCAGCAGGATGATGACGAAGCGAGTGGCTTGGGAAAAGCACTCCAGACCCAGTTGAACTTTGGGGAAAGCTCAGGAAGAGGAAGCGGCCAGCGTGGCCGAGGTCACCAAGGCAGAGGCCGAGGTAGAAGAGGAGGAAGAGATCAAGGAAGGAACCAAGGTTTCCAAAGAGAGGCGGAGCGACCTCAAGGTGGTTGGCAAGAAGGAAGAGGAAGAGGAAGAGGCCGAGGAAGAGGCCGAGGAGATATGTCCCAAGTACAGTGTTACAACTGTAACAAATTTGGGCATATGAGCTATGACTGCTGGGCTCCCAGGAAGAGAGAAGAAGCCAACCATTATGCGGAGGCTAGGAACAATGGGAACAATGCTGGGGGTGGAGACCCAATGATGTTCTTAACCTACCGAGGTGTGGAAGAAGGAAGGAATGAAGTGTGGTACCTGGACACAGGAGCGAGCAACCACATGTGTGGAGATAAGGAGATGTTCTCTAACCTTGAACCCAGTGGGGGTGAAGTTAGCTTCGGGGATGCTTCGAAGATTTCTTTGGAAGGAAAGGGCCTGGTTGTAGTGAAACTGAACGGGGAGAAAGTACACTTGAATGATGTGTACTATGTGCCAGGGTTGAAGACCAACATCTTAAGCATTGGGCAGTTAGTGGAGAGAGGCTACTGCGTGCAGATGAAGGATGGGTCTCTGGCAATGAAGAATGATCAAGGGAAAGAGGTCGTGAAGGTGAAGATGACGGCGAACCGTCTCTTCACGCTGAAGATGGATGCTCAAGAGACGGTTTGTCTCGCGAGAACAAAAGAAGAGGAAGAAGCATGGCTATGGCATCATAGGATGGGCCATTTGGGCTTCACAGGGTTGAAGCTGCTATCCCACTCCAAGATGGTGGCGGATCTGCCTATGATCTCCCCTCCGCAGAAGGTGTGTGAAGCATGCACGAAGGGGAAGCTCAAGAGGCAGACGTTCGAAGGAGGAAAGTCCTGGAGAGCAAGGCGGCAACTTGAACTGGTTCACTCGGACATTGCGGGTCCGTTTGAGACCACCTCAATAGGCGGAAGCAAGTACTACATCACCTTCACGGATGACTATAGTCGGAAGTGTTGGGTGTATTTTCTGAAAGAGAAGTCTGAGGCCCTTGACAAGTTCAGGGAGTTCAAGGCGATGGCCGAGAAGGAGAGTGGGCAACCATTGAAGGTGCTTAGGACAGATCGAGGTGGGGAGTACACCTCGAGGCTGTTCGATAGTTTCTGCAAGGAGAATGGGATATCACACCAGCTGACGGCGGCGTACTCACCGCAGCAGAACGGAGTGGCAGAGAGGAAGAATCTCACCATCATGAACATGGCGAGAAGCATGGTGAAGGAGAAGGGGCTACCGAAGATGTTCTGGGCGGAAGGAGTGCAATGTGCGGTGTATCTACTGAACAGATGCCCCACAAAGAGTGTGAAGTTCATGACGCCGTTTGAAGCATGGAGTGGCTGAAAGCCGAGTGTGAAGCACTTAAGGGTCTTCGGGTGTGTAGCTCATGCTCACATCACGGACCAGAGGAGGAAGAAGCTCGATGATAGAAGCGAGAAGTGCATCTTCGTGGGCTATGCTCCGGAGAGCAAGGCGTACAAGTTTTACAACCCGGTGACTGGGAAGGCCATAATCTCAAGGGACGTGGTGTTTGAAGAAGACTGCTGCTGGAGCTGGGATGAGGAGACAAGGAACATGAAGGGGATGTTCTTTGAAGATGAGGAAGAAGGTGGTCATGAAGCGGAAGCTGAGGATGGTGGAGCTGAGCCACCATCACCACCGAGTGGGAGTTCAGGGGGAGCTTCTACCCCCTGCTCAAGTGGAACAAGTACAAACGGAGGAAGTCCTAGTGGAGCAAGCACTAGCCGAGGCAGTTCTGACCGTCAACCTAGGATGAGGAGGTTGGAGGAGCTTTACGAGGAGACGGCACCGACTCTTAACAATTTCTCTTTATATTGTTTGTTGGCAGATTGCGAGCCGCACTCCTACGACGAAGCTGCTCAGGAGAAATCTTGGAGGACGGCGATGGATGCCGAGATAGCTTCCATAAAGAAGAATGACGCTTGGAGGCTGGTTGATCAACCCGCTGGCCACAAACCTCTCGGGGTGAAGTGGGTCTACAAGATTAAGAAGAACAAGGATGGAGCTGTGGAGAAGCACAAGGCTAGGCTCGTGGTGAAGGGCTACAGGTAAGTTCAAGGAGTGGACTACGACGAGGTCTATGCCCCAGTGGCGAGGATTGACACCATCAGGTTGATCATCGCACTGGCAGCTCACTATGGGTGGACTATCATGCAGATGGATGCGGTGGCGGCGTACTTGAATGGCTACCTGGAGGAGGATGTGTATATTGAGCAGCCCCCGGGGTATGTTGTAAAGGGCCAGGAGAAGAAGGTGTGCAAGTTGAGAAAAGCACTGTACGGGCTGAAGCAAGGGGCAAGAGCTTGGAACGGGAGGATAGATACATTCCTCCAAAAGCATGGCTATGTGAAGTGCCCATATGAGTATGCTCTATACATGAAGGTGGAGAAGAACGGGGATATCATGATCTTATGTCTATACGTGGATGACATGATATTCACCGGGAGCAACCCTGCGATGTTCGAGGAGTTCAAGAGGCTGATGAAGAAGGAGTTTGAGATGACAGACCTAGGAGAGCTGAGTTACTTCCTAGGGGTGGAAGTATAGCAGAGAGAAGAGGGGATCTTCATCGCGCAGAAGAAGTACGCGGAGGAGATCTTGAAGAAGTTTAGGATGGAGAATAGCAAGCCTATCTCCACTCCTGCTGATCCCGGAACGAAGCTGAGGAAGGATTCTGAAGAGGAAGTAGTGGACCCAACTATGTTCAAGAGTCTGGTTGGAAGTCTAAGGTATCTGACTTTCACCAGACCGGACATCATGTATGCGGTGGGGGTCGTGAGCAGGTACATGGAAGAGCCCAAGCAGGACCACTTCACTGCAGCGAAGAGGATCCTGAGGTATGTGAACGGGACTCGGGACCATGGCTTGATGTACTCATCTGGAGGAGAGTTGAAGCTAGTCGGCTACTCTGATAGCGACTATGGAGGAGATGTGAACGACCGGAAGAGCACTTCCGGGTATGCGTTCAACATGGGAACCGCGGCGTTCTCATGGAGTTCTAAGAAGCAGGCTACTATAGCTGATACGCCCGAAATAGGTATACGTAAACTACGCAAGTGCACGTGTCGGATCAAGTAATAAAGTGATGAATAAAGATCGTTCCCACGGAGAGGCGATTAATCTAAGGCTCACAAGTACTAGCTAGTCCTTTTCTTTAAATCCAAGTAGATTGATTTAAGTGAGTTTAAAGACAAATAAAATTCTAAAATGAAATTGCTAAAACTTTCTAAAATTACTTTTTATCAAATTTTGGGAAAACGGTCTTGTATTTTGATTTCCTAAGTCTATAATGATGGATCCAAAGAAGAAATTTATGAGAAACCTAGATGTGCTTTCCTGCAACGATTTTACGGTAGAGATCCGTATCTCTCGATATCGGAAATCACTATACCCCTTATTCCCTTGTCATCTCTAACTCAGGCGAACAAAGAATATGATTGATAATAAAAATCAAAGTTGCTAACGAAAAAGTGAAATCTCTTTCTCCCTTTTCTGTTATATCTAGTTGAAGATACACTTACGCCTCTCCTCTCTCGAATCTCGAAGCGCAGTAAAACGAGCCGAAAACTTTGGTTAAAAATTTACGTGACTCCTCTCTCGAATCTCGCCACGTAGTACAATATGTTTCATTCAAACACTCACAATTCTCCTCTCTCGAATCTCGAAATGAAGCATCGAATGAACCAATAATCCAAAGTTCTACCACAAGATCATCAACTAGATAAAGAAATCACAATAATCTTCTCATAAATTAAATAAAAACAAAGATCTCATCACATAGAACAAAGTACTTTCAAAATACAAAACCTAGGAGAATTAGTTCATGATTTGAGAAGAGGAATACAAGATTGGATTAATCTTACAAAACATGATGCTTATAGATCACAAGCGCTGTAGAAAATTCCACTCAAATGCATGCAAGATCCCTCTTTGATGACGATCCGGTGCGGTTCCTCCTCCTTCTCCTTCAAAACCTAGATCTCCTTTTCCTTGAAATTTGAATATGATGAATAATCCTTTTTTCTCTCTCAAACCCCCTTTTTATACTCATCCCCTCCAAAAGGCATCTCTTTAATGCTGAAAAGTTGTCATCTTAATATTTGTAACTGCCAAAAGTATGAAGAAATTCGGAATTTTGAATTTGAATTTCCGCAACTTGTTATAACAAATTTTCTGAACTGCAGAAATTTGTTATAACAAATTTCCTGCTGCCCAAAAACAAAAACTGCACCAAACAGCCTTGAAACTGTTGCAATAATGCTGTAGCAACTTCATGGATTTCCCGTGAACTTGACCCGTGTCATATCGAGGTGAATACATCGAACTTCCTACGATAAAAACATATCAAAAATAACATAAATACTCTCAATTTTACAAGATGTCAATATATTTAAATACAATATGTTTTTATAAAAATTTACTAAATCTTTTTATCAAAATAGGGGTATTTAAGATACAAGATAACTTCTTTTTGAGAAGTTATCAATAGCCTTATCATCTTGCGAGGCGGAGTACATCGCAGCGGCGGCATGCGCTTGCCAAGCCATCTGGCTAAGGAATCTTCTGGAAGAACTACATCATGTGCAGGATGGCCCAACGACAGTGTTAGTGGATAACATGTCTGCCATCCAGCTCGCAAAGAATCCAGTGTTGCATGGGAGGAGCAAGCATATCGAGACCCGATATCACTTCCTTCGCGAGCAGGTGGAGCAGAAGACAGTGGAAGTTGTGTACTGCCCCACCGGAGAGCAGGTCGCGGATATCTTCACCAAGGCGTTGAAAGTGGAGACGTTCGAGAGGCTCAAAAGCAAACTCGGCATGTGTTGCCAAGTTTGAGGGGGAGTTTGTTGGCTTTGTTTTGTTGACCGGAGTCAACGTTTTTATATATTAGAGTATGGCGGAGGAGAGAGAAAGGTTGGTTTTTGTTTTATGCATTTATTATGGAGAGAGAGTGTGGTTGCTTTAATTTCTTGGCCTATATAAAGGCCCCTCCTTTTGTAATTATGGTGTGGAAATATAGAAAAGCTTATTCCCCTTTATTTACTCCAGCAGGAGAGAAACAGTGAGAGAGAGAGAGTTTTGGCGAGAGAGAGAGAGGAATAGCGGGAGAGAGAGAAGAGCTTTTGGTTGTGATTTTTTTTTGGCAGAGATAGAAAAGAGAGCGGGAGAGAGAGAGAGAGTGTAAAGCGAGAGAGAGAAAGAAAGTGAGGAGAGAGAGAGAAAGTGAAGCGAGAGAGTTAGCGAGAGAGCGGTTTTAATTGGCTCCCGCAGTTTATTTCTCGCAGGAACATATTGCTGCGTTGTTCTTCCCGCCGACCAAGGCTCGTAGCTGCCATCTCGACGGGAGGAGCACATCCCGCCCGGAGTTCCGTCTCACCAGAGTAGGGTCTCGCCTGACAGTTCTCGCCAGGAGCTCTCACCGGTCCGCCTCACCGGACGCTCTCGCCGACCCCGTCTCGCCGCCGAGAGGTGGTCTCGCCGGGAATTAATCTAGCCTAAGCTATTTCTCGCAGGGAGATCTCGGCAGCTTGTATCCGCAGCTCGACTGAGAAGATCAACGGTGTGGTGGTCGCGCGGGAAGTGTAGGTGTGCTCGCTGGTATGTGTTTGAAGAGCTCTCGCTGAGTTGATCTCGCTGAAAGGTCTCGGCGTTGTAGATCTCTCCGGAGTTGGTGTTTGTGAGTGCCCATTGAGCGTTTCCAACACTTTTTCTCTTCCACCCAATTCAATCCCTTCTTGCTTCCCGATGGCCTATTTATAGGTGGTGGAGGTAGTTTTTTCAAGGCATAAGAGAAGCGGTGATATTAATTGGAGGCGAGACATGCTGGCGGTATTATTGTGGAGGCGTAATTCCTGGAGGAGGCCGGCCAGCTGGACGTGGATCGCATGTAACGGCAGGAATTGAAGATACAACAATAATTTTGAGGCGCACATGGAGGAGCTGGATCCGGATTGCTGACGTGGAGGAGCTGAGGTAGAGGGGTTGCTTGCTGGAGGTTGAGCTGGCTGGAGGAGAGGTTGACGGGCTTGGAACTGAAGGTTGCTGTGCATGGAGGATGGCGGTGACTTCATGCACGTGTGGTGGAGCTTGATCGGTGGTGGCGCTGCATGGAGGAGGTGTTGGTCGGAGCTTGATTAGCTGCAGCGGGGAGGAGCTTGCTGGGATGGTGGCACGGCATGGAGTGAGTTTGGGTAGCTTGGAGGGTTGTTGCAGGGTGGTTGTCGGGCTGAGGTGCTGGCCGGAACTTGCTGTGAGTGGCCGGAGGTTGCTGTGCATGGAAGAGGGGGGCGCTCGGGAGTTGTTGCCCGAGCGTGGAGGAGCTGAGGTGCCGAGCTGCTGTGATGCTGGATTGGCCAAGCATGGTGGAGATGTTCGGGTAGCTTGGAGGTGGCCGTGAGCATGGAGTAGATGGAGCTCGGGCTGCTTGGTGATGGCCGAGCTTGGAAGTGGCGGAGCACGGTGGTGGCGGATTCCTGTTATTTTATATATATATATATATATATATATATATATATATATATATATATATATATATATATATATATATATATATATATATTGTTGAAACCGGAAACCGGTCTCCGTGGAGTTCGAGGTCCCAAAAGAGGGGTGACCGCGCACCTACTACACTCAAGTGAACCATCGAGGCTCTAGACTAGGAACGTAAGGGACATGCCCAAGGTCTCAGCGTGGAGGTCCCACCACACACCCGGAAGACTAACAAACTCTTCCCCTCCTAAGCCAAATGCTGAGCTAATTGGGCACCTTTGGAAGGCTCTCTTGGCCGACCAGAACCTCTAGGGAGGATCTCAAAATCCACTCCCTCTTAACTAAAGATGCCACCTCGGGTTTATGCAAAACGCCCCTTAACTGCCCTCCTAGTAGCATAACCTCGCCTAACAGTTCTATTTTTCCGTGGCCCCTTTTGGGCCGCCACCAACGTAACATAAGCCTTCAAGGACTAGCAAAAACATCGCGGGCATATCAAATTACAGGAACGCACGTTCCATACCTCGGCACGCAGGCCGACAATATAAACAAAAAAGGCCTTCTAGGGCTGGCACAAACTTGGGCTTAAGCCCGCTGCTTTCCGCTTCATAAAGAATGCATAACTTCCTCGGAGTCTTCTCCGGGAACCCCAGAACATCGCCAATCCGGCTCATACGTCCGGATGGGCTTCACACAGCATGCCTAAACCCGTACTCACGCTTCCGGGTACTAATGTAGTTAATAGCAGGGACGTACATGTCAACCCGTCGGAGAGCTCCCTTCCTCCACCCATTGGTGAAGAGGGGCCTCCATGCAAATATGTAAACCGAGGGCTTCACCTGCCCGAGTAGGAACATCGTTATCCTTGACGCGTGTTTTTGTCGGAGCCGCAACCGCATATCTTGCATGAGGCTCGATGCCTAGTGACTGCAGCGACTGTCCATGCACGGATCCGGACGTCGCAGTACGAGCTCTGATTCTTCCCCTCACCGTGAATCTCGGTAACAACAACCCTCTTCAAGAGAGGCTCGGGTTCAAGCACTAGTAACGACTTCACAAGCGGGAAAGAAATCCACGGCAATTGCATCCTTCTTACTCAAAACCTTAGGTGGCTTCCCGACAACAGAAGGATCTCAGGCTTCAGACTAATTGTGAATTTCTTGACTGCACTTGGTCGACAACCGAGCGACAATAATCTTTGCATCAACACTGTTCATGAATTCGGTTATAAGAACACATCCACACAAATCCATAGCCCTGAGATCAGGACAAACCCAATGCCAGACAGATTACTTCTTTATCAGTAACACCTTCACACCATCCCAAAGTTGGCGGCTGCAACTATCTGCAGTTGTATGCAATGGCCTGCAAAGCCTTATCGGAGGCAGCTCTCACACATCCACAGAGATTCAGGTACTTCAGTTTCGTGCAGAAGCTTGTAAGATATGCAAGACCAGACTCGCTGAATCTCCGGTCCAGATCACATAAATCATGGCAGTAATTTGAAATTGTTTGAACAGCATTATCCTCAAGTTGAGGCTTGTTCTGCCGCAAACTTAGAACTTGAAGCTTTGTGAACTTGGGAGCAAGTGAAAGCACAAGATTGTACATGTGTTCCTTGCACCTGTTGCATATATGTGTGTGTACATATACATATATATATATATATATATATATATATATATATATATATATAGATAGATATATATAGATATATATATAGATACACACACACACATATATGCATATATATAATGTAAGAAGACTTGCTTGGGCAGCCGGAGGTGCTCGGGTTGCATACATGGAGGGTGGCAAAATCATCATGTGATGGTGATCGACGGGGCTCCAATCTGACGAACTTGACTTGTACTCGTGACAGCGGGGCGTGTCATAGAAACCCTCCCCATGTTTGTCATAATCCTGCAAAATACAAATATATATAAGTTTTAGGAAATAAAATATTATTTATACGAAAATTTATAAAAACAACGAGCGAATGCAATAATTTATTAAAATATCTAAGTAAATATTGGTCTTAAATGATGACTAAACCCTTAGTCATCACTTGCCCACTACCGAGCCGAGGCCAGCGAGTATCAGCTCCATCGATATTCGCCGCCATCGCCGAGTAGAGGCAATTACAGGGTAGCTCGCTCCTTTAGGTTGTGATGTGTTTTCCATCCTTTTGCACCGTTGTCCTGCCCTTAGTCAGTCAAAATAGCGGAGTCTCGCTGTTGGCAGACCCAGGCTGGCTGCATATAATTGTTCAGAACAGCGAAGTTTGGCTGTTGGCAGGCCAGCCCGAGGAGTTTTTGGTAATTTCAGGACAGCAAATGTTAGTTATTTGTAGACCGTTTTCAGAAATCTATATATAGGACCCAAGGGGTACCTCAGAAGGCATGCTTACTTATCTCTTAATCCTCAAACACTTTTTGAGGTACCTTAGCCCGACACTTGGCTAAGGAGGGGAAGCGCTCAGTGATCTTCCGTGTGTGTGGTGGGACCTCCGCGCTGGGCCCTTGGTCTAGTCCTTTGCTCTCTTTTCCTTGTTATTTTTTTGCAGGAGCGAAGTAGGTGCGCGACCACCCATTCCCCAAGGGTGAACTCCACAAGAGATCAACTTTCGGTTTCAACATTTTGGTGCGATGAGCATGGAGAGTGGTCAGCACAGAAAACCTTTAGTGAGCTCAATGACTGGAGGAGAAGGGCAAGGATCGGACAGGACCGACTCGCCACCCCCTCCCCCTCTCGCGACCATAGGGATACTCGAGGAGTTCAAGCAGGAATTACACGGCATGGTCCGATTCGCACTCGGCGTGCAGGCCGAGAGCTCGACTCCGGTGATTCCGGTTCTCGCAGATCCGACACTCGGAGAAGTCGCTCCCGCCAGGCGAGAAGGGAAGGAAGTGGCAGAAGAGGGTCGGGGTGCCGAGCTCCCCGGGCGAGTGCTTTTCCCGGGCTCGGGAGGCAGTGGTAGATTTGGAGAGTTGGGAGCGCGAGACCCCCCGGCTCGCCCGGTGGGGGGAGAGAGTCCCTTATGTGAGCTGGTCTCCTCTGCCCCAGTCCCAGATGGGTTCAAGGAGCCCGACATGTCCTACTACACCGGGAAGGGAGACCCGGTCTAGCACGTCCAATGGTTTGAGGATGTGGTCTCGATCCGGCAGATGTCGGATTGCTTCAAATGCAGGCTCTTCTCCATCACTCTGAAGGAGAAGACCAGGGAGTGGTTTCACCAGCTGCCGGCCTGCTCTATCTACTACTTCGAGGACTTCCGCCGGGGGTTCATGCTAAGGTTCACGACCTCGAAGAAGAGGAAGAGGGAGTCAAAGTCCCTGTTCCGCATCAAACAGGGGATGAATGAGACCCTGGGGAGCTACGTCGATCGCTTCCAGAAGGAGGTCACCCAGGTTAAGGAGATGTCGTGCCACACTCTAATGATGGCCTTCACCCTAGGGCTGCAGCAGGGTTTTTTTCGCATGGAGTTGAAGAGGATTCCCCCCTCTCCTACGAGGAGTTGATGGATAGGGCAGTAAGAGAAGTCGACGGGGAGACGTCGAACCCAGAGATTGCCCGGAGCTTAGCCAGGTGGGCTATGGAGGAGGAGAGGCTTAGGGGAGGCAGAGGACAGGAGGAAAGAAGAGCTGAGCCCCGGCAGAGGGAGCATCCACAGAAGCAGCCCAGGTGGGGACGGTAGGAGCCGAATCAGCGACTGGGGTTGAAGCCCGAATGGCAGGAGCAGGGGGCAAGGAGAGGGTTCCGCGGAGGGGACAACCGCCAAGGAGGCAAGGGCCAGTTATACCCTCCAGGTGGGAGGCAGTGCCAGAGGTCCCCCTCCTCGATCAAGAGGAGGCTATGGTCGTAGCCATGGGAGAGAGGAGAAGAGCAGCACGGAGTATAATAAGGGAGGTTAGGGTGGAGTTACCCTACTATGACTTCCACCGGGAGGAAGGGTACGCCACGACCACGTGCCCGTAGTTCCTCGAGATGAGAGGAAACAGGGAGCAGCAGCAGCAGCAAGACCTCCAAGGGTTGCGGATCGAGGCTTCCCGTAAGGCGAGCCTCCACACCATGTACCGACGGATCAATTGCTCCACATCCCAGACCCCGCCCCCGGAAGAAAGAATAACCTTCACGGTCAAGGACATGCCTGGTCACGAAGACCCCTTTTGCGATGTGCTGGTCATCCAGACGGCCATCGAGGATTTCACCGTCTCTCGGATCCTCATCAACAATGGGAGTTCCGTTAACGTCATCTTCAAGAAGGCGTTTGATGCGATGAAGGTGGAGGCCAGAAGGGTGTTGGCCTCAGATGGGCCCCTATTTGGCTTCTCGGGGGAGAGGAAGGAAGTCGAAGGAGGGGTAGGACTTCAAGTCTATCTGGGAGGGCAGTCCCACAACTGCAAGTTCATCATTGTGGATTCCCCTAGCAGCTACAGTGCCATCTTCGGGAGGCCCCTCATCAGTGCCTTCCATTGCGTCCCCTCGTCCTTCCACCAATGCCTAAAGTTCAATGTCGAGGGGGTACAGGTTCGGGTCTGCGGAGACCCTAAGAAGGCAAGAGAATGCTACGTCATCACCGTAAACTCCATCTCATCGCAGGAGGGTGCTGAAGAGATGGGGCGGAGGATGGAGGAGGTAGAGCAGGGGGTTGGCCCGGAGGAGATGGAGGTGGAGGAGAGTTGCACCCAGAAAGAGGAGGTTAAGAAAGTTCGGGAGCCGGCCGAGGTAATGGCCGTGGAAGAAACCTAGGAAGAGGCCCTCGCCCCAGAAGGAGGGGATGCTGAAGAATGGGGGGAGCAGTCTCGTCTGGAGATGGTGGAAGAGGTGGTGGAGATGGAGGTTCTCACCCTCGGAGGCAAGGTGGAAAAGGTCCGCGTCAGCGGGGGGTTGACCCTGGAGGCCCAAGGCAAGATGCTGGAGTGCATTCAGAAGAACGTGGACATCTTCGCTTGGAGCACTACAGAGATGCTCGGGATCGACGCCGACGTGGCCTGCCACCGCCTTAACCTGGATCCGGAGGCTCGCCCCGCCCAGCAGAAGAAGAGGCCCATGACGGATAGGTTGGCTGAGCCGATCTGAGAGGAGGTGGCCAAGCTTCTCAAGGCTGGTTTTGTATCTGAAATCCAATATCCCGGCTGGGTCTCCAATTTTGTAATGGTTAAAAAAGGAGACGGTCGGTGGCGTATGTGTGTTGATTTTTCTCTTCTTAATAAATCATGCCCTAAAGATTATTACCCCTTGCCTCGGATCGACGCGCTGGTTGACTCAGCTGTTGGTTTCCCTGTAATGAGTTTTTTAGATGTATTTTCAGGTAATCACCAGATCAGGATGCACCATCCCGACATCAAGGATGTCTCCTTCATCACCGAGGATGGGTGCTACTGCTATAAGATGATTCTCTTCGGGATAAAGAACGCAGTGGTGACCTATCAAAAAATGATGGATAGGGTCTTCCGATAGCAGAAGGGAAGAAACCTAGAAGTGTACGTTGATGACCTCATGGTCAAGAGTCGAGACGGTGACTCTCACCTCTAGGATCTAGAGGAAACCTTCGCCACCCTGCGCGGGTACAAGATGAGGCTGAATCCCTTGAAGTGCATCTTCGGGGCAAGCAAGGGCAAATTTCTGGGCCACCTTCTCACCCCCGCTAGGGTAGAACCCAATCCCGACAGGGTTGAGCAGGTTCCTATCCCGGGCCGGGGAGAAGTTCTCTCCCTTCTTAAAGACCTTGAGAGGAGGTCGAAAGTTCGAGTGGACCTCGGAATGCGAGGAGGCATTCTAGGCCTTAAAGAGGCAGCTGACTCAAGCCCCCCTGCTCTAGGGGTCAAAGGAGGGGGAGGAATTATTCTTATACTTAGGGGTCGGGGCGGAGGCCCTGAGCTCTGTTTTAGTTCGGGAAGAGGGAAAGAAGCAGCTCCCGATTTATTATGTGAGTAGGGTGTTAAGGAAGGCCGAGCTCCGCTATCCTATTTTGGAGAAGCTGGCCTTCGCTCTAATCATCTCGGCCCGGAGGCTCCAACCTTACTTCCAGGCGCATTCGATCCGAGTGGTGACTGACCACCCCCTCCGCAACATCTTCGAGGGGGTGGAGAATTTAGGAAGATTGGCTAAGTGGTCGGTGGAATTGAGCGAGTTCGACATCTCCTTCATTCCCCGCCTCTCGATCAAGGCCCAAGCTATGACCGACTTCTTGGCAGACTATGTGATCGAAGTGGTGGAAGAGGAACTCACTCGCCCGGTTCCTTGGAAGGTCATGGTGGACGGTGCCTCGGGGAGGCATTCCCTTGGGGCGGGGATCATCTTGGAAAACACCCAGGGAATGAGGATCGAGCAGACAGTGGTGATACATTTCCCCATCACAAACAATTAAGCCGAGTACGAAGCTGTGATTGTTGGTCTGCACTTGGCCAGAGAACTATGGGTGAATGATGTGGAGGTCCTCACTGACTCCATGGTGGTGGCTTCCCAGGTTAACGGGGAGTTTGAGGCGAGGGAGCCGACTCTGCAGCTCTACTTGGCAAAGGTGAAGGGAGTCATCAGCACCTTCTAGACTTTTTCCATTCGACACGTGCCCATGGAAGAGAGCGAGCAGGTAGATCAGCTGGCAAAGCATGGCCCCCGGGTGGGGGGTACCCTCACAGATCTCTTCCGCCCATCCATTGAAGATGGGGAGCTGATGGAGGTGGAGCAACACCCCTCGTTGATGGATCCCTTCTCGACATACTTGTCCACTGGGGAGTATCATGAAGGTATGGACAGGAAGAGGCTCAAGTACAAGTCAGCATACTATATCATGCGAGATGGCCAGCTATACCGAAAGACCCTCTCCAGGATGTTGGCACGCTGCGTGGCCGAGAGGGAGGTCCCGAGGATCTTGGAGGAAATTCACTCCGGGGAGTGCGGGAGCCATTCCAGGAGTCGAACCTTGGAAGGCCGGATCATCAGGCAGGGATATTTTTGGCCGACCCTGAGCCGAGACGCGGCGAAGTTCATAAAGGAGTGTCATAAGTGCCAACTGTTCGCTCCCCTCTAACTACAACTGGCCAAACACCTCAGGAGTATCACAGCCCCCTTGCTATTTACAATCTGGGGAATGGACTTGGTTGGGCCCTTCCCCCAGGCCAGCGGCCAGAGAAGGTTCCTGCTCGTGATGATTGATTATTTCTCTAAGTGGCTGGAAGTTAAAGCGTTGACTAAGGTAACCTCCCAGGTCATCAAGAACTTCGTATGAGGGGAGATTATCTGCCGTCACGGGTTGCCTCAGGCCATCGTCACGGACAATGGCCCTCAGTTCACCAGTGTTAACCCCAAAATCGGCAATCCTCTCCAAGGAGCCTATTTTTTCTACTTTTCTCTTACAGGTTCCCATCCGCAAGGAGCAGGCTATCCCTGATGTCCACTGGGTCCACGCAAGACGGACTGCCGAGTCTGAAGTCGCTCAAGGTCGGATGCTCCGTTAACCGCCCGCCAGGGGCGGTCTCCGTCAGCCAGGCGGACTCCCCCTGAAGTCCGCCCAGGTCGCCCGCTAGGGGGTGACCTCGGTTGGTCGCCTGCCAGGGGCGACCTCCCGCCTGCCGGGCGGACTCCCCCAGGAGTCCTCCCAGGTCGCCCGCTAGGGGGCGACCTCGGCAGGTCGCCCGCCAGGGGCGACCCCCCGCCTGCCGGGTGGACTCCCCCAGGAGTCCGCCCGGGTCGCCCGCTAGGGGGCGACCTCGGCAGGTCGCCCGCCAAGGGCGACCCCCCGCCTGCCGGGCGGACTCCCCCAGGAGTCCGCCCAGGTCGCCCGCTAGGGGGCGACCTCGGCAGGTCGCCCG
This sequence comes from Platanthera zijinensis, assembly GCA_039513925.1. Lineage (NCBI taxonomy): Eukaryota > Viridiplantae > Streptophyta > Magnoliopsida > Asparagales > Orchidaceae > Platanthera > Platanthera zijinensis. Next base: position 9,620,871 of record CM077082.1, on the reverse strand, counting down.
CCAGGGGCGACCTCCCGCCTGCCGGGCGGACTCCCCCAGGAGTCCGCCCGGGTCGCCCGCTAGGGGGCGACCTCGGCAGGTCGCCCGCCAGGGGCGACCTCCCGCCTGCCGGGCGGACTCCCCCAGGAGTCCGCCCAGGTCGCCCGCTAGGGGGCGACCTCGGCAGGTCGCCCGCCAGGGGCGACCTCCCGCCTGCCGGGCGGACTCCCCCAGGAGTCCGCCCAGGTCGCCCGCTAGGGGGCGACCTCGGCAGGTCTCCCGCCAGGGGCGACCTCCCGCCCGCCGGGCGGACTCCCCCCGGAGTCCGCCCAGGTCGCCCGCTAGGGGGCGACCTCGGCAGGTCGCCCGCCAGGGGCAACCTCCCGCCTGCTGGGCGGACTCCCCCCGGAGTCCGCCCAGGTCGCCCGCTAGGGGGCGACCTCCTTAGGTCGCCCGCTAGGGGGCGACTTCCCCCCAGCCGGGCGGACTCCCCCTGGAGTCCTCCCAGGTCGCCCGCTAGGGGGCGACCTCCGCTCCGTCTGCCGGCTCAGCATTCGTCTGCCTGCTCCTCAGGCCTCCCCCTCCTGCTCAAGGTTCGCCCACCTGCTCCTCAGGTTGCTCAGTCCGCCGAGGTCGCCGAGGTCATCAAGGATGACGTCACTGGACCAGATTCTCCCGGGCCTATAAATACCCCCCAAGACCTCTCATTCTGGACGCGTGAGAGGAGAACTGCCACCTTGATCAAAGCCTGCGGACTCAGTTTTCCAGGTCGTCAGGGTTGATCAAGCAAGGTCTGTGGCCTCAAATCTCCAGTCCGCCCAGGTCGTCAAGGGCTGTGGACTCAGCTTTTTCTGTCAGCAGCAGGCAGCTTGCGCTGCCTCCGCAGCCTCTGATTTCCAGTTCTCCCAGGTCGTCAAGGGCTGTGGACTTAGTTTTTTCTGCCCTCATCAGGCAGCTTGAGCAGCATCGGCAGCCTCAGTTCTCCAGTCCTCTGCAGCCTCTTTTACTTAGTTTCTGGCTTCTCCTTCCTCAGCCGCCAGCTTCCCCCATTGTACCCTCTACTGCTCTTATGTGTAATGGTGCAATAGCAAGTTGTAACTCTTCTTGAATAAAGGAAAAGCCCGTCGCAAGAGTGGCATTCAAGCCGCGGCGGGCGAAGTCTGCTGTTGCCGCTGCTAGCGGCCTCCTCTCTTCTTCTCTCCTCTCTCGGCATCAACCTGCAAAGCTAACCATCAAAGTAGCTGTCTGCTCGACAGTACCTGATCAAGCTCCCTCTCTGCTCGAGCAAGTTTCTCCTCTGCTCAAGCAAGCTTCTCCTCCATCCCCGCAACCCTTCTTTCTTCACCCTTAGCTTGTGAGATCGAACAACCCGTTAACTGGTCGGTGTCGCATTTCGCGCATCAACAGTTAACACGCGACCTTCAGATCTCGATCAGATAGTGAAAACAGTGGTTACTCATGTCAGACCATCAACCAGCCGAGAATCTTGCTTCAAGTCCAAGTGATGATCCTCTTTGGTAGGCCTTAGAGCAATCCCGCAGAGAAACTGCCCAACAGTTTCAAGCCATCAACCATACTCTAGCAGCTCTCACGCAGCAATTGGCCGCTCAATATTCAGCAGCACCGGCTCCTCCAATCAATCCAGCACCAACATCAGAGACTCCTCAAGTCTATCCACCGGCTTATCCGCCGGTCTATCCTCCTCTTTATACTCCAACCTTTCCGCAGGGGCCAGCAGCTCCCTTGCGATCTCAAGATGATGAGTTTGCAGCTCGTCAAAACTTCTTCCGGGAGGCTGCCCGGGGAAGTCCAGCCAGATTTTTGAATTTTCAGGGAAGTCATCCATTCTCTTCAGCTCCTGCATTTGCTCCTCCTGCAGCAACCTTTTACTCCTATCCTCCTGCTCCTTTTACAACTACTGCTCATGCTCCTTACTTTCCTTATGCAGTAAAACCAGAAGAGCCATCGCCGTTTACGGAGAGTGTTCGGTATGAACCAACTCCAATCAACTTCCGAGAGCCACGGTTGCCCATTTACACTGGGGAGACTGATCCTGTCAAGCATCTTCAAGCCTTTGAATCAGCCGTTGCTCTCAAGACCCTCTCAGATGCTACCAAGAGCAAGCACCTCGTAACGACCTTTGATGGTCAAGTGAGAGACTGGTTCTATGGACTGCGACCTCAGTCAATCTCTTCCTTTATTGATTTGCGAAGGGAGTTCCTGCTCAGATTTTCTACATCTTCAAAGAGGAAGGGCGGTCCAGAAGCCCTCTTTGAGATCAGGCAGCGAGAGAATGAGACTTGGTCTCATTACGTGGATCGTTTTCAGAAAGAAATCTTGGACATTGAGATCGTTGATCAAGAAATATACTGAGTGGCTCTCATCCACGGCTTGCGTGAAGGTCCGCTAAAGTTTGAAGCTAATGTCCGAGCACCGAGGACATATCAAGAGTTGATTGGTTTAGCCAACTCGTACATTCGTGGTGAAAAGAGCAACCCCAGCTTCATCTCCAGGCTGGTATCAGAAAAAATTCTTCTTCTTACAAGCAGCCTCCGAGGTCTCCTCGGAAAGATTTTCCATCTCTCTCTAGGAAAGCAAGAAGATTTCAGCATCATCAACACCCCTTCCAAGGCCATGATCGTGCCCAAGAACGGCTGCTACCATTGTCAACATCATCTCCGCTAGCAGCTGCAGTTCATCAGCAGCAAGAAGGTGACCTGCCAGAATTTGAGCTAGATGAGGTCATGCAAGAAGTTAGCCAAATCATGAAGGATAAGGCATATCCCAAAAGGCCCTACCAGCCGACGAATCAGAGATCAAGAAATTCAGACCCGTTCTGTGAATTCCACAAAGAGAAAGGTCATTTAACTGAAGATTGCAAGGCCCTTCGGCGATTGGTTGAAAGATTGCTCATCGAGGCAAGATCAACGACCTGGTCAAAAAGATTGATTCTGTGAAACCTTCCACCTCCAAGGTCAAGGAGTTGGCTGAGGGTCAACAAGAGTGCATGGAAATACATGATAAGGGCCGGCTGGGGCTCATTGATATTCCAAGCGAGTGCATTGATGTCGTTGACGAAGGTGCCCTTGGAAGACTATTCTGAAGCAAAGAGGACACGTTTCCCGCATCATCAGCTATGAACAATCGCAGTTCCTCAAATCCCCTCGCGATCGTGATTGGTTGCCTTTACTCTACCTTTCAAACAATCTATTTTTCAACACTTCTAAGTGTTTCATTCTTTCATTCAATAAAGCTTACGTCAGAGAACACATACTGACACAGTTCCCTTTTTGTGATGCTTCTTCTCCATATTTTTCTCTTTGCCAAAGAGATCACTGAACCACCGAGATATCGCCAAGTCTTGCTCAGTGCCCCCTCGAGATTGTCCTCAGGCGTAAAACCACAATGACCACATATGATGAGGAGTTTTCTCATATGTGTAGTGGGGGCCGTTCAACTCTCGTGCGGAGGATGACGGGGCTTCGGATCCCGGCCGATGTCTAGCGCAATGTGAGTGCTTAGGGGAGGCCTCCTGCGATAGTTCTATCGTGCTCCGCTAGGGATACGTTACAGTTACGATGATCTTTGCTTGACAAGCAATGGCGATCAAGTGTAGCCTTGTCTCCTCGATCATCTCACAACTGTGACGGCCGAACACTCTATGGTACTCTCGATCCGTGCCTCCGCGGGACTCACAACTCCGCTGATCAATCCGCAGACAAGCAATAGGCCACTTGGCGCAACTAGTCTAATTGATCAGCGATGCTTGTAACCCGAGGCAAGAGAGCAGTGCATCTGTCGATCCTTCTTAGGGTTATTTCTTGTTTATTTGTGCCCTTCTAAAGGATGCGCGGCCAGCCCGCTTTGGTTAGGACTATACCCAGGATGACTTTGGCAAGTGATGCATAAGGCCCACGGGGAACACCTGTGGCAGCATTCAACCTTTTTAGTTCATCCTCGGGATATAGCCCCTCTTCTCTCCTTTTTTACCTTCTTGCAGGTTGAATCCAGCCTATTCTAAGGATCTGCAACATCTTTCTTGACTTATGATCATCCTATATACACTACCTGCATATGGATCTTCTTGATTAACAAGCCATGTCATCATGAATCTAATTTTGGATTTTCTTATCTCGCGGATCTGGGTTTTTATGTTGACATTGTACCTTGATCGCACAAGACAATCGTTATTGCAGTTTTGATCTTTATTCAATCGATAGCAGAGTGTGTCAGGTATCTATTCTGTTATCCAATTACATCTTATCATATCAACAACCAACATTCGCAGTTTCCGCCCAGGTACTCGCGAACTTAGTTTTCTCTCCTATCATATCTGTTGCCTACTCTCTTTTTGCAGAGACTAGCAGATAATGGCAAGTTCCTCTCAGGTACTTGCAGCTTATTTTCTTCTTCTACCTGCTTGCTTACTCTCCTATTGCAGAGACTAACAGATACCAGCAAGTCCTTTCCAATTCAGGTACACGCAAGATGTACCTCATTTTACCTATATTGACTTTTCTTCGTAGGTAGAATATAGGCACTGACAGATCTTTCAGGTGCATCAGGTTCTATCTCTCCTGATCTCTAAATTGTTTTTTCTTCCGCTTCCTAAGGGGAGGATAACGATTTTCGTGGGTTTCCTACTTTTTCGAAGTTCCCCGCGGAACTTAAAAAAGTGCGGGGATTATGTTAACCCCAAAATCAGCAATCCTCTCCAAGGAGCCTATTTTTTCTGCTTTTCTCTTACAGGTTCCCATCCGCAAGGAGCAGGCTATCCCTGATGTCCACTGGGTCCACGCAAGACGGACTGCCGAGTCTGAAGTCGCTCAAGGTCGGATGCTCCGTTAACCGCCCGCCAGGGGCGGTCTCCGTCAGCCGGGCGGACTCCCCCTGGAGTCCGCCCAGGTCGCCCGCTAGGGGGTGACCTCGGCTGGTCGCCCGCCAGGGGCGACCTCCCGCCTGCCGGGCGGACTCCCCCAGGAGTCCGCCCAGGTCGCTCGCTAGGGGGCGACCTCGGCAGGTCGCCCGCTAGGGGGCGACCTCGGCAGGTCGCCCGCCAGGGGAGACCCCCCGCGTGCCGGGCGGACTCCCCCAGGAGTCCGCCCAGGTCGCCCGCTAGGGGGCGACCTCGGCAGGTCGCCCGCCAGGGGCGACCTCCCGCCTACCGGGCAGACTCCCCCAGGAGTCCGCCCAGGTCGCCCGCTAGGGGGCGACCTCGGCAGGTCGCCCGCCAGGGGCGACCTCCCGCCTGCCGGGCGGACTCCCCCAGGAGTCCGCCCAGGTCGCCCGCTAGGGGGCGACCTCGGCAGGTCGCCCGCCAGGGGCGACCTCCCTCCTGCCGGGCGGACTCCCCCAGGAGTCCGCCCAGGTCGCCCGCTAGGGGGCGACCTCGGCAGGTCGCCCGCCAGGGGCGACCTCCCGCCCGCCGGGCGGACTCCCCCCGGAGTCCGCCCAGGTCGCCCGCTAGGGGGCGACCTCGGCAGGTCGCCCGCCAGGGGCGACCTCCCGCCTGCTGGGCGGACTCCCCCCGGAGTCCGCCCAGGTCGCCCGTTAGGGGGCGACCTCCTTAGGTCGCCCGCTAGGGGGCGACCTCCCCCCAGCCGGGCGGACTCCCCCTAGAGTCCTCCCAGGTCGCCCGCTAGGGGGCGACCTCCGCTCCATCTGCCGGCTCAGCATTCGTCTGCCTGCTCCTCAGGCCTCCCCCTCCAGCTCAAGGTTCGCCCACCTGCTCCTCAGGTTGCTCAGTCCGCCGAGGTCGCCGAGGTCGTCAAGGATGACGTCACTGGACCAGATTCTCCCCGGGCCTATAAATACCCCCTAAGACCTCTCATTCTGGACGTGTGAGAGGAGAACTGCCACCTTGATCAAAGCCTGCGGACTCAGTTTTCCAGGTCGTCAGGGTTGATTAAGCAAGGTCTGTGGCCACAAATCTCCAGTCCGCCCAGGTCGTCAAGGGCTGTGGACTCAGCTTTTTCTGTCAGCAGCAGGCAGCTTGCGCTGCCTCCGCAGCCTCCGATTTCCAGTTCTCCCAGGTCGTCAAGGGCTGTGGACTTAGTTTTTTCTGCCCTCATCAGGCAGCTTGAGCAGCATCGGCAGCCTCAGTTCTCCAGTCCTCTGCAGCCTCTTTTACTTAGTTTCTGGCTTCTCCTTCCTCAGCCGCCAGCTTCCCCCATTGTACCCTCTACTGCTCTTATGTGTAATGGTGCAATAGCAAGTTGTAACTCTTCTTGAATAAAGGAAAAGCCCGTCGCAAGAGTGACATTCAAGCCGCGGCGGGCGAAGTCTGCTGTTGCCGCTGCTAGCGGCCTCCTCTCTTCTTCTCTCCTCTCTCGGTATCAACCTGCAAAGCTAACCATCAAAGTAGCTGTCTGCTCGACAGTACCTGATCAAGCTCCCTCTCTGCTCGAGCAAGCTTCTCCTCTGCTCAAGCAAGCTTCTCCTCCATCCCCGCAACCCTTCTTTCTTCACCCTTAGCTTGTGAGATCGAACAACCCGTTAACTGGTCGGTGTCGCATTTCGCGCATCAACAACCAGCGCCGAGTTCATTAGCTTCTACGGACAGCTCGAGATCGATCTTAGGTTCGCCTCGATTCATCACCCAGGAGCAAAGAGCAGGTGGAGGCGGCAAACAAGATCATTGTTAACCTCCTCAAAAAGAAGGTAGAGAACCTGAGAGGAAGCTAGGTGGAGTAGATCCCTTCGGTCCTCTGGGCCCTTAAAACCATACCCAATACGACGACCGGAGAGACTCCTTTTAAACTCTCCCATGGGTGCGAGGCGGTACTTCCAATAGAGTTCGAGGTCCGAACCCCTCGGGTGGTCGAGGCCAGATAAGGCAGAGAGGAATGGAGGGCCAAGAATGAGGAGGAGCTGCGACTCTCGCTCGACATGGTTGAGGAGGTGAGAGACCTCTCTGCCGTCAGGCAAGAGGAAGCGAAGAGAAGAATGGCCAAATACTTTGACAAGCACGTCAGGGTCAAACAATTTGCAGAAGGGGACTTGGTCTTAAGAAAAGTGGATGTCGCAGGGAGGTCAGCTACCGTGGGGAAGCTCAATCCCAACTGGGAGGGACCATACATTGTACAAGAGGCATTGAAGTCGGGAGGGTACCGCCTCCGGAATGTGGAGGGCAAGACCCTAAGTCTCACCTAGAGTGGTGATGACTTAAAACGTTTTTTCCCCGGAGTTATGTAAATGTCGTTTCCGCTTCTAATAAAGCTCCTATTGATGAACTTGTGCCCTGATGATGAAAAGTGCAAGTATGAGACCGCCCCAGACCCCCGAGCAGATCCCACTACCAGGCTCTCATCTAGCTGGCAGGGATGTATGCCACTCAGAGGAGTCTGTCTTAGAACCCGAGCAGATCCCGCTGCCAGGCTCCCATCAAGCTGACAGGGCTAGATGTCACTCGGAGGAGTCTGCCTTAGACCCCGAGCAGATCCCACTGCCAGGCTCCCATCAAGCAGACAGGGCTGGATGTCACTCGGAGGAGTCTGCCTTAAACCCCGAGCAGATCCCGCTGCCAGGCTCCCATCAAGCTGGCAGGGTTGGATGTCACTCAGAGGAGTCTGCCTTAGATCCCGAGCAGATCCCGCTGCTAGGCTCCCATCAAGCTGACAGGGCTGGATGTCACTCGGAGGAGTCTGCCTTAGATCCCGAGCAGATCCCGTTGCTAGGCTCCCATCAAGCTTAAAGGGCTGGATGTCACTCGGAGGAGTCTGCCTTAGACCTCGAGCAGATCCCGCTGCCAGGCTCTCATCAAGCTGACAGGGCTGGATGCCACTCGGAGGAGTCTGTCTTAGACCCTGAGCAGATCCTGCTGCCAGGCTCCCATCAAGATGGTAGGGCTGGATGTCACTCAGAGGAGTCTGCCCCAGACCCCCGATTAGATCCCGCTGCCAGGCTCCCATCAAGCTGTCAGGGCTGGATGTCACTCAGAGGAGTCTTCCTTAGACCCCGAGCAGATCCCGCTATCAGGCTCCCATCAAGCTGGCAGGGCTGGATGTCACTCGGAGGAGTCTGCCTTAGATCTCGAGCAGATCCCACTGCTAGGCTCCTATAAAGCTGATATGGCTGGATGTCACTCAGAGGAGTCTGCCTTAGACCCCAAGCAGATCCCGCTGCCAGGCTCTCATCAAGCTGGCAGGGTTGGATGTAACTTGGAGGAGTCTGCCTTAGACCCCGAGCAGATCCCGCTGCCAGGCTCCCATCGAGCTGGCAGAGCTAGACGTTACTCGGAGGAGTCTTCCTTGACCCTGAGCAAACCCCGCTATCAGGCTCCCATCGAGCCGGCAGGGCTGGATGTCACTCGGAGGAGTCAATCCCAAACCCTAAGAAGACCCCGGGAGCCTCGCTTAGAACCCCACTGACCAACGTGGGCGGGGGACCTCGGTAGGGGCAGCGTATAAGGGAAGGGGGCTAGCCGCCCTCGTCACGAATGGATCGGCGGGTCGACGAGGGGATCTCGACATGATGGCGAGCCAGGAGAGCCGGCCCCAGCCTGGAGATCGGTGGGTCTGACGGACGGGGTCCAGGAGGCGAAGGGGCTGGCCTCCCTCGTCACGAATGGATAGGCGGGTCGACAAAGGGATCTCGGCACGGTGACAAGCCAAGAAAGCCGGCCCCAGCCTGGAGATCAGCGGGCCCCAGGAAAGGGTTCCAGACGGCGACACCCCGGCCGCGCCAAGGCCCCAAAAAGCTGGCCCGCACAAAGTCCAAACACACGCCCAAGTTTCCTCGCCCACCCAATGACGCGAACGGGTAGCGAGCCCGGATAGAGTAGGCGAGTCGTTCCCTCGCATCGCGACTATCCAACTTACCCCTCGCTCCTAAGGTTTAGAGTCTAAAACGAGCGGACGACCTTACTCGCTCGCTCACCGCCGCAACGTCCAAGAGAACGTTCAAGAATAAAATAAATTATAACAAGTGTGAGAATCAAAGGGCGAATGCGAGAAATAACGATATTTGCGTTTCAGATTAAAAAAAGAGAGTCTATGCACATTGACAAAATTAAAACAGATAAACTATTACAAGAGCTGGGCTCTGGCCCGCATCACTACCACGACAAAAATGGGACGAACGCCTCTGGTACTGGAAGGAACAACTCTGGTACCACCTCGCTCGCTAGAAGCTTGGCACCATCGTCCTTGATAAGGTTAGCTCTCTGCAGCGTCTGGAAAGTATATTTCGCCGCGTTGGCCGCATTCTTCTGCATCATCACTTCGATCTCGTGATCGCTGTAATAAGCGAGCTGGCAGCCGCTGGTAGATGGCGGCGGGGCGGCCGCTGCAGCCTCCAACGCATCCACTCGCTTTTGAAGCGCCTGCTTCTCCTGTTAAAGGGTGGCGATTTCAGTGCCCAACCGGCTAGCAGTCGCCGCGTCTTGCGAAAAGGAGAACAACCGAGTTATGTTATGCAGGAGGGAGGAAAGATTGAGGCGAGTCGAGAAACCTACCGCTCCACCTAGGTACTGAGCGAGGGCGGCCTCAGCCGCTTCGGCCCGCTTCCGCTGTTCACCCGCCTCCTCCTGAGCGAGTCGGCGAGCCGCCTCCTTCTCATCGACCAACTTGATGAGGGACGGGGCGCTCTTATCCAGCTGAAGGCACCGCCGACCGACCATATGGGCCAGCTCCAGGCTACAAAACTGGGCTCGAGCACTTTCATAGATCAACACCCGCGTCACCTCCTCGTCGTAAACGACGACGTCTTCTCGCCTGTCAATGCCGAAGGCGAGATTGTAAGCATCCCCGCTGCTGGAGTTGTCTTCCAACCAGCTCGGCAGCAATGAGGAGATGTGGACCCGATTGGTCTCTTTGTCCCACTGAAGCAGAGGGACTCCAAACTCGTCCGCGGGTCCATCCCCGTAACCAAAGTTACAGTACTCTCGGGGGATTGCCTTCCCGGCGGGCAGGACCTCCTCCGGCGGCTGCGATGTGCCCACCTCTCCGCCAGAATATCTGACGGCCAGAGAGACCGCGGGGGCGGGAACGGCGGACGGCTGGCTCGCGGGGGCCTTACACTTGTTGCGAGCCGGGGGAGGTGAGCCACCCGCCTTCTTCGATTTCTTGGCCGGTGGTGGGTCCTGAGGCCGCTCGTGACTTGACTGCTTCGCGGGAGCAGGGTTTGAGAGCTCGCGATGGGCGGCAGCAGCCGCCTCGGCCCATGCCAGCTCGCCGGCGGCGAGTCGCGCGCTCTCATAAGGCGGGTGGATAGGGATCTCGCGCTCGCCTGCAAAAGCATGAAACTTAGAAAATATTCGACGGAACTAAAAACGAGTAGAGGGGCGAATCGCTTACCCTCACCGGGAGGGACGAGGATGAGATCGTCCAGGTTTCGGCGGAGGTAGGCCACCTCGAGGTTCTTCCCAGCGAAGAACCCGAATAAACCCGCTTCATGGCTCCCCAGGGTCGGGGGGCGGTAGCTCGCCTCGCTGAGTTGGACAGGCGAGAAGGGGATGTTGCCGAAGTCCCCCTTGATGAAAATAAACTTCTTGAGCCAGTTGTGGCTCTTGTTGACGGTCTCCCTCACCTTCACGTGGCTGCTGGCGAAGCAGGCGGTTCCGTCTTTATTCCCCTGGAAAGAGAACAGCTTGCCGAAGACCGCGAGGCTGAACTCGACCTTCTCCTCCCGCAGGAAGCGGGCGAACCCAACGATCACTGTAACGGAGTTTGGGGTCATCTGCCCGAGGACCACCCCATAGTACTTGAAGATCTGGCGGAATTCCGACCATAAGGGTAGTTGGAGGCCCGCCTCGAAGTGGGCCGTGGGGAATGCGAGCTCGTCAGCAAAGAGTTCGTTTATCTGTTCCTTCTTCCTGGGCCTCCTCGCCTCGAAACCGGGCGGGACGAAGTGGCCGACTGCATCTACAAATTCCCTCTCAGTAAGGACGGCGAGAGGGAAATCGTGCTCGGAGAAGGTCCAAGCACATTTAATCCTTCCCTCCGCCTCGCCACCGCCACCACCCATCTTGCAGTAATCTTGCCGAGCGGGACTGGGGGTTTCTCACAAAGAGCTAGAGAGGAAGAAATCTTAAATGCGGTAGGTGAGGAAGGGCTGGCAGGGCCTATTTATAGGATGAGAGAGGGCGGGAAAAAGCCCCCTTTTTGGCGGGAAAAGTGCGGATAGCAATATGGCCCTGACGCTTCGACTTTCGAACCAAATCTAGGTCCTTGCCAACCCGTCAGCCGACCGCAAACCGCCCGCACTCGCGCCCGCAATACGAGCAAACTCTGAACCGCGCGCGAGTCACTTGTCGTGCGACCGCGAGCAGCAAGTTCGCCTTCGCCAGTACAGAGAAAAAGGGGGGGGGGCGGCGAGGCGACTCGGCGAGGCCGAGCCCGCCCGAGGGAAGGCCGGCCGAGCCAGAGCGTCTTGCACGCACATCCCGCGGAGATTGGAACGATAACACAACCAAAATAAAATTGCAGTAAATACTCGCCCGTGGCGGGCGAAAGTGTTCCTGAATTATTACAAACGTTAGACTGTCCGAAGTTAAGAAGTTAACACCCTGGGCGTTTCAACCACTGCATACGGAGGCAATTCAGACCCGGCGGATCACAACCGGCGAGGGGAGGGAAAAGAAACTCAATGCGGGATCCATTTCCACCTACCTCCCCTCCTCGTGCTGATTCAGGGCGGTACACGAGGGTAGTGATACTCGGGGACCGCCGACAGCTCCCGCTGGGTCCAATCAATCTGCTCCGAGGCATTCCTGAGTCTCCTCTCGGCTCGCGTGATGTGTACACCCGGAGAGGTCGCCTCGTCTTCGTCAGATAAACCTTTCACTCTTTCCAAAGCCACGAGTCGCCCCTCTGTCTCGGCCTTGTCCTTCTCCACTCTGTCGAAGACCTCCCGTAGCAGCAGCGTGTGCTTTTGGAACAGCCGCGTTACTTGTGTCTTCATCTTCTTGGCATCAAACGGGTCTCCCAGGTTTCCGAGATGTGGTCCGTGTCAGGGGGAGGCGAGTACCCTTCGCTCATCTCAGCATCGGAAGATGAAATCGCATTGTAGCCTGCAGAAACAAGGTCAGAAGAAGCGGCAGCAGTAAGTGGGCTAAAGCTAGAGGATTCACCTGGTGTCGGCACGTCGCCCGCACCTTCAGTAGACCGAGAGTTGCCCGGCCGACCCTGGAAGGGTTCTCCTCCAAGAGTGATGATGAGTCCATATTATATACATATTTTCGGACTCATCTGGGCTAGTTTTCATACGCAAGCACTTCACTTTTTGTTCGTTATTGTTTATATTTCATCTTGTCTTCATTTCCATAGGAAGTGCACTTTTACGCCTTTGGTTGTGCAACTTTTTTTCTTTTAGTAATTGTATCTATTATCGTCGAACGCCGCCCTCCACAGCTCGATATGTTTTCCTGCAGGTACGGAGATCGCATGGGCGTCCGGGACCAATCATGGCCATTGTTCAGCCAAAGAGTCAAAGGTCATGCGTTTTAACCCACGCACGAATAGAGACCCCTTTGGCACACGATCATCGATCGTGCGCGTTCATGCCAGATTTTCACCATCCCTGTCCCAGGCTATCGCACGATCACTAGCTTTACCTCACACGATCACCGATCGTGCGCGTTCACGACTCTTTTTTTCTTCAGTTCTGCCAACCGCTATCGCACGAGCATCGCTTCCTTCTCGCACGGTCACTGATCGTGCGTCCGTGCTCGTGCGCATATTTCTCTGACTTCTTTGGAAAGCTGCAGGTTTCCGGGTGTGCTGCGCACGATCATCGACCGAACAACGTACACGGCCAGTGGTCGTGCGTCACTGATCGTGCGCACTAATTATTTCTGCTTTCTATAAATATGCAGGTTCCGCCCTAATTTTGGGGGTCGCGCTTTCTTCCGCCATTTTTCGTCCCCGTCGAAGGGTTCTGCCATTTCCCTTCATCCTCCACCGTAGGGAGGGGCTCCGGGCAAGCTTTCACCTCCAAATCCAACTGGAGTTTCCTCTCGGCCTCCTCCATCATCTCTTGGGCTTATTTCAAGCTTCAACGTCATGGAAATCAAGCAAAGGGAAGCTTGCAACTATCGTCCGCTATCGTGACACGAAGAAGACGGGCCATTGGAAGGTGATGAAAACCCTTCTCTACCCCGGACGCAGTTGAGGACTGAGCTTGGACGCGGATTGACAACCCGACGACTCCAACCGTGAATCCTCAGCAAGACTTCGGATTCGGTCGATCTCTTGCCTTGTTCTTCATTTATTGTTGTTTATGTGTTGTCGTAAACTTCATTTATTGATGATGTGTGCTTAGTTGTAAAACGCTTGTACAAAATCATGTCTATGTGATTTGTATTTTCGTTATATATTTCTTGAGGTGCACTATATTCCATCCATAATCCACCCTTGCCGCACTAGCAATTGCTAGTGGCGTGCGTAGCGAAGAGGTGCTTACGACCCACAAATTCTAGTTCTTCCGCTTGCCTACTCGTCCATCCGCCTAGCGATTCGGTGCATAGCGGCCCGACTAGTCTTCCATCCCGCCCGACGAAGCAATGCATAGCGACATTGTATAGGAATAGTTCTTAGCTTTTTACTTTATTTTTCCGCATCAACCAAAACCCCCCTTGCGTTACCCCCGACCTAAGGACTTCAATCTCAAGTCCTCCTCGAATTTAACTCCACCTTATTGTGTTCATTGTGAGGTCGATACTTGGGAAAACTCGCCCATTTTATATTACTTGTGTGACCGGTTCACCGCCGTGATCTTTAGCATCAAGTGACGAAGGGTTTCCCCAGGCCGCGGGGCCTTGGCGACGGAGGCGCCGCAGGAGGGGTAGGCTTCCGTGGTAAAGGACTAGCGACCCGATCGACCGCCACCAGGGCAAAGCGCCAGGGATCTCCACGATCCAGTCATCTTCGAAGTCAATGGTGGACAAGGCACGGACACAAGTGCCCGTCATGAAGGCTCAACCCCAACCAGCTTCCTCATTGCTAGAGGAAGCTTCCTCCTTGTTTGCAGCATGCCCATGCTGTAGCTTGACTTTACAGTAACGCTTGAAGTGATCCGACTGATGACACCTGTAGTACTTCAAGTTCTTCTTCCAATCCTTCTTAGGAGCAAAGCTCCCCTCTTGCTGATTAGAAGTTGAAGGTTCATCTCCAGCCACAGTATTTTTCTTCTTCCCTTCCCATCTCTTCTTCTTCTCAGTGAAGAGAGCTTCACTTCCTCCTTAAGAGACAGTCACTTCGGCCATTTGCCTAGCCAAGCTCTCCTGCGAAGCAAGCGGGTTTTCTAGCTCCATAAGAGAAGGCTGAGTCGCCCAGCCTTGAACTTAAGTTATGAAGGCCACATACTCCTTCCGTAGACCGCGGATTATGTGCCTCTTCAGCTTAGCCTCGGAGTTCGGCTCATCACGATCAAGTGATGAAAGCTCAGAACACAAGCTCTTCTTCTTCAAGAAGTATCTAGAGATAGAAAGGTCTCCTTATGTTGTCTTAGCCAACTCATTTTCCAAGAAGTGTAGCCTAGCTACATTCTTTCTGTTGAACAACCCATCGAGGGAAGTCCATATCTCAGCAGCAGACTCACTTCCTAAGATGTGATCAAAGAGATCAGGTGACACTGCCCGCTTGAGAGCAAACTCAGCCTTGGCATTTATCTTCCTCCACACTCTCACCTGCTCGACAGTTCCAAACTCAGCTGTAATTTCAACCTGGTCATCACCACCAACGACCTCCCACAGCTCCTTGCCCAGAATATAGCTTTTCATGGATGACTTCCACTTCTTGAAGTTAGTCGACGTTAAAAGCTCAATTCCCAGACCTCTCGCAAAACCTCCGTCCATTGCACTATCCTGGTCAACTTTTCAGAAGCACAGAGCAACAACAGAACTTGTTGATCACCGCTCAAGCAACTGAATCTCCCTCTGATACCATGTTGAATTTTCTCAAGAAGCTCAGCAAGATATCCCAAACGCCAAATTAATATCTTTGGAACTACTCAGATCACAACTTGACCAAGCAGAAAATAGGAAGAATACTCAAGCAACCAAAGTGCATAGACAGAAACAAGCAGATCAAAAAATCATCAATCTTATTTACAGGGCGAGGTATACGTGGCGAGACATGATTTCGCCAATACATGAAAAAATAGAAACTACAATCAATTTGGGCGGACAGAAACACTGAGACTGCCGAGACCGCCTGCCCGCAGAGACCGCTCGAACTGTGCTGAAGCCGAACTGAACACGGAGTCCGCCGAGACCGCGAGGTCGCGCAGACACGCCATTTTTCGCAGAACTTCCTGCTGCTTCCAAACAGAGGAACAGACCGCCTACCCACCGAGACCGTGAGGTCGCTCGGACAGGTTATTGAACTGGGAAAGTTGATGCAGAAAACTGGTAATCGCTAAATGCAGTCCGCTAACTTCACTGAGCCTAACCGAGGTCAAAACCAAGCTCCTGGCTTCACAGTGCTAGCCGCGCCACCTGCACATAGTAATTGGTTAATGATGGCGACGTTGCTGATGCGGCCGTTGATCCCCGATATAGAAAGTTCGTGGATTGGGACGGTCGTTGCCGCAAGCTTGAAGATGAGAGTCTACCACGACGTTTCTTCGCCAACGCCGCGACGTTCTTCGCCAACGCCGCTACATATTTTGCACGACGTCCGCTGCTGCCATTTTAAAATAAAATATATAATTATAAATTAAATAATTATAATTATATATTTTATCATTTATTATTATGTCCTATTTTATTATTTCAAGAGTATCTTTTATTTCATGCATGTATTATTTTATTTTATGCATTATATGTTTAGATTGTTTTCCTATTTTATGAATGGTGGAGATTGAGTGGTGTAAGGCTATTTAAAGTCATGCTTGTTGTTGATTTTAATAGTGAAAAATGAAAAAGAAAACCTAAGAAATTCAAAGTGAATTTTTTCCCCCTCTTGGCAATTTTCGGCCTCCTCTTTCTTCTCCCCTCTCTTGGCCGCCGGCCACATCTCCTTCACTTCTCTATCTCGGCCTCCTTTCCTCCTCCCTCCTCCTTCTCCAAGATCATTTCCGGCCACCCTCCTCCTTTTTCCCAAAACCCGAGCAGCCTCCTTCCACAAAACTGCCGGCCACCACATCTCTCCCCTAGCCGCCACCCCCATCATATTGAGAAAATTATTTTCTCATCACCTTTTCTCTCTCTCCCTATATAATTACTGGACTTTTCAAGGAACTCCCTCTTCTAGGGTTTTGCGAAGGAAGACGGCTTGCGTTTTCATCATCCGGCGCGGAACCGTGGAGTTGCGTGGGAATAGAATCAACCACCGTCGTGTGCGCATCCTCCACCCATCTCGTGGACGGAATTCTCGTGGGATTTTGGGTAACGATTTCCTATACCATCTCTCGTGTGATTCTTTCTAAACTATTGTGAGTTTTGGTGGAAACAGAATGCTAGTATTTGGTCTTGATTTATATTGAATATTGTGTTTAATTAAAATCTAAATTTTCAAGCCTAAATCATCCGAATATTCTCATGAAAATTGGAACGGGTAAGCAACCCTTGTATTAATTAATTTTTGGGGATTATTTTGGACTTAGTTTTAAAATCACTTATTTAGTTCGGATATTCTTGTATTGGTCTTGTGAATGTTTGCGCGTAACTTAGTTTGATTTGCTAATTGTCGAATCTAAGAACGCGTAGTTTAATCCGTCGAAACCATGGGCCTGCATCAATTTGGCATCAGAGGGAGGTTCTCGTCAATTTCCTAATTGGCACTCCTCCCCCTCTAAAAATTTAAAAATTCAAATTTCAAATTTAAAATTTCCAGTTTCGAATTTCAAATTTCGAATTTCAAAATTCAAAATTCAAATTTCAAATTTTGAAATTCCAAATTTCAAATTTCAAAATTTCAAATTTCAAATTTTAAAATTCAAATTTCAAATTTCAAATTTCCAATTTCGAATTTCAAAATTCAAATTTAAAAATTCAAAATTCAAAATTCAAAATTAAAATTTCAAATTCAAATTTCAAATTTCGAATTTCAATTTCAAATTTCAAAATTTAAAATTCAAATTTCAAAATTCAAATTTCCAATTTCGAATTTCAAATTTTGAATTTCAAAATTCAAATTTAAAAATTCAAAATTCAAAATTCAAAATTCAAAATTAAAATTTCAATTTTCAAATTTCAAATTTCAAATTTCAAATTTCAATTTCAAATTTCAAAATTTAAAATTCAAATTTCAAAATTCCAAATTTCAAATTTTTCTCCAAATTTAAAAAAAAAAAAAAAATTTTGTGGTCTGCCAATAGCCGGCTAAATTTTATTTTTGCAATAAAAAAATTTCAATTTTTTTTTATAATCTGTTATTTATTTTCAGTAAGAAAATCCAAAAAAATATTTTATTGCCTTAGTTATTAAGCGGGAATAAATCCATCTGTTGGATTTTATATAGGGTCTGATTTATTATTCATTGCACGTGCACCAGTTCCGGGTGAGTTTTCTCTCCGGTTCTCATTATTATGGCCTATGACGTGTATGCTCCCCGTTTAGATTATTGGTATGTTAATCCCATGGCTAAACAAAATCCAGACTTGCCTTCATACCATAGGAATACCAACCATCCCCACGTTTATCCTCCCACTAGAATTGAGGCACCTACTTATGACGGTTTAGGGTATCCCCAAAATTTTAGAGACTGGCTTAAAGGATTAGAAAATTATTTTAGGTGTCATGTATGAGACGACCACCAAAAGGTTAACATAGCCCGAGATCGATTAGTAGGTCGAGCCCGCGTGTTTTGGCTAAACGAAGAGCGTCGTGTTGGTAGTTATAAACATGTTTGGCCGGCAATGCGTAGCCTACTCTTGGATCAATTTGATCCCGCCTATCTCCGCACTACTAACACCAAGCCTGTGAGTGAGTATCATTGTGGAGCTAGACCCGTAGCTATTCATAGGAGTTACCCTATGCCTCAGGTTAGATCATTTCCCCACAACGATAGGACTACACCCAGTGTGCCTAATTCCACTCCTAGGGAAAGTTCGCAGCCTAAACCCAATATTTTTGAATCAAAAAATGTTACTACTAGAGTTATGCCTCCGTTAGCCTCGATGAATAAGCCCAATGAGATAGTGACTGTTACCTCTGAGGATGCTGATGTTGATATACTATCTCTGGATTTTGAGGATGACCTCGTAGGTGATAGTATTCTGACATGTTCGCTAGTGCCTGACGATTCTGAGGTGTCTGAGTCTGAGGGAATCCCTAGTGATTTAGAAGACGATGTATGGGATGATTATGTACCAATCTGTGAGAGTATTGTGAAGCCTATTATTTGCCCTACTAGCGCTGTGACTGTTCACCCTAGTATTGAGAGCCTTCTCCAGGCTATGATCCCCATCGTATTAGAGCCTACGATTACACATGCTGAGATTATATCTGAGTTACCTGAGGAGTCTGACTGTGTGGATGTCCCCATTATTATTGTGGATGAGTTACCATGTGAGGGAAGGGTAATTTTGGACGATTCTGTTGTTGTACACCCGGATGAGAGTACTTTGATGTCGTCACCGTTGGGTGAAATTTCTACTGATTTTAATTTTATCCCGGGCTTGATTTTACCGACCCTTCCCCCTACTTATTTACCCACAGATGTTGACCTTTTAGGACGAGGAACCAGAATACCTAGTTTGAGTTATGGTGTCACGCCCATTTTATCTCCTACTTTGACGTTGACGCAACGTGTAGATATTACTATGTTAAGCGCACTAGTATTTAGACTTTTCACCGCACCTCATAGGAATGACTACACGTCACTTTTGCCTGCTTATTTTTCTATGTGTCCGTCTACGGTTCTGTACCCTACTATGACTGATTCTGATTCGTCGGCAATTGTGCCTCTGGATGTGGTGTCCCATAGATATACTTATATACCACACCCGGTCGCACGCATTTACCCACCGCCTTTTGATGACCCTTATTTACCCACGTTTGTGACTATAGTTGGGTCTCTTGAGTTGTCTCGCTCGCACATCTTTTAACATTCGAGAGCGTCCAATTCTATTGTATGTGATGAGCGGTTCACCTTGGCATGTCTTCGTGCCAAGCATGAAAATATTAAAATTAAAATTAAGACTACTGTTTTGGAGCCCATGAAATTCTTCCCTGATTTGAAAGCTCTCGTGCCACCTGACTTAACCCCCTTATCCTCCGTATTTGGGTCTAGTCATGTAGCACATGGATTCTCTCCTCATGTGTTTTGGACGTTAGTATATCACCTTAAGTTATGTCGTACACACTTCCACTCCTTTTTGAGACTGTCCGACGCTAGAGCTAGTGATTTGGGTTTAGTCTGGTCAGTCCCCGAGCGGATACCTTCGGTCTCCGTTAATAAATTAATATGTAGGAATGCCGAACCATCCAAAATTATGAAGAACGTCGGATTTTATGCTTTTATTCTAGATTTTTATATAGCACAGAGTGTTTCACTTTATTTCAAGTTTCCGGACTTTTTACTGTACGTCTCTGTTCCACCTGAGTGCATTTCTCCGTCGTTTCTTCCTACCACTAAATATTCTTTTGGGTTGGGGAGTGTTAGTACTGTCGTGTCTATTTTCCACGTTGACTCCTTGGTTCTTGAACCGGATGGTAAGATTCAAGTTTTATTTCTTTTGCTTGACACTCTTTCGAGTTTCCTCGAAAGTCTTGTTGTTTCTATGCCTGACAGGTTCGCCGTACTGATGGATGTTCATGCTACTACGACATGGATTGTGGGGCCAGATTTGCCCAATGTTGTTGCTGCTTTTGCTTGTTCCCCCCTCACGGGCCACTCATCGGAGATGAGTAATTTTGAGTGGGGGAGGATTGATGGAGACGTTGCTGATGCGGCCGTTGATCCCCGATATAGAAAGTTCGTGGATTGGGACGGTCGTTGCCGCAAGCTTGAAGATGAGAGTCTACCACGACGTTTCTTCGCCAACGCCGCGACGTTCTTCGCCATCGCCGCGACGTTCTTCGCCAACGCCGCTACATATTTTGCACGACGTCCGCTGCTGTCATTTTAAAATAAAATATATAATTATAAATTAAATAATTATAATTATATATTTTATCATTTATTATTATGTCCTATTTTATTATTTCAAGAGTATCTTTTATTTAGTATCTTTTATTTCATGCATGTATTATTTTATTTTATGCATTATATGTTTAGATTGTTTTCCTATTTTATGAATGGTGGAGATTGAGTGGTGTAAGGCTATTTAAAGCCATGCTTGTTGTTGATTTCAATAGTGAAGAATGAAAAAGAAAACCTAAGAAATTCAAAGTGAATTTTTCCCCCCTCTTGGCAATTTTCGGCCTCCTCTTTCTTCTCCCCTCTCTTGGCCGCCGGCCACATCTCCTTCACCTCTCTATCTCGGCCTCCTTTCCTCCTCCCTCCTCCTTCTCCAAGATCATTTCCGGCCACCCTCCTCCTTTTTCCCAAAACCCGAGCAGCCTCCTTCCGCAAAACTGTCGGCCACCACATCTCTCCCCTAGCCGCCACCCCCCATCATATTGAGAAAATTATTTTCTCATCACCTTTTCTCTCTCTCCCTATATAATTACTGGACTTTTCAAGGAACTCCCTCTTCTAGGGTTTTGCGAAGGAAGACGGCTTGCGTTTTCATCATCCGGCGCGGAACCGTGGAGTTGCGTGGGAATAGAATCAACCACCGTCGTGTGCGCATCCTCCACCCATCTCGTGGACGGAATTCTCGTGGGATTTTGGGTAACGATTTTCTATACCATCTCTCGTGTGATTCTTTCTAAACTATTGTGAGTTTTGGTGGAAACAGAAGGCTAGTATTTGGTCCTGATTTATATTGAATATTGTGCTAAATTAAAATCTAAATTTTCAAGCCTAAATCATCCGAATATTCTCATGAAAATTAGAACGGGTAAGCAACCCTCGTATTAATTAATTTTTGGGGATTATTTTGGACTTAGTTTTAAAATCACTTATTTAGTCCGGATATTCTTGTATTGGTCTTGTGAATGTTTGCGCGTAACTTAGTTTGATTTGCTAATTGTCGAATCTAAGAACGCGTAGTTTAATCCGTCAAAACCATGGGCCTGCATCAGTTAAGTCTAATCAACCCGCATGGATACAAAAACCGAGTCCGCAGCCTTACACCCAAGTCCAACTTACTGTTCACTCTGTTGTCAAATGACGAGCCGGGGGGTCCTATTTATAGGTGGGGTGAGGAGTGTGATCACCGCCCTATGAGATAGACTAACCGCCCCTTGATCGCAGCTAGCACTGCCAGTCCGCCGAGTCCGCACCGACAAGCCGGACTCGCAAACAGACCGCCAAAACCGCAAGAGAGCCGCCAGCTGAGCACCATGCCAGTCCATACGGAGAGAGGACACATCATCTGTCCGCATGCACAAGTCCACGACTACAGGCAAATCGCTCGGTCGCAGCGGACTATGCAGACACCATCCCAGCTCAACATGTCCACGAACTCAGGCAAACCGCCCGGTCACAACGGACTATGCAGACACCAGCCCAGCTCGCAATGTTCACGACCACAGGCAAACCGCCCGGTCACAGCGGACAATGCAGAAACCCTGGACTTCACAGAAGTGCAAGTCCAGACAACAAGCTCGCGCGAGCTCGGCGGACACCAAGACAGTCCGCCAGCTCCAAGGCCAGATCGCAACCAGATTGCGGCTCACCGCAACTCCAGACCAAACGCTGATCGCGCGGTCTCCGAGCCTCAGTCCGCACAGACCGCGAACAACATCCTGCACTACTCAGCCAGCCACTATCGGACTCAACCAGTCCGTGCAGTCCGCAAAAATCAATCTGCAAGAACAGCCATCAGGATCACAGGCCGCCAACACCAGACCGCCAAACTCCAGCTCCAGTCCGCGTGGACAGTCCGCCCAGGCCGCCCAGTTTTCCCGGACTGCCCGATCACCCACTTTCACTTCACAAATTTCAACACTATCGATGTTGTTTATTTCATTGACATGTGACATCCATGCGTCGAGTTTTTTTTTTACTTTATTTAATATTTGTTGGTAATTGTAGTTATTATTGTTTAATTAGAAGAACAAACTCCCACTTCAAATAATTACAATATGCCAAATGAGTTTTTGGATCCAAAGTAGAATCTTTGGAACAGAATCTTTAACTTTGTAATATAAATTGCTTCTGAAGAGATAAGCTGGAGGAGTGCAAGGTAGTGAGAGTAATGGGTTCTCTTGGTGGAAATAGCAATGGGCTTCCAATGGTGGATTTGAGCAGGCTGGACCCTAAGTGTGCATTGGGCACAGAGGCTTGGGCTGCGGCAAGATCTATTGTGGCCCATGCTCTGCAAAATTACGGCGGGTTCGAGGTTGTTTACGATTGCGTTGGTACCGAGCTCCGGAACGAGCTGCTCGGCCAGCTCGTGCCAGAGATGTTCACCAAGCCGGCCGTGCGTGTGCTCAGCGATGAGAGACAGTTGGCCACACACGGTGTCTGGTTCATGAGGGCCGGCCTTCCTTTTGTGGCCCTACAATTGGCGCGCCCTAACTGTGTGGATGTGGTCCAGGAATATGCCGACATTTTGTGGCCCGAAGGAAATGATTTCTTCTGGTATGGATTCTAATTCGTGTTTTTCTTGGAACATTTTGCGCTGTTAATTCAACGATAAATTGTAGGTCTGGGAGAATGAAGAACCGATCTAGAGCCGATCAATTTTGGTCGGTTTTGATGGATTTTGGTTTAGCCATGGTCCCCAAAAAATCAAGAAGTGGACTTTTTGCCAGTTCTCGATTCATGGAATCTGGTACCTAGGAATGACCCAAGAAGATTTAAGTGCATCATCACTAAACAATAATTTAATATAATTTTTCGCTATATAATGCAAAGGATTTAAAAATAAGATGCACAAAGAAATAAGATTTGTGTCAATTTTTACAAGCTTTTTTGAGTCACAAATATGCTTCAGACAAAGCTGAGAACAAAATCCGACCGGAACAAAAATTTTCGATTCAAATATGGTTCCTGTTCCCCATAGATCGGATCTTGATTTTTGATAGAATCGGTCTGAACCGATCGACGCTACACCTCTAAAAAATTTCATTAAAGAGCTTTGTTAAGAAACACTTCTTTATTATATTATCTAGCAAAAGATATGTTATCACCAACTACATAACAATAATTGCAGACATATTTATGTATGTAATGAGTAAAGTTCTTAACTTTGGTTCTTCTGCTTGGATAGCAATACAGTAAAGAAGTATGCAGGACAGATGGAAGAGCTCATTCAAATGATACATAGGATGATTCTGGAGAGTTTGGGCTTAGAGAATCACTATGATTCTCATACAAAGTCCCTCGTAAATTCAATGAGGTTCTTGAAATATTATAAAGACTCGTCGGACAACGGAAGCTCGATCGCCCTGTCTTCTCACCAAGACTCGACCTTTATAAGCATCGTCTGCCAGCACAATGTCGAAGGACTTGAAGTGCAGACTTTGGATGGAGATGAGTGGATACACGCGACACCGGTCGCTAACTCATTTACTGTTTTAGCGGGAGAAGCATTCATGGTTAGTATTATATATATATATATATATATATATATATATATATATATATATATATATATATATATATATATATATATATATATATATATATATGACCTCTCTTCAAAGTTTGTATTTCATAATCTGAATGCTCAAAAATACCCTATATATGGAGCGGAGTCTGAGAGGCTCAGGGTGCAATTAGGGGTGCGCGTGGTGCGGTTTGGTGCGATATATATATGACCTCTCTTCAAAGTTTGTATTTCATAATCTGAATGCTCAAAAATACCCTATATATGGAGCGGAGTCTGAGAGGCTCAGGGTGCAATTAGGGGTGCGCGTGGTGCGGTTTGGTGCGATTTTGAACCAAACTGCAACCGCAACGCAAGGGGGTGGTTTTGGCCCGAGAAAAACCATACCGCATCGAAATTATGAGGTGCAATTTCGGTTAGGTGCTGTTTTTGCGCCGCAGTTGCGGTTTCAATGAGATTGGGTTTTGGTGTGGTTTTAAGTATGCGATATACATAAACATTAAAAAGATAATGTGAGGTGAAATAAGATGTAAAATTTGGGCAAAAACATAATTACATGATATGACTGCTTCAGTTGTGTATTAAATCAAATGCAAATATAATGAATATGAAAGATTTTAAGTCCTAGATATGCATAACACCAACATATTTGTATCTTTATTTATCCTTCAAACATTTAAATATTAAGAGAATACTAGTGAATGCGCATTTACAGTTAGATTAACTATTATGATATTATTTGCACTTAACAAAAGCTTACAAATTAGTAAATTCATCAATAAATCGATAGAGAACAAACAAATCAAAACAAGAAAACAATCATATGCACTCATAGTTGATTACTATTATTAATTAATAATTTATACATTATATTTTTATTTAGATGTATGTGATATGTCACATGTTCATGAAAATTAAAAATATGTAATTAGTCAATGTTGTGCGGTTTTTGCGGTTTTCAAAAACCGAAAACTGCAACGCACCAAACAACACTCGGTTCGTACAAGTTCAAAATCGCACCACACCAAAACTACGTGGTGTGGTTTGTGCGGTGCGGGTGGTTTTTGCGATTTGTGGTTTTTTATGCTCGCCCCTAGGTGCAATGGTTAAAACCACAAATCGAACCACATCAACATGATTTCATGAATCTAAAATTGAACCGTTCCGCGCAATCCAAACCATTGGCTCTGTTCGGTTTATATGGTTTAAAAAATTAAAACATAAATGATAATAATCTAAGAATGATAATAAAAATTAAACACATAAATGATATCTATCAAAATAAAAAATAGAAACATAAATCCATTTTGTACATTATTTGAAATTAAAATCATTTATATAATTATTTTTATGGTATCATATTATAATAATATTAGAGCTATACAGAAATTATATTGTAATATCTATAGGGTTCTGTTGGGTCGATTCGGTTCAATTCAATTTAGCATAAAAATTGTGAACGGAACCTTGTGGTTTTAAAAATTTGAAACTGTAATCGAACCGTTACCTATGAAAATTTAACTGAACCGGACATTTTGGCTCAATTTTTCAATGGTTTGATTGTTTTTTATTTACACAGATGAAAGTGGATATTTTTGTGCATGCATGTTATATGAACTTAGGCATTAATGAGATTATGACAAAAGATAGGGCACAATGGCGACAAAGGATCCATATAGCTGACCCCACTATAATGGGATAAAGGCCTGAGTGTTGTTGTTGTCATGTTATATGAACTAAACATTTTTATAATTTCAAAAAGAGGTGTACCTATAATTATGCTAACTTTCTTAAGAGGTTTGAATAACACCTCATTTGTAGATGTCATATAACATAGCTCTGGTCTGACCCTTTACCATATAACATAGATTATGTTTTTTGAACATGTTCTAAAACATATTTTTTCCCAATCGCAGGCATGGACTAATGGGAGGATTCGCGCACCTATACACCAGGTAAAATTGACTGAGCCGATTGAAAAACGATACGCTGTGGTTTTCTCCACGACTCCGAGTTTTGCAAACGATATGATAAATGCTCCGGAGGAATTAGTTGATGCACAGAACCCTTTGCTTTTCAAGCCTTTCAAGTACTACGATTACGTGAACGTGAAGGAGGATTATGGCTCTCTCAAAGCTTATTGTGGTGCTTAGGTAACAATAAGCTTGTTGTTGCCTTAGCTACCATTTGATCACATATGGAGAACTTTCTCATGTGTTGTAATGTTAGGGAGAAAGTGCATAAATAAAATGCCCTACAAGCTTGTTGTTGCCTCTTATAGGGGACTTCCTCATCCGTTGTAATGTTATACTTATCCTTTGTAAGGTGTATGTCTTGTCATATTTTTCTTCTAATAATGTTATGTTCTAAATTAAAGCTTGAAATAAAGCATTGCTCTCTTTGGGGTGGGGTCTCAGTTATCGCGGGATCTTGTATTACTCAAATTGGTCATGGCATGTCTCCAGCATTCACGACAAGTCTCAAACATGCAGGTTGGTTTCGTATTTTGCATCGAATGTTTTGCTCCGTCTAAATTGTAGATCTATGATAATCAAAAATCGACCTAAAATCAATTAAGAATTAGAGTTTTGGGCATGGTCCTTACAAAAAAATCTAGAACCAGTCTCTTGAGCATGGTTTTTTAAAAAATAAGAACCAGACTTTTGGGGCGGTTCTCAGCTCATGAAGCGTGCATTTTTCGGCCAGTTTTTAGGGAAGGTTTTCGTTTAGGTCTAAAACAAAAAAAAATCGAGTCTAGAGATATGAAACCAAGCCCTCTATGCAATCACAAAGAGAACCATCTCAAGGAGTTCGAAACACGAAGGTTATTTAATGGCCAAGCAAAGCAAATTCAGAGATATGTAAGTCTAGAGATTTCTTTCCAGATCATGGTGGGTTGATATCGAATCGAGTTTGAGCAATTTTGGCTAGGCTCGAAATCGAAATTTTTGACTCGAACTCGGCTCAAAATCAATTTTGAGTCGAGTCGGTTCGACTCAGAATGGCTCGATTCTGAGCCGACTCAAAATCGAATCGAGTCGGCTCGAAAGTGAACATTTTTTCTTTCTTTCGATTTAAGTTTGAATTTTTTGTTCTTAGTTTTAAAGTAAGAATAGATTAATAAATACAGAATATTCTTAATTAATTCGAGTTGATTCGAATCATATTTTGAGTGATTCAGAACTCGCTCGAAATCGACTCAAAATCAAATTCGAGTCGAAATTGAGTCGAATCAATTTTAACAGATTCTGATTCAACTCAATATTCGAGCAACTTTCAAGTTTCAAATAATATGCTCAGCCTCCAGAGACATGAAAGTTTCCTAATTTTCCTTATTTTTGTTAGGATTTTGGAAGGGTGCAATAATATTTAAAATTATAAAATCATCAATATTTTGCCTTTATTAAAAATCTATCACAGCATTTTGAATGAACATACACTCTTTGCCATTTTTAATATCTAGACAATAACATCTCCAAACTACATTTTTCTAGATTTTTTTGTAAGACCCCGTTTTTTTTTTTTTTTAAACCCGGGGTCTTATGCCCAAAATCGCCGGTTTGCGGTGACACCAACACACCCGGGGTGGTCGTCACTACAAACCGCCGATTTTGCCGGCCTTTTCAATCATCCAAGCAGAGACATTAAGTACTTTTAATAAAAGTAAATCCACAGAAATCACATCATATAGAAATAAAAAAAAAACTCCACGAAGGGAGAGTCCACAGAATAATAAAAATACTGTAAATTAGGGCTTATGCCCGATACATCAGATCCTCACTACAACCTCTCGCGGAAGCTAATCATAAATACTAAGCACTCACGGAACTAGCCACCGGTGCTCCGGCACTAGACTGGCCCACCTCCAGGTGCACCGTACTCCGCTGATGCTGGCCTCGCTGCTGCTGGTCCCTGTCTCCCATCCGCGGTCCCTGTAATGTTGTGGTTCGAAAACCATTAGTCATAAAGACTAAGCCCTATCATCCCCTACCCCTTCCCCCATGGTACCTAGGCACCGTGCGGAGAAAAGGAAAGGAAGATTCAAGGGTGGAGATTTTCAACAAAGCAGGTGGCAGTGGAAACTACCCTAACAGTTCTAAACAAGTTAAGCAATATCATAGTAAATAAACAAGTAACCTTAACTTATGCGAGTACGCATAAGCCAAGGGGTCTTCTGCAAGGCTCCCATCGTATAAAAAGTCCCATACCGATTTATACGATAGGGTGTCGGTTATCAACAGAGATTTATATTTATAGAAAGTAACCATAACTTATAAGCCCGCCCACACAGGCCTATAAGCTAAGGGGTCGTGTTGCTAGGCCTAATATATAAGACGTCCCATACCGCCTTATATTTTAGGGGTAAGGTTAAATGCTATGCTATGACATGCAATGTGGGTTATGTTTAGTTCATACAAGTGCAACACACACACACGACTCTATGCGCACAGACCTTTAGTTCCCCCTTTTTGGAGACAAGCTCCCAGGATACCCCCGTCGTGGCAAACGGAAGCGGTGGGTTGGGCCTCGCCCACCTCTACACTGGTAACGTCACTACCAGCTAGACCTATCGTACGCCTTAATGCCGGTGCATAAAGCAGAGCTACCGCGTACTTTTGCCGACAAGACCGTCGGACTTCCTTTGGCTAAGTGTAAAACCACACCAACCGAGCCATCGTGCTAGCATCGGTGCGTCGACCACTAACACCGAAGACCCACCACCTTATTTATTCATTATGCACATGCAACAATTAATAAAAATTCCTACCGAGACAAAGCTCGGCGGATCATCCCGTCCGTCTCAACTAACTACCGAGCCCTAAGCTCGCCGGGCTAACCCGCCCATTTCACCACTACCGAGTTTACCACTCGGACAACCTAGTCATCCTATCTTCCCGAGACACCGGGGTGTGTGCAAGGTAACCCTAGTTATACTAGTTACTCTTCTTGGATTAATTATTCTTACGGTTTACGTTAGCCCAGGACTGCCCCCGGTATACCCCGTGAAGGGCTCTCAAAGGGCACTAGGAACCAAGACGGCGGCATTACGGCCCGAAGTTCCCTTTCGCAAGGCACTTACTATTATTGGTTGTTTACCCATTACCCAATCCCTCTCTCAAGTTATAGTGAGTCTAACCCTAGTGTATTGACTCTTCCTCTCCTTAGGTAAGACGATCTTTCGTCAAACCCGACACCACCCATTCTTTGTTAACCATCCTTTCATTCATCACAAAACTCTAAAGATGATCCACACATACCCTTCTCACTGCTTCTCCAGGTCTCATGTTCCATATTACCACACGCCAAAATGAAACCATGGCCTAACCCTAGAGTGTAAACTCAACACTTTAGACTGACTCTATTGTGTTACATCCACCCATAGGACCCCTTTAAAAAAAACACTCATCCAATCCTCTTAAAACTTTTATTGGAGTTTACCCTTGACCTAAATAGTCCAAATCCAGTGATTCATGTTTTTCCCATTTATTTCCATAATTAAAATAATTAACTATATTGATTTTCTCACCAATTTTGAACACCAAGTACTTCACATATGCATGATAGATACTTAATAAATTTATGATGGGTGTATAATCACTAATTAACAGTAGATATGGACTTCTTAATTTTTTTCAATAAGTTTACCTCTCCAAATAAAATTCTAAATTTAATTTGCAAACTTCCAAATTTGTGAAGCAAGTACCATTTTTAATACTGTAAAAATTACAAATTAATTACACTAGGTTAACAATAATCTAAAAACACTCTATGGTGAATTTCACAATTTTTCATCTAATATTTAGCTCAGAGATAATTAAACACTAAAAACATCAAAAATTGAACTTGTGAAGTAAGTATAACATATCAACATCTGAAAATTTCAAATAAATTCCCACAAGTATAAATCAAGTAAAAACATCTAGTTACTGATTTTTACACCAATTCCATGAACAGTAAGCTCAAAATAAATTAATTACTACCTAAGCCATTTCCTTGAGTCCTACAAGAAGCGCCCTAAATTTTTCTCCAAAAATTCTCCAAAATTCACATTATGTTAGACTTAACTTCAAATTGGCCCTACCAAAATTCCAAGGTCTATGCTTTCTCCTTGATGACCTAATTCTTCTTTAAGACTTAGTGCCCTAGAACTAGGGTATGGATTTTGAAAGCCCTTTACCACTCCACATCCAACAAGGTTTCAACCAGAAGACTATATTCATCCTAAAATCTTCCCCTCCAAATTTGGAGTCCATACAAGGGCATATGCCCCTATGTCCTTCATAAAGCACCAAGGGCCCACCTTAGGACTTACCCTTATAACCTAGGGTAAACCTACCCTAAACCACCCCATAATCCATATGAGGGTGTTAAACCTTATATCAAATCAGTGGCTCAAGTTTCAACCTCTGTTGAGGTGATTTGACCACTCAATTTTCCAAAACACTCTTTGGACCAAAATACCCCTTCTTAGGGCAAACTAGGGCAACCCAAATTCCCATCCAAATCATCTCCAAATGAGATGGAAATTTTTACAGTGACTCATGAAGACCCCAAGAACCACTCACCAAAATTTGGGAGCATTTGGGATTCATTTAGTCACCTAATTAAATTAACCTAGGTTTATTAAATTATTTCAAAAACTTTAGGAAAAGTTTCTCCAAAAATTCTCATTTTTGGACCCTAGGTAGATCTAGGTATATCTAAACCACTGTCCAAATTTCATCTCATTTGGGACAGTGGTGAGATGGGGGCACACTCCCAAAGCTCTGACCAGCCTTATGTGTAGACCCCACCATATGGTGTGCTGTGGTCACACCAGACCACCAAATTGGTTCAAACCAATTTTAACTTAAAGTAGACCCTAAGGGCTACATTTTTTATGTTGAACACATTTTAATCAGAAGAGCCTAGGTATTTTTAATATTTATTTCAAAACAATTCTATTAACTATTTAAATAAAAACATAAAATCTGTATTATTAAATCCAGATCAGCACAGATCTTGGCGCGTATCGGACGGCGGCAGGCCATCGTCTTCCTCCAGCCTACGGTCCAGATTTCTCCAACCTGGGCCATCTTGCGGGATGAAATCCCGGCCACCCGGCCACTCCCCCGGCCGGCCACCGCCGCCACCACCTTCGTGGAGGTGGTGCCTACCTCCAGCCGGCGGCACGGCCGCCGGGGAGGTGTTTTCCGGCGAACCCGAGAGGTTCAAATCCATGGAAAAAAAATCCGATATTTGTGATTTGATTCGGGCTCAATTGAGCCCGAATCTCATTCCTAATGAAGGCTACGATCTACCCATAGAGAGAGAGGAAGGGGAGGACCTTGTTTGCGGCCTGGATGCGGGTGGATCGCCGGGACGCCATGGTGGTGGTGGAGCTCGCCGGAATTCTGCAACTGTGAAGTGAAGTGGCTCGGTTTCTTCTGGGAACAGGTGGAAAAGCTTGTTGGAGACCCAGTGAGGCTTTTAGAATGCTCAATTGGGGGAGGGGAAGGGCCATGGCATCAATGCCATTAATGGCATTGAAATCTCATTTTCGGCCAACTAAAATCCTCTGAATACAGCCATGTAAGGGGTCGGCCATGGCTGTTAAACTCCTCTAAACCAATGAGGGAAGATGTATCAAGCCTTTGGACATGAAGAGAGGAGCTCTTGATCTCCCATGGCCATTAATGGCCTTCTCTCTCCTCTTTCTCTCTCCTAAAATTAGGGGAAATTAAATCTTCTCTCTCCTAGCCAAACAATGAATGATATTTGTGTAACTCTCAGCCACCTAGATTAATGGGCCACTCCATTTGGGCCTAGCCTAAGTGGATTGGGCTTGATTAGGTCAAAATAGGCCATTTTGACCTAAAATTGAGGTGAAGTTGACTTTGGTCAATTTACCCTTTTGGGTTAACCCCAATGGGTCCTTGATGACCTATTGGACTCCCCTAAGGACTAGGTGGGCTTGGGTAGGCTCAATTTGGCACCTTGAAGGTCACTTGACCCTTAATAAGGGCACCTTGACCATTTTGGATTTTGAGTTGACTTGGGTCAACCAAGCCACTAGGGTTGACCCCAATGAGTCCATGGTGACCCATTGACCTTACTTTAGGGTTAGTAGGACTTTGGTAGGGTTGATTGGGCACCTTAGAGGTCAATTGCCCCAAGTTAGGACACCTTGCCCAATTTAGGCCTATGGTGGTCCTAGATCAATTTGACCACTTTGGGCTGACCCCAATGGATCCCTATAGCTCTAATGGACCCATTAATGGGTTAGGGGTGTTGTGTTAGGGTCATGGAATCAAGTTGATGCTCTAAGGTCAAACCCTAAACTTGGTGGTGAGGTTGTGCCAAAGGCAACCCAAGGTGACCTTCACCTTGAACCTTATTCTCTTGGTCCTTCTAGCCTTCTAGGATTTTGTCATGACCTAGTCATGACAAAATCAATCCTAGGGGTCTATTTGAAAATGGGATGTTACAAATCCCAATAAACAAAAAAATAATTTCGTCCCCGAAATTCAGGTTAAGCCTGCGGGGTTTCTACTAAAAATAATCAGCAACAAATAAATGCTTGTAACATCCCTAAGAGTTGAAGATATACCTGACTCAAAGAGCTCGGGGTACTTCTGCTGCATCAAATCCTGTGGCTCCCATGTGTGTTCCTCCTGCCCATGGTTCCTCCACAAGACCTTGACCAGCGGAACTTTCTTGCGTCGCAAGACCCGCATCCCGGTGTCATCTATCCGAACCGGCTCCAAGTGTACTGACCGATCAGAAGCTACGGGCCCATCCGTAGTCGTAACCTGCTGCTCCGGCCGAAGTAGAGCCCTCCTAAGAGAAGAGACGTGGAAGACGTCATGCAAACTCGCCAACTCTGGTGGCAGCTCCAGTCTGTAGGCCAAAGGACCGATCCGCTCCAGGATCCTGTATGGCCCCATGTATCTTGGACTGAGCTTTTTCCGGCCACGCACCCGCGAGACTCCATGCATTGGCCGTATCTTCAAGAACACTCGATCCCCCACCAGGAACTCTACTTGACGATGCCTCGCATCGTAATATTTGGCCTGCCTACTCTGGGCCTCCAACATCCTTTCTCGAATCAGTCTCACCTGTGCATCTGTGTCTTCAACGAACTCAGTGCCAAGAGCCTTCGGGTCCTCATCCTGTATCCATGACAGCGGAGTCCTGCACCTCCGTCCATATAAGGCCTCGTAAGGGGCCATACCTATGCTGGACTGATGGCTATTGTTGTACGAGAACTCAATCATCGGCAACAACCTCTCCCACGGCTCACCGCGGTCCAAAATACATAGACGCAGTAGATCCTCCAAGGTGCGGTTAGTACGTTCCGTCTGTCCGTCGGTCTGGGGGTGAAAAGCTGTACTGAACGTCAGCCGAGTTCCCAAATAGGCCTGCACCGACCTCCATTCCCTGGACGTGAACCGTCCATCCCGATCTGACACGATCGACCTGGGTACTCCATGGTAACGTACAAACTGCTCTATGAACCTCCGTGCCAACACTCTGACCGAAGCGTCCTTCGCAACCGGAATAAACCTGGCCACCTTCGTCAGCCTGTCTATAATCACCCATATAGAGTCATTCCCCGTCTGAGACCGGGGTAGACCATGTATGAAATCCATGGCTATGTCTTCAAACTTCCACTCCGGCACCGGGAGTGGCTGTAATAACCCGGCCGGGTTCCTGCACTCCGCCTTCACAAGCTGACAAGCTTCGCAGTGCGTCACAAAATACGTGATATCCTTCTTCATCCCCGGCCAGTACATAGTCCTCTTCAGATCAGCTACCATCTTTGAAATCCCTGGATGTACTGAGTATCGACTGCAGTGCGCCTCTGCCATGATGTCCTCTCGTATCCGGCCTCCCGCTGGTATATATACTCTGCCCCTGAAATATAGTAGCCCATCCCTCAGCGAATAATCCCCCGTAGTGCCTTCCTCTAAGGCCTGGAAAATTGGCTCCGCCCTCGCATCTAGCCTCTGCCCGTCTCTGATGCGATCCTGTATATCGTCAGTGGCCACCATCGAAGCTAGGTACTCCGTGTAGAGCTCCGAATCATCCTCAGACACCAAAGATATCTGCATCGCCTCGAATTCCTGGACCAACTCCAAAGCCATCAACTGCGAGCCTAGTCCTGACGTGCTCGCCCTCCGGCTCAATGCGTCTGCTACCACATTCGCCTTTCCAGGATGGTAATGCATGGTGTACTGATAATCCGATAAGAACTCTACCCAACGTCTTTGCCTGATATTTAGTTCCTTCTGGGTGTCCACATACTTCAGATTTTTGTGATCTGAGAATATGTCGCAGTGGACACCATATAGGTAGTGCCTCCAGATCTTCAATGCAAATATAACCGCCCCCAGTTCCAAGTCGTGAACTGGGTAATTCTGCTCATGCTTTTTCAACTGACGGGAAGCATAGGCTATCACGTGCCCGTTCTGCATCAGAACGGCACCCATCCCCTGGTAAGAGGCATCCGTATACACTTGGAATCCTTCCTTCCCTGATGGAAGTGCAAGGATAGGAGCCGAGGTAAGTCTCCCCTTCAGCTCCTGGAAGGCGGACTCACACTGTGGCGTCCAAATAAAGGGGGACTCCTTCTTTGTCAGGGAGGTGAGGGGAAGAGCAATTTGGGAGAATCCTGCTACGAACTTCCGGTAATACCCGGCAAGTCCTAGGAAACTCCGAACGTCCGTGGCCGTCTTCAGCGGTGGCCAATCATGTACTGCCTGAATCTTTGCCGGGTCCACTGCCAAGCCTGCTCCACTGATCACGTGCCCTAAGAACGCCACCTCCTTTAACCAAAATTGGCATTTACTGAATTTCGCGTACATCTGATGTTCCCGGAGTTTTTCCAAGGTCAGTACTAAATGTCGCGCATGCTCTTCCTCAGTCCTTGAATAGATAAGGATGTCATCGATAAATACGATGACAAACACATCCAAATATGCCTCGAAAACCCGGTTCATCAGGGTCATGAACGCGGAGGGCGCATTCGTGAGCCCGAAGGGCATCACGGTGAACTCATATAGCCCATATCTACTACTGAAAGCCGTCTTGGGAATATCCTCCTCCTGAATACGCAACTGGTAGTAACCCGATCTTAGGTCCAGCTTCGAAAACCAGCAAGCTCCTTCCAGCTGATCAAACAGTTCATCTATCCTTGGCAGGGGGTAGGTGTTCCGGACTGTCAACCTGTTCAGGGCCCAGTAGTCAATGCACAGACGAAGAGTCCCGTCCTTTTTCTTGACGAATAACACTGGAGCTCCCCATGGCGACGAGCTAGGCCGGACAAATCCGGCTTCCACCAGTTCCTGAAGCTGGCTCCGGAACTCCACCAACTCCTTTGGGGCCATCCGATACGGAGCTCTGGATGCGGGCTTAGCCCCCGGCACGAGCTGTATCTGGAAGTCCTTCTCTCGATGTGGAGGCAGCCCCGGCAACTTTTCCGGAAATACATCGGCGAAGTCCCGCACCACCGGAATACTTGAAATAGCGTCCTTAGTCTCCGTCATCTCGAAGAGGACCTGGTATACCTCGTCTCCCTGCAAATGGTCCTTGACGGCCTGTACTGATGATATGAATGAAAAGGGGGTGGGGCTGATACCTTCGATCACAATATACGAGTCTCCATGCCTCAGAGTGATTTTCTTGGCCAGACAATCGATCTGGGCGTTGTTCCAGTGCAACCACGTCATGCCCAAAATCAAATCATAGTCTGGTAACTTCAGGACCGTAGCCGGTGCTTCGAACGCTTTCCCGCCTATCTCCGCCTCCATGTTGCAGTGGGTTGTGGTAGACATCTCTGATCCGTCGGGTAAACGTACCCTCCTTATCAGGCCCGTGAATCGTTCCACGCCTGCCAGTCCCTCTACGAAGGCCTCTGACACAAAAGAGTGCGAAGCCCCCGTATCGAACAGTGTATGAGCGGGCTTGCCGCTGATAAAGACTATGCCTGGGGTAATTAAGTGTCTTAGTATCCTAGTTATTACATTTCTTTTCTAGTTCTCACTATTTACGTCTATGTAAACAGGTACTATTGAAAGAAATATCTTAGAATAAGAGAAATATGCAGGCGTACCTGCGATAACCTGCTCCGGGTTTCGGGGCTGTGTCAGATCTAGAGCGTAGACCTGCTCCCTTGGTTGCCGGTGATCTCCATCCTGATAGCCACGTCTTTGGCCACCCATCTGCCAAGGGGGTGGAGCACCCTGGATTGCTGGTGGAGGTACCCGCCTCATGGGACAATTTCTCTTGATGTGCCCCGGCTGTCTGCAGTAGTAGCATACTGCTGGTTTCTCCGCTGTCTTTGGTATTTCCAGCATCTGTATGGGTTGAGGAGCCAATACTTCCTGATTCCTCTGCTCTGATCTGATCTCCTGACGGGGTTGGTCCCCATTTCTTCTCTCTCCAATAACCTGGCCTCGAGGGCGATCCCTACGTCCTCCAATCACCGTATTATCTGCCAGTCTCTTCCTGCTCTTAACTGCAATCTGGTCCGCTTCCCATTTCTTCGCCATTTCTAAGATCCTGGCCAAACTCCCCTCGGAGACAAATAGGAGGGCCTGTCTCGTATCATCGTGCAAGCCCTTGTAGAACCTCCTGGCATATCCAGCATCATCCAGCTGGTATGACTCCGCGTAGCGGGCTAATAGAGTGAACTCCTGATAGTATTCTAACACTGTCTGGTTTCCCTGCTTCAGTCGCAGGAATCTATCCTCAAGTTCATCTCTCGCTGACTGAGGGACAAAGTGTCCCAGCAAGGCTGCTCTGAATTCCCCCCATGTGATGTCTGCACAGTCCATCTCCGCAAACGTAGTATCAAGCTGCGACTTCCACCATCTTTTGCCATGTGATTCTAAGCATGAGACTGCTAAGGGCACCGCCTCCTCAGTCGGACACCTGATCCCTGCCAGCATCTCATAAATAATATCTAGCCATTCCTCGGTGCGAACGGCTGACTCCGTCCCAAGATAGGATGGTGGAGAAAGCCCTCGAAAAGCACTCAGCCAGTTGGCCCCGGGATTTGGCTGTGGTGCCGGGGCTTGTTGTGCTCTGAACGCTTCTAGTATGGCCGTCAATGTTTGCCCCATTTCCGTCTGCCGAAACGGAGCTTGAGCCGGTGGGGGTGGAGCCATGTTTGGGGCCTGAGGTGTCCCCTGCACTGGTGTAGGGTTCGTTGCAGGCTACAAAGAAAATCCAATTGTTAGGTGACGGACAAATGGAGTAACGGAAAGGAATAAAGTGGACTTTCTACATGCGATTCCCCTTATGGCACACCAGGCTTCCGCTGCTAGTTTGTCCGCAAACTAAGCTCGAACGGGGGTGGCCTTGGGTTTTGTGGACTATCTCTCTTTCGATCGAGGTTTGCTCTGATACCACTTGTAAGACCCCGTTTTTTTTTTAAACCCGGGGTCTTATGCCCAAAATCGCCGGTTTGCGGTGACACCAACACACCCGGGGTGGTCGTCACTACAAACCGCCGATTTTGCCGGCCTTTTCGATCATCCAAGCAGAGACATTAAGTACTTTTAATAAAAGTAAATCCACAGAAATCACATCATATAGAAATAAAAAAAAAACTCCACGAAGGGAGAGTCCACAGAATAATAAAAATACTGTAAATTAGGGCTTATGCCCGATACATCAGATCCTCACTACAACCTCTCGCGGAAGCTAATCATAAATACTAAGCACTCACGGAACTAGCCACCGGTGCTCCGGCACTAGACTGGCCCACCTCCAGGTGCACCGTACTCCGCTGATGCTGGCCTCGCTGCTGCTGGTCCCTGTCTCCCATCCGCGGTCCCTGTAATGTTGTGGTTCGAAAACCATTAGTCATAAAGACTAAGCCCTATCATCCCCTACCCCTTCCCCCATGGTACCTAGGCACCGTGCGGAGAAAAGGAAAGGAAGATTCAAGGGTGGAGATTTTCAACAAAGCAGGTGGAAGTGGAAACTACCCTAACAGTTCTAAACAAGTTAAGCAATATCATAGTAAATAAACAAGTAACCTTAACTTATGCGAGTACGCATAAGCCAAGGGGTCTTCTGCAAGGCTCCCATCGTATAAAAAGTCCCATACCGATTTATACGATAGGGTGTCGGTTATCAACAGAGATTTATATTTATAGAAAGTAACCATAACTTATAAGCCCGCCCACACAGGCCTATAAGCTAAGGGGTCGTGTTGCTAGGCCTAATATATAAGACGTCCCATACCGCCTTATATTTTAGGGGTAAGGTTAAATGCTATGCTATGACATGCAATGTGGGTTATGTTTAGTTCATACAAGTGCAACACACACACACGACTCTATGCGCACAGACCTTTAGTTCCCCCTTTTTGGAGACAAGCTCCCAGGATACCCCCGTCGTGGCAAACGGAAGCGGTGGGTTGGGCCTCGCCCACCTCTACACTGGTAACGTCACTACCAGCTAGACCTATCGTACGCCTTAATGCCGGTGCATAAAGCAGAGCTACCGCGTACTTTTGCCGACAAGACCGTCGGACTTCCTTTGGCTAAGTGTAAAACCACACCAACCGAGCCATCGTGCTAGCATCGGTGCGTCGACCACTAACACCGAAGACCCACCACCTTATTTATTCATTATGCACATGCAACAATTAATAAAAATTCCTACCGAGACAAAGCTCGGCGGATCATCCCGTCCGTCTCAACTAACTACCGAGCCCTAAGCTCGCCGGGCTAACCCGCCCATTTCACCACTACCGAGTTTACCACTCGGACAACCTAGTCATCCTATCTTCCCGAGACACCGGGGTGTGTGCAAGGTAACCCTAGTTATACTAGTTACTCTTCTTGGATTAATTATTCTTACGGTTTACGTTAGCCCAGGACTGCCCCCGGTATACCCCGTGAAGGGCTCTCAAAGGGCACTAGGAACCAAGACGGCGGCATTACGGCCCGAAGTTCCCTTTCGCAAGGCACTTACTATTATTGGTTGTTTACCCATTACCCAATCCCTCTCTCAAGTTATAGTGAGTCTAACCCTAGTGTATTGACTCTTCCTCTCCTTAAGTAAGACGATCTTTCGTCAAACCCGACACCACCCATTCTTTGTTAACCATCCTTTCATTCATCACAAAACTCTAAAGATGATCCACACATACCCTTCTCACTGCTTCTCCAGGTCTCATGTTCCATATTACCACACGCCAAAATGAAACCATGGCCTAACCCTAGAGTGTAAACTCAACACTTTAGACTAACTCTATTGTGTTACATCCACCCATAGGACCCCTTTAAAAAAAACACTCATCCAATCCTCTCAAAACTTTTATTGGAGTTTACCCTTGACCTAAATAGTCCAAATCCAGTGATTCATGTTTTTCCCATTTATTTCCATAATTAAAATAATTAACTATATTGATTTTCTCACCAATTTTGAACACCAAGTACTTCACATATGCATGATAGATACTTCATAAATTTATGATGGGTGTATAATCACTAATTAACAGTAGATATGGACTTCTTAATTTTTTTCAATAAGTTTACCTCTCCAAATAAAATTCTAAATTTAATTTGCAAACTTCCAAATTTGTGAAGCAAGTACCATTTTTAATACTGTAAAAATTACAAATTAATTACAGTAGGTTAACAATAATCTAAAAACACTCTACGGTGAATTTCACAATTTTTCATCTAATATTTAGCTCAGAGATAATTAAACACTAAAAACATCAAAAATTGAACTTGTGAAGTAAGTATAACATATCAACATCTGAAAATTTCAAATAAATTCCCACAAGTATAAATCAAGTAAAAACATCTAGTTACTGATTTTTACACCAATCCCATGAACAGTAAGCTCAAAATAAATTAATTACTACCTAAGCCATTTCCTTGAGTCCTACATGAAGCGCCCTAAATTTTTCTCCAAAAATTCTCCAAAATTCACATTATGTTAGACTTAACTTCAAATTGGCCCTACCAAAATTCCAAGGTCTATGCTTTCTCCTTGATGACCTAATTCTTCTTTAAGACTTAGTGCCCTAGAACTAGGGTATGGATTTTGAAAGCCCTTTACCACTCCACATCCAACAAGGTTTCAACCAGAAGACTATATTCATCCTAAAATCTTCCCCTCCAAATTTGGAGTCCATACAAGGGCATATGCCCCTATGTCCTTCATAAAGCACCAAGGGCCCACCTTAGGACTTACCCTTATAACCTAGGGTAAACCTACCCTAAACCACCCCATAATCCATATGAGGGTGTTAAACCTTATATCAAATCAGTGGCTCAAGTTTCAACCTCTGTTGAGGTGATTTGACCACTCAATTTTCCAAAACACTCTTTGGACCAAAATACCCCTTCTTAGGGCAAACTAGGGCAACCCAAATTCCCATCCAAATCATCTCCAAATGAGATGGAAATTTTTACAGTGACTCATGAAGACCCCAAGAACCACTCACCAAAATTTGGGAGCATTTGGGATTCATTTAGTCACCTAATTAAATTAACCTAGGTTTATTAAATTATTTCAAAAACTTTAGGAAAAGTTTCTCCAAAAATTCTCATTTTTGGACCCTAGGTAGATCTAGGTATATCTAAACCACTGTCCAAATTTCATCTCATTTGGGACAGTGGTGAGATGGGGGCACACTCCCAAAGCTCTGACCAGCCTTATGTGTAGACCCCACCATATGGTGTGCTGTGGTCACACCAGACCACCAAATTGGTTCAAACTAATTTTAACTTAAAGTAGACCCTAAGGGCTACATTTTTTATGTTGAACACATTTTAATCAGAAGAGCCTAGGTATTTTTAATATTTATTTCAAAACAATTCTATTAACTGTTTAAATAAAAACATAAAATCTGTATTATTAAATCCA
Organism: Platanthera zijinensis; assembly: GCA_039513925.1. Taxonomy (NCBI): domain Eukaryota; kingdom Viridiplantae; phylum Streptophyta; class Magnoliopsida; order Asparagales; family Orchidaceae; genus Platanthera; species Platanthera zijinensis. Next base: position 9,580,467 of record CM077082.1, on the reverse strand, counting down.
GATCAGCACAGATCTTGGCGCGTATCGGACGGCGGCAGGCCATCGTCTTCCTCCAGCCTACGGTCCAGATTTCTCCAACCTGGGCCATCTTGCGGGATGAAATCCCGGCCACCCGGCCACTCCCCCGGCCGGCCACCGCCGCCACCACCTTCGTGGAGGTGGTGCCTACCTCCAGCCGGCGGCACGGCCGCCGGGGAGGTGTTTTCCGGCGAACCCGAGAGGTTCAAATCCATGGAAAAAAATCCGATATTTGTGATTTGATTCGGGCTCAATTGAGCCCGAATCTCATTCCTAATGAAGGCTACGATCTACCCATAGAGAGAGAGGAAGGGGAGGACCTTGTTTGCGGCCTGGATGCGGGTGGATCGCCGGGACGCCATGGTGGTGGTGGAGCTCGCCGGAATTCTGCAACTGTGAAGTGAAGTGGCTCGGTTTCTTCTGGGAACAGGTGGAAAAGCTTGCTGGAGACCCAGTGAGGCTTTTAGAATGCTCAATTGGGGGAGGGGAAGGGCCATGGCATCAATGCCATTAATGGCATTGAAATCTCATTTTCGGCCAACTGAAATCCTCTGAATACAGTCATGTAAGGGGTCGGCCATGGCTGTTAAACTCCTCTAAACCAATGAGGGAAGATGTATCAAGCCTTTGGACATGAAGAGAGGAGCTCTTGATCTCCCATGGCCATTAATGGCCTTCTCTCTCCTCTTTCTCTCTCCTAAAATTAGGGGAAATTAAATCTTCTCTCTCCTAGCCAAACAATGAATGATATTTGTGTAACTCTCAGCCACCTAGATTAATGGGCCACTCCATTTGGGCCTAGCCTAAGTGGATTGGGCTTGATTAGGTCAAAATAGGCCATTTTGACCTAAAATTGAGGTGAAGTTGACTTTGGTCAATTTACCCTTTTGGGTTAACCCCAATGGGTCCTTGATGACCTATTGGACTCCCCTAAGGACTAGGTGGGCTTGGGTAGGCTCAATTTGGCACCTTGAAGGTCACTTGACCCTTAATAAGGGCACCTTGACCATTTTGGATTTTGAGTTGACTTGGGTCAACCAAGCCACTAGGGTTGACCCCAATGAGTCCATGGTGACCCATTGACCTTACTTTAGGGTTAGTAGGACTTTGGTAGGGTTGATTGGGCACCTTAGAGGTCAATTGCCCCAAGTTAGGACACCTTGCCCAATTTAGGCCTATGGTGGTCCTATATCAATTTGACCACTTTGGGCTGACCCCAATGGATCCCTATAGCTCTAATGGACCCATTAATGGGTTAGGGGTGTTGTGTTAGGGTCATGGAATCAAGTTGATGCTCTAAGGTCAAACCCTAAACTTGGTGGTGAGGTTGTGCCAAAGGCAACCCAAGGTGACCTTCACCTTGAACCTTATTCTCTTGGTCCTTCTAGCCTTCTAGGATTTTGTCATGACCTAGTCATGACAAAATCAATCCTAGGGGTCTATTTGAAAATGGGATGTTACATTTTTTTGCAGTCCTATTCAGGGAACACTATTTTATCTTCATCTCCAAACGCTCAATATTCGTTTGAGTTCAATATTCGTTTCCTACAATGATTTCTATTTGTGTGCACATTTATTACTTCTTTTGGTGCGATGGTGGTAGTGTGGAGGGGCGTGACGGTGTGAGTGAAACAACGATCCACTATTATTTTTATGGCATGAAAGCAATCCCACAAATCGCCACCACGTGGGCAGTCGCGGTCTCGCGGGAAGAATTATGCCATTTAGGCCCTAATTCTTTTCAAATAATCACATGTTCTAAAATATTTTTTTTGTGCCCATACACGTTACATTAATATAATATATAAATAATTTTCTTGTATATTTGTTGATAAGTTTTTTTTCGAATAAATTAGTATGATCACCTGCGAAAAGAAAAAATCCTGCATCCTTCACTACAATCATGGGCATATGAGATGCTCCGTGCTTCTATTCATGAGATAAACAAACGAAGAAGATGGTTGAAAAATGATGAAAGTTGTCCGCACAATATCAAATTTAGGCTCTGTTTGGGGAGACTTATTTTCACCGGTCAAGCGGTTACGACCGCATGAACCGTACCTTAGTTAAGGTTCGGTTCATGCGGTCGTAACTGCTTGACCGGTGGAAATATGCCCCCCAAACAGAGCCATAGCTGGTTGAACTACAAAGGCTCCGTAATTAATTGAGTCTTTAATTGATGCACACATTATTTCTGTTGTATTTTATTAAGATTTTTTCAAAGATGAATGTGATAATCTCACACAACATCGACTATTATAATAATGTAGAAAAGAAGCATAGAGGTTTTTACGGGAATAGTGATCGCCGTGAGGGTCAAAAACATTTGGGGTGTTTGTTCTTGGAAAAAATACTCTGTGTTACTCTAACCTAGAAATAGATGCAAGAGTAAATACTGGTCGTTAATTTCCTATGGAAATAGCATGATTAACCAAATACTGATCAACTGTCAGTATTTAATACCATATGGACCGTAGGATATCAGATCAACGATCAGTATTTAACTCAGCTAAAATTTTTTCCCATTCTTGACACAGGAGAGTGGTGAAAAGAGAGGGAGGGGAGATGTTTTTCCTAGACCTCTCGCAAATTAACCTACTCAAATAGTTGTGCCCAGGGAGAAAGGGGGGACCGGGTGAGAGGCAATTTTTATAATCCCAAATTTGTCATTTCAAGTTGTATGAAATTTCATATAAGAGAATAGGGTTGAGGAGTTGGCAGACAACACGGCTGGATTGACAATATGGCTCGACAACTCGCTGGATTGAAAGAGATGAGGATGAAGTTATTTTTCTCAGCTTCATGCTAAATCAATGACAACCGAGAAGCGGGTTCAACACTCTTGCTTTGTCAGCCTTTCTTTTGGATTTGGATCTTTCTGTTTTGCGAGGATGGAATCACAACGTCAATAGCAGAATGGACGGTTGGGATCAATGAGATGTTTGGTTGATTGATGTGGGTCTATCGGTGTAGACAATTTCATCGACACTTGGCAACCATGCTAGAGTTTAATTTTATTTTATTTAATATCTGTTTGTAATTATAGTTAGTATTGTTTAATTAGATGAACAAAAAGCCACTTCAAATAATTACAATATGCCAATTGAGTTTTTGGGACTCAAGGAAGAATCTTTGGCACAGAATCTTCGACTTTGTATTATATGTTTCTATTTTTGAGGGTTTTGAAGAATAATTTTTTTATTCTTTACACTCGAGAGATCCGTGTGAAATATAAAGAAGAACAATTGAGCAAGATAGTGAATTCTTGGCAATTGAATTCACTGTTTGTCTATATAGTGAATATGTTTATTAAGGCTTCGTTAGGCAGAGCTTATTTTCTCTAGTGAGTTTGGTCAAAAACGCTATTATCATAGAATGTATGTTTGGCATGACAACAGTTATGACCGCTACCAAGAAAAAAATAGTTTTTAACCGCATTCACGATCTCCACCACCATGCCAAACAAAGCCCAAGTTTTCATATTATAGCTTAGAGAAGCACTTAGAAATTTTCTGTACTTTAAGATTTAAGTAGATGAAACCTTGTTCAATATATATTTCACATATTGGATCTGTTTTGTAATTCTTCATTGTAACATAAATGCGAGGACTTAGCTTTAAGCAATGTTCTTGAGAATAATAGTCAAGTTTTTAATATTCAATGTAAACTTGTAGGAGAAAAGAGTCAGATTATGTGTGTTATCAACAAGTTTAGGCTCTGTTTGGCATGATGGTGGCGGTCACAAACATGGTGGTTATGAATCGTCGTTCGTGAATGAGAACCTTAGTATCTTCATGTAGTTTTATGTTCAAAACTTATTATCTTTTTTTTGTAACAGTCATAACCATTGTCTTGCAAAACATGTATTCTCTAACGATGGAGTTTTTTTTTCCAAGCTCACCAGAGCAAGAAGTCATGACAAACGGATTCCGAGTCTCATCACTAAGTGACAAGTGCAAGGGGGAATATTCTTCTTTCTAATGAGAAAGGTGATGTCAAAATTTTGGATATGTTTGGCAAGATGCCGTGTTTTCCCTTCTAGATGTGTTTGTTTGATTCGCAGAGAATGATGGCATTTATTACATAGAAGGGAGAGTGATTTCTTCTTTCACATGCAAGGTGAGGTAATTGAAGAGCAATAAAGATAGGGCATGTGAAAAATAAGTGCTCTAGTGAGGAAGTTGAACCACAAAAATAATAGGTTAATTGAGGAAATTTGAACTCCCTACATAATAAGGTTGATAGTTTGCAGCAATCTTCCATGTACTTTGATCATAATTCTACTACTGAAACTATTACATCATCAACTAACATAGTGTCATAACTACCACCTTCTAACCACCGCATCACGCACTTTACCGAATCGATGACAAACGAGAAGGTGGGTTCAAAACTCTAGCTTTGTCATCCGTTCCTTTGGATTTGGATCTTTCTGTGTAGCCCCCCACAACCGATATGCTCCCCACAACCGATTTGCTCGGATGTAGAGTGTGATTTTGGAATCACGACGTAAATAGTAGAATGGATGGTCGGGATCAATGAGATGTTCGGTTGATCGAAAGGGTCAATCTGCATGGTTCTATCGATGTTGATTATTTCATTGACACGTGGCATCCATGCGTAGAGTTTTTTTTACTTTATTTAATATTTGTTGGTAATTGTTGTTATTATTGTTTAATTAGAAGAACAAAGTCCCACTTCAAATAATTACAATATGCCAAATAGGCTTACACTCAGATATGTTTAGATCCTACTTGATGAAAGGTTTGTTGATGATGATTTGGCCCTAGAGAAATGTTCTCTGTGTCTTCTTCCTTCTATCCTGAGAAAACTCAGTTCAGCTTTCTTCTTCACAGCTTCCAGAAAATGTTCTTCAGAAATGATCAGCTAGAACTGTGAAGTAGTTGCAGCTAGGGTTAGCCCTTTTTGCTCCTTCTTTCTTAGAGAGTTTCTCTGAACTTGTTGTTACAGGTAAGAATGACAACAACTACCTTCTTTCAATTTCAAGATCAACTGCAGTTAGGGTTTGGCCTTGCTGCTTCTTCTTTTTCAGAGATGTTTCTCTGAACATGCTGGTGAAGGTGAGAATAGCAACAACTATCTTGTATCAACAGATCTACTGCAACTAGGGTTAGGCCTTACAGCTTCTTCTTTCTTAGAAACGTTTCTCTTAACTTGTTGTTCAAGATGAGAATGACAACATCTATCTTCTTAACCTCTTAGATACACTACAAGAAAAAAGATTTACGGCGACGTTTTTTTTTGCAACGCTTTATAAAACGCGGCAAAAACTTCTAACTTTAACGGTGCTTGTTGTGTAAGTGTTGTTGCAACATTCCTTTAGTCACGTTTTAAAAAAATGCCTCTAAAATTTGCTACTTTAATTAAAAAAAGTGTCCATCTAAAACTTTGTATTTTATGGACAATTTTGTTTTCTTAATGTAAAATGAAAAGATATTATTATGGAATATATATCTTCATGATGATTAGTGATCTTGATATAATTGGAATTAAGACTAGATATTTTTACTCTCAAGAATTGCAAATTTTTTAGTTTGGCATTGCTAAGGCTTGCCACATTTTACACTACTAAACGTGGCCAAAGCGCGCCATATTTATTAACGTAAACGCCGTTAATGTTAGGCATCGGGTGTATAAAAAAGCGTCGCGAAAATTTTTGGCGACAGTTGTATTCGCGACGCCTGCGGCATGCGCGACGTTTATAAAAACATCGCGAAAACATTAGCGAAATTTGAAAAACGCCGCCAATGCCTCTTAAAAATGTCGTTGATGTCCATAATTATTGTAGTGATAAGAAGTTTGAACTTGTTCTTTCGGCTCTGCAACAATGTCGAGATGAAGAAGACGAAGTCCAGAGCTTTTTCAAAAATCAATCTAAAAGAGTTAATTTCTTCTCGCTGATCAATCACTTTTTATCCTCCGCAATCCAACGGCTCTTTGAGCATCGGGACCAGTAATAGTTGTTGGCTGTAACTTAGCTTTATCAGTAAATGTCGTACAGTAGGCCAGCGACACTGTTTGTCGTGTACTGTAAACTTCCCACAATATTTTGAATTTCTGCTGACGTCATCACCTGTGGACTTAGTCAAAAATAGAAGATTCATCATAGGCGTTGAGTGAATAGTCTTCACTCAGCGCCAAAACACTTAGCCAATTTTTTGTACCATTAGGCATTGAGTGATTAGTCATCACTCGACGAATTTTGACTTAGCCAATATCTCTGTTGAGGAAGCTTTGAGTGAACGACCTTCACTCAACATTTTTGTCCTTAGACAAACTTTTTGTTGATAGGCATTGAGTGCTTTGAGTGATCCTTCATAACTCAATACATACTTGGCTTTCCTGTCATCTTGATGATGCGCTGAGTGAACAACTTTCACTCAATGCTTCTGTACTTAGTATAATTTCTTATTGAACTGGCGTTGACTGAACTGTCTTCACTCAACGCTTCTGGACTTAAACAAAATTTCTGTCCACTTCTTCTTAAGCTTTGACATCACTCTGTTCTGTCGACACTTTTTTCTTTAGACATTGAGTGAACTGCCTTCACTCAACGCTTCTGTACTTAGTTGATTTTTTTTTCAAATCATGGCAGGTTTATATCTAGTCGAGTTCCAGCGATTTTTGGCTCGGCTCGAAATCAAAATTTATGACTCAAACGCGGCTCGAAATCGATTTCAAGTCGAGTCGGTTCGACTCAAAATGCATGGCTCGATTCCAAGCCGGCTCAAAATTAAATATTTTTTCTTTATTCTTATTTGACTCAAAATTAAATTAAACAACCTATAAATTTTGCAAATGAAACACTTAAATCTTTCATTTTTTCTATTTAAGTTTGAATTTTATTGTTTTTTAATTCTAAAATAAAAATATATTAATAAATACGTAATATTTTTAATTATTTCGAGCTGATTCGAATCATATTTCGAGTGATTCAGAGCTCGCTCGAAATCGACTCAAAATCAGATTCGAGTCTAATTGAATCGACACAAATTGAGTTGGATCAATTTTAAGCGATTCTGATTCGACTCAATATTCGAGTAACTTTCGAGTTTTGAATAATATGCTCAGGGACATGGAAGTTTCCTAATTTTCCTTATTTTTGTTAGTATTTTGGCAGGGTGCAATAATATTTAAAATTCAAAAGTATTCAAAATTTCCCCCTTATTAATCTTTATTCTTATTTGACTCAAAAGTATTAGTATTTTTGTTATTCTGATTCGACTACATTTTTCTAGATTTTTTTTTGCAGTCCTATTCCGGAAACACTATTTAATCTTCATCTCTGGATGCTCAATATTCGTTTTGAGTTCAATATTCGCTTCCTACAATGATTTCTATTTGTGTGCACATTTATTACTTCTTTTGGTGCGATGGTGGGAGTGTGGAGGGGCGTGATGGCGAGCGTGAAACAACGATCCATTGTTGTTTTTATGGCATGAAAGCAATCCCACAAATCACCGCCACGTGGGCAGTCGTGGTCTCACGGGAAGAATTATGCCATGTAGGCCCTAATACTTTTCACATGATCAAACATGTATGTATAAAATGGGATGTTTCTTTAGCATTGTAGCGGCCAAACTCGGCGCTCCGGTCGATCCGTACTAGCTTGGACCGCCTTAGCTCATGGAGCGGTCGAGCGCGCACACAGTCAGTTGAAGAGGGGAAATGTACACAAGGAGTTTTAACGTGAAAAACCCTTCAACCGGGTGAAAAACTACGTGACCGGTTCGCTGCCAGTCAAAATCCACTAGATCAGGCTGATTACAGTATGTTGAGTGTGAAGGATCAAGCGCATACCCAACTGCACCAAAAGCCCGGACTGTTGGAGAGGGTGCTACTTAATTTTTTATATAAGTAGCAGAGCGCCACGGGTCAAGTGAAGGAACGCCGGACCCAACAATCCCCCCCCCCCGGCGTCCAGCACAACCCGTCGGCTCAGAGGTGGGGTTACCACATGGCCCACACGGCTCAGAGGTGGGGTTACCACATGTCCACGGTTGCCTGACCCACCGGACCCACACAGGTAGAAGGAAAAATCAGGATTTAATAGCGCTCCCCCGGTCTTGAACCCGTGACCTCCTCTGATACCAATTGAAGGATCAAGCGCATACCCAACTGCACCAAAAGCCCGGACTGTTGGAGAGGGTGCTACTTAATTTTTTATATAAGTAGCAGAGCGCCATGGGTCAAGTGAAGGAACGCCGGACCCAACAGAGTGAATCAGGGAGACAGGCCGCTCCCGTTACAGCTTGTGGGGAGAGAGGATGGCTATAACTGCAGGCGGGCAACAGACTGCTCCGCCAAAGTGACTTAAATGGTGGAATGCACGGGATGCTTCGGACGCGTGCGCCTGGGGGCGGCGCACTTGCAGGCTTCGACTGTCTCCTTTGCTCGGCTTTCTCTCACTTTGGGCGCCTCCTTCCTAACTGCGCGTTGGTGGGGTGCCAATAACCGATGGCAGGTGTTGATGGCCGATGGTGGCCGCTGGAGGTTGTTGGTGGCCACCGGTGGCAGTCGATGGCCGCTGGTGGTTGGTGGAGAGCGGCGGCCGACTTGGTGGAGGAGGCGGGAGTTCTCTCACCTGAGGAAGAAGAAGGAGAAGAATAGGAGGAGAGAATTAGATGAGAAATGAAGAGCCCCTGGGGTCCTTTTATAGCCTCCAGGGGAGGATCATGGCGGGCCCCACCACTAAAGTGGTAGGATAGTGGGTGGTTACCCCCTTAATCGGACGGCGACTAGGAGGTTAGATCGGCTAGGCGGTGGCGGCTAGAAGACTAAGCGGTTAGATCGGCTAGGCGGTGGCGGCGGCTAGGCCGGCTAGGCGGTGGCCTGGAGAGGTGTCCAGGCGGTGATCTGGCCGGGCGGTAAGGCGGCCAGGCGGCCAGGCGGTTAGGCCGGCTAGGCGGCGGCTAGGCCGGCGAGGCGGCGGCCTGGTGAGGCGGCCAGACGGCGGTCTGGTCAGGCGGACAGGCGGTTAGGCCGGCTAGGTGGTGGCGGCTAGGCGGTTTCCTTCCATGGGGAGAGGGAGTGGGTCCCGCTCCCCCATGATTCTCTCATCATGAGAGTTCATGGGGATGGCACACTCATGATCCACTTTTGAAGGAGATCATGGGGGGTCTTTTTCTCCTATAAATGAAAGGGGGAACCCATCAAATGCCCCCCAAATCTCTACTTGGCCGGGAACGAAGCGAGCGTGAGGAGAGATTTCTGGAATTCCTTGTTGTCATGGTGGGTGCCGGCGAGAGATCCGAGGCGGCGGCGATGGATCGTGGTTCTAAGGTATTGTGTTGTGCGGAGGCTTGGCGAACGGGTGCCTGGATGCATGCGGACGGAGGCTGGCGCGGTACACGAGCGTCAAAACGGCGCGCGCGAGGAAGGGCCGCTGGGGCGGGCGCTGGCTGCGCGAGCTAGCAGCGCGCGGGCTAACCGCGTGCAGGCCTTGCACAAGCTAGCAGCGCGCGGGCCGCACGCGCGCAGGCCGCGCGCACAGGCTGGCCGCGCGCGCAGGCTGGCCGCGCGCGCAGGCTGGCCGCGCGCGCACAGGCTGGCCGCGCGCGCAGGCTGGCCGCGCGCGCACAGGCTGGCCGCGCGCGCAGGCCCCTCGCGCGCAGGCCGCGCGCGCAGGCCCCGCTCACTTCGGCCACGCGTGCTCGGGCCGCGCGCGCACGTGCTGGCCGTCTGCGCAAGTTTGGCGTGTGGCTTGTGTGCGCGGGTCTTGTGCGCGCGGGCGGGCTTTGCGTGTACTTTGCACGCTCAAGCGAGTGTTGTGCGTGCGGGCTCTTGCTCGCCTTGTGCTTCTGGAAGCGCCGTTATGGGCCTTTTCGTACTTGCTGTGATATGCACAATTGCGCCTTGTGTGCACAAGGCGCAAGGTATGTGACGTGTGCACAAGGTACGATGTGCACGGTATGCAATGTGCACGATGAGTGAGTGATGCGTGCGCGATACACGCTGCATATGCGATGTGTGTAAGGTGTAACATGCATGACGGACTAAGCGCCCAAGGGAAGAGATTACTGAGATGTGGAGTTTCTGTTGCCCCCCGAGTGTATCACCGAGTACTTCTTGTACAAGGTCGGAAGAGATACAAAGCTCAATCTTGGTGCGGCAAGGCGCATGGGTGCAAACACGGCGCCTCCATTTTTATCGAGGCTGACTGATACCTCCGTTGGTGAGGTTTGATGTTGTTTTGACGTGCAACGTCATTTTGCGCGAGACTGACTCGCGATTATTGCTCGCACGAGCTTGGGTCGTGACTTTTGCTCGCACGAGCTTGGTTCGTGACTTTTGCTCGCACGAGTAAGACTTGCGTGTGACTTTGCCTTGCGCGGTTTGTGACCGTGGCTTAGCTTGAACGAGGTTGGCTCGCGGCTTTGCTGGTTTGCTGCCGTGCTTGTACGAGGCTGGCTCGCGGCTTGATTTGCACGATTTACGACCGCGTCTTGACTTTCGCGAGGGTTGTTCGCATCTTAGATTGCGTGAGGGCTGCTCGCGGCTCGGCTTGCGCGAGGGCTGCTTGCGGCTTAGATTGCGCGTTGGCAGTTTGCGGCTTAGATTGCACGAGGGCTGCTTGCGGCTTAGTTTGCACGAGGGATGCTCGCGGCTTCTTCGCGAGAGGGGCAGGCCCCCACGGTGTCGTCGGAGAGTGTAAGTACTCAATCTGACCGTCGGAGAGCGTAGGTGCTCAATCCGGGTGCCGGAGAACGTAGGTGCTCAATCCGGGTGCAATCGCGAGGGGGGCAGGCCCTTGTGATGGCGTCGGAGAGTGTAAGTACTCAATCCGACCGGCGGAGAACGTAGGTGCTCAATCCGGGCGTGGTTGCTAGGGGGGCAGGCCCTTGCGATGGCGTCGGAGAGTGTAAGTACTCAATCCGACCGTCGGAGAACGTAGGTGCTCAATCCGGGCACCGGAGAACGTAGGTGCTCAATCCGAGTGCGATCGCGAGGGGGGCAGGCCCTTGCGATGGCGTCGGAGAGTGTAAGTACTCAATCCGACCGTCGGAGAACGTAGGTGCTCAATCCGGGCGCCGGAGAACGTAGGTGCTTAATACGGGTGCGATCGCGAGGGGGGCAGGCCCTTGCGATGGCGTCAGAGAGTGTAAGTACTCAATCCGACCGTCGGAGAACGTAGGTGCTCAATCCGGGCACCAGAGAACGTAGGTGTTCAATCTGGGTGCGATCGCGAGGGGGGCAGGCCCTTGCGATGGCGTCGGAGAGTGTAAGTACTCAATCCGACCGTCGGAGAATGTAGGTGCTCAATCCGGGCGGCGGAGAACGTAGGTGCTCAATCCGGGTGCAATTACGAGAGGGGCAGGCTCTGACGATGACATGACATTGAAGGGGCAAAGTTGTTGAAGAACCTGCTTGTTCGGTTTGTAAGCACAGTTTTACCTAAAACAAATATGATATTGTACTTAAAAATAAACTTGGTTCGTGCGAGCCTGAGCTCATGACTTTTACCGTTCTAAAGTGGCAAAGCAAGATGATGGAAAAAGCAGACGATTAACATCATTAATAAAAAATACGGAGGGATGGGTGCGACGCAATTTTCGGGCTACAGGTGTGCTGTAGAGGGTCGTCCTGCGTCGGGGAGAGCGTCCGTCTTAGGTATTCATTGCTGGGGATCCGACGATGGTCTCTATGTTGTCTACCATCTGCCTTCCTCCACCGTTTTCTTATGCTGGGATCTGTGCTTGTCCTTGCAAAAATCTCCCGAGGAGCCCCTGGCGGACAAGACGTTCAATTTCATCTTTTAGACCGGCACACTCTTCAGTGTTGTGACCCGTTGCGCGGTGGAACTCGCAGTATCTTGTCTGGTCTGCCTTGGGGTTTGGTCGTGATGCTCTTGTTCGTTGGAAGGCTGGATCATTCTGAATGGCGTACATCACATTAGTGCGGGTGGTATTCAGAGGGGTGTATTCCTAAAGTGGATGTTGCCTCCCATTCCTTGGAAGGTCTTGCTGACGGCTAGGCGTGAACAAAAAAACCGGGCCTGACGGGCCGGCCCGAGCCCGGCCCGGTCAAAGCCCGGTCAAGCCCGGCCCGGTTCAGGCCCGAACCGGGCCGAGCCCTAACCCGGGGCCCTGAAAGGGCCCCGGTTTCAAGCTGTTACCCGGCCCGGTACCTGGCCCGGTCCGGGCCGGGTAAAGCCCGAAAATTGGGCTAGCCCGAGACCGGGCCGGCCATAGCCCGATCCGGTCTCGGGCTAGGCCCGATTGAGCCTAACGGCTCTTTTTAAGAGTCGTTAGGCTCTCATGGCAGCATGGCTGCCATGTGGCAGCCATGCTGCCATGAAGAGCAGCCAACGGCTCTCTAAATGAGAGCCGTTGGCTGCAATATATTTATATATAAAAATATATATATTTTATATTTTTTTATTATTTTAATATTTTAAAATATTATTTAAATTAAAAAAATTAAAAATAAAAAATAAAAAAATTCTTAAAATCTTATAAATACCCCCCCTAACCCCCTTCTTTTTTTTGTTTTTTCTCACACACTCTCTCTCTCACTCACTCTCTCTCTCTCTCTTAGCTCTCCCAATGGCGTCATCTTCCCAAAATACGGCTGCGGTAGTGGAGCACAATCGTAGAGCGGGTATTTGGGAGCATTTCGAGATGGCCCAAGTCGGGACCGAAAGGAGAGCGCGCTGCAAGTTGTGCTCGAAGCTGCTATCCATCACCGGCAACTCGACGCTTGTTAGACACCAGAAGTCTTGCGTGTCGAAACAAGCTCCTCCCGAGTCAAGTCAAGCCCAAATTTCTGGAGCAGGACAGATTTGGACGTACGATCAAATGCGACAGCGAGAGCTGCAGACGCAGTTCGTCATCAAACGCGGGCTGCCATTCAGCGTCTTCGACAATGACGACGCGACGGAGTACATACATGGGGGGCTTCAACCCAAATACCAAAAGGTTAGTAGAATTACTCTAAGGCGTGACGCGCTTAAATTTTATTTAGCAGTAAAAGAAGAATTAATTAACTATTTTGAAAATTTCGAAGGACGTGTGAGTCTAACGAGCGACGTTTGGACGAGTAATTTAAATTTAGGATTATCTTATCTTTGCATCACTTGTCATTGGATTGATCCCATTTCGTGGGAGCAAAATAAACGCGTAATATGTTTTACAGGTTTTGAATACCCGCACACGGCTGTAGCTTTATATAAAGTTATTATGAAATGTGCGCGAGAATTTAAAATTAACGATAAAATACTTAGTATTTCTTTTGATAACGCCGCTAATAATGGCGCCGCAATTGAATTGTTAAAACGAGATTTAAAACCATTTCTCAACGGCGCGTTTTTTCATACTAGATGTGTTTGTCACGTGCTAAATTTAGTTGTACAGGATAGTTTAAAGGGAATGGAAGAATATATTAATAAAATTCGAAACATGTTAAAAACTATTTATTGTACTAAACAACGAGCTCAAGATTTTAGAAAATTTTGTAAAGCACAAAATCAGAGATATTTGAAACCCGAATTTGATATGCCGGTTAGATGGAACTCAACCTATAAAATGTTAAAAAGAGCCGTTCTACAAAAAGAAATTCTAATGGAATATTATAGTTTGCTTAATATTGAACACAATTTAGGTGAAAATGATTGGGATATTATAGAACATTATCTAGATTTACTAAAGTGTTTTTATAGGGCCACTGTTTCTTTATCTGGAGTGTATTATCCAACGAGCGCATTAGTAATTGAACATTTCGTACATATCACACAAAAATTTAGTTATTATGGACAACACGAAGGTTGGGCTCCTTTAATTAAAATAATGGAAGAAAATTTTTTAAAATATTATAGAGTTATACCGCCTATGTTTTCGTGCGCCGCCGCTTTAAATCCGCTACTTAACGTAGAAGGCGTAGAAAATTTGATCGATGAAATCAATACTAATCTAACCTTAAATATAAATTATGATGATGATGACCCCGTTAGTACTACAAATTTTACTACTTTTTTTACACAAAGTTATAATTATTACAATAACTTATACGGGTCACGACCCCGCGAAGAAATAACACAACCCAAAACAAAGGATAGTCTTAAAAATAAAATTTTAGATTTAGCTTCTAGGAAAAAATCTCGCACATCTGGTAGTTTAGATGAATTAGGATTATATACAAAAACACAATTTAGCGATTTTATGAGTTCGGACGAGATCGAAAACTTCGATCTCTTAAATTGGTGGAAAGGTAAAGCTAATACCTATCCTGTTTTGGCCTATATGGCCCGTGATTTACTAACTATCCAAGCTAGTACAGTAGCTTCGGAGTCCGCTTTTTCTCTTAGTGGCAGGGTTTTGAACGAGCGGAGGAGCCGGCTTAACGAAGAATCGCTGGAGATTTGCATATGCTACAATGACTACTTGGATGCTATGAAGAGGAAGCAGCACATAACAGCATTGGAGGATAGCTCGGAGGAGATAGAAGACGAAATTGACGCAATGAATCTACAAGATGATTAAATCGGGCAATCTTAAATTCTTAATGTAAATTTTTTTGATGTATGTAAATTTTTTTAATTAAATCTTAAATTCTTAATGTAAATCGGGCAATGTCTGACTTAGATTTTGTATTCTAATATTAATAAAAATTTTTGATTAAATTTTTTGTGGCATTTGTGCAATTGTATAACTAATAAACTAATAAATATATATTATAATAAATTAATAATATAATATAATAAATATATTATAACTAATTAACTATTAACTATTTATATTTTATAATAATATAAATTATAATATAAAATTATAAATTATAAATTATAAAATAATTAATAAAAAAAAAAGAAAATCGGGCCGGCCCGGTCCTGCCCGGCCTGGCCTGAAGGGCCGGAGCAGGCAGCCTATTTTAGCTGCCTGCCCGGCCCGGCCCGGCCCGCTTGCAGGGGAGGACCGGGCCGGCCCGGCCCGATAAATGAAAAAGCCCGATCGGGCCCGGGCCGGCCCGATCGGGCTTTTTGTTCAGGCCTACTGACGGCTATTGCGGCTACGCTTATTCTGACATTGCTCTTCTTGTCTTGTGAGGGTTGGTCCCTCTTCTTTCTTCCTTTTCTGTCTTCCTCCAAACTACTGTCGGTGCGCTTCAATAGCTTCATCGGCTGCTATCTGGGCCTCGACCCGATGAACAAGTTCTGGATAACTAGGCACGGTCTCCCTCATGAGTGCTGAATAAAAGCCGCTGGGGCGGAGTCCGCCCAGGAAGACGCCTCTGAGAAGCTCAGGGTCGACGCCTGGAATTTGACGTGCCTCAGAGGTGAAGCGGCAAAAGAAGTCCCTGAGGGACTCTCCTTCATTTTGTCGAATACCTGAAAGGTGAGAGGGATCACGAACGATTCTCCGATTTACGATGAACTGGTCAGTAAATTGCCTGGTCAGCTCTGCGAAGTTGGTTATGGTGCCAGCTTTCAGGGAATGGAACCATGTACGGGCCTGCCCTTTGAGTGTTGCTGGGAACACTTGGCAGAGCAACTGGTCTGGAGCATTGTAAATCCTCATGATGGTGGTGAAGTGATTGACATGTTCGAGTGGATCATCGGTTCCATCGAATGTATCGATGTTTGGAAGCTTCAATCCATGTGGAATGGGATGATCGAGGATTTGCGGCGTCAAGGGGGAGCCTTGGCAGAGCGGTCGGTGAGCCCGAAAGTCTCTTCTTCCAGCCTGGCGGTATTCTTCAGCTATAACTTCTCGAATTTCCTCCCGAGTAAATCTTTCGAGGGGAGGGGGGGTGAATGTCGCCGGCGAGGTGGTGATGAAGATGATCTGCTCTTACTCCTCTTTGAGCTCGGTGAGTGGAGCCGGCGGCGTCAGAATAATCCTCGGGCTCTTCCTGGACCCTTTCCGGGTTTGGTAGCAGCAGAGGATTTGCTGGGGCTGGCGGCATCGGGGAAGCAGGAGGTGCTCCCATGTTTCGGAGTAATGCAAGCATTTCCGTTTGTTGTTCTTCCATTTGGCGGACGCGCCCTTCCAGGGCGATGTCGGGGGCGAAAGCTACTTCGGCAGTCAGTGGCACGTCTACCAGAGAGTGAGAACGTGCTGGTTTAGTGTGTCCGCAAAGTGCGGATCCTTCGGCAGTGCGGGAACTTCTCTTTGCCATCGCGGTTGCAGGGATGGTGAACTTGTTCTGCGAAGGATGCTGGGAATGTTTCCCACAGACGGCGCCAAACTGTTGCGGCCAAACTCGGCGCTCCGGTCGATCCGTACTAGCTTGGACCGCCTAAGCTCACGGAGCGGTCGAGCGCGCACACAGTCAGTTGAAGAGGGGAAATGTACACAAGGAGTTTTAACGTGGAAAACCCTTCAACCGAGTGAAAAACCACGTGACCGGTTCGCTGCCAGTCAAAATCCACTAGATCAGGCTGATTACAGTATGTTGAGTGAATCGGGGCGACAAGACGCTCCCGTTACAGCTTGTGGGGAGAGAGGATGGCTATAACTGCAGGCGGGCAACAGACTGCTCCGCCAAAGTGACTTAAATGGTGGAATGCGCGGGATGCTTCTGACGCGTGCGCCTGGGGGCGGCGCACTTACAGGCTTCGACTGTCTCCTTTGCTCGGCTTCCTCTCACTTTGGGCGCCTCCTTCCTAACTGCGCGTTGGTGGGGTGCCAATAACCGATGGCAGGTGTTGATGGCCGATGGTGGCCGCTGGAGGTTGTTGGTGGCCACCGGTGGCAGTCGATGGCCGCTGGTGGTTGGTGGAGAGCGGCGTCCGACTTGGTGGAGGAGGCGGGAGTTCTCTCACCTGAGGAAGAAGAAGGAGAAGAATAGGAGGAGAGAATTAGATGAGAAATGAAGAGCCCCTGGGGTCCTTTTATAGCCTCCAGGGGAGGATCATGGCTGGCCCCACCACTAAAGTGGTGGGATAGTGGGTGGTTACCCCCTTAATCGGACGGCGACTAGGCGGTTAGATCGGCTAGGCGGTGGCGGCTAGGCGACTAGGCGGTTAGATCGGCTAGGCAGTGGCGGCTAGGCCGGCTAGGCGGTGGCCTGGCGAGGTGGCCAGGCGGCAATCTGGCCGGGCGGCAAGGCGGCCAGGCAGCAAGGCGGTTAGGCCGGCTAGGCGGCGGCTAGGCGGCGGCTAGGCCGGCGAGGCGGCGGCCTGGTGAGGCGGCCAGACGGCGGTCTGGTCAGGCAGCCAGGCGGCCAGGCGGCCAGGCGGCCAGGCAATTAGGCCGGCTAGGTGGTGGCGGCTAGGCGGTTTCCTTCCATGGGGAGAGGGAGTGGGTCCCGCTCCCCCATGATTCTCTCATCATGAGAGTTCATGGGGATGGCACACTCATGATCCACTTTTGGAGGAGATCATGGGGGGTCTTTTTCTCCTATAAATGAAAGGGGGAACCCATCAAATGCCCCCCAAATCTCTACTTGGCCGGGAACGAAGCGAGCGTGAGGAGAGATTTCTGGAATTCCTTGTTGTCATGGTGGGTGCCGGCGAGAGATCCGAGGCGGCGGCGATGGATCGTGGTTCTAAGGTATTGTGTTGTGCGGAGGCTTGGCGAACGGGTGCCTAGATGCATGCGAACGGAGGCTGGCGCGGTACGAGCGTCAAAACGCCGCGCGCGAGGAAGGGCCGCTGGGGCGGGCGCTGGCCGCGCGAGCTAGCAGCGCGCGGGCTGACCGCGTGCAGGCCTTGCGCGAGCTAGCAGCGCGCGGGCCGAACGCGCGCAGGCCGCGCGAACAGGCTGGCCGCGCGCGCAGGCTTGCCGCGCGCGCACAGGCTGGCCGCGCGCGCACAGGCTGGCCGCGCGCGCGCAGGCCCCTCGCGTGCAGGCCGCGCGCGCAGTCCCCGCTCAATTCGGCCACGCGTGCTCGGGCCGCGCGCGCACGTGCTGGCCGCCTGCGCAAGTTTGGCGTGCGGCTTGTGTTCGCGGGTCTTGTGCGCGCGGGCGGGCTTTGCGTGTACTTTGCGCGCTCAAGCGAGTGTTGTGCGTGCAGGCTCTTGCTCGCCTTGCGCTTCTGGAAGCGCCGTTATGGGCCTTTTCGTACTTGCTGTGATATGCACAATTGCGCCTTATGTGCGCAAGGCGCGAGGTATGTGACGTGTGCACAAGGTACGATGTGCACGGTATGCAATGTGCACGATGAGTGAGTGATGCGTGCGCGATACACGCTGCATATGCGATGTGCATAAGGTGTAACATGCATGGCGGACTAAGCGCCCAAGGGAAGAGATTACTGAGATGTGGAGTTTCTGTTGCCCCCCGAGTGTATCACCGAGTACTTCTTGTACAAGGTCGGAAGAGATACAAAGCTCAATCTTGGTGCGGCAAGGCGCATGGGTGCAAACACGGCGCCTCCATTTTTATCGAGGCTGACTGATACCTCCGTTGGTGAGGTTTGATGCTGTTTTGACGTGCAGTGTCATTTTGCGCGAGACTGACTCACGATTATTGCTCGCACGAGCTTGGGTCGTGACTTTTGCTCGCACGAGCTTGGTTCGTGACTTTTGCTCGCACGAGTAAGACTTGCGTGTGACTTTGCCTTGCACGGTTTGTGACCGCGGCTTAGCTTGAACGAGGTTGGCTCGCGGCTTTGCTGGTTTGCTACCGTGCTTGTACGAGGCTGGCTCGCGGCTTGATTTGCATGGTTTGCGACCGCGTCTTGACTTTCGCGAGGGTTGTTCGCATCTTAGATTGCGCGAGGGCTGCTCGCGGCTCGGCTTGCGCGAGGGCTGCTTGCGGCTTAGATTGCGCGTTGGCAGTTCGCGGCTTAGATTGCACGAGGGCTACTCACGGCTTAGTTTGCACGAGGGATGCTCGCGGCTTCTTCGCGAGGGGGGCAGACCCCCACGGTGTCGTCGGAGAGTGTAAGTACTCAATCTGACCGTCGGAGAGCGTAGGTGCTCAATCCGGGTGCCGGAGAACGTAGGTGCTCAATCCGGGTGCAATCGCGAGGGGGGCAGGCCCTTGCGATGGCGTCGGAGAGTGTAAGTACTCAATCCGACCGGCGGAGAACGTAGGTGCTCAATCCGGGCGTGATTGCTAGGGGGGCAGGCCCTTGCGATGGCGTCGGAGAGTGTAAGTACTCAATCCGACCGTCAGAGAACGTAGGTGCTCAATCCGGGCGCCGGAGAACGTAGGTGCTCAATCCGGGTGCGATCGCGAGGGGGGCAGGCCCTTGCGATGGCGTCGGAGAGTGTAAGTACTAATCCGACCGTCGGAGAACGTAGGTGCTCAATCCGGGCGCCGGAGAACGTAGGTGCTCAATACGGGTGCGATCGCGAGGGAGGCAGGCCCTTGCAATGGCGTCGGAGAGTGTAAGTACTCAATCTGACCGTCGGAGAACGTAGGTGCTCAATCCGGGCGCCGGAGAACGTAGGTGTTCAATCCGGGTGCGATCGCGAGGGGGGCAGGCCCTTGCGATGGCGTCGGAGAGTATAAGTACTCAATCCGACCGTCGGAGAACGTAGGTGCTCAATCCGGGCAGCGGAGAACGTAGGTGCTCAATCCGAGTGCAATCACGAGAGGGGCAGGCTATGACGATGTTGGGTACATTGGAAAATGTGTACCTGATTTGAAGAAGCCCAACTTAGCTCAATGATATACATCAAGGTGTATTTGATGTTGTTTTAAGTTGACATGTGCAGGTGAAGAAGTGTTAAAGAATGCAGAAAAATATTCTAAGTCCATGTGTCAACACCTGAAGAAACAGTGTCGACACTTCAGAATATTTGTGTCGACACTTGAAGGAGGCTGTGTCGACACAGAGAAAGATAGTCGACCACATTTGTGTCGACACTGGGAAGCAGTGTCGACTCACAGAGAAAGATAGTCGACCACATTTGTGTCGACACTGGGAAGCAGTGTCGACTCACAGAGAAAGATAGTCGACCACATTTGTGTCGACACTGGGAAGCAGTGTTGACTCACAGGAAGATAGTCGACCACATTTGTGTCGTCACTGGGAGGCTGTGTCAACACAATGAGACAGAGTCGACACACATTGGCAGAAGTCGACAATACTTGTGTCGACACCAGAAGACTAAGTCAACACATACTGAGTTCTGAATCTACAACAACTGTGTCGACACACAGGACTTGTGTCGACACACTACAAAGTCAAGACCAAGTTATTCTCTGAAGAAGCTGCGTCGACTTAAAGGCAAACTTGTCGACATCATCAAGGCTGTGTCGACACCAAAGTTACTTGTGTCGACACATACAGACAGTTGGTCTCGACACTTCCTGACAGTCTGTCTCAACACATTGCTGACCAAGACTAAGGCACAGGATCTGTTTGAAGATTTGACAGCTGTGGGTTGCAGCCAGTTAACTGATGTTGTCAGACTTGTCAGAAGACAGTTATAAACCGGATCAGCCGGTTACCATTAAGAAGATCTATAAATAGACAGATTCAGAGAGAAGTAAATAATAGATGAGAAGATTGAACTTTGGCAATCAAATTCAGAAATCAAATCAAGAAGGTGTAATACACTGAAGAAGATCTTCATCAGAAGATCTAAGAAGACGATCTCAGGATCGATCTAAGAAGAGTTCTAACAAGAATTCAGAAGTATCATCAAAGGTGTTGGATAGAGAGGGATCCACCCATTTTGAAGAAGAAGAAGGAAGCCATCAGTGGTTTTCTCAAGAAGCTGTTTGGAAATCAACTCAGCTAAGTTCAGATTCAAGAAGCTTTGAAGAAAGCTCAGATTCAGTTGATTTCATCAGCTGATCAAGAATTGTCTTGTCCTCTTCTCTCTCAACAAAGGCAAGACATTAAAACTTCTTTTCTAAATTTCTGTAGGATCTGTTTTACACAGATCTGAGTTGTAAGCCTGTGATATAAAGGCTGAGTGTAGGAGAGTTGATCTCTGAGTGGTAGGGTTGTTTCCTGAGTGTAGGAGAAGGTTCTTCTCTGAGTTATAGGCCTTGTGGCAAGGCTGAGGTAGGGCTGTTGTGCCTGAGTTGTAGGAACCTATCCAGGTTCTGAGCTGTAGGATCTGAGGATCTGAGAATAGTGGAAGTTTGGCCGAATCTAGCATACTGCTAGATAGGTGAAGGGGGAAAGTGGATGTACCCAGACCTTGGGGAACCACTATAAAACATTGTGCAATCTGTGATGATTAATTGTCTGTGAATGCTGTACTAGATGTTTTAATTTTTGTAATTGAATTCTGCCTAACAAATTGAACAAGCAATTAGAACCTATTCACCCCCCCTCTAGGTGTTTAGGTTGTCTTGAAAGTAAAACTATCAGACGATGACATGACGTTGAAGGGGCAAAGTTGCTGAAGAACCTGCTTGTTCGGTTTGTAAGCACAGTCGGGCTGCAGGTGTGCTGTAGAGGGTCATCCTGCGTCGGGGAGAGCGTCCGTCTTAGGTATTCATTGCTGGGGATCCGACGATGGTCTCTATGTTGCCTACCATCTGCCTTCCTCCACCGTTTCCTTGTGCTGGGATCTGTGCTTGTCCTTGCAAAAATCTCCCGAGGAGCCCCTGGCGGACAAGGCGTTCAATTTCATCTTTTAGACCGGCACACTCTTCAGTGTTGTGACCCGTTGCGCGGTGGAACTCGCAGTATCTTGTCTGGTCTGCCTTGGGGTTTGTCGTGATGCTCTTGGTCGTTGGAAGGCTGGATCATTCTGAATGGCGTACATCACATTAGTGCGGGTGGTATTCAGAGGGGTGTATTCCTGAAGTGGATGTTGCCCCCCATTCCTTGGAAGGTCTTGCTGACGGCTATTGCGGCGATGCTTATTCTGACATTGCTCTTCTTGTCTTGTGAGGGTTGGTCCCTCTTCTTTCTTCCTTTTTTGTCTTCCTCCAAACTGCTGTAGGTGCGCTTCAATAGCTTCGTCGGCTGCTATCTGGGCCTCGACCCGATGAACAAGTTCTGGATAACTAGGCATGGTCTCCCTCATGAGTGCTGAATAAAAGCCGCTGGGGCGGAGTCCGCCCAGGAAGACGCCTCTGAGAAGCTCGGGGTCGACGCCTGGAATTTTACGTGCCTCAGAGGTGAAGCGGCGAAAGAAGTCCCTGAGGGACTCTCCTTCATTTTGTCGAATACCTGAAAGGTGAGAGGGATCACGAACGATTCTCCAATTTGCGATGAACTGGTCAGTAAATTGCCTGGTCAGCTCTGCGAAGTTGGTTATGGTGCCAGCTCTCAGGGAATGGAACCATGTACGGGCCTGCCATTTGAGTGTTGCTGGGAACACTTGGCAGAGCAACTGGTCTGGAGCATTGTAAATCCTCATGATGGTGGTGAAGTGATTGATATGTTCGAGTGGATCATCGGTTCCATCGAATGTATCGATGTTTGGAAGCTTGAATCCATGTGGAATGGGATGATCGAGGATTTGCGGCGTCAAGGGGGAGCCTTGGCAGAGCGGTCGGTGAGCCCGAAAGTCTCTTCTTCCAGCCTGGCGGTATTCTTCGGCTATAACTTCTCGAATTTCCTCCCGAGTAAATCTTTCGAGGGGAGGGGGGTGAATGTCGCCGGCGAGGTGGTGATGAAGATGATCTGCTCTTACTCCTCTTTGAGCTCGGTGAGTGGAGCCGGCGGCGTCAGAATAATCCTCGGGCTCTTCCTGGACCCTTTCCGGGTTTGGTTGCAGCGGAGGATTTGCTGGGGCTGGCGGCATCGGGGAAGCAGGAGGTGCTCCCATGTTTCGGAGTAATGCAAGCATTTCCGTTTGTTGTTCTTCCATTTGGCGGACGCGCACTTCCAGGGCGATGTCGGGGGCGAAAGCTACTTCGGTAGTCAGTGGCACGTCTACCAGAGAGTGAGAACGTGCTGGTTCAGTGTGTCCGCAAAGTGCGGATCCTTCGGCAGTGAGGGCACTTCTCTTTGCCATCGCGGTTGCAGGGATGGTGAACTTGTTCTGCGAAGGATGCTGGGAATGTTTCCCACAGACGTCGCCAAACTGTTGCGGCCAAACTCGGCGCTCCGGTCGATCCATACTAGCTTGGACCGCCTTAGCTCACGGAGCGGTCGAGCGCGCACACAGTCAGTTAAAGAGGGGAAATGTACACAAGGAGTTTTAACGTGGAAAACCCTTCAACCGAGTGAAAAACCACGTGACCGGTTCGCTGTCAGTCAAAATCCACTAGATCAGGTTGATTACAGTATGTTGAGTGAATCGGGGCGATAGGCCGCTCCCGTTACAGCTTGTGGGGAGAGAGGATGGCTATAACTGCAGGCGGTCAACAGACTGCTCCGCCAAAGTGACTTAAATGGTGGAATGTGCGGGATGCTTCTGACGCGTGCGCCTGGGGGCGGCGCACTTGCAGGCTTCGACTGTCTCCTTTGCTCGGCTTCCTCTCACTTTGGGCGCCTCCTTCCTAACTACGCGTTGGTGGGGTGCCAATAACCGATGGCAGGTGTTGATGGCCGATGGTGGCCGCTGGAGGTTGTTGGTGGCCGCCGGTGGCAGTCGATGGCCGCTGGTGGTTGGTGGAGAGCGGCGGCCGACTTGGTGGAGGAGGCGGGAGTTCTCTCACCTAAGGAAGAAGAAGGAGAAGAATAGGAGGAGAGAATTAGATGAGAAATGAAGAGCCTCTGGGGTCCTTTTATAGCCTCCAGGGGAGGATCATGGCGGGCCCCACCACTAAAGTGGTGGGATAGTGGGTGGTTACCCCCTTAATCGGACGGCGACTAGGCGGTTAGATCGGCTAGGCGGTGGCGGCTAGGTGACTAGGCGGTTAGATCGGCTAGGCGGTGGCGGCTAGGCGGCGGCGGCTAGGCCGGCTAGGCGGTGGCCTGGCGAGGTGGCCAGGCGGCGATCTGGCTGGGCGGCAAGGCGGCCAGGCGGTTAGGCCGGCTAGGCGGCGGCTAGGCCGGCGAGGCGGCAGCCTGGTGAGGCGGCCAGACGGCGATCTGGTCAGGTGGCCAGGCGGCCAGGCGGTTAGGCCGGCTAGGTGGTGGCGGCTAGGCGGTTTCCTTCCATGGGGAGAGGGAGTGGGTCCCGCTCCCCCATGATTCTCTCATCATGAGAGTTCATGGGGATGGCACACTCATGATCCACTTTTGGAGGAGATCATGGGGGGTCTTTTTCTCCTATAAATGAAAGGGGGAACTCATCAAGCATGTTCAAAAATATTTTATTTGTGCCCTTGCATGTTACATGAATATAATTATATAGAAATAATTTTCTTATATATTTGTTGATAAGTTTTTTTTTCGAATAAATTAGTATGATGTTCTGCGCAAAGAAAAAATCATTCATCCGTCACTACAATACAATTATGGGTATATGAGATGCTCTGTGTTTCTATTCATGATATAAAAACGAAGAAGATGGTTGAAAAATGATGAAAGGGTCAAAAACATTTGTGGCTCCCAAGTATCTCTAGGTGGGAGATACGGCTGAGATCTGCAGTTACATAAGGATTAACCGGCGAGATATGGCCGTATTGATGCGTGGTACATACGGTTTTATCTTCAACAGACACGATCGTATCTCGGCCATTGAATGCTCGATCCTACGGTAAATACACATCTCCCACCTAGAGATACATGAGAGTAACCCACCTACAATTTTCTCCCGTTCTTGACATGGGAGTCTGGTGAAAAGAGAGGGAGGGGAGATATTTTTCTCCTAGACCTCTTAAATTAACCTACTTAAATAGTTGTGCCTAGGGACTGGGAGAGACGGGGTACCGGGTGAGAGAGGGCATGTTTATAATCCCAAATTTGTCGTTTCAAGTTGTATGAAATTTGATATAAGAGAATAGGGTTGAGGAGCTGGCAAACAACACGGCTGGGTTGACAATATGGCTCGATAACTCGCTGGATTGAAAGAGATGAGGATGAAGTTATTTTCTCAGCTTGATGCTAAATCAATGACAACCGAGAAGCGGGTTCAACACTCTTGCTTTGTCAGCCTTCTTTTGGATTTACATCTTTCTGTTTTGCGAGGATGGAATCACAACGTCAATAGCTTAATGGGCGGTTGGGATCAATGAGATGTTTGGTTGATTGATGTGGGTCTCTCGGTGTAGACAATTTCATTGACACTTGGCAACCATGCTAGAGTTTTATTTTATTTTAATTAATATCTGTTTGTAATTGTAGTTAGTATTGTTTAATTAGATGAACAAAAAGCCACTTCAAATAATTACAATATGCCAATTGAGTTTTTGGGACCCAAGGAAGAATCTTTGGCACAGAATCTTCGACTTTGTATTATGTGTTTCTATTTTTGAGGGTTTTGAAGAATAATTTTTTTATTCTTTACACTCGAGAGTTCCGTGTGAAATATAACGAAGACCAATTGAGCAAGATAGAAAATTCTTGGCAATTGAATTCACTGTTTGTCTATTTAGTTAATATGTTTATTAAAGCTTCGTTAGGCAGGGCTTATTTCCTCTAGTGCGTTTGGTCAAAAACGCTATTATCATAGAATGTATGTTTGGCATGACAACGGTTATGACCGCTACCAAGGAAAAAAATTAGTTTCTAACCGCATTCACGGCCACCACTACATGCCAAACGAAGCCCAAGTTTTCATATTCAAGTTTATAGAAGCACTTAGAAATACCAAAAAATGGGTTTCTGAGGAGTTCGACTCTTGAGGAAGGGGTGATCGCACACTTCTCTCCTCACGAGCCCAAATGACTAAGAAAAAAGGACCAGGGACAGACCCAAAGCTCCAACACGGAGGTCCCACCACACATCAGGAAGATCTTAGAGTGTTTCCCCTCCTTAGCCAAGTGCTGAAGCTAAGGTACCTCAGAAAGCGCTAGAAGACCAGACACAAGAAAACGTGTCCTTCTGAGGTACCCCTTGGGTCCTATTTATAGGAAAAGACGGTCTGCAAATATCCAACCTTCACTGTTTTCGAGGACTATAAGCAGTCCAAAGGGGGTAACATGGTAAAAATACACCACAGCTGAGGGTCGAGCTGGCCCTGAGATAGCGTCCACTCGGCAAGGGCGGCGAGTACTGGAGCGGAAAAGCTTCACCCCACGCCGAGGTAAAAAGCGGTGAGGGAGCTCGCCCCACTCAATGCCATAGGCCTAGCTCGCCTCACTCAACGCCACGGGAGAAGGCGTTGAGTGAGCTCGCCTTACCCAACGCCGCGGGAGAAGGCGTTGAGTGAGCACGCCTTTCTCAACGCCACAGGCCTGACTCGCCTCACCTTGGGCCTGGGCGAGTTGGCTCTGAATCCTCTGCTCGCGAGTGACAGGCGGACTGGCACTCGCCCGCCCCTTGGCTCTGGGCGCGCACGTACTAGGCCGGATCTGCTCGCCTGATGAATTGACTTCTTTTCGTCGGGCTCAGCTCCACGAACTCCGAGCTCGGCCCGGCGATTGCCGAGCTCGTACTCGGCATGCTGGGCTCGACATGCTCTGCTGAACTCGTCTAGGGCTCTGGGGCGGTCTGAGCCGGCCGGTTTGGCTCCTGTTAGCCCACTCGCTGGATACGGGGTTGTACACAATCCCCGCTCTTTGCGAGGTTGACACAAACTCGGAAAGAAGCATCCAACCCCCTAGGATCCTGCGAGTGCGACAGGAGCCAAAAGGAATCTCTTAGTGGGTCCCACCGATGGCTAAATATACATACCCAGCGTACCCGGCTAACCTCTGCCCTTCTCCTTACTTAAGCCCTGCCGAGATGCCGCTCCCCAAAGAGGTCATGGAGCGACTCGCGAAATCTCGCGAGGAGACCGCCCTTCGTGCTACGGCCCTGACCAATCTGAATGTCCCGGCTCGCCGCTTCACCGAATTTGGCTCGGTCAAGAGGGAGAGGCCTTTTCCTCCTAAGTCTGAGCACATCTTCGCTGACTTGAAGAACACCCTGGTTAATGTCTCTGGCTCCTCCAACCTTCCTGCTCTGGCCCCTGACGATAGAGACTTTGTGGACCTCACCATTGAGCAAGACCATGGTGGCGAGATCTCAACATCGAGGGTCGAGAATCATCCTGTCAATGCGCCTGAGCCATCCTCTGACCCACGTCCGCAAGACTCGCTCCCTGCCGCCGAGACCATGGAGCTGGACTCGCAGAAGCTGGGGTTGCCGGCTAGCACCCCTTCACGACAACCCTCTTCTACTCCCGCGGCTACTAGGGAAGACGCCGAGCACACATCCGCTCCCGATTCCCACCGGGGTTCTTGAAGGTAGGTCTTTGATCCCCTCAAATTGCGTCTGATTTCAACGACGCTCGCGCCTCCTACTCATTATCCCGACTCTCTCGCGCAGGCCTTCCTAGCCGATCTGGGGTTGATGATTCAGCCAAATGGGCTGGCTACTCGCCTCTTCCGTCGCCGCGTGCCTTAGACATCTTCCTGGACTCAGAGATGGATAGTCCCGAACGGTCGAGGAGAAGCCAACTGGTCCTCAAAAAGTTAGTGCGCGAGCTCCACGAGCTGAAGAAAGAAAATTTCAGGCTACAGGAGGAGTGCGTGCAGCTCGCGGGCGAGGCGAGGGTCAGCTCGGCATATGCGGCGACATCTTCCTCCACACTTTTAGATGAGATCGATGAGAACTTGCGAGTGGTGAACAGGAACCTGGGGCAGCTTCGACAACTCTTCGCGTAGTGGCCGACGACATCGGGCCGGCGGGAACGGGGTAATTAAGGACGGCTCCCTTGCGAGCCGACCGGTACTCGCCCCTGCTATTGCCTGGTCCGTGCGTGTGCTTTTAATTTTTCTTGTTCTGGACAATTTTCTTCCTTTCTGCTAATAAACTGTATAATTTTTCGTATGCGAGCGTATTTTATTTCTATTGAATATGTAACGGCGCGTGCCTTTTCGAATTCCTCATCCTAGGCTCGCCGAGGTCGGCGAGCAGAGAGTGGCGAGACGGAGTAAGCGAGCGGAGCTGGTCGGTCGGCTCTGATTCTCCTTTCCTTTTTCTATAAATAGGGATCCCCACCTACCCCCTGGCTACACCTTTATTGCTTTCTTATCTTTTCCCCTCCTTGCTTCCCTTGTCTTCTGCTCGCGCACTTTCCTTCCCTCGACGAGTATGGGAAAAGGAAACCCTAATTCTGATGGTCGCGTCAAGTGCGCCAAGAACTTCGCCGACCATTGCTTCTTCAAGGGCAATAACACGGCGGATGAGCTCGTCGAGTTTGTGGCAGACTATGTTCCCGCCGGCTTCGTGGCCTGCCTCCCAGCGGAGCAGGAGGCCATAAACTCCTTTTTCGAGGACGAGCTCACCTTCCCCATCTCACATTTTGAGGTGGGGTTGTGCCTGCCGCTCTGGCCTGAGGTCCACCAAGTCCTTAAATATTATGGTGTCGTGCCCGCGTAGCTCAACCCCAATGCCATTGCTATGGTAGTTGGATTTGCATGCTACCTCCGCCGAGAGCGGATTGAGTTCAATCTAAACGTCTTCCGCAAACTTTTCTCTTATAAGGCCAACGCCGATGGGGTCGCCTTCTTTGGCGGCTCTTCCATAAAAATCCGTGAGGTCGCTAATAAGAACCACAACTGGATGTCGAAGATTGTCTTCATCCGGGGTGACCTCAGCAACATTCCCTTCTCGCCCCAGCAGAAGAGCGAGGAGGTGTTCCGCCCACCGTCCGTGTCCGGCAACGATGCCGAGCTTCACAAGTTCTTCCTTTACAAGGACTTTGAAGTCGCCTACCTCCGCCGCGGCCTTGGATCCCTGCCGCCCGTCCTTACTGGCGAAGGTATGTCTCGCCTACTTTCTTTTCGTCATGCTCGGCATGGTTGGTCAAAAACCCCTTTCTTCGACTAAGTCTTTTTTACAGGGGAGCGACTAGTCCCGGTGAACCCTCCCTTCGCTGACTTGGGAGTATTCTCGAACCCGATCGAGCGTGCTCGGGCTGCGGCCCAGGCGTGTCAAGAAGAGAAGGCGAGAGGCAAGCCTTCCAGCAAGAAGCGGCTGGAACTCGGGGGGCCGAGGTCGTTCCCTCGTCCCTCGGCCCTTAAGCAGAAAAAGGCGAGGGTGATCTCGCGAGGCCAGCTGCAGCAACCCTCGTCGCCTATCAAATTTATGAGCTCGCCGGAGGTTTTTTCTGACGAAGCCCCGACGAGCCCACTGAAGGAGGCGTCGTCCCCCCGTGGGAAGAAGCGTAGGCCCTCCTCCCCTCCCTCCGTGGAGGAGGTTGTTCCCTGCGATCCAGGAATTCCAAAGGACCACCCCCACTTCGGCAAGGGGGGAAGAAGCAAGGACTCGGCCGGCGAGCCGATGCTGAGCTGATATGAGGGGGCCCACCGAGTCTCTGTCTCTACTCGCGCCCCCTCCTGGGGAGCTCGTCGGCCTCCTACGGGCCACGCCTTTGCCCTCGGTTTCGGCCTGTACGGCCAGGATGGCGCCGAGGCCTATAAAAGCATGGCCCCTCGGCAGATAGGCCACGAGGGTCTGCAGACCCATCTGCGGGCCTTCGAACTCCATCATATGATGGTTCGTCGCGGCTTTCAGTTCAGCCAGCTCCTGCAAAAGGCCGAGCAGGAGCGCGACCTGGCGATGAAGAGAGCTGCCAACGTGGAGCGGTGGTTCGGCATTGCCAAGCACTTACTCAACGAAGCCTCGGGTGGGCTGGTAAGAATTGACCAACTCTCATTTTAACTTAGAAAAACATTTCACCAAGAATCTGGCCCCTTTATCTTTCAGGATGCCGAGTCCGCCAGAGCGCTATAGGCCCGCACTAGTGAGCTGGAGGGCGAGGTCACCAAGCTGCGGGTCCGCCTCGCTGATCAGGAGGCCAGTTCGCGCGAGCAGGAGACTCACGTTGTCGAGCAGGGAGCTCTTGCTGCTCGATCGGCGGCCGAGGTGGAGGTGTTGAAGGAGAAGAACCGGGGTCTCCAAAGTGAGGTCCGTCGACTGACAAAATCCCTTTTCCCCCCGGACGGCACCGAGCCCCCTTTCCCCTATAAGAGGCCTCGGGTTTTTGGCGAGGGGGAGGTCATGGAGCGACTACGAGTCAACTCGATCGAGTCTGTCGAATGCCTCCTGGGCCCCATGAGGGGATCGGGGATCCTAGCGGAGGGCTGCGAGGGAGTGGCGGTTCGAGACCTCTTGCCGAGCCTATTTCCGCCGTCTCCACCTAGCGGGAAAGAGGAAATATTTGGCTCCCTTTTCGACGAGGCGAAGGACAAGGAGTCGCTGCTCCGAGCCGAGGAGGAGGATCATCCTTCGGTGGAGGAGGGAGAGAGCTGACCAGATCTCCTCCCCCACTTTCTGCATTTTCCTCTTGTAATCTATCCCCCCCCTTTTTGTAATCTCGTCGAGGCGAGCCCCCCTTTTTGAAACTATAATGATAATCAGATGGCTTTCTGTATATAGAAATTTTCTATCTTCTTTTTACCTTCGACGCTAGAATGCATGCGATTTAGGATTCGCGCTCGCTAAGGGGCCCTGAGCGTCGGCCATGGTCAGACTCGCGAATGCCCCGCTTGCCTGTGAGCCGCACCTCGCTCTCCTTTGTTGAAAATTCACAAGAAAAATGTGTCTGGGGTCAGGCCGTCGCCGGTGCCCGCCTAAGATACCAAGAAGTACCCTTTGTCGAGCGGACCTTTGCGAGAACGGGCTCGCCTGGGAGGTGTACCCTTCTCTCAACCAAAGACAAGATCAAAAATTCCTTAGCAGAAAACTAAAGGGGACAGGACCCCCTGAGCTCGCCTTTCTGACTGGTGGGTTTTCTTGTACATGCTTTCCTCATATCAACTTCCAGGCCCAGCCCCCGGGTCGTAACAACGTCCATCGAGACCCCTGCCCTGCCAGCTTGGAGGGAGCCTGACAGTGGGAGAGTCGAGACCTATCCACGGAGCGAGAAGACTTAGAACATTTTCCTCTCCCAGGTGCTACTACCAGGCCATTCAGCTAGATGGGAGCCTGAGGGCGGGTGTTGAACATCCTCCGGGCTCAGCCCTAGGGTCATTACGTCGTCCATCGAGACCCATGCCCCGCCAGCTTGGAGGGAGCCTGACAGCAGGAGAATCGAGACCTAACCCCAGAGCGAGAAGACTTAGAACATTTACCTCTCCCGGGTGCTACCACTAGGCCAGTCAGCTAGATGGGAGTCTGAAGGAAGGTGTTTAACATCCTCCGGGCTCACCCCTAGGGTCATAACGACGTCTATCGAGACCCCTGCCCCGCTAGCTTGGAGGGGGCTTGATAGCGGGAGAATCGAGACCTAACCCCAGAGCGAGAAGACTTAGAACATTTGCCTCTCCCGGGTGCTAGCACCAGGCCAGTCAGCTAGATGGGAGCCTGAGGGCGGGTGTTGAACATCCTCCGAGCTCAGCCCCAGGGTCATAATGACGTCCATCGAGACCCCTGCCCTGCCAGCTTGGAGGGAGCCTGACAGCGGGAGAATCGAGACCTAACCCCAAAGCAAGAAGACTTAGAACATTTGCCTCTCCCGGGTGTTACCACCAGGCCAGTCAGCAAGATGGTAGCCTGAGGGATGGTGTTGAACATCCTCCGGGCAAACCCCCAGGGTCATAATGACGTCCATCGAGACCCCTGCCCCTGCCAGCTTGGAGGGAGCCTGACAGCGGGAGAATCGAGACCTAACTACAGAGCGAGAAGACTTAGAACATTTGCCTCTCCCGGGTGCTACCACCAGGACAGTCAGCAAAAAGGGAGCCTGAGGGCGGGTGTTGAACATCCTCCGGGCTCAGCCTCAGGGTCATAATGATGTCCATCGAGACCCCTGCCCTGCCAGCTTAGAGGGAGCCTGACATCGGGAGAATCGAGACCTAACCCCAGAGCGAAAAGACTTAGAACATTTTCCTCTCCCGGGTGCTACCACCAGGCCAGTCAATAGGAGCCTGAGGGTGGGTGTTGAACATCCTCCGGGCTCAGCCCCAGGGTCATAACGACATCCATCGAGACCCCTGCTCTACCAGCTTGGAGGGAGCCTGACAGCGGGAGAATCGAGACCTAACCCCAGAGCGAGAAGACTTAGAACATTTGCCTCTCCCGGGTGCTACCACCAGGCCAGTCAGCTAGATGGGAGCCTGAGGGCAGGTGGAATAACCTCCGGGCTCAGCCCCAGGGTCATAACAACGTCCATCGAGACCCCTGCTCTGCCAGCTTGGAGGGAGCCTGACAGCGGGAGAATCGAGACCTAACCCCAGAGCGAGAAGACTTAGAACATTTGCCTCTCCCGGGTACTACCACCAGGCCAATAAGCTAGATGGGAGCCTGAGGGCGGGTGTTGAACATCCTCCGGGCTCAGCCCTAGGGTCATAACGACGTCCATCGAGACCCCTGCCCTGCCAGCTTGGAGGGAGCTTGACAGCGGGAGAATCGAGACCTAACCCCAGAGCGAGAAGACTTAGAACATTTGCCTCTCCCGGGTGCTACCACCAGGTCAGTCAGCTAGATGGGAGCCTGAAGGCGGGTGTTGAACATCCTCTGGGCTCAGCCCCAGGGTTATAACGACGTCCATCGAGACCCATGCCCTGCCAACTTTGGGGGAGCCTAACAGCGGGAGAATCGAGACTTAACCCCAGAGCAAGAAGACTTAGAACATTTTCCTCTCCCGGGTGCTACCACCAGGCCAGTCATCTAGATGGGAGCCTGAAGGCGGGTGTTGAAGATCCTCTGGGCTCAACCCCAGGGTCATAACGACGTCCATCGAGACCCCTGCCCCGCCAGCTTGGAGGGAGCCTGACAGTGGGTGAATCGAGACCTAACCCCAGAACGAGAAGACTTAGAACATTTCTTGAGGGCTTATGATATTATGCTATGAAGGTTCTGTAAAATCTCATGTCATCATTGCGATTATTTAGCAAAAAGGGCTCAAAAGAATGGAATAAATTGTATTGAAAATGGAAGCTAATACAAATATTAAGGGATAGAAGCATTTTAGATCGTCGCCGCTCCAGGTGTGGCTCAGGGTCTCGCCCTCCACATTTTGGAGGCGGTACCCTCCCGATCTTAGTGCCTCTTTTACGATGTATGGCCCCTCCCAGTTGGATGGAGCTTGCCCATGACAGCCGATCTTCCTGCCGCATCTACCTTCTTTAAGACCAAGTCACCTTCCACAAACTGCTTGACCCAAACATGCTTGTCAAAATACTTAGCCATCCTCCGCTTGACTTTCTCTTGCCGAACAGCTGATAGGTCGCGCAATTCTTCTATCAGGTCCAAGGAGTGTAAGACCCCATTTTTTTTCTTTTTAATCACCGGGGTCTTAGGCCCAGAACCGCCATTTTGCGGTGATACCTTCACGCCCTGAAGGGTCGTCACCACAAAGCGCTGATCCTGCCGGCCAATTCGATCACAGAAAAATAGCAGAGGTAAAGAGTAAGGATGAAACTCAAATACTAGTCCACAATAATCACATGAAAGTAATAATATCTCCACGAAGGTAGAGTCCACAGGAATGGTATAAAAGGGTACTGAAAGTAAGGGCTTATGCCCGATACATCATAATTCTCACTACAGGTCACTCAAGCAGAAGCAAACTATAACATCTACTATAAGTCGGGACTCACAGTCCCAGCTGGCTGAACTCCTGAGCTAGACTGCCCTATCTCCAAACGAGCCAACCTCCGGGGCTGCTCCTCCATGCTAGGCTCCACGATCCCCTAAATGATGTGGTCCGAAAACCATTTGTCTATAATACTAAGTCCTATCATCCCCCACCCCTTCCCCCATGGCTCCTAAGTACCGAGCGGAGAGGAAGAAAGGGAAGGACATGAAGGTGGAGAATAAATCAAAAGCAGGTGACAGCGGACCTATGCTAGCAATTCTATAGCAAATATGACAGAAACAGAAAGTAGGAAATGTAACCTTAACTTATGTGCGGAAGCACCTAAGCCAAGGGATCTTCTGCAAGGCTCCCGTCGTATAAAGTGTCCCATACCACTTATACGTTGGGGTGTCGGTTATCAACAATAATATATATATATAATGAATTTGACCTTAATTTATAAACTTGCCCACACAAGCTTAAAGACCAAGGGGTCGTTTTGCAAGGCCTATTGTATAAGCATCCCATTCCACTTATACATTAGGTGTCAGGGGTTAAATGTAACGGCTATGCTATGACATGCTAGTGGGTATGAATATGAACATGCAAGTGCAACTCACACACCCGACTCTGTGCACACATACCTTTAGTTCCCCCTTTCAGAGCCGTTACCTCCAAGGATACCTCCGTAGTGGCAGACGGAAGCGGTGGGTTGGGCCTCGCCCACCTCTAAAATAGTAAAGCACTACCGGTCAAACCTATCGTACGACTCAACGCTTGGTGCACGAAGCGGACTCCTGCGTACTCTTGCCGGCTGGCGCACCGAACTTCTGTTGGCGAAGTGCTAACTACACTTGCCGAGTCAGCGTATTGGTGTTGGTGCATCGACCCTCTAATACCAAAACCCACCACCTTTTTCTTTCCTAACTATGCACATGCAATATTTATCGTATCAAACCAATCGAGCCGAAGCTCCTCAGAACATTCCGTCCGTCTCTTAACCAATCGAGCCGAAGCTCCCCGGACCATTCTGTCCGTCTCTTAACCAACCGAGCCGAAGCTCCCCGGACCATTCTGTGCGTCTCTTAACCAACCGAGCCGAAGCTCCCAAAAATCTTCCTGTGCTAATAGTGTTTTGTGAAATGTGAAACTCTAATTACTAAGTTACTCTTATCAGTTTGTTAATACAGTTTACATTAACCCAGGACTGACCCCAGCATACCCCGTGAAGGGCTCTCAAAGGGCACTAGGAACTATGATGGTAGCTGAAGCCCATCGTTCCCTTTCGCAAGGCACTTATTGTTATTGGTTGATTCCCTTAACCCATTCCCTTATCATATTACAGTGGGCTAATCCTAGGGTGATTTTGACTCTTCTTCTCCTCGGGGAAGACGATCTTTCATCGAACCCGAACACCTCTAGACTCTAGCCAAACAACTTCTCACTACTCTTCCTATCCCTCTATAGTGAAATCATCCACATCAGTCCACCTAGCTAAAATGAATAACTCCAACAACTATCCCAGATCATGTCCTATTGCAATTTAACAATTTGCTATATGCAGACTAACCTAGGCTATATGTCGAACCGGATAGGAGATAATCTAGATAATCATCCAAATGCCCTAAATTATTTACTGGAGACTTATCATGATACAAATAGACTAAATCCAGAAAATTGCAATCTTCCTAATTTATCTGGCATTTAATTAATTTCCTTAAAGCTTCTAAGGGCTACCAATTGAACATGAAGTGCACTTTTCAGGTATGTATAAAACTTCATAAAATCATGATAAATACTAAAGAGCAATTCAACCGTAAATCAAAGATATATGAATTTTTAGAATGGTTTAGGCCCCAAAATCACAATTTAGAACATTAGGTTAATAATACCATTTTAAGAATCAAAGGTCAGAAATATTGTTCCAAAAATTATAGCAAAAATCCAGTAAGATCATCATGGCCTAAAAAAACTCTATAAGGATTCTCCCAATTTTCCAGTGAACAGTAACTCATAATTTAATTTTATATTGATAATTCCATACTCTTGGGTCTTTGAAGCAAGTACTGTAAATAGTTACCTAAAAATTATGAGAAAATTCCAGAACCTACATATTGATTTAAAACACTCGACCAGATTTCATAATTTTTATAATAATATTAAGCTCCACATCTATTTATGATAAAAATTCCATAATTCATAATTTATGAATCAAGTACCTAAAATAATCATCTAAAATTTTCAATAAAAATACATAGGGAGGTACCATGATGTAAAAATTCCAAATGCTAAATTTCACAACTTTTCACTGGACATAATTGTCATAACAAGCAACATAAAATTTATGGGCATTGCTAGGGTTATAAAGGAAGTACTGATTTTATTAGTCTAAAAATTCCACCAAAAATATTTTAGGACAAATTCCTATCACTTAATCACTCTTCCAAAGTTTCAAGTTATTGTGAGGTGTTTTGATTGCCTTAACCCAATTATTGGGCTTTGTGCCCTAATCTAGGGTTAGGGATTTGAGGGGTTTAAAGACTTTCAAATTCAATGAAACTTCAGTCAGAGGACCATATACACCCTATGGTCATCTCCACCAATTTTTAGGTCATTCCAAGGTCATTTGACCCAATGACCATCAAACCCTAAAAAAATCCCATAAAGGACCTACCCTAGAGTTCTAGGGCTACCCTTCCCCAAACCACCCCAAATTCTTTTGGAGGGTGTGTCATACCATAAAAAGTCAGTGACCAAAATTTCAGCCTTTATTGAGATGATTTGACCACTAAAAACCCCAAGGGGGTGTTTTGACCTAATTAACCCTATAAGGGTCAACCTAGGGTTGGATAAAAACCGAATCAAAATTTCTCCAAATGAAATAAAGTTTTTCCCAGAGGCTTAACATGCCCTCTAAAACTATCCACCCAAATTTGGGGGGATTTTGAGGTGTTTATGACACCTAATTAATTTTAACATGGTTTATTAAATTTTTCAAAAACTATAGAAAAATATTCTCCAAAAATTCCCATTTTTGGACAGGCCCTGGGTATAGCTAAGGTAGACCCCCTGACCAAATTTCAGCTCATTTGGAAAAGGGATGAAAGGTGGGCATCCATTTAAATCTCAGGATAGCCCTAGGTATAGGTCCCACCAAAATGGGTGCTCTGGCCCAACCAGAGGTCCAAATTGGTCCAAATAAATTTTGAATTAAAGTAGACCCTTAGAGCTACATATTTTATGTTGGTGACTTTTCCATTAGATGAACCTAAGTATTTTTAAAAATTAAAACCAAATGCTGCATATAGTGTGACAGAGTTATATGAAATCAAAATAATTAAAATCCTGAATTATTCTGCACGAATCCTAAAGAATCTAAACTGACGGCATCAGGTTATCTCCTTCCTCCAGCCGACGGCCATGATCGTCCCATCCTAGAGCGGCTTGCGGGCTAATTTCCCGGCCACCCGGCCACCTCCCCGGCCGGCCAACTCCACCACCACCTTTGTGGAGGTGGTGGCTACCCCCAGCCGGCGGCACAGCCGCCGGAGACGACTGTTCCGACGAACCCGGGAAGTTAATTTTCTCCCGATTTTCATGGATTTGAAATCTTGGATCGGGCTCAATTGAGCCCGATCCTTGCCCTAATCAATTCCTAAGATCTACCCATGAGGAGAGGAGTGGAGGAGGACCTTTCCGGCAGCCTGAAGGCGAGAGGAGCGGCGGGACACCATGGTTGATGGCGGCGGCGCTTGACTTCTGCAACAACATAGTGGGGCGGCTTGCTCCTTCCAGGTAAGAGTTCGAAAACGCTCCCCTCAGCCCACTGATTATGTTTAAATGGTCAATTGGGGAGGGGGCAGCTGGTTCTTCAATGCCCATCAAAGCCATTAAAGCATGGCTCGGGTTGAGAGGAGGGGGGCTTAAACTTCCCCTTGGTGGTCGGGAAACGGCTGGAATCAACTCCTCTCCCCTAGAGGAGTTGATTGCAGCCATAATGGGTGGTTGTTGGCCTCCTTTGGCCTGTCCCCACACCATTCCTCTTCCCCCCATTTTCTCTCTCCACCATTACCATGGAATAAAACTCCCTTTCTCTCTCCTAGTCATCCAAGTTGACTGGTCAAACCCCATAGGATATATGCAGCCATTCTACTCATAATAATTATGAGAAATGAAGTTAGCCTAAGGGAAACAATGGCTTAAGCTTGGGTTAGCCCATTTGGGCTAAGTTGACCCAAACATAGACTAGGGTTGACCCTAGCTAATTTGACCTTTTGGGTTGACCCCAATGGGTCCTAGGTGATCCTTTGGCCTTCCTTAGAGTCCAAGTAGGGTTGGGTAGGGTTGATTGGGCACCTTAGAGGTCACATGACCCTTAGCAAGGGCACTTGACCAAATTGGGACTAGAGTTGACTTGAGTCAACCTAGCCACTTGAGTTAACCCCAATGGGCCCAAATGGCTCTAGTGGACCCTCAAATGGATTAGGTGTTTTGTGGTGGGGTCATAAAGCCATGGTGAGTCCTAAAAGTCCTCCTACACTATTGTTTAGCATTTTACTATCTATAGACCAAGGTGGCCTTCAGATTCCTATCTGAGCTCACTTGATCTTATTGGGCTTCCTAAGGTTTTGTCATGACCTAGTCATGACCAAGACCACTCTTAGGGGTCTAGTTAGAAATGAGATGTTACAAGGAGAGATGATGTTCTTCTTCGTTTTCAACTCTCCACTCCTCTCTTCCGTCTTCCGCCTCAGCGACCCTGGGAGTACAGGCCTCTAGTTCGATGGGGAGCACCGCCTCGCTTCCATGAGATAGTTTGAAGGGTGTCTCTCCTATTGCGGTATTGGGGGTAGTCCTCAGGGCCCAAAGAATGGAGGGGAGATGCTCCACCCAACTCCCATTAGAATTTTCAACCTTCTTTTTCAGGAGGTTCACGATAACCTTGTTGGCCGCTTCCACCTGCCCGTTGCTTCTCGGGTGATGGACAGAGGCAAACCTAAGGTCAATTCCGAGCTCTCCGAAGAATTTGATGAATTCGTTGCTAGCGAACTGCGGTCCGTTGTCGGTGACGATGGCTTGGGGCATCCCATGCCTACAGATGATTTCCCCCCATATAAAATTTCGGATGATCTGTGAGGTCACCTTGGCCAACGCCTTTACCTCCATCCATTTGGAGAAATAGTCAATCATCACCAACAAGAATCTTCTTTGCTCGCTCGCCTAGGGGAAGGGCCCTACCAGATCTATTCCCCAAATTGCGAAGGGCCAGGGGGCCGTGATACTTCTGAGTCACTGAGCCGGTTGCAGTTGGAGGGGGGCGAATAGTTGGCACCTATGACATTTTCTTGCAAATTCGAAGGCATCATGCCCCAGGGTAGGCCAGAAGTAGCCCTGCCTGATAATTCTCCCCTCCAGGGTCCGACCCCCCGAGTGACTCCCACACTCCCCGGAGTGGACCTCTTACAAAATTCTCGGCACCTCCCCCTCAGCCACACAACAAGCCAGCAGCCCCGAAAGAGTCTTTCGATAAAGTTGTTCGTCGCACAAGAGGTAGTATGCCGACTTGTACTTGAGTTTCTTTCTATCCATCC
The DNA here is from genome assembly GCA_039513925.1 of Platanthera zijinensis. Lineage (NCBI taxonomy): Eukaryota > Viridiplantae > Streptophyta > Magnoliopsida > Asparagales > Orchidaceae > Platanthera > Platanthera zijinensis. The sequence continues at coordinate 9,541,476 of CM077082.1, read as the reverse complement.
CTTCTAGATACTCTCCTGTGGAGAAAAAGGTGGTGAAGGGATCCATCCATGTGGGACGTTGATCTATCTCCATCAACACTCCCTCCTCTAAGGATGGGTGGAAGAGGTCTGTGATGGTGCCCCCCACCCGAGGGCCGTGCTTGGCAAGATGGTAGACCTGTTCATTTTCTTCCCGCGGCACCTGTTGAATGGAGAAGGTTTGGAACCCACCCCCAATGATTCCCTTGACCTTGGCCAGATACCGTTGTAGGGTAGGCTCCCTTGCTTCGAACTCCCGGTTGACCTAGGAGGCTACCACCATGGAGTCAGTGAGGACCTTTACATCATGCACTCCCAGCTCTCTGGTCAGGCGCAGCCTTGCGATCACTGCCTCGTACTCAGCCTGATTGTTGGTTATGGAAAAATGTATCACTACTGTCTGTTCAATCCTGGTAACTTGGGGGCTTTCCAAGACAACCCCGACCCCCAAGGAATGCTTCCCTGACGCCCCATTAACCATCACTTTCCAAGGGACGGGATGAGTGAGTTTGTCCTCTGCTACCTCGACCACATAGTCAGCCAGGAAGTCATCCATCGTCTGTGCCTTGATTGCGAGTCGGGGGATAAAGGAGAAGTCAAACTCGCTCAATTCTACCAACCACTTGGCGAGTCTCCCTGAGTGCTCCACCCCCTCGAAGATGTTGTGGAGGGGGTGGTCCGTCACCACCCGGATGGAGTGTGCCTGTAAGTAGGGCCTGAGTCTCCGGGCCGAGATGATTAGGGCAAAGGCCAATTTTTCTAAGATGGAGTAACGGAGTTCCGCCTTCCTCAGAACCCTACTTACATAATAGATCGGCAGCTGCTTCTTGCCTTCTTGCCTGACCAGAACCGAACTGAGAGCCTCGGCCCCAACCCCTAAATACAGGAATAAGTCCTCCCCTTCCTTAGGCCCTTGAAGGAGAGGGGGTTGGGTGAGTTGTTTCTTCAGTTCCTGGAATGCCTTCTCGCACTCCTCGGACCATTCAAACTTCTTGCCCCCCCCCCCTCAACGCTCTGAAGAAAGGGGAGCACTTTTCTCTAGCCCTGGAGAGAAACCTGCTAGGCCCGGCCAGCCTCCCCGTCAGCCGTTGGACATCCTTGGCATTCCAGGGAGCCCCTAACTCCATTATTTCCTTGACTTTATCAGTATTTGGTTCTACTCCCGCGGGAGTGAGCATATGTCTCAGGAATTTTCCCCTGCTGGCCCCGAAGACACACTTCAGGGGATTCAACCTCATCTTATATTTACGCAAGGTGCCAAAGGTCTCCTCCAGATCCTGGAGGTGAGAGTCGATCTCCCGACTCTTTATCATCAAGTCATCCACGTATACTTCAAAGTTCCTCCCCTTCTGTCCCTGTAATACACGGTCCATCATCTTCTGGTATGTTGCCCCTTCATTTTTCAACCCAAAAGGCATCATCTTGTAGCAGTAGCATCCATCTCCTGTGATGAATGAGACATCCTTTATGTCAGGAGGGTGCATCCTGATCTGATGATAACCTGAAAAGGCATCTAAAAAACTCATTACAGAAAAACCAACGGCTGAATCTACCAGCGCGTCGATTCTAGGCAAGGGGTAACAATCTTTTGGGCATGATTTATTAATAAGTGAAAAGTATACACACATCCTCCACCGGCCACCCCCTTTTTTTTACCATTACAACATTTGAGACCCAGCCGGGGTATTGAATTTCGGAAATGAAGCCGGCCTTGAGGAACTTGGCGACTTCCTCCCTGATTGGTTCGGCCAGCTTGTCTGTGACAGACCTCCTCTTCTGTAGGATGGGGCGAGCCTCCGGGTCCAGGTTGAGTCGGTGGCAGACGACATCAGCATCGATCCCAGGCATCTCAGCCGCGCTCCAGGCGAAGACGTCCACATTCTTCTGGATGCACTCCAGCATCCTGCCTTGATCCTCCTGGGTCAACCCCCCGCTAATACGGACCTTCTCCACCCTGCCATCCTGGGTGAGAACTTCCATCTCTACCACTTCCTCGGCAGCCTCCAACCGGGACTGCTCCTCCCATTAAGCAATATCCTCCCCTCTTGGAGCAAGGACCTCCCTGATAGTTTAACTTTCAAGGCAGCCTAAACACCTAGAGGGGGGGGGGGGTGAATAGGTTCTGCTTTACTTATAAAAACTTCTAGGCAGAATTCAATTCAATAGCTAACACAATTTACACAGCAATCACAGAAAATAAAACATCACAGATTGCACAATGTTTTATAGTGGTTCCCCAAGGTTTGGGTACATCCACTTCCCCCTTCACCTATCTAGCAGTATGCTAGATTCGGCCAAACTTCCACTTATCTCAGATCAATAGATCCTACAACTCAGAACCCAACTGGTTCCTACAACTCAGGCACAACTGCCCTACCTCAGCCTTGCCCCAAGGCCTACAACTCAGAGAATGTCCTTCTCCTACACTCAGGCAAACAGCCCTACCACTCAGAGTTCAACACTCCTACACTCAGCCTTTATAACATAGGCTTACAACTCAGATCTGTGTAAACAGATCCTACAGAAATATAGAAAAGATTGTTTAACTGTCTTGCCAAAGTTGAGAGAGAAAAGGCCAAGACAATTCTTGATCAGCTGATGCAATCAACTGTTTCTTAGCCTTCTTCAAAGCTTCTTGAAAATGTACTTAGCTGAGTTGATTCCAAACAGCTTCTTGAGAATCCACTGGTGGTTTCTTTCTTCTTCTTCAAATTCTGACTTGATCTCTCTCTATCCAGAACTTTGAATGATTCTTCTGAATTCTGATTAGAACTCTTCTTAGATCTATCCTTAGATAGTCTTCTTAGATCTCCCGGAGAAGATCTTCTTAAGTGCCTAGCACTTTCTTGAAATGAGTAGAATTGTAATCCTTCTCCACTTTTTGATCCAATGTATTTCAAAAGGTTAGTGCTCTATATTTTTCTGAATCTGTCTATTTATAGACATTCTTCATGGAAACCGGCTGATCTGGTTTCTAACCGTTTTCTGACAAGTCTGACACCTTCAGTTAACCGGTGGTAACCCACAGCTGTCAAGTCTTCAAACAAGTCCTGTGCCTTAGTCTTGAATCACAAGTTGTTGAAACAGTCTGTCAGAAAGTGTCGAGACCATCTGTCTATCTGTGTCGACATAATTGACTTTGGTGTCGACACAGTCTTCAGTGATGTCGACTAAGTTGCCTTTGAGTCGACACAGCTTCTTCTGCAAATAACTTGATCTTGACTCTTCAGTGTGTCGACACAAGTCCTGTGTGTCGACACAGTTGTTGTAGAATCATAACTTTAGTAAGTGTCGACATAGCCTTCAGGTGTCGACACATTTATTTTTTAACTCTGCTATAATGTGTCGACTTAATGACAATGTGTCGACACATTCTGCTGGTGTCGACAAACTTGAGGTCGACTATTTTCTTCTGTGTCGACACATTCAGATAATGTCGACAATCTTGAAATCGACTATACTCTTCTGTGTCGACATATTCTCCCAATGTTGAGGTCGACGCTTTTCTTCTGTGTCGACACAAATTCCCAGTGTTGTGTCGACTCTTTTTCTGTGTCGACACAAATTCCCAGTGTTGTGTCGACTTACTTCTTCTGTGTCGACACTTTTTCCCAGTGTAGTTGTAGACTAACTGCTATGTGTCGACACTGCTTCCCAGTGTTGTGTCGACAATTTTCTTCTATGTGTCGACACTGCTTCCTCTGTGTCGACACTTGGACTTAGAATTTTTCTGCATACTTTATCAATTCTTCACCTGCACATGTCAACTTAAAACAACATCAAATACACCTTGATGTATACCATTGAGCTAGGTTGGGCTTCTTCAAATCAGGTACACATTTTCCAATGTACCCAACAATCTCCCCCTATTTGGAGAAGTCATAACCCCTATAGCCAATGATATACACCATTTATAAACAGTACTAAATGATGATTAATGACATAGCAGGAATACTTTAATATAAACAAAACATAACAAAGAATCATTCATCACAGAATGCACATTAAAATATGCCAAACAATATTTTGTTTATAACTGGGTAATGTTTGATTACAATGTTTTACATTTAATGATTACATCACAACATTACAAAATATTTAAAACAAAATCAGGATTGATCAGGCTCTCTAATTATAATCCCTTTGCCAGACTGAATTGTAGCTGTCACAGGAGCTTCTGATTCTTCAGCTATCTTCTTTCCTTTAAGATCAGCTTTCTTCTGAGCTTCTTCCTTGATCCTTTGCCTTTCAAAATAATGAAAAGGCTTTGGGAAGTATTTGCTTGGCTCCTTAGCATCTGATGGCAGTCTTCCCAGCTTGGCTTTCCTTCTGAATTGTACTATTGCCTCTTTCCTTGCCTCATACTTCTGCCATTCAATTTCATTGTACCACTTCCCTCTCTCATGAACTTTATCTTGTACAGCTTTCCATGCAGTGAGTATTATGTTCCTTGAAGTAGGACTCCACTGCTCATAATCTAGCTTAAGTACAGCCTGCTCTCTGAATTTCTTCTTTGCCAATAGAGCATCCTGCTGTTCTTTCAGAGTAGCCTCAGGCTTATCAACCTTTCCAAAGACAATATTAGTAACCTCCTTTGGAGGACTATACATTCCTTGAACTTTCTGATCAATCAAGTCAAAATCTGGAGGGGGGTAAATGACTTGGGCAACCTCAGGTTGAGTGCCTTCAAGTAGATTTGATTGTATTCCTGATTCAGCTACCATAGCATCATCACACAATGGGGGATATCCCATAGTGGCTCGAATGCTATTGGTCACCCATTTGGAGTGCTCTGAGCCTGCATGTATTAGCATCCTCTCCCCCTTTATGGCTTCTCTAGATACATGATCTCTTAGATCTTCCTTTTGAAATCGGATTTGGCCATCCAAATAATCTACACCGTCTTTAAAAAATGGTTTTAACTTGTTAAGCTTTTCAGATATTTCTTTTTGAGAGGTTGTGATGGCAGTCTTAACAGATGCAATGGCAGCTTGAAAATTCTTATCAAAATCTTCCCTTTCTTTGGCTCTATCTGCAGGCAGACCTGGAACAATCTTCTTTACCTTCTCAATGATCTCATTATGAGATTCAGTTAAATTATCATTCATTCTGATCTGATTTTCCAAAACATAACTTTGCTTCAAAGCAATGTCATCCACCTTTGTAGTGATAGCCTCCTGTTGTTTAGCTAGATAAACCACAGCATTGCCACCCTTGTGGAAGCAATCTGTCATTTCAGTTTTATGCAAGTTGACCTGAAACTGGATGGACTTGATATCCTGAGCTAAGTCAAACTGAAGTGACTTGCTATTTTCATCAACATACTTCTCCAGAGCCATCCTTTGGTCATACAATTTTACTTGAAGATCTACCATAAATTTGTTGTAATCAAAGGCTGGAGAAACTTGTGGAGGTGTGGTCTGTAAAGCCTGTTTATAGTTCTTGCTTCTTCTCTTAAAGACAACAAGTTTTCTTTTCTTTGCCACCCTGGCTTCTTCAGTTTCTGTTTCAGATGAAGTATCTACATGAATTCTTTCTTGTGGATGATGAATTGTATCTGTTCCAGGGGTCTGTTGCTCAGCTTCAACATCCACTGGCTCACCCTCAACCTGTGGCTCAACTTCAGCTTCCTGCTCAATGTCCATACCTATGGACTTCTCAATATCTGGTCCACCTCCTACTTTATCAGCAGTAGTATCAATATCAGGGAATAACTCCTCCATAGTAAATTCCAGTTGAGCTGTAACTTCTGCAGCAGTTAAATCTTGAGACAAGTTTAACTGTGCTTCCTCTTGTACTTGCACTTCAGTACTTGTAGTATCTGGAGTAGGAGTGGACACTAGCTCCCCCTGAACCTGTGCAGTAATAAGAATATGAGCAATGTCTTTTATAGTAAAATACATTAGCTCCCCCTATACCTGAGCAGGAGTAGATACCTTTGGAGCAAGAGTGGAAACTGGCTCCCCCTGCATCTGTGCAGGTGTTGATACTTCCTGGACAACAGTTGTGTCTGGCTGATCTTCAACCTGTGTCCTCAGGGGGTCTTCTTGTAATTCTTCAGATTCTTGATTCTGTGTAGGGGTTTTCACAGGGGTGTCTGGCCTGCTCTCTTCAGGCACATCCTTGGATAGTACCCTATCCCACCTTGAGAACAATCTCATATCCATTCTTCTCATATGATTAATCTTACTCCCTTGCAATTGTTGCAGCACTTCAGGAATCACTCCAGTGAGGTACAGGCTCATGATCCTAGCCATGTTAGGCTTCTTGATTCCTTCTTTGATCTTGTCAAAGATCACCCCTGACCAATCAATAGGAATAGTAAAAACAATCCTGGTCATCAGGCTGAACATATAGGCAGAAATCCTATCATGTCCACCTGTCTTGCAGAGGATTACTTTCCCAACTACTTCTGACAAGAACTTCCCTTGCTGATTCATACCCTTCCTGTTGAATGCAGCTCCAATCTTCAATCCTGAGTCAAGTCCACACCATTGAAGGGCTTCCCTTGTCTTAGATATAGGAACTTCCTCTTCATTCTCAACTACTTGCAATTGAAAGATCTTTCTTATACTTCTTTGATTAATCTTCACCTTAGTCCCTTGAACAGTGGACTTAATCTTGAGGCCAGTAGAGTGGACTGATGCAGAGATAAAGAACTCGTGCACCTCCTTCTTCCAGATTTTAGTAGGTTGTGAGATGAGAAATTCTAACCCTGACTCAGAGAGGAGGGTGATAACTCCTTGGACATCTGGCGGCGCCTCTGCAAAGGCCTGGCGCACCAACTCATACCCTTCATTGATGTTATCTTCAATATTTGGCGCCATCGTTTTGTCGAGAAAGCTTGAGAGAAGAGAGAAAGATAGACTGTCGACACAGGGTTTTAGTCTCGAAAACCTTGGAAGCGTGTCGACAGAATGAGATTTTGACCTATTTATAGCCGTAGTTGAAAGAAGTTCAAAAGGCGCCAAAATCAGTCAAAATGTGTCGACACAGACGGAATGTGTCGACACAAACTTCTACCGTCTCGACATTACTTCAGCCTACTATGTGTCGACACCAATTTGTGGTTATGTCGACACCTTAGATAAACAGAAATTCTGTGTCGACTCTAAGGATAAGTGTCGACACATATTCTGTAAGTGTCGACACCATTTTCCTGGTTGAGTCGACATTATATTTCTGGTTAAGTCGACAATATAACTCTTAAGTGTCGACACATATTCTCTGTGTCGACACAATATTTCTGACTTGTCGACATAATTTCTCTGAGTCGACACATTACTACTGAATGTGTCGACACATTCTTACTTAGCCAATTTCTGTAACTTCAATGTGTCCTTTTTAACACTTGATTATGTTGTTGTTATTACCTTTACTTATTTATATGCCACTTCAATTGCATTGTTAATGATTTTGTTAATACATTAATCAATGGTTAACATACCTAATTCAATTTTGAATTTATTGAATTTGGTTTCATCTAAAGGCTTAGTAAACACATCTGCTATTTGATAGTCTGTTTTTACAAATTCCAATGAGATGTCTCCTCTTTCTACATGTTCTCTAAGAAAATGGTATTTGATTTCTATATGCTTAGTTCTACTATGAGAAACTGGGTTATTAGCAATAGAAATAGCACTCTTTGAATCACATAAAAGGGGTGTTCTACTTACCTGAATACCATAATCCTTAAGCTGATGCTGCATCCACAATAGCTGTGCACAGCAGCTTCCAGCAGCAACATACTCTGACTCAGCTGTGGAAATTGCCACACTGGTCTGCTTCTTACTACTCCAAGATATTAGTCTTCCCCCCAGGAATTGACAAGTACCTGTAGTACTCTTTCTATCCTCTCTACATCCTGCAAAATCTGCATCTGAATAGCCTGTTAGTAGAAAATCTCTATTCCTAGGGTACCAAAGACCTAGAGTAGGAGTGCCCTTTAGATATCTCAGAATCCTTTTGACTGCAGTATAATGAGATTCTTTAGGGCAGGCTTGGTACCTAGCACAGACACATGTAGCATACATAATGTCAGGTCTACTAGCAGTGAGATATAGTAGAGACCCAACTATTCCTCTATACAATGATTCATCAACAGGTTTACCTGCCTCATCTTTGCATATAGGCATACTTGTTCCCATAGGAGTTCTCATGGAGGAGGATGACTCCATACCATATTTCTTAATTAATTCTTTGGTGAACTTAGACTGGGATATGGACAATCCATCATCAGTCTGTCTTACTTGGAGTCCCAAGAAGAACTTAAGTTCTCCCATACTGCTCATCTCAAATTTCCCTTGCATAAGTTTGGCAAACTTTTTACAAAGGTTGTTTTCAGTAGATCCAAAGATTATGTCATCAACATAGATCTGGACTAAGATGATCTTTCCTTTGGATTCCCTAAGGAATAGAGTTTTGTCTATCTTTCCTCTTGAGAATTTATTCTCAATGAGGAAGGTAGACAGGGTTTCATACCAAGCCCTTGGAGCTTGTTTTAACCCATACAAAGCTTTCCTAAGCTTATACACAGAATCAGGTTTAAGAGGATCTACAAAACCTGATGGCTGCTCTACATATACTTCTTCTTTAAGATCACCATTCAGAAATGCTGACTTCACATCCATCTGGTATACTTTGAAGTCTTGGTAGGCTGCATAGGCAAGGAACATTCTGATTGCCTCCAGCCTTGCTACTGGAGCAAAGGTTTGATCAAAGTCAATCCCTTCTTCCTGCCTGTATCCTTTTGCAACCAATCTTGCTTTATTCTTTACTATTATTCCACTTTCATCTAGCTTGTTCCTATAGATCCACTTAGTGCCAATTATGTTGTGGCCTCTTGGTTTAGGAACAAGCTCCCAGACTTTGCACCTTCTGAATTGATTCAGCTCCTCTTGCATAGCATCAATCCAGTGCTGGTCTTGGATAGCTTCTTCAAACTTCTTAGGTTCCATTTGGGACAAGAAACTAGAATGCAAAACTGTGCTTTGATTTCTGCTTCTAGTTTGAACTCCTTGTCTTGGATCACCAATTATCTGATCAGTAGGATGATCTCTTAGATATCTTATAGCTGGAGGTAGATTCTCTTCAGGTTGTGCATCTCCAGCTTCTTCATTCTGTTGTTCCTCTTGGTTTTCATCAGCTTCCATTATCTCTTGTACTCCCCCTGGACAGCAACCTTCATTTTCCAATGCTCCATCTTCCTTTGAAGCTTCAGCAATGGAGATCTTGTCCATCTTCTTGCTTATACCTGTTGAGTCATTTGATCTACAAGACAACTCACAATTGATTAATCTTGTTTCATCAAATACAACATGCACAGATTCTTCAACAACTTGAGTAGTTAAGTTGAAGATTCTATAGGCCTTACTATTTGTGCTGTACCCAACAAATATCCCATCCTGGGATTTGGCAGCAAACTTAGTCAAATATGACTTGCCATTGTTAAGTATATAGCATTTGCAACCAAAGATCCTAAAATAGGACAGATTTGGTTTTCTGCCTTTCACAATCTCATAGGGAGTCTTTCTGTGGCTTTTGGTGATAGAAGCCCTATTGATGACATGACAAGCAGTGTTAACTGCCTCAGCCCAAAAATATTCTGGGAGAGAGGTGTCACTCAATAGAGTTCTACCAGCTTCAATTAATGTTCTATTCTTTCTTTCAGCAATTCCATTTTGCTGAGGTGTTCTAGGTGAGGAGAACTCTTGGAAAATCCCAAAGTCTATACACAAGTTTGTTATGCTTTCAGATTGAAACTCAGTACCATGGTCACTTCTGATTTTGACCACTGTACTATTCAGTTCATTCTGAATTTGCTTTACAAAATTAAATAATACACTTGGGGTTTCAGATTTTTGTCTCAGAAAGAACACCCATGTAAATCTAGAATAGTCATCTACAACCACTAGAGTGTAGACCTTCCTACCTAGACTGTACACTGGCATAGGACCAAAAAGATCCATATGCAAGAGGTATAAGCACCTCACAGAATCCTTGTTTTCAAGGCTTTGAAATGAGGTTTTTGTCTGCTTGCCCTTTTGACAAGCTGAGCATACCCCTTCCTTTATACACTTAACTTGAGGCCCATTCCTCACTAGTTCTTTACTAAAGAGTTGGCCAATTGTCTTGTAGTTTAGATGAGCCAATCTCTTGTGCCACTTAACACAAAGAGAAGCATTGTCATCAGCTACAAGACAAATGGGGGAAGCCTTATTCTCACATTCAAAATTAAGGCAATACACATTTCTCTTCCTATACCCAGTCAATATGATCTCTTGATCACTTGACCTTTTGATATGACATCCATCCTTACCAAATGAAATGTCATATCCTAGATCACTCAGCTGGCTTATGCTTATTAGATTATGTTTCAAACCTTTTACATAGGCCACTTGGGTGATAGTAATTAGGTTAGAAGAGATGTTACCAAATCCTTTGATGACTCCTTTTTCAGATCCACCAAAGATCACTTTATGTCCATCTTTGATAGATGAATACTCCTTCAGCAGCCCCTTTGTTCCAGTCATGTGCCTGGAACAACCACTATCCAAGTACCATATAGGGGCATGGTTACTTGGATTCACCTGCAATACAGAATTACTTACCCTTAGAACCCAAGTAAGTCTTGGGTCCTTGGTTCAGGTTAGCATTAATAAAGTTATCATAACCTCTTCTAACAGGTAGACTCTTATTCTTTATAACACTTGTGTTATACCAGCAGTCCAATGCAAAATGGCCCCTCTTGCCACAACACCAACATTCAAACTTATTGTATCTAGATCTAGATACATCCTTATCAGAAGAATTTTTGTTCATTGCTGGTGCTGTTGCAACTTCACCTACTGATTTCTTAAAACCATTGGGTTTATGACCATAGGTAGGCCTGCTTGCCTTAACACCCTTGTTCTTCAGAACATTTGTCTTAATATGACCTTGAATATCTTCATGATCATATATGTTAGAAGGCACTTTCTCCTTACTAAACTTTATGGGGACTGAAAGGTTTAGTAGCTGAATAGGGGCTTTGCCTTTCCTCTTGAATCTGCCAGCCCTGGAGTTATCTTTAAATTCTAATCCAGCCTTACCCTTCTGAGTGACAAATTCATCTATCAAGGGTAAGATAGATTTTGGCTTAGAGTAACTAGCCACTAAATCCCTTTCAATTCTAAGTCTGGCCTCCAGACTCTTTACTTGATCATTAGTATAATTAATTGTGCTCATCTGAATAATAGTTATATTCTTCAGCTTGGCAATTTCATTTAATTTTTGATCAAGGACTTTTTCTAACTCAGTTGTTGCTACCCTTAGTTCAGCAATTTCCTGAGCCTGTGTTTTAACCAGGTTCTTGCTTTTCTTAAGGGCCTGCAACAAGTCCCCATACTTGTCTATCAATTGATAGACATCTCCTTCAGATCCAGATGCATCTTCATCACTTGATGCATATGTAGCTGATTCTTCATTTGTACTACAAACAGATGTTGTTGGGTACATTGGAAAATGTGTACCTGATTTGAAGAAGCCCAACCTAGCTCAATGATATACATCATGTTGTATTTGATGTTGTTTTGAGTTGACATGTGCAGGTAAAGAATTGTTAAAGTTTACAGAAAAAATTCTAAGTCCAAGTGTCGACACAAAGGAACATGTGTCGTCACATAGAAGAAAGTTGTCGACACAACACTGGGAAAGTGTGTCGACACAGAAGGTGTAAGTCGACACTACTCTGGGAAAAAGTGTCGACACATAACATAGTCAACAACAACACTGGGAAAAAGTGTCGACACAGAAGAAGTAAGTCGACACAACACTGGGAAATTGTGTCGACACAGAAGAAAAACGTCGACCTCAACATTGGGAGAATGTGTCGACACTGAAGAGTATAGTCGATCTCAAGTTTGTCGACATCATCTGAATATGTCGACACAGAAGAAAATAGTCGACCACAAGTTTGTCGTCACCAGCAGAATGTGTCGACACATAGTGAGTAAGTCAACACTTATTAAAGTTATGATTCTACAACAACTGTGTCGACACACAGGACTTGTGTCGACACACTGCAGAGTCAAAGACCAAGTTATTTTCAGAAGAAGATGTGTCGACACAAAGGCAATTTTGTCGACATCACTGAAGGCAGTGTCGACACCAAAGTTAATTGTGTCGACACAAATAGACAGATGGTCTCGACACTTTCTGACAGACTGTTTCAACACTAAGGCACAGGACTTGTTTGAAGACTTGACAGCTGTGGGTTATCACCAGTTAACTGAAGTTGTCAGACTTGTCAGAAAACGGTTAGAAACCGGATCAGCCGGTTACCATGAAGAATGTCTATAAATAGACAGATTCAGAAGGAGAGAAAAGAAGAACAACACACACAATTAAGAAGATATAGAACTGATCCTTTAAAATACATTGGAGAAGGGTTATATTCTACTCATTTCAAGAAAGTGCTAGGCACTTAAGAAGATCTTCTCCGGGAGATCTAAGAAGACTATCTAAGGATAGATCTAAGAAGAGTTCTAATCAGAATTCAGAAGAATCATTCAAAGTTCTGGACAGAGAAAGATCAAGTCAGAATTTGAAGAAGAAGAAAGAATCCATCAGTGGATTCTCAAGAAGCTGTTTGGAATCAACTCAGCTAAGTACATTTTCAAGAAGCTTTGAAGAAGGCTAAGAAACAGTTGATTGCATCAGCTGATTAAGAATTGTCATTGCCTCTTCTCTCTCAACTTGGCAAGACAATTTAAAACAATCTTTTCTATATTTCTGTAGGATCTGTTTATACAGATCTGAGTTGTAAGCCTATGTTATAAAGGCTGAGTGTAGGAGTGTTGAACTCTGAGTGGTAGGGCTGATTGCCTGAGTGTAGGAGAAGGATATTCTCTGAGTTGTAGGCCTTGGGGCAAGGCTGAGGTAGGGCAGTTGTGCCTGAGTTGTAGGAACCTGTTGGGTTCTGAGTTGTAGGATCTATTGATCTGAGATAAGTGGAAGTTTGGCCGAATCTAGCATACAGCTAGATAGGTGAAGGGGGAAAGTGGATGTACCCAGACCTTGGGGAACCACTATAAAACATAGTGCAATCTGTGATGTGTTGTTTTCTGTGATTGCTGTGTTTTTGTATTAGTTAATAAATTGAATTCTGTCTAGAAGTTTTAGAAAAAGAAGCAGGACCTATTCACCCCCCCCTCTAGGTGTTTAGGCTGCCTTGAAAGTTAAACTATCAAGTGGTATCAGAGGGAGGTTCCTCAAAAAGGACTTAACAGTCTGAGGTAGATCTGATAGGCAGAATCAAGAATCAAGAAGATGGGTTCTGGAGAGAATCATAAGGAGCTAGGGTCAATGAAATTACCCATATGCAAGAAGGAAATCTTTGGGATCTGGAAAGAAAGAGTCAGATTGTTTATGGAAGCATCTGACCCAAGGATTTACATCACAGTACAGGAAGGCCCCTTCATACCAATGAAGATATCTGTTCTTGATGCAAATATCCAAACACCAAAGACTTATTCTGAAATGACCAAGGATGAAATCATCTTGGCTACCATGGACAAAAGGGCACAGAACATAATTGTCAGTGCCATAGATGATTCAACATTTCAGAATCTGATTCACTGCAAGACCTCCAAGGAGATGTGGGACACATTGATTGTCTACATGGAGGGATCAGAAGAAGTAAGGCTGGACAGAAAATCTATGCTAAATCAGGAGTATGAAAGTTTTAGACAAGGAAAATCTGATAGCATAACTGAGTGCTATAAGAAATTCTATAGAATTGTGAATGAGCTAATTTCCTATGGAAGAGTCTTCAGTACCTATGAACTGAATGACAAATTCTTAAGATCCTTATCAAAGGATTGGGATACAAAGATCTGTGCCATAAGAGAAGTGGCAAAATTGGCAGAGATATCTCCTCCAACTCTGTTTGGAAAGTTGCTATCCTATGAAATGCAACTTATGGTAAGGAAGGAGGAGGAAAGAAACTCAAGAGGAGAGCATAGAGAAAAGACTGTGGCATTTAATGCTGAAGCCACCAGAAAGAATAGGAGGAAATCACCATCTCCTCCTAAGGAAGTTGAAGAAGGTAGTTCTGAAAATTCAGATAGGGGTTCAGTTAGCAGTGATTCAGATGCAGACTTTGCTGCATTCACTAGGCAATTTCAAAGGTTCTTGAAAAAGAAGCAATGGAAGTCTAGGCCTTCATCATCACAGCAAGTAGATGACTATTATCAGAAAAGAAGGTCATCTAGGAAAGAGAAAAGCAGGTCAAAGCCCAGCAAAGCCACTACTTCAAAGATTGTCTGCTATTGTTGCAATAGGCCTGGACATGTAGTGGCTGAGTGTCCTGACAAAAGGAAGGAATCTTCAGAAAAGAAGAAGACTTATCAGAAAGGCAAGAAGGAGAAATCCTTTGTAGCAAAGAAAGATAAAAGTCTGTCAGACCAGTCAACTTCAGAATCAGGATCTGAAGCTGAAGCATATATTGGATTATATGCTGCATCTGAGGAAGAGGAGTTTATGCAGTTGCTAGACTCCATCAATGAACATCAATGCATGGGTTTGATGACTAGATCAGAAGAGGACCTATGCCAAAATCAGTCTGGTCCTAATGAGGTAAACAGTCCTTCCAGTACATTTGTTTGTAGTACAAGTGAAGAATCAGCTACATCTGCATCAAGTGATGAAGATGCATCTGGATCTGAAGGAGATGTCTATCAATTGATAGACAAGTATGGGGACTTGTTGCAGGCCCTTAAGAAAAGCAAGAACCTGGTTAAATCACAGGCTCAGGAAATTGCTGATCTAAGGGTTACAACAGCTGAGTTAGAAAAAGTCCTTGATCAAAAGTTAGCTGAAATTGCCAAGCTGAAAAATATAACTATTATTCAGATGGGCACAATTAATTATACTAATGATCAAGTAAAGAGTCTGGAGGACAGACTTAGAATTGAAAGGGATTTAGTGGCTAGTTACTCTAAGCCAAAATCTGTCTTACCCTTGATAGATGAATTTGTCACTCAGAAGGGTAAGGCTGGATTAGGATTTAAGGGTAACTCCAGGGCTAGCAGATTCAAGAAGAAAGGCAAAGCCCCTATTCAGCCACTAAACCTTTCAGTCCCCATAAGGTTTGGTAAGAAGAAAGTGCCTTCTAACATATATGATCATGAAGACATTCAGGATCATATCAAGACAAATGTTCTGAAGAACAAGGGTGTTAAGGCAAGCAGGCCTACCTATGGTCATAAGCCCTATGGTTTTAAGAAACCAGCAGGAGAAGTTGCAACAGCACCAGCAATGAACAGAAATGCTTCTGACAAGGATGTATCTAGATCTAGATACAATAAGTTTGAATGTTGGTGCTGTGGCAAGAGGGGTCATTTTGCATTGGACTGCTGGTATAACACAAGTGTTATAAAGAATAAGAGTCTACCTGTTAGAAGAGGTTATGATAACTTTATTAAGGCTAACCTGAACCAAGGACCCAAGACTTACTTGGGTTCTAAGGGTAAGTAATTCTGTATTGCAGGTGAATCCAAGTTACCATGCCCCTATATGGTACTTGGATAGTGGTTGTTCCAGGCACATGACTGGAACAAAGGGGCTGCTGAAGGAGTATTCATCTGTCAAAGATGGACATAAAGTGATCTTTGGTGGATCTGAAAAAGGAGTCATCAAAGGATTTGGTAACATCTCTTCAAACCTAATTACTATCACCCAAGTGGCCTATGTAAAAGGTTTGAAACATAATCTAATAAGCATAAGCCAGCTGAGTGATCTAGGATATGACATTTCATTTGGTAAGGATGGATGTCATATCAAAAGGTCAAGTGATCAAGAGATCATATTGACTGGGTATAGGAAGAGAAATGTGTATTGCCTTAATTTTGAATGTGAGAATAAGGCATCACCCATTTGTCTTGTAGCTGATGACAATGCTTCTCATTGTGTTAAGTGGCACAAGAGATTGGCTCATCTAAACTACAAGACAATTGGCCAACTCTTTAGTAAAGAACTAGTGAGGAATGGGCCTCAAGTTAAGTGTATAAAGGAAGGGGTATGCTCAGCTTGTCAAAAGGGCAAGCAGACAAAAACCTCATTTCAAAGCCTTGAAAACAAGGATTCTGTGAGGTGCTTATACCTCTTGCATATGGATCTTTTTGGTCCTATGCCAGTTCACAGTCTAGGAAGGAAGGTCTACACACTAGTGGTGGTAGATGACTATTCTAGATTTACATGGGTGTTCTTTCTGAGACAAAAATCTGAAACCCCAAGTGTATTATTTAAGTTTGTAAAGCAAATTCAGAATGAACTGAATAGTACAGTGGTCAAAATCAGAAGTGACCATGGTACTGAGTTTCAATCTGAAAGCATGACAAACTTGTGTATAGACTTTGGGATTTTCCAAGAGTTCTCCTCACCTAGAACACCTCAGCAAAATGGAATTGCTGAAAGAAAGAATAGATCATTAATTGAAGCTGGTAGAACTCTATTGAGTGACACCTCTCTCCCAGAATATTTTTGGGCTGAGGCAGTTAACACTGCTTGTCATGTCATCAATAGGGCTTCTATCACCAAAAGCCACAGAAAGACTCCCTATGAGATTGTGAAAGGCAGAAAACCAAATCTATCCTATTTTAGGATCTTTGGCTGCAAGTGCTATATACTTAACAATGGTAAGTCTTATTTGACTAAGTTTGCTGCCAAATCCCAGGATGGGATATTTGTTGGGTACAGCACAAATAGTAAGGCCTATAGAGTCTTCAACTTAACTACTCAAGTTGTTGAAGAATCTGTGCATATTGTATTTGATGAAACAAGATTAATCAATTGTGAATTGTCTTGTAGATCAAATGACTCAACAGGTATAAGCAAGAAGATGGACAAGCTCTCCATTGCTGAAGCTTCAAAGGAAGAGGGAGCATTGGAAAATGAAGGCTGCTGTCCAGGGGGAGTACAAGAGATAATGGAAGCTGATGAAAACCAAGAGGAGCAGCAGAATGAAGAAGCTGGACATGCTCAACCTGAAGGGAATCTACCTCCAGCTATAAGATATCTAAGAGATCATCCTACTGATCAGATCATTGGTGATCCAAGACAAGGAGTGCAAACTAGAAGCAGAAATCAAAGCACAGTTTTGCATTCTAGTTTCTTGTCTCAAATGGAACCTAAGAAGTTTGAAGAAGCTATCCAAGACCAGTACTGGATTGATGCTATGCAAGAGGAGCTGAATCAGTTCAGAAGGTGCAAGGTCTGGGAGCTTGTTCCTAAACCAAGAGGCCACAACATAATTGGGACTAAGTGGATCTATAGGAACAAGCTAGATGAAAGTGGAATAATAATAAAGAATAAAGCAAGATTGGTTGCAAAAGGATACAGGCAGGAAGAAGGGATTGACTTTGATCAAACCTTTGCTCCAGTAGCAAGGCTGGAGGCAATCAGAATGTTCCTTGCCTATGCAGCCTACCAAGACTTCAAAGTATACCAGATGGATGTAAAGTCAGCATTTCTGAATGGTGATCTTAAAGAAGAAGTATATGTAGAGCAGCCATCAGGTTTTGTAGATCCTCTTAAACCTGATTCTGTGTACAAGCTTAGGAAAGCTTTGTATGGGTTAAAACAAGCTCCAAGGGCTTGGTATGAAACCCTGTCTACCTTCCTCATTGAGAATAAATTCTCAAGAGGAAAGATAGACAAAACTCTATTCCTTAGGGAATCCAAAGGAAAGATCATCTTAGTCCAGATCTATGTTGATGACATAATCTTTGGATCTACTGAAAACAACCTTTGTAAAAAGTTTGCCAAACTTATGCAAGGGAAGTTTGAGATGAGCAGTATGGGAGAACTTAAGTTCTTCTTGGGACTCCAAGTAAGACAGACTGATGATGGATTGTCCATATCCCAGTCTAAGTTCACCAAGGAATTAATTAAAAAATATGGTATGGAGTCATCCTCCTCCATGAGAACTCCTATGGGCACAAGTATGCCAATATGCAAAGATGAGGCAGGTAAACCTGTTGATGAATCATTGTATAGAGGAATAGTTGGGTCACTACTATATCTCACTGCTAGTAGACCTGACATTATGTATGCAACATGTGTCTGTGCTAGGTACCAAGCCTGCCCTAAAGAATCTCATTATACTGCAGTAAAAAGGATTCTGAGATATCTAAAGGGCACTCCTACTCTAGGTCTTTGGTACCCTAGGAATAGAGATTTTCAACTAACAGGCTATTCAGATGCAGATTTTGCAGGATGTAGAGAGGATAGAAAGAGTACTACAGGTACTTGTCAATTCCTGGGAGGAAGACTAATATCTTGGAGTAGTAAAAAACAGACTAGTGTGGCAATTTCCACAGCTGAGTCAGAGTATATTGCTGCAGGAAGCTGCTGTGCACAGCTATTATGGATGCAGCATCAGCTTAAAGATTATGGTATTCAGGTAAGTAGAACACCCCTTTTATGTGATTCTAAGAGTGCTATTTCTATTGCTAATAATCCAGTTTCTCATAGTAGAACTAAGCATATAGAAATCAAATATCATTTTCTTAGAGAACATGTAGAAAAAGGTGACATCTCATTGGAATTTGTAAAAACAGATTATCAAATAGCAGATGTATTTACTAAGCCTTTAGATGAAACCAAATTCAATAAATTCAAAATTGAATTAGGTATGTTAACCATTGATTAATGTATTAAACAAAATCATTAACAATGCTATTGAAATGGGTTATAAGTAAGAAAAAGTAGTAACAACAATAATCAAGTGTTAAAAAGAACACATTGAAGTTACAGAAATAGGCTAAGTAAGAATGTGTCGACACATTCAGTAATAATGTGTCGACTCAGAGAAATTATGTCGACAAGTCAGAAATATTGTGTCGACACAGAGAATATGTGTCGACACTTAAGAATTTTATTGTCGACTTAACCAGGAATGTAATGTCGACTCAACCAGAATCATGGTGTCGACACTTACAAAATATGTGTCGACACTTGTCCTTAGTGTCGACACAGAATTTCTGTCTTTCTACTATGTATCCAAAGTGTCGACATAACCACATATTGGTGTCGACACATAGTAGGCTGAAGAAATGTCGAGTTAATAGAAGCTTGTGTCGACACATTCCGTCTGTGTCGACACATTTAGACTGTTTTTGGCGCCTTTTGAACTTCTTTCAACAGAAGCTATAAATAGGTCAAAAAGCTCTTTGTGTCGACACGCTTTCAAGGTTTTCGAAACTCAAACCCTGTGTCGACAGTCTTTCTTTCTCTCTTCTCTCAAGCTTTCTCGACACAACGATGGCGCCAAGGATTGAAGACAATGTTAATGAAGGGTATGAGTTGGTGCGCCAGGCGTTTGCAGAGGCGCCGCCTGATGTTCAAGGAGTTATCACCCTTCTCTCTGCATCAGGGTTAGAATTTCTTGTCTCGGAACCATCCAAGATCTGGAAAAAGGAGGTGCATGAGTTCTTTATCTCAGCATCAGTCCATTCTACTGAACTCAAGATCAAGTCCATTGTTCACGGGACTAAGATTAAGATTACTCAAAGAGGTTTGAGAAAGTTTTTGCAATTACATGTGGTTGAAAATGAAGAAGAGGTTCCTAGTTCTAAGACAAGGGAAGCCCTTCAATGGTGTGGTTTGGATTCAAACATGAAGATTGGTGCTGCATTCAATAGGAAGGGTATGAATCAGCAAGGAAAGTTCTTGTCTGAAATAGTTGGGAAAGTAATTATCTGCAAGACAGGTGGACATGATAGGATTTCTGCCTATATGTTCAACCTTATGACCAGGATTGTCTTTACAATTCCTACTGATTGGTCAGTAATCCTATTTGACAAGATTAAAGAAGGGATCAAGAAGCCTAACATGGCTAGGATCATAAGTCTATATCTCAATGGAGCAATTCCTGAAGTGATGCAGCAACTGCCAGGATCTAAAATCAATCATATGAGAAGGATGGACATGAGACTATTCTCCAGGTGGGAAAGGGTGCTGACTAAGGATGTGCCTGAAGAGAGCAGGCCAGACACCCCTGTGAGATCCCCTTCTCCAGCTCACGAGACTGAGCAACAACAAGAGGACCCACTAAGGATACAGAGTGAAGAACAACCTGCCTCCACTACAGTTCATCAAGTAGATACATCTGCACAGATGCAGGGGGAGCCTGTTCAATCTCCTGCTCAAAATGTATCTACCCCTACTCAGGTACAAGTGGTACAGGTGTAGGGGGAGCAAATGTATTTTACTATAAAAGACTTTCTAAAAGTTTTTTTTTCTCACTGCACAGGTTCAGGGGGAGCATGTGTCTTCTCCTACTCCAGATATGCAGCTGCCTGAGAATGTGCACAAGGATGCACCTAATGACTTATCTTCAGATGCTCCAGTTCAAAAAGAATACACTCTGGATGAGTTATTTCCTAATGATGACATAGCTACTGATAGAATAGAAGAGAACCAAGATGTTGAGCAGCCTCTTGACATAGAGCTAGAACAAGAAGTGGAGAAAGTTCAAGAGAATGAAAAAGTTCAAGAAATAGAGGAGGAGCAAAGAATTGAGGGGGAGCCAGTACATGTTGAAACTGAGCAACATGGCACTGAAGCAGATAGAGTTCACATTGAAAGTACTTCTGAATCTGAAACTGAAGAAGCCAGGTTGGCTAAGAAAAGAAAACTGGTTGTATTTAAAAGAAGAAGCAAGACTTATAAACAGGCTTTACAGACAACACCTCCACCTCCACCTCCTGAAGTTGATTATAACAAGTTCTTGGTGGATTTACAGGTGAAATTGGATGACCACAGGGTGGCCATTGAGAAATATGTTGATGAAAGAAACAAAACTCTGCAGTTTGACTTAGCCCAAGATATCAAATCTATCCAATTTCAAGTCAACTTGAATAAAACTGAAATGACAGATTGCTTCCACAAGGGTGGCAATGCTGTAGTATATCTGGCTAAACAACAGCAGGCTATCTCTACAAAGGTGGATGATATTGCTTTGAAGCAAGGTTATGTTCTGGAAAATCAAATAAGAATGAATGACAATTTAACTGAATCACATAATGAGATCATTCTAGAGGTGCAGAAGATTGTTCCAGGGATGCCTGCAGATAGAGCCAAAGAAATGGCAGAGTTTGATAAGAATTTTCAGGCTGCAATTGCATCTGTTAAGACTGCCATCACAACCTCTCAACAGGAAATATCAGAAAAGCTTCAAAAGTTAAGACCATTTTTCAAGGAGGGAGTGAATTATTTGGATGGCCAAATTCGATTCCAGAAAGAAGATCTTAGAGATCATGTCTCAAGAGAAGCCATAAAGGGGGAGAGGATGCTAATTCATGCAGGCTCTGAGCATGCCAAATGGGTGACCAATAGTATAAGAGCCACATTGGGATATCCACCATTGTGTGATGATAACATGGTGGCTGAGTCTGGTCTACAAACAGGACTACTTGAAGGTGACCAACCTGAGGTTGCCCAAGTCATATACCCCCCTCCAGATTTTGATATATTGGATCAGCAAGTGCAATATATGTATAGTCCTTCAAAGGAAGTTGTAAATGTTATCTTTGGAAAGGTTGATAAGCCTGAGGTAAATTTGCAAGAACAGCAAGATGCTCTACTGTCAAAGAAAAGATTTAGAGAGCAGGCTGAGCTGAAGCCAGATTTTGAGCAGTGGAGTCCTACTTCCAGAAATATAATACTCACTGCATGGAAAGCTGTCAAAGATCAAGTTCATGAAAGGGGCAAGTGGTACAATGAGCAGGAATGGCAGAAGTATGAGACAAGACAAGAAGCCATTGTACAATTCAGAAGGAAAGCTAAGCTGGGAAGACTTCCACCTGATGCTATGGAGCCAAGCAAATACTTCCCAAAGCCTTTTCACTATTTTGAAAGGCAAAGGCTCAAGGAAGAAGCTAAGAAGAAAGCTGATCTTAAAGGAAAAAAGATGGCTGAAGAATCAGAAGCTCCTGTGACAGCTAAAATTAAATCTGGCCAAGGGATTGTTATTAGAGAGCCTAATCAATCCTGATAATGTTTAGTTCTTTCATAATGTTTTGTAATGATGTAATGTGATCTGTCAAAGAAAAACCATGTAATCAAACATTACTCATTAATAAACAAAATATTGTTAAATCTGTGATAGGTTGTTTTATCCATGATGTTCTTATTATTTTGTTTATAATTAAGTATCCCTGTGTATTGTCATTTATCATCATTTTATACTATTTCTAAATGGTGTATATCATTGGCTATAAGGGTTATGACTTCTCCAAATAGGGGGAGATTGTTGGGTACATTGGAAAATGTGTACCTGATTTGAAGAAGCCCAACCTAGCTCAATGATATACATCATGTTGTATTTGATGTTGTTTTGAGTTGACATGTGCAGGTAAAGAATTGTTAAAGTTTACAGAAAAAATTCTAAGTCCAAGTGTCGACACAAAGGAACATGTGTCGTCACATAGAAGAAAGTTGTCGACACAACACTGGGAAAGTGTGTCGACACAGAAGGTGTAAGTCGACACTACTCTGGGAAAAAGTGTCGACACATAACATAGTCAACAACAACACTGGGAAAAAGTGTCGACACAGAAGAAGTAAGTCGACACAACACTGGGAAATTGTGTCGATACAGAAGAAAAACGTCGACCTCAACATTGGGAGAATGTGTCGACACTGAAGAGTATAGTCGATCTCAAGTTTGTCGACATCATCTGAATATGTCGACACAGAAGAAAATAGTCGACCACAAGTTTGTCGTCACCAGCAGAATGTGTCGACACATAGTGAGTAAGTCAACACTTATTAAAGTTATGATTCTACAACAACTGTGTCGACACACAGGACTTGTGTCGACACACTGCAGAGTCAAAGACCAAGTTATTTTCAGAAGAAGATGTGTCGACACAAAGGCAATTTTGTCGACATCACTGAAGGCAGTGTCGACACCAAAGTTAATTGTGTCGACACAAATAGACAGATGGTCTCGACACTTTCTGACAGACTGTTTCAACACTAAGGCACAGGACTTGTTTGAAGACTTGACAGCTGTGGGTTATCACCAGTTAACTGAAGTTGTCAGACTTGTCAGAAAACGGTTAGAAACCGGATCAGCCGGTTACCATGAAGAATGTCTATAAATAGACAGATTCAGAAGGAGAGAAAAGAAGAACAACACACACAATTAAGAAGATATAGAACTGATCCTTTGAAATACATTGGAGAAGGGTTATATTCTACTCATTTCAAGAAAGTGCTAGGCACTTAAGAAGATCTTCTCCGGGAGATCTAAGAAGACTATCTAAGGATAGATCTAAGAAGAGTTCTAATCAGAATTCAGAAGAATCATTCAAAGTTCTGGACAGAGAAAGATCAAGTCAGAATTTGAAGAAGAAGAAAGAATCCATCAGTGGATTCTCAAGAAGCTGTTTGGAATCAACTCAGCTAAGTACATTTTCAAGAAGCTTTGAAGAAGGCTAAGAAACAGTTGATTGCATCAGCTGATTAAGAATTGTCATTGCCTCTTCTCTCTCAACTTGGCAAGACAATTTAAAACAATCTTTTCTATATTTCTGTAGGATCTGTTTATACAGATCTGAGTTGTAAGCCTATGTTATAAAGGCTGAGTGTAGGAGTGTTGAACTCTGAGTGGTAGGGCTGATTGCCTGAGTGTAGGAGAAGGATATTCTCTGAGTTGTAGGCCTTGGGGCAAGGCTGAGGTAGGGCAGTTGTGCCTGAGTTGTAGGAACCTGTTGGGTTCTGAGTTGTAGGATCTATTGATCTGAGATAAGTGGAAGTTTGGCCGAATCTAGCATACAGCTAGATAGGTGAAGGGGGAAAGTGGATGTACCCAGACCTTGGGGAACCACTATAAAACATAGTGCAATCTGTGATGTGTTGTTTTCTGTGATTGCTGTGTTTTTGTATTAGTTAATAAATTGAATTCTGTCTAGAAGTTTTAGAAAAAGAAGCAGGACCTATTCACCCCCCCCCTCTAGGTGTTTAGGCTGCCTTGAAAGTTAAACTATCAGATGTACAGGAAGGACAGTTTACCTCATTAGGACCAGACTGATTCTGGCATATGTCCTCTTCTGATCTTGTCATCAAACCCATGCATTGATGTTCATTGATGGAGTCTAGCAACTACATAAACTCTTCTTCCTCAGATGCAGCATATAGTCCAATATATGCTTCAGCTTCAGATCCTGATTCTGAAGTTGACTGGTCTGACAGACTTTTATCTTTCTTTGCTACAAAGGATTTCTCCTTCTTGCCTTTCTGATAAGTCTTCTTCTTTTCTGAAGATTCCTTCCTTTTGTTAGGACAATCAGCCACTATATGTTCAGGCCTATTGCAACAATAGCAGACAATCTTTGAAGTAGTGGCTTTGCTGGGCTTTGATCTACTTTTCTCTTTCCTTGATGACCTTCTCTTCTGATAATAGTCATCAACTTGCTGTGATGTGGAAGGCCTAGACTTCCATTGCTTCTTTTTCAAGAACCTTTGGAATTGCCTAGTGAATGCAGCAAAGTCTGCATCTGACTCACAGCTAACTGAACCCTTATCTGAATTTTCAGAACTATCTTCTTCAACTTCCTTAGGAGGAGATGGTGATTTCCTCCTATTCTTTCTGGTGGCTTCAGCATTAAATTCCACAGTCTTTTCTCTATGCTCTCCTCTTGAGTTTCTTTCCTCCTCCTTCCTTACCATAAGTTGCATTTCATAGGATAACAACTTTCCAAACAGAGTTGGAGGAGATATCTCTGCCAATTTAGCCACTTCTCTTATGGCACAGATCTTTGTATCCCAATCCTTTGATAAGGATCTTAGGAATTTGTCATTCAGTTCATAGGTACTGAAGACTCTTCCATAGGATATTAGCTCATTCACAATTCTATAGAATTTCTTATAGCACTCAGTTATGCTATCAGATTTTCCTTGTCTAAAGCTTTCATACTCCTGATTTAGCATAGACTTTCTGTCCAGCCTTACTTCTTTAGATCCCTCCATATAGACAATCAATGTGTCCCACATCTCCTTGGAGGTCTTGCAGTGAATCAGATTCTGAAATGTTGAATCATCTATGGCACTGACAATGATGTTCTGTGCCCTTTTGTCCATGGTTGCCAAGATGATTTCATCCTTGGTCATTTCTGAATAAGTCTTTGGTATTTGGATATTTGCATCAAGAACAGATATCTTCATTGGTATGAAGGGGCCTTCCTGTACTGTGATGTAAATCCTTGGGTCAGATGCCTCCATAAACAATCTGACTCTTTCTTTCCAGATCCCAAAGATTTCCTTCTTGCATATGGGTAATTTCATAGACCCTAGCTCCTTATGATTCTCTCCAGAACCCATCTTCTTGATTCTTGAATCTGCCTATCAGATCTACCTCAGACTGTTAAGTCCTTTTTGAGGAACCTGGCTCTGATACCACTTGATAGTTTAACTTTCAAGGCAGCCTAAACACCTAGAGGGGGGGGGGGTGAATAGGTTCTGCTTTACTTATAAAAACTTCTAGGCAGAATTCAATTCAATAGCTAACACAATTTACACAGCAATCACAGAAAATAAAACATCACAGATTACACAATGTTTTATAGTGGTTCCCCAAGGTTTGGGTACATCCACTTTCCCCCTTCACCTATCTAGCAGTATGCTAGATTCGGCCAAACTTCCACTTATCTCAGATCAATAGATCCTACAACTCAGAACCCAACTGGTTCCTACAACTCAGGCACAACTGCCCTACCTCAGCCTTGCCCCAAGGCCTACAACTCAGAGAATGTCCTTCTCCTACACTCAGGCAAACAGCCCTACCACTCAGAGTTCAACACTCCTACACTCAGCCTTTATAACATAGGCTTACAACTCAGATCTGTGTAAACAGATCCTACAGAAATATAGAAAAGATTGTTTAACTGTCTTGCCAAAGTTGAGAGAGAAAAGGCCAAGACAATTCTTGATCAGCTGATGCAATCAACTGTTTCTTAGCCTTCTTCAAAGCTTCTTGAAAATGTACTTAGCTGAGTTGATTCCAAACAGCTTCTTGAGAATCCACTGGTGGTTTCTTTCTTCTTCTTCAAATTCTGACTTGATCTCTCTCTATCCAGAACTTTGAATGATTCTTCTGAATTCTGATTAGAACTCTTCTTAGATCTATCCTTAGATAGTCTTCTTAGATCTCCCGGAGAAGATCTTCTTAAGTGCCTAGCACTTTCTTGAAATGAGTAGAATTGTAATCCTTCTCCACTTTTTGATCCAATGTATTTCAAAAGGTTAGTGCTCTATATTTTTCTGAATCTGTCTATTTATAGACATTCTTCATGGAAACCGGCTGATCTGGTTTCTAACCGTTTTCTGACAAGTCTGACACCTTCAGTTAACCGGTGGTAACCCACAGCTGTCAAGTCTTCAAACAAGTCCTGTGCCTTAGTCTTGAATCACAAGTTGTTGAAACAGTCTGTCAGAAAGTGTCGAGACCATCTGTCTATCTGTGTCGACATAATTGACTTTGGTGTCGACACAGTCTTCAGTGATGTCGACTAAGTTGCCTTTGAGTCGACACAGCTTCTTCTGCAAATAACTTGATCTTGACTCTTCAGTGTGTCGACACAAGTCCTGTGTGTCGACACAGTTGTTGTAGAATCATAACTTTAGTAAGTGTCGACATAGCCTTCAGGTGTCGACACATTCATTTTTTAACTCTGCTATAATGTGTCGACTTAATGACAATGTGTCGACACATTCTGCTGGTGTCGACAAACTTGAGGTCGACTATTTTCTTCTGTGTCGACACATTCAGATAATGTCGACAATCTTGAGATCGACTATACTCTTCTGTGTCGACATATTCTCCCAATGTTGAGGTCGACGCTTTTCTTCTGTGTCGACACAAATTCCCCGTGTTGTGTCGACTCTTTTTCTGTGTCGACACAAATTCCCAGTGTTGTGTCGACTTACTTCTTCTGTGTCGACACTTTTTCCCAGTGTAGTTGTAGACTAACTGCTATGTGTCGACACTGCTTCCCAGTGTTGTGTCGACAATTTTCTTCTATGTGTCGACACTACTTCCTCTGTGTCGACACTTGGACTTAGAATTTTTCTGCATACTTTATCAATTCTTCACCTGCACATGTCAACTTAAAACAACATCAAATACACCTTGATGTATACCATTGAGCTAGGTTGGGCTTCTTCAAATCAGGTACACATTTTCCAATGTACCCAACACTCCCCTCCTTCCACGGCCGTTGCCTCGACCGACTCCTCATAGAGTACCTCCTCGCGGGCCTCCCCCTCCATCCCTTCTTCCTCCCTGATTTCTTCTCCGACCTCCTGCCTATCCACCTCTTCCATCCTCCTCCCCATTTCCTTGGCCTCCTCCTGCCAAGAAATGGAATTTACTGTCGTCACGTAACATTCTCGAGCCGTCTTGGGGTCACCGCGGACTCGGACCTGAATCCCCTCTGCATTGAACTTAAGGCACTGATGGAAGGATGAGGGGATGCAGCGGAAGGCGCTGATTAGGGGACGTCCAAAAATGGCGTTGTAGTTGCTGGGGGCCTCTACTATAATGAATCGGCAGTTCCTGGACTGCCACCCTAAGCTGACTTGGAGACCCACTCCCCCTTCTACTTCTTTTCTCTCCCCCGAAAAACAAAAGAGAGGCCCATCGGAGGCCAGCACCCTCTTAGCTTCTACCTGCATGGCGTCGAAGGGCTTTTTGAAGATGATGTTGATGGAGCTCCCGTTGTCAATGAGGATCCGGGAGACCGTGAAATTCTCGATGGCCGTCTGGATGACTAGCGCATCATAGAAGGGGTCCTCATGACCCGGCATGTCCTCCCTCGAGAAAGTGATCCTCTTCTCTAGGGGTGGGGTCTGGGATGTGGAGTCGATTTTCCTTCGGTATATGGTGCGGAGGCTTGCATTCCGGGAAGCTTCGACC
Organism: Platanthera zijinensis; assembly: GCA_039513925.1. Taxonomy (NCBI): domain Eukaryota; kingdom Viridiplantae; phylum Streptophyta; class Magnoliopsida; order Asparagales; family Orchidaceae; genus Platanthera; species Platanthera zijinensis. The sequence goes on along the minus strand of CM077082.1, from coordinate 9,513,497 downwards.
CCAACCCCCCATGGATCACTCCGATCCCTCCTCGGGTCCCAATATCAGCCCGGTCTTCGCAACGGTCCCCCTCCGCCTGAGGCCGGACTTCCTCAATCCGCACTTCCTGGCGGTTCTGCTGCTGCTTCTACTACTCCCTGTTTCCCCGTATCTCAAGGAACTCCGGGCACGTGATCGTCGTGTGCCCCTCCTCTTGATTATAGTCACAGTAGGGCAGGTCTATCCTGACCTCTCTCCTCCTCCTTGGCTGTCCTCTCCTTCTTCCCCCCAGGGCGATAGCCATGGCTTTATCCTGATCGGGAAGGGGGGGTCTCTGACCCTGCCTTCCCCCTGGGGGTAAAACTGGTCGCGCCCACCTTGACGGTTATCTCCTCCCTAATAACCCCTTCGTGGCCCTTGATCCTGCCACTCCGGCCTCTAACCCAACCGATTGTTCGGTTCCTGACGCCCCCACCTGGGCTACTATTGCTGCTGCTCTCTCTGCCGAGGCTCGACCCTTCTCTCCTCCTGGGTTCGTCCACCCCTTGGCTTCTCCTCCTCTACGACCCACCTGGCCAACCTCCGGGCAAACTCTGGGTGTGCTGCCTCCATATCGGCCTCCCTTGCCGCCCTTTCTAGGAGCGCCTCAAAAGATACTGGAGGCGTCCTCTTCAACTCCATGACGAAGGACCAGGGCTGGAGACCCAGGGTGAAGGACACCATCATGGTGTGCCCTGACATCTCTTGCACCTGGGACAGTTCGTCCTGAAACCTGTCCAGGTAACTTCCCAGGGTCTCTCTGGTTCCTTGCTTGATACGGAACAAGGACTCGACCTCCCTAATCCTCTTCTTGGAGGTGGTGAACCTCAACATGAACCCCCAACGCAGGTCCTCGAAGCAATAGATGGAGCCGTCCAGGAGCTGATGAAACCACTCTCTCGCTTTCTCCCTGAGGGTGATGGCGAAGAGCCTGCACTTGAAGCCATCCGACATCTGTCGGATCGAGACCACGTCCTCAAACCACTGGATGTGCTGGACCGGATCTCCCTTCCCTGAGTATTAGGACATCTCCGGCTCTCGGAACCCCTCTGGAATTGGGGCAGAAGAAATGAACTCGCCGAAGGGGCTTCCTCCTTCAGCTGGGCGAGTTGGGAACTCCCTCCCCACTGTCTCGCCGAAGTGGTACTCGCCTGCCGAGCCCGGAAAAAGGACTCGTCCCCTTGGTTCGCGCTCCCCCTCGCTCGCGAATTCCTTCCCAGCTCGCCTGATTGGTGCGTCGTTGCCCAGTGCCGGGTCGGCGAGCACAAAAACTACCGGAGTCGTGCTTTCGGCTCGCATGCCGAGTGCGACCCTGACAAGCCCGAGCACTTCCTCTCAGAGCTCCGCGGACATCCCTGCCACCGCGGGAGGGGGAGGGGGTGGCGAGTTCGCCCTGCCTTAACCTTGCCCTTCATCACTTGCCATCGAACTTGCGGAAGATTTTCTGTGCTAACCACGCTCCACGCTCACCGCACCAAAATGTTGAAACTGAAAAATCGGTTTCTGAGGAGTTCGACCCTTGGGGAAGGGGTGATCGCACACTTACTTCTCTCCTCACGAGCCCAAATGACTAAGAAAAAAGGACCAGGGACAGACCCAAGGCTCCAGCACGGAGGTCCCACCACACACCCGGAAGATCTTAGAGCGCTTCCCCTCCTTAGCCAAGTGCTGAAGCTAAGGTACCTCAGAAAGCGCTAAAAGACCAGGCACAAGAAAACATTTCCTTCTGAGGTATCCCTTGGGTCCTATTTATAGGAAAAGACGGTCTGCAAATATCCAACCTTCACTGTTTTCGAGGACTATAGGCAGTCCAAAGGGGGTAACATGGTAAAAATACACCACAACTGAGGGGCGAGCTGGCCCTGAGATAGCGTCCACTCGGCAAGGGTGGCGAGTACTGGAGCGGAAAAGCTTCACCCCGCGCCGAGGTAAAAAGCGGTGAGGGAGCTCGCCCCACTTAATGCCATAGGCCTAGCTCGCCTCACTCAACGCCACGTGAGAAGGCGTTGAGTGAGCTCGCCTTACCCAACGCCGCGGGAGAAGGCGTTGAGTGAGCTCGCCTTTCTCAACGCCACAGGCCTGGCTCGCCTCACCTTGGGCCTGGGCGAGTTGGCTCTGAAGCCTCTGCTCGCAAGTGACGGGCGGACTGGCACTCGCCCGCCCCTTGGCTCTGGGCGCGCACGTACTCAGCCGGATCTGCTCGCCCGATGAATTGACTTCCTTTCGTCGGGCTCAGCTCCACGAACTCCGAGCTCGGCCCGACGATTGCCGAGCCCGTACTCGGCATGCTGGGCTCGACATGCTCCGCTGAACTCGCCTGGGGCTCTGGGGCGGTCTGAGCCGGCCGGTTTGGCTCCTGTTAGCCCACTCGCTGGATACGGGGTTGTACAAACACCTTGTTCAATATATATTTCACATATTGGATCTGTTTTGTAATGCTCCATTGTAACATAAAGAAGTGGACTTAGCTTCAAGCAATGTTCTTGCTAATAATAGTAAAGTTTTTAATATTCAGTGTAATCTTGTAGGATAAAAGAGTCAAATTATGTGTGTTATAACCAAGTTGAGGCTCTGTTTGGCATGATGGTGGCGGTCACAAACATGGTGGTTATGAATCGTCGTTCGTGAATGCCCGATCTCACCTAAGTATCTTCATCTAGTTTTATGTTCAAAACTAATTATCTTTTTTTTTTGTTACAGTCATAGCCATTGTCTTGTCAAACATGTATCCTCTGACGATGGAGTTTTTTTTCCAAACACACCGGAGCAAAAAGTCGTGCCAAACAGAGCTCGAGTCTCATCAGCAAGTGATAAGTGCAGGAAGGGAAATTCTTCTTTCTAATGAGAAAGGTGAGGTCAAAATTTGGATATGTTTGGCAAGATGCCGTGTTTTCCCTTCTAGATGTGTTTGTTTGATTCATAGAGAATGATAGAATTTATTACATAGAAGGGAGAGTGATTTCTTCTTTCACATGCAAGGTGAGGTAATTGAAGAGCAATAAAGATAATGTGAAAAATAAGTGCTTTAGTGAGGAAGTTGAACCACAAAAATAACAGGTTAATTGAGGAAATTTGAACTCCCTACATAATAAGGTCGATACTTTGATCATAATTCTACTATTGAAACTATTACATCATGAACTAACATAGCATCATAACTACCAACTTATAACCACCGCATCACGCACTCTATGTTGAAAATTTTAAGGGGGGGGGGGGGGGGGGGGGTTGATCAGGCAGACCGTGTGGTCAGGGCGGACAGATCTTGCGGTCTGGTGGTAGCGGCCTTGGCGGTCTGGTTTTTGCGGCCTGATGTTGGCGACCAGCCAGGTTGGCTAGTTCCGTGAAGTACCTTGCGTATAGGGGTGATCTCGCGGGTAGGGCGGACTCTTGTGGAGCCCGCGTCGTGTTTGGTTGATTGCTGGACTTGGTCACAATCTGTGAAAAGTCCAGCTTGTCCAAAGTGTCCGCAATGTCCGCTGGTTGACCGGGTGGTTTGTGTATGTTGGTCGCGGACTTGTTTGCGAGCTATTGTTGTGTCTGTTGTGCAACGTGCGTACTGGTGCGGTGTCCGCCGGGTTGCGGACTGGTTTCTAATCTTGGTGCTTGGCGGATTGGCTGATGTCCGCCCTTGTCTATGCGGACTGGGCGGACTGCGTTGTGTTCGTCGCGAGTTTGAGTGGTGTATCTATCTCTAGGGCGGTGACCACACTCCTCTCCACGTCTATAAATAGGACCCCCCGACACTTCAATTGTAACTGGATGAACAGTAAGCCAACTCGTGTTTAAGTTGCTGCAGACTGGATTTCGGTTCCCGCCCGGGTTGAAGTGGTTAACCGGTTACTTGTTGTGCAGGTTTTGCGGACAGTGCTAAAGGACCAGGGATTTGGTTCTAAGTTAGTGTTGACTCTGCGGCTATAACATGCAGTTACTGCAGGTCGTGTGCGACTAGCAGCGGTTACTCTTCTGCAACTTTCTCTTCTGTTAAATAAGTTGTCCGCCTCTGGGTGGCTTGTTCAGTTGGTGGCAGCAGTCCGCGCGTTCTGGCGACTAGGCGACCTCGCGTTCAGGCGGTCTGCAGTTCGGCGGACAGAGTTCCATTCAGTATTGGAATAATGGGTAGTCAGCGCGGTTTGTTGCGGTCTCGCGACCTGGCGACCTGAGCGGACTCCTTCAGTAGTTAACAACAGATCTGGCGGTTACTCATTGAGTCCGCGCGGCTTGTTTGTGTTGTACTTTTTTGCTTTCTTCAGATTTCTTAGCAAGAATGTCTCTCCATGTATGCCTAGCATTGTAAAGAAGATTGTTTCATAATAAAATATTCCTGTTTTTGCTCTTTGCATCTGGTTTACTTGTTCAAGAGTGTTGAGTGTTCCTGCGTCTGGATCCCACTTTCCGCTTTATCAAATTTCAACACTCTACCGAATCGATGACAAACGAGAAGGTGGGTTCAAAACTCTAGCTTTGTCAGCCGTTCCTTTGGATTTGGATCTTTCTGTTTAGCCCCCCAACCGATTTGCTCCTCACAACTGATTTACTTGGATGTAGAGTGTGAGTTTGGAATCACGACGTAAATAGCATAATGGATGGTCGGGATCAGTGAGATGTTCGGTTGATCGACGGGTTCAATCTGCATGGATCTATCAATGTTGATTATTTCATTGACATGCAACATCCATGCATAGTGTTTTTTTACTTTATTTAATATTTGTTAGTAATTGTAGTTATTATTGTTTAATTAGAAGAACAAACTCCCACTTCAAATAATTATAATATGCCAAATTAGTTTCTGGAAGCCAAGGTAGAATCTTTGGAACAGAATCTTTTACTTTGTAATATAAATTGCTTCTGAAGAGAGAAGTTGGAGGAGTGCAAGGTAGTGAGAGTAATGGGTTCTCTTGGTGGAAATAGCAATGGGCTTCCAATGGTGGATTTGAGCAGGCTGGACCCTAAGTGTGCATTGGGCACAAAGGCTTGGGCTGCGGCAAGATCCATTGTGGCCCATGCTCTGCAGAATTACGGCGGGTTCGAGGTTGTTTACGATTGCGTTGGTACCGAGCTCCGGAACGAGCTGCTCGGCCAGCTCGTGCCAGAGATGTTCACCAAGCCGGCCGTGCGTGTGCTCAGCGATGAGAGACAGTTGGCCACACACGGTGTTTGGTTCATGAGGGACGGCCTTCCTTTTGTGGCCCTACAATTGGCGCGCCCTAACTGTGTGGATGTGGTCCAGGAATATGCCGACATTTTGTGGCCCGAAGGAAATGATTTCTTCTGGTATGGATTCTAATTCGTGTTTTGCTTGGAACATTTTGCGCTGTTAATTCAACGGTAAATTGTAGGTCTGGGAGAATGAAGAACCGATCTAGAGCCGATCAATTTCAGTCGGTTTTGACGGATTTTGGTTTAGCCATGGTCCCCAAAAAATCAAGAAGTGGACTTTTGTCCAGTTCTCGATTCATGGAATCTGGTACCTAGGAATGACCCAAGAAGATTTAAGTGCATCATCACTAAACAATAATTTAATATAATTTTTCGCTATATAATGCAAAGGATTTAAAAATAAGATGCAGAAAGAAATAAGATTTGTGTCAATTTTTACAAGTTTTTTTGAGTCACAAATATGCTTCAGACATAGCTGAGAACAAAATCCGACCGGAACAAAAATTTTCGATTCAAATATGGTTCCGGTTCCCCATAGATCGGATATTGATTTTTGATAGAATCGGTCCGAACCGATCGACGCTACACCTCTAATAAATTTCATTAAAGAACTTTGTTAAGAAACACTTCTTAATTATATTATCTAGCAAAAGATATGTTATCACCAACTACATAACAATAATTGCAGACATATTTATGTATGTAATGAGTAAAGTTCTTAACTTTGGTTCTTCTGCTTGGATAGCAATACAGTAAAGAAGTATGCAGGACAGATGGAAGAGCTCATTCAAATGATACATAGGATGATTCTGGAGAGTTTGGGCTTAGAGAATCACTATGATTCTCATACAAAGTCCCTCGTAAATTCAATGAGGTTCTTGAAATATTATAAAGACTCGTCGGACAACGGAAGCTCGATCGCCCTGTCTTCTCACCAAGACTCGACCTTTATAAGCATCGTCTGCCAGCACAATGTCGAAGGACTTGAAGTGCAGACTTTGGATGGAGATGAGTGGATACACGCGACACCGGTCGCTAACTCATTTACTGTTTTAGCGGGAGAAGCATTCATGGTTAGTATTATATATATATATATATATATATATATATATATATATATATATATATATATATATATATATATATATATATATATATATATATATATATATATATATATGACCTCTCTTCAAAGTTTGTATTTCATAATCTGAATGCTCAAAAATACCCTATATATGGAGCGGAGTCTGAGAGGCTCAGGGTGCAATTAGGGGTGCGCGTGGTGCGGTTTGGTGTGATTTTGAACCAAACTGCAACCGCACCGCAAGGGCGTTGTTTTGGCCCGAGAAAAACCATACCGCATCAAAATTATGAGGTGCAATTTCGGTTTGGTGCTGTTTTTGCGCCGCAGTTGCGGTTTCAATGAGATTGGGTTTCGGTGTTGTTTTAAGTGTGCGATATACATAAACATTAAAATGATAATGTGAGGTGAAATAAGATGTAAAATTTGGGCAAAAACATAATTACATGATATGACTGCTTCAGTTGTGTATTAAATCAAATGCAAATATAATGAATCTGAAAGATTTTAAGTCCTAGATATGCATAACACCAACATATTTGTATCTTTATTTATCCTTCAAACATTTAAATATTAAGAGAATACTAGTGAATGCGCATTTACAGTTAGATTAACTATTATGATATTATTTGCACTTAACAAAAGCTTACAAATTAGTAAATTCATCATATTATAATTATATTAGAGCTATAAAGAAATTATATTGTAATATCTATTTGGTTCTGTTGGGTCGATTCGGTTCAATTCAATTTAGCATAAAAATTGTGAACCGAACCTTGTGGTTTTAAAAATTTGAAACGGTAATTGAACCGTTACCTACGAAAATTTAACTGAACCGAACATTTTGGCTCAATTTTTCAATGGTTTGATTGTTTTTTATTTACACAGATGAAAGTGGGTATTTTTGTGCATGCATGTTATATGAACTTAGGCATTAATGAGATTATGACAAAAGATAGGGCACAATGGAGACAAAAGATCCATATAGCTGACCCCACTATAATGGAATAAATGCATGAGTGTTGTTGTTGTCACGTTATATGAACTAAACATTTTTATAATTTCAAAAGGAGGTGTACCTATAATTATGCTAACTTTCTTAAGAGGTTTGAATAACACCTCATTTGTAGATGTCATATAACATAGCTCTGGTCTGACCCTTTACCATATAACATAGATTATGTTTTTTGAACATGTTCTAAAACATATTTTTTCCCAATCGCAGGCATGGACTAATGGGAGGATTCGCGCTCCTATACACCAGGTAAAATTGACGGAGCCGATTGAAAAACGATATGCAGTGGTTTTCTCCACGACTCCGAGTTTTGCTAACGATATGATAAATGCTCCGAAGGAATTAGTTGATGCACAGAACCCTTTGCTTTTCAAGCCTTTCAAGTACTACGATTACGTGAACGTGAAGGAGGATTATGGCTCTCTCAAAGCTTATTGTGGTGCTTAGGTAACAATAAGCTTGTTGTTGCCTTAGCTACCATTTGATCACATATGGAGAACTTTCTCATGTGTTGTAATGTTAGGGAGAAAGTGCATAAATAAAATGCCCTACAAGCTTGTTGTTGCCTCTTATAGAGGACTTCCTCATCCGTTGTAATGTTTTACTTATCCTTTGTAAGGTGTCTTGTCATATTTTTCTTCTAATAATGTTATGTTCTAAATTAAAGCTTGAAGTAAAGCATTGCTCTCTTTGGGGTGGGGTCTCAGTTATCGCGGGATCTCGTATTACTCAAATTGGTCATGACATTTCCCCAGCATTCGCGACAAGTCTCAAACATGCAGGTTGGTTTCGTATTTTGCATCGAATGCTTTGCTCCGTCTAAATTGTAGATCTAGGAGAATAAAAAATCGACCTAAAACCAATAAAGAACTAGAGTTTTGGGCTTCATACTTACAAAAAATCTAGAACCAGTCTCTTGAGCATGGTTTTAAAAAAAAATAAGAACTAGACTTTTGGGACGGTTCTCGGTTCATGAAGCGTGCATTTTTTTGCCGGTTTTTAGGGAAGGTTTTCGTTTTGGCCTAAAACAAAAAAAATCGAGTCTAGAGATATGAAACCAAGCCCTCTATGCAATCGCAAAGAGAACCATCTCAAGGAGTTTGAAGAACAAACACGTTATTTAATGGCCAAGCAAAGCAAATTCAAATATATGTAAGTCTAGAGATTTTTTTTTCAGATCATGGTGGGTTGATATCGAATCGAGTTTGAGCAATTTTGGCTCGGCTCGAAATCGAAATTTTTGACACGAACTCGGCTCAAAATCGATTTCGAGTCGAGTCGGTTCGACTCAAAATGGCTCGATTCTGAGCCGACTCAAAATCGAATCGAGTTGGCTCGAAAGTGAACATTTTTTCTTTCTTTAGATTTAAGTTTGAATTTTTTTGTTTTTAGTTTTTAAATAAGAATAGATTAATAAATACAGAATATTTTTAATTAATTCGAGTTGGTTTGAATCATATTTTGAGCGATTCAGAACTGTCTCGAAATCGACTCAAAATCAGATTCGAATCAAAATTGTTGCGGTTCTCTCAATGCCCTCGGTAGACCGGTTCCGGATCGGTCCGTCTTAGCCCCGGAAGATCGAGTACGCACACAATCAAAGTAAAAAAAGAGAGATTATACACACACAACTTTAGCGTGGAAAACCCCGGAAAGGGGAAAAAACCACGTGGTCGGGTCTGTGCCAGCCAAGATCCACTATTTGCCTATATTACAGTGCTATTGTAGAGAGAATGCGAGGGCGACAGGCCGCGCCTCGTTACAAATACTGGGGAGTTGAGAGAGCTCTCTTTGGGTGGTAGGTCACCACTTAGGAGTTCGTGCACTTTGACGAGCGTCTTTCTTGAGTGCTTGCTCTCCTGGCTTGTGCTCCGCAGGATGTCTGCACTTTATTCCTCAGACTGAGGAGGGTTGCCTTCACTGGCACTTCGTTTCCTTCATTCTCTGGGCGGCGCTCGCAGGAGAACCTGCCAAGTTAGTGAGTGAAAGAGGAACGAAGGGGGGAAGTAGAGAGAGAAGCTCTGGGGAGTAGTAGGATTGAAGAGAGAGAAAGCAAAGGAGAGAATGAAGCCGGATACCTTGAAATGAACAGTCATGGGTGCTTATATAGGGTTTCCGAGGTGGTTAGGGTGGTTACGGTGGTTACGGTGGTTAATCGCCGATCAGAGGGTCGTGATCGCATGTGGTGATCGAAGGGCCGTGATGGCCCGCCATGATCGGACGGTGGAGAGATGACCGACCCACGATGGTGGTCGGAGGAGGCGCGCCGGCCGGTGGCCGCCCGAGGGAGAGGGCAGCCTCCGCGGGCAGACGGTTCTGGGCGGCCGGCTAAGGCCGCCCCGTCTAAGGGGGCGGCCGGTCGTGGCCGCCGGCCGCAAGGGGGCGGTCGGCCACGGGCGGCCGACAGCGGCCCCCGACCGCACGGAGGGGGCCGGCCGAGGCCGCCGACCGCAAGGGGGGCGACCGGCCTCGAGCGGCCGGCCGCGGTCGCCGGCCGCACGGAGGGGCCTGCCTGGGCCGCCGGCCGCAAGGGCGGCCGGCCGCACGGAGGTGGCCGGCCGGGGCAGCCGGTCGCAAGGGCGGTCGGCCTCGGGCGGCCGGCCGCACGGAAGGGGCCGGCTGGGGACGCCGGCCGCAAGGGGGCGGTCGGCCTCGGGCGGCCGGCCACGGCCGCCAGCCACATGGAGGGCGGCCGGCCGCAAGGGGGGCGGCCGGCCGCAAGGGGGGCGGCCGGCCGCAAGGGGGCCGGCCGACCGCAAGGGGCCGGCCGGCCGCAAGGGGGCGGCCGGCCGCAAGGGGGCCTCCGGTCGCAAGGGGGCCGCCGACCGCAAGGGGGGTGTCGGCCGCCCGTAACGGCGGCGGCGGTTGCAATTCGTCGTGCGGTGGTTACGCGATCCGATGCACGGGAGTTACGATCCGGTGCGCGAGAGTTATCATAATTATTTATAAATTATGGGGTACCCATCATTTGCCCCCCAAAATTCCGTCGTCTTGGAGCGAATGGAAAGCGCGGGAATTTTCTTTTTTACGACGAGGCTAGGCGGCGATGGCCGGAACGGGTGCTAACACCGAGATGGGCGGCGACGGCGACGTGCTAAGGTGAGTCTCTTACCGAGGGAAAGGTCTGGGCCCTGGACGACGCCGGAGGGGAGAAGGCCCCTCGCGCCGCACGCACGTAGGCGGTGCGTGCGAGCGCGGGGTGCACGCGGGGCTGAACCTGCGCGCGGGGTTGAACCCGCGCGAGGGGGCATGCGGGGCTGAACCCGCGCGCGGGGGCGCGCGGGGCTGAACCCGCGCGCGGGGGCGCGCGGGGCTGAACCCGCGCGCGGGGGCGCGCGGGGCTGAACCCGCGCGCGGGGGCGCGCGGGGCTGAACCCGCGCGCGGGGGCGCGCAAAGGTGAACCCGCGCGCGCGGGCGCGCGGGGCCGCGCGCGGGCGCGCGGGGGCGTGCGGTGCGGTCGCTTGCTCGCGCGGGCTGATTCCGCGCGTGCTGATTCCGCGCGTGCTTCATGCATGTGAGTGGTTCGAGTGCGTGGGCGCAATGTGTGCTCGGACTTGCTTTTCTGACCTTACTTTTTTGTTTCTCAGGTTTCCAATCGGTGCGTGCAGGGCCGTCCTATGCGGCTGCGTTCGAGTCTCTCCCTCGAGCACGTAGATATTTGGAGGAGGCGCTTCAACCTGCCACCCGATTTGGAGGTGCGGATCCCTTGTCCTGAAGAGCGGGTGCAAAACCCTCCGCGAGGCTGGATGAATCTTTGCGAGTCGTTACTTCGGTGTGGTTTTCGCCTTCCGGCGTGCGAGGAAGTTGCCGAGATTCTGAAGTTCTGCGGCGTTCCTGTGTCGCAGTTTACCCCTCTTGGGATGACGCGGATCATGAGATTGATCGCGTTTTTTCGCGAGCGCGGATCGAGGTTTTCCTTGGATACTTTCAAGGATTGGTGTGAGGTGAGTGCCGGCGGTGGGGGCCGCATGGATGTCTTCAGCAACAAGCGGTGGCTGGAGTTCGAAATCCGGGCGGATCGTCGCCATGGAAATACCTTGTTTGGATATGTCAGGAACCCAGGTGGATTGCCAGAGGTGTGGAACGTGCTTCCGGACCATTGCAGGCGTTCTAGATGACACGAGCGGGAGTTTACTCCCGTCCTTGGTTTTGTGGAGCCCCAAGAGCTGGGGAATATCTTGTTCAGCATTTCTACTTTCGTCAATGAGAAGCTCTTACTGCTATGCGAGCTGTCTGTTGATTCGGGACATGCTACCGCCATTTCTCTCTCCTGTGACAGGAAGAGGAAGCTAGTGTTTAGAGGTTGTGGAGTTGAGGAGGCGGGTCCTAGCCTTCTGCCACGACAGGATGTACTTTCAGAGGGGGCTGCCCCTTGCGGCTCTAGAGCGGGAGGCGAGCCGGACGATGCAGATCTTGAGGTCCTGGGGTCCTCTGCCCCCCAGGCTTCCCCAGCGCGGGCTGCGGCGCAGCACGTTGTGAAAGGAAAGAGGGTCTCCTCTTCCTTGGAGGCAATGAACCATGTGGTACGTATGATCTCAACTTTTGAGTAGTGGATTTTGAGGAAAGCTCTTCTGACTTGTCCCTTTTCTTTTGCAGATGGAGACTCAGGCGAATATTGCGTTTACGTGAAATGACCACTACGTGAGCCTGAAGGACGACTATATGGCCCTTCAGGGTGAGCTCGGGGAGGCGAAGAGTTCCCTTTCGGATCTGAAAGGGGCGACGAGAGCGCGATATTTTGCGACTTAGGCAGATTGGGTCCGAGCTGCGGTGCGAGCTGGAGGACTCCCGAGCTACCCATAGGTCCAAGAAGATTGTTGCAGAGGAGACTTTGCGTCTTCTAGATGAAGCTCGGGCAGAGCTGGATTTATCCAGGGCGGAGGTGATGCGCCTTTCCTCCGCGTAGTGGGAGTTTGAGCTGAAGGCGGTTGGTCTAGCAGAGTATCGGGACTCTGTGGATTACATGCAAGACCAGTGTCTGATCTCGGAGAAGGTCCGTGAGGAGGTGTGGACTCAGGAGGTGGAGCCACAGATGGAGGACTTGCGGGAAGTCGCTTTCTGCCAGGGGATGGCGAAGACCCTTCGGATGGTGTCCCAGAAGCGGGGATGCGACGTTTTCGGCCTCAGTCTTGAGGATTTGTCAGAGGAGGACGGCTCTTATGCTGAGGCGGGCGAGTCCGCTGAGTGACAGCAATATCTCTTTGATGCTCTTTATTTATTTGTATGTATATACATCTTTGTATTTGTGGGCTTGTCTCCGTCGATTCGTACCTTTGTACTTTTTCGATTTGTACCTTTGTACTTCTTTGGCTTATTGATATGTTTATTGAGTGGTCGTCATTACCTTTGCTTCTGACTATTGTGGACAATTGTTGTCTTAGACAAGCACCAACTGCGAGGGGTAGGCCCTGAGCGGTGGAAGAGTGTTTGCTCTGGATGGGGGTGAAGAGTTATGTGAGCTCCGGCCTATTGTCGGCAGGAGGCCATGTTCGTTCGAACCCCTGCGAGTTGCGGTGAACCCGGTGATGACATTAGAGGGGCGTGGCCCCGTAGACCCTGACGACGTCGTAACTTACTACGAGGTGAAAAGCGTCCCCTTGTGCCAGGGTAGAGAAGCTGAGACCATCGCGCTGCGGGCTGCGCATAACTGAGGGAGCTAGCTCTCGACGACGTCGCGGCCTGCTTCGTAGGAGAAGGGCGAGCCTTGCCACCATGAGAGCGAGGTCGAAGCCGCCACGCTATAGTCTGCAGGGGACTCAACGTTTGGTCCCTTTGGCGACTCCGCAACCAGTTGTTAGGCCGAGGACATCGCACTGTTGGCAGCGCACAACTGGGGGAGCTGGTCCCCGGCGATGTCGCAAATCGCTGGGCGGATGAAGGGTGCACCCTGAACTGCGCCAGAGAGAGTGAAACCATCGCACCATAGTGTGGTTGTGGTTGGTTAAGATGTGGATTTAGCGGGGCCGGGACCCGATTTAGTTGCGATTGTGGCTTAGTTAGGCACCAGTCGCGAGGGGGGAAGGCCCTGCGAGGGTGGGGCAGTCTTCGGATGCAGGTGAAGACTCATAATCCTCGACCTATTGTCGGCAGGAGGACATGGTCGATTCGAACCCCCGCGAGTAGCAGATGGACCCTGAGGTTGTAATTACACCGATCGTGGGGGCTTTTCCAGGATGGTGGGGCGTCGAGCTTCGGATGCAGGTGAAGAGTCATAATCCTCAACCTCTTGTCGGCAGGAGGACATGGTCAATTCGAACCCCCGCGAGCAGCTGATGGACCCTAGTATTTGCTGAGTCGTGGCCTCGAAGACCCGGACGATGTCGCAACCTACTACGCAGCAAAGGCCAGGTCCTTGCGCCGGTGGAGTGTGGTCGAGGCTATCACGTTGTGGGCTGCGCACAACTGAGGGAGCTGGTCCCTGACGATATCTCGACCCGCTCCTTAGGAGAAGAGTGAGCATTTCTGCCATAGGAGAAAGGTCGAGGTCACCGTGCTACAGTTTGTGTGGGACTTGGTATTCGGTCCCCAGGCGACATCGCAACCTGTTGCTAGGTCGAGGCTGTCGCTCTATGGGTCGCGATCAACCAGGGGTGCTCATTCCCGACGACATCGCAATCCACTGGACGGGTGAAGGGCAAACCTTTGAACCACGACAGGGGGATCGAGACAATCGTGCTACAGTTGCTCGCCGGACCCCAGGGGACGGATTCCAAATCGATCTTGCAAGTTTTAGGAGTTAGTGACGTCGTAATCACAGTATATAAATGTAAAGAGATGAGTTGTTTTGTTTTTTTCTTTATACTGGTCGTGCCATTGCACGATGACGGATTCCAAACCGCCAAGCGGATCGCATGTCGATGGATCCCGAACCGCCTTGAGGAACAGACGATCCTGGCCTTAGGGGGCTTGAGGGATGAGACGTCCTTCCGACGCATTTGCTGAATGGCAAGAGTTAGTATGAAAGAAGAAAGTGCAGTAAGCACAATAGTTTGTGCACGAGGGTTTTCCTCGCGGCTTTATAGTTGTTCTAAGGCGTTTTGATAGAATGAAATGTTTTTGGGAGGCGCGTTTGCCTCGGTTATGGCCCTTCTCTAGAGCGGCCTTCTAGATGCGGTAGATGCTGGTTTCTGAGACAGCCTCCAGCTGCGCTTGGTGCAGATAGCATGAGCGCGCCATGTCCTGGATGCCCCTGACGATCCCAACTCCAGCAGGCGTGACAAACTTCATCGCGAGTTGCGGGATTGACGGAACTGCCTGGAAAGCTGTCTGGAGGGGGCGACCAAAGATCGTGTTGTAGGGCGATTCTATATCGACTGCCGCAAACTGTATGTCGTGCGTAGCCTGCCTTGGAAATTCTCCTAGTATCACCGGAAGGGTGAGGGTGCCTGCTATGGATACGGGTTTCCCGTTGAAGCCGTAGATGGAACCTGATGCTGGACGAAGATTCTGTCTTTGGATTCCCATACTGGTTAACGTAGTCATGAATATAACATTTACCGAGCTGCCGTTGTCCACCAGAATTCGCTTCACGCGGAAGCTGGGGTTGCCAATTTCTGCTATAATAACTAACGGGTCCTGGTGCGGTGTGCGGAGGCCCTGAAGGTCCTCCTCGCCGAAGCTAATGGTAGGAATGATTCCAGCCGTCTTGTCTTCCTGGGGAATGACGATGGACTTGACCGTGGGAAAGGGAAAGCCGGAGATGACTTCCACAATCCTGACGACCTGGCCGCCCCTCTGTGCCTCTCGACACATAGGTGGCGGTTCTCTCTGTGCAGGCGGGCCTCCGTGCCGCTCTTGCACATATCCTTGCAAAAAATGCCCGAGTATTCCCTGCCAAACAAGACACTCTATCTCATCTTTCAACTTCACACACTCTTCAGTAGTGTGCCCGGTTCCTCGATGGATGTCGCAGTACTTTGATGAATCAGCCCTTGGATTGGGCGGGAGCGCCCTTGGCCTCTAGAGCGCTGGATCATCCTGAATGGCATATAGGACGTTAGCGCGAGGGGTGTTGAGAGGGGTGTAAGTCCGGGGAGGCCCGTAATCCTGGCCTCTTTGGGGCTCCTAATTGCGATTCTCGATGCGACGGTTCTCGTCGTGCCTCCCTGCTCGTCTTCCGGAGGGATGCTCCTTCTGCTTCTGCCTCTTTTGGCCACCTTCAAACTGTCGACGGCTGACCTCAATGGCCTCGTCCGTGGCTATCTGAGCTTCCACTCAGTGTACCAGATCTGCATAACTGGGGACAGTATCCTGCATTAGGGCGGAGTTGAATCCGCCTGGTCGGAGTCCCCCGAGGAAGACCCCTCGAAGAAGTTTTGGGTCTACCCCAGGGATCTGTCTCACTTCCGCAGTAAATCGACGGAAAAACTCTTTTAAGGTCTCGGTTTCATTTTGCCGGATGCCGGAGAGGTGAGATGGATCCTTTGCGACCCTGCGGTTGGCCATGAACTGATCGAGGAATTGCTGGCTCAGCTGAGGAAAGTTTCTTATAGACCCCTCTCGGAGGTAATGGAACCAAGTGCGGGTCTGCCATTTGAGGGTGGTAGGGAAGACCTGACAAAGCAGTTGATCGGGTGCGTTGTAGAGGTGGAGGATCGTGCAGAAGTGGTTGATGTGCTCCCAAGGATCGTCCACCCCGTCGTACGTCTCAACGTGGGGGATATTGAATCCTTGAGGGACGTGGATAGGCCAGTACTTTAGGAGCCAAGGGTAATGCCCCCCGAGCGGGGTGCTGCATCGCCAACGCTCGCCGGCCGACAGGTCCAAACTCTTCTTCGAACATTTCACGGAATGCTTCCCGAGTCATTCCTCCACCTAGCTCTGCTAGGACCGGCTGCTGCTGATTGCTGAGGAGAGGGGCGATTCTCGCTGCCCTGATGTGGCGAACGGGATGCTCGACGTTGTCGTGCCTTGACGACTCGGTTTCTTCTTCAACGGACCTTTGGCCTTCTGCTGGTGGAACTGGTAGATTCTCCTGAGTTGGGGCCCCTGCGGGCATGTGGGGGCCTGCGAGTCGCCTTAAGAGGGTGAGCATCTCGACCCGGATGTCTGGCGGGGGCGCCGAGTTTTCGGGCGGCACTGCTCCTAGCGCTGCGACGTACTCTTGTGGTGGCGCGTTCGCTAGAGACTGCGGTGCAGCTTGATCCTCCTGTTGACGACGGATCGACCCCCTAGTCGTTCGGGTGCTCTTTCCGACCATTCTGTCACGCTCTGACAGACTTCTGAGTCTTCTCTCGCTTGCTGGGAATGCTTTCCCACAGACGGCGCCAAACTATTGCGGTTCGCTCAATGCCCTCGGTAGACCGGTTCCGGATCGGTCCGTCTTAGCCCCGGGCGATCGAGTACGCACACAGTCAAAGTAGAAAAAGAGAGATTGTACACACACAACTTTAGCATGGAAAACCCCGGAAAGGGGAAAAACCACGTGGTCGGGTCTGTGCCAGCCAAGATACACTATTTGCCTCTGTTATAGTGCTATTGTAGAGAGAATGAGAGGGCGACAGGCCGCACCTCGTTACAAATATTGGGGAGTTGAGAGAGCTCTCCTTAGGTGACAGGTCACCACTTAGGAGTTCTTGCACTTTGACGAGCGTCTTTCTTGAGTGCTTGCTCTCCTGGCTTGCGCTCCGCAGGATGTCTGCACTTTATCCCTCAGACTGAGGAGGGTTGCCTTCACTGGCACTTCGTTTCCTTCCTTCTCTGGGCGACGCTCGCAGGAGAACCTGCCAAGTTAGTGAGTGAAAGAGGAACGGAGGGGGAAAGTAGAGAGAGAAGCTCTGGGGAGTAGTAGGATTGAAGAGAGAGAAAGCGAAGGAGAGAATGAAGCTGGATCCCTTGAAATGAACTATCAGGGGTGCTTATATAGGGTTTCCGAGGTGGTTAGGGTGGTTACGGTGGTTAATCGCCGATCAGAGGGCCGTGATCGTTTGTGGTGATCGGAGGGCCGTGATGGCCCGCCATGATCGGACGGTGGAGAGAAGGCCGACCCACGATGGTGGTCGGAGGAGGCATGCCGGCCGGCGGCCGCCCGAGGGAGGGGCGGCCGCCACAGGCGGACGGTTCTGGGAGGCCGGCTAAGGCCGCCCCGTCTGAGGGGGGCGGCCGGCCGCGACCCCCGGCCGCATGGAGGGGGCCGGCCGGGGCCGCCGACCGCAAGGGGGGTGGCCGGCCTCGAGCGGCCGGTCGCGGCCGCCGGCTGCACGGATGGGCCGGCCGGGGCCGCCTGCCGCGGCCACCGGCCGCACGTAGGGGGCCGGACGGGGCCGCCGGCCGCACGGAGGGGGCTGGCCGAGGCCGCCGGCCGCAAGGGGGAGGGCAGCCTCGGGCGGCCGGTCACGGCCGCCGGCCGCACGGAGGGGGCTGGCCGGGGCGGCCGGCCGCAAGGGGGCGGCCGCGGCCGCCGGCCGCATGGGGGCTGTCGGCCGCAAGGGGGCGGCCGGCCGCAAGGGGGGTGGCGGCCGGCCATGGGTGGGCGGCCGCCCGTAACGACGGCGGCGGTTGCGATTCGCCGTGCGGTGGTTACGCGATCCGGTGCGCTGGAGTTACGATCCGGTGCGCGAGAGTTATCATAATTATTTATAAATTATGGGGTACCTATCAAAAATGAATCGACTCAAATTGAGTCGAATCAATTTTAACCGATTCTGATTCGACTCAATATTCGAGCAACTTTCAAGTTTCGAATAATATGCTCAGCCTCCAGGGACATGGAAGTTTCCTTATTTTCCTTATTTTTGTTAGGATTTTGGAAGGGTGCAATAATATTTAAAATTATAAAATCTTCAATATTTTGCCCTTATTAAAAATCAATCACAGCATATTGAATGAACATACCATCTTTGCCATTTTTAATATCTTGACAATAACATCTCCAAACTACATTTTTCTAGATTTTTTTGCAGTCCTATTCCGGGAACACAATTTTATCTTCATCTCCAAACAAAACGCATAAAACGTAGAAAAAAAAACAGAGCCCTTTGATTCTTTTCTCTCTGCATCGCTCTTTAGGAATATTTTTCCTTCTTCAGAACTTCGCCGCATAAAACGCAGCGCATCAAAAAATGCGATCAACGCCACACATTGTAGTTGAATTTTCAACCGCTGTTGATAAACAACCTAAGATTTTAAACTTTTTGTGTTTTTTTGACCCTTTTTTTAGTTATAAATGTACCAGAATATTAAGAATATTAAGTATAAATGATTATCATTAAACAACAAATAATCAAATAATACACTATTAAATAAGTAGACAAGACTTATACACGGTGAGAATCGAACCCGTGACCTCCCTGTCGTGGGGCCTCAACTGCTCAACTTATACAGCCGGGCCAAGTATCATTGGCGCTCCTTTTCAACCTTTAACACCTCTTGGCGAAATATTATCATGGCGAGACAAGAACCGGGGCCAATGTAAGCAAAGCGTGGGATCCAAGTTGCACAGATTTATTATGCACTGCGGAGCCCACAAAATAAGAAAAAAAAATTGCTAAGTTATGCGCACACATTACTTATTGTGATTTCTATTTGTGTGCACATCTATTACTTCTTCTGGTGCGATGGTGGGGGTGTGGGGGGGGGCGTGACGGCGTGAGTGAAACAACGATCCATTGTTATTTTTATGGCATGAAAGCAATCCCACAAATCGTCACCACGTGGGCAGTCGCGGTCTCGCGGGAAGAATTATGCCATGTAGGCCCTAATTCTTTTCAAATGATCACATGTTCTAAAATATTTTATTTGTGCCCATGCATGTTACATTAATATAATATAGAAATAATTTTCTTGTATATTTGTTGTTAAGTTTTTTTGGAATAAATTAGTAAGATCATATGCGAAAAGAAAAAATCCTGCATCCGTCACTATAATCATGGGCATATGAGATGCTCTGTGCTTCTATTCATGAGATAAAAAAACGAAGAAGATGGTTGAAAAATGATGAAAGGTGTCCGCACAATATCAAATTTAGGCTCTGTTTGGGGAGACTTATTTTCACCGGTCAAGGGGTTACGACCGCATGAACCAGACCTTAATTAAGGTTCGGTTCATGCGGTCGTAACCGCTTGACCGGTGAAAATAAGCCCCCCAAACGGAGTCTTAATGGGTTGAACTATAAAGGCTCGGGAATTAATTGAGTCTTTAATTGATGCACACATTATTTCTGTTGTATTTTTATTGAGATTTTTCCAAAGATGAATGTGATAATCTCAGACAACATAGAAGTTTTTATTGGAATAGTGATCGCCGAAAGGGTCAAAAACATTTGGGGTGTCTGTTCTTGGAAAAAATACTCTGTGTGTTACTCTAACCTAGAAATAGATGCAAGAGTAAATACTGGTCATTGATTTCCTATAGAAATAGCATGATTGACCAAATACTGATCAACAGTCAGTGTTTAATACCGTATGGACCGTAGGATATCGGATCAACGATCAATATTTAACTCAGCTAAATTTTTTTCCCATTCTTGACACGGGAGAGTGGTGAAAAGAGAGGGAGGGGAGATGTTTTTTCTAGACCTCATAAATAAACCTACTCAAATAGTACTTGTGCCCAGGGAGAAAGGGGGGACCGGGTGAGAGAGGGCATTTTTATAATGCCGAATTTGTCGTTTCAAGTTGTATGAAATTTCATATAAGAGAATAGGGTTGAGGAGCTCGCAGACATCACAACGCCATATGCTCGACAACTCGCTTGATTGAAAGAGATGAGGATGAAGTTATTTTTCTCGGCTTGATGCTAAATCGATGACAACCGAGAAGCGTGTTCAACACTATTGGTTTGTCATCCTTTCTTTTGGATTTGGATCTTTCTGTTTTGTCCCCCACGATTGATTTGCTCGGATGTAGAGTGCGGGGTTGGAATCACAACGTCAATAACAGGATGGACGGTTGGGATCAATGAGATGTTTGGTTGATGGATGGGGTCTGTGTGGGTCTATTGGTGTTGACTATTTCATTGACACGTGGCATCCATGCATATAGCTTTGTATTTTATTTTATTTAATACCTGTTTGTAATTGTAGTTAGTATTGTTTAATTAGATGAACAAATAGCCATTTCAAATAATTACAATATGCCAATTGAGTTTTTGGGACCCAAGGAAGAATCTTTGACACAGAATCTTCAACTTTGTGTTATATGTTTCTATTTTTCTTGTGATATATGTGTTAAACATTGTATGATTTGGAAAGAGGACTTTGAAGAATAAATTTTTTATTCTTTACACTCGAGAGATCCGTGTGAAATATAAATAAGAACAATTGAGCAAGATAAAAAATTCTTGGCAATTGAATTCACTGTTTGTCTATTTAGTGAATATGTTTATTAAGGCTTCGTTATTAGGCAGGGCTTATTTGCTCTCATGAGTTTGGTCAAAAACGTTATTATTATAGAATGTATGTTTGGCAAGACAACGGTTATGACCGCTACCAAGAAAAAAAATAGTTTCTAACCGCATTCACGATCTCCACCACCATGCCAAACAAAGCCCAAGTTTTCATATTCCAGCTTAGAGAAGCACTTAGAAATTCTGTGTACTTTAAGATTTCAATAAATGACACCTTGTTCAATATATATTTCACATATTGGATCTGTTTTGTAATGCTTCATTGTAACATAAAGGCGAGGACTTAGCTTCAAGCAATGTTCTTGAGAATAATAGTCAAGTTTTTAATATTCAGTGTAAACTTGTAGGAGAAAAGAGTCAGATTATGTGTGTTATCAACAAGTTGAGGCTCTGTTTGGCATGATGGTGGCGGTCACAAACAACTGAAAGAACTGAACTAAAAGTAAGTACTGAAAGGAACTTGACCAGTACGAGACTGAAATAGTACTTAAATAAAAGAACTGAACTGAAAGTAAATAATGAAGACCAGTACGAGACTGGAGTATTTGAAAAAAAATAACTGAACTGAAACAAATAAAAGAACTGGACCAGTGCAAGACTGGAATAAATCAAAAAAAAATGGTTAGTAATTCAATCACTTCATTAAAGAGGTTTCAGTCTCATCTCTGTTCTCAGGAGGCATGTTCAGTTTCATCTCCCTTCTGAGGAGGCATGTTTAGTTCCATTTCAGCTTTAGGAGGCTCCTTTAGGTTCCACCCATTATAAAGATCCGATAATAATTCAGTTGTGCCCCTTTTTATTATGATATAATCGGATCAGGAAGGCTTATTAGGAGTTCAATCATTATTATTCGTTGAGAATAATTAACAACTCATTTGGTCATACTCTCATCTCCCGTATCTGCCCAAATTACCTGAAAATCATTTAAAGGAAGAACGAGGCGCTTGGTGGTTTCACGAAACTTCGGAACACTCCGAGCTTGGAAACTTGCCTTGATTACTCTCGTCAATAAGAGATTGAATTTATTATTCAATCTACAAAAGTGGTCGCGCGCTCAATTTTTATTTTCGAGGAAATTGAGTGTATCAATTTCCGAGCGCGACCCTAGGCTTCAAGAAATCGGTAAAAACTTTAATTTTTATCCACAAGTTTTCAAATTTTAATACAACCTTTAGAGGGGCCTAAAATGAGTGTAGAAATTTTTCTAAAATTTTATGAGCAATTTTGGGCCTTGAATTTGTCCGAATAAAAATTATTTAGACTTTTAAAAATATCAAATCAACCCAAAAAATTCTCAAAAATTTTGTGGAGGAAGCCCTCTTAAAGGGAAATAATTTTCATGTTCAACAATTTTCCCTAAGAGCCTAGATTTTTTTGTAACAATTATACAAAAAATTGTTTTAAATTTGGTCTGCATATAGCCAGATCAAGCCTGATCATACGACTGGGATTAATCCGAACGAGTGAATTGTCGATTTCCCCCCCCCCCCACAGCATATCGACCACGGATCTGATGTATGGGCCGCTGATGCCGAGGCAGGGGCAGCAATCCAAAAAATCTGGACCGTATGATCCTCATCTTGAAGATCGGACGGTGGTTGCTGCTCCCAGTGGTGCAGTGAGTGGTGGCCACCACCACCACCGGCCGACAGCAGCCAGCCGCCGGAGCTGCCCCCCAATTGACTCGTCGGGGGCCGACAATCTTCGTCGTTCGTGAATTAGAACCTTAGTATCTTCATCTAGTTTTATGTTCAAAACTTATTATCTTTTTTTTTTGTAACAGTCATAACCATTGTCTTGCCAAACATGTATTCTCTAACGATGGAGTTTTTTTTTCCAAACTCACCAGAGCAAAAAGTCGTGACAAACGGATTCCGAGTCTCATAAGTAAGTGACAAGTGCAAGGGGGGAATATTCTTCTTTCTAATGAGAAAGGTGATGTCAAATTTTGGATATGTTTGGCAAGATGCCGTGTTTTCCCTTCTAGATGTATTTGTTTGATTCACATAGAATGATAGCATTTATTACATAGAAGGGAGAGTGATTTCTTCTTTCACATGCAAGGTAAGGTAATTGAAGAGCAATAAAGATAGGGCATGTGAAAAATAAGTGCTTTAGTGAGGAAGTTGAACCACAAAAATAACAGGTTAATTGAGGAAATTTGAACTCCCAACATAATAAGGTTGATAGTTTGCAGCAATCTTCCATGTACTTTGATCATAATTCTACTACTGAAACTATTACATCATCAACTAACATAGTGTCATAACTACCACCTTCTAACCACCGCATCACACACTTTACCGAATCGATGACAAACGAGAAGGTGGGTTCAAAACTCTAGCTTTGTCATCTGTTCCTTTGGAATTGGATCTTTCTGTTTAGCCCCCCATAACCGATATGCTCCCCACAACCGATTTGCTCGGATGTAGAGTGTGATTTTGGAATCACGACGTAAATAGTAGAATGGATGGTCGGGATCAATGAGATGTTCGGTTGATCGACAGGGTCAATCTACATGGTTCTATCGATGTTGATTATTTCATTGACACGTGGCATCCATGTGTAGAGTTTTTTTTACTTTATTTAATATTTGTTGGTAATTGTTGTTATTATTGTTTAATTAGAAGAACAAAGTCCCACTTCAAATAATTACAATATGTAAAATAGGCTTACAGTCAGGTATGTTAAGATCCTACTTGATGAAAGGTTTGTTGATGATGATTTGGCCCCAGAGAAATGTTCTCTGCGTCTTCTTCCTTCTGTCCTGAGAAAACTCAGTTTAGCTTTCTTCTTCACAGCTTCCAGAAAATATTCTTCAGAAATGATTAGCTAGAACTGTTAAGTAGTTACAGCTAGGGTTAGCCCTTGCTGCTCCTTCTTTCTTAGAGAGTTTCTCTGAACTTGCTGTTGCAGGTAAGAATGACAACAACTACCTTCTTTCAATTTCAAGATCAGTTGCAGCTAGGGTTTGGCCTTGCTGCTTCTTCTTTCTCAGAGATGTTTCTCTGAACTTGCTGTTGAAGGTGAGAATATCAACAACTATCTTTTATCAACAGATCTGCTGCAACTAGGGTTAGGCCTTGCTGCTTCTTCTTTCTCAGAGACGTTTCTCTGAACTTATTGTTGAAGGTGAGAATGACAACATCTATCTTCTTGAACTCTTAGATAAGAAGTTTGAACTTGTTCTTTCGGCTCTGCAATAATGTCGAGAGGAAGAAGACGAAGTCCAGAGCTTTTTTCGAAAATCGATCTAAAAGAGTTAATTTCTTCTCGCTGATCAATCACTTTTTATCTTCCGCAATCAAGCGGCTCTTTGAGCATCGGGACCAACAATAGTTGTTGGATGCAACTTAGCTTTATCAGTAAATGTCGTACAGTAAGCCTGCGGCACCGTTTGTCGTGTACTGTAGAATTCCCACAATATTTTGAATTTCTGCTGAGGTCATTACATGTGGACTTAGTCAAAAATAGAAGATTCATCATAAGCGATGAGTGAATAGTCTTCACTCAACGCCAAAACACTTAGCCAATTTTCTGTACCATTAGGCATCGAGTGATTAGTCATCACTCGTCGAATTTGGACTTAGCCAATATCTTTGTTGAGGAAGCTTTGAGTGAACGACTTTCACTCAACGCTTTTGTCCTTTGACAAACTTTCTGTTGATAGGCATTGAGTGCGTTGAGTGATCCTTCATCACTCAATGCATACTTGGCTTTCCTGTCATCTTGATGATGCGCTGAGTGAACAACTTTTACTCAATGCTTCTGTACTTAGTATAATTTCACGTTGAACTGACGTTGACTGAACTGCCTTCACTCAACGCTTCTGGACTTAAACAAATTTTTTGTCCACTTCTTCTTAAGCTTTGACAACACTCTGTTCTGTCGACGCTTTCTTCTTTAGACATTGAGTGAACTGCCTTCACTCAATGCTTCTATACTTAATTGATTTTTTTTTCAAATCATGACAGGTTTATATCTAGTCGAGTTCGAGCGATTTTGGCTCGGCTCGATACAAAATTTTTGACTCAAACACGGCTCGAAATCGATTTCGAGTCGAGTCGGTTCGACTCAAAATGCATGGCTGGATTCCGAGCCGGCTGAAAATTGAATATTTTTTCTTTATTCTTAGTTGACTCAAAATTAAATTAAACAACCTATAAATTTTGCAAATGAAACACTTAAATCTTTCATTCTTTCTATTTAAGTTTGAATTTTATTGTTTTTAATTCTAAAATAAAAATATTAATAAATACGTAATATTTTTAATTATTTCGAGCTGATTTGAATCATATTTCGAGCGATTCAGGGCTCGCTCGAAATCGACTCAAAATCAGATATGATTCGAGTCTAATTGAATTGACTCAAATTGAGTTGGATCAATTTGAACCGATTCCGATTCGACTCAATATTCGAGCAACTTTCAAGTTTTGAATAATATGCTCAGCCTCCAGGGACATGGAAGTTTCCTAATTTTCCTTATTTTTGTTAGTATTTTGGTAGGGTGCAATAATATTTAAAATTCAAAAACATTCAAAATTTCCCCCTTATTAAAAATCTATCAAAGCATATTAAATGAACAAACGCTCCTTTGCAATTTTTAATATCCAAACAATAACATCTCCAAACTACATTTTTCTAGATTTTTTTTGCAGTCCTATTCCGAAAACACTATTTTATCTTCATCTCCGAACGCTCAATATTCGTTTTGAGTTCAATATTCGCTTCCAACAATGATTTCTATTTGTGTGCACATTTATTACTTCTTTTGGTGGGATGGTGGGAGTGTGGAGGGGCGTGATGGCGAGCGTGAAACAACGATCCATTGTTGTTTTTATGGCATGAAAGCAATCCCACAAATCGCCGCCACGTGGGCAGTCACGGTCTCACGGGAAGAATTATGCCATGTAGGCCCTAATACTTTTCACATGATCAAACATGTATGTATAAAATGGGATGTTTCTTTAGCATGTTCTAAAATATTTTATTTGTGCCCTTGCATGTTACATTAATATAATTATATAGAAATAATTTTCTTATATATTTGTTGATAAGTTTTTTTTCGAATAAATTAGTATGATGTTCTGCGCAAAGAAAAAATCCTGCATCCGTCACTACAATACAATCATGGGTATATGAGATGCTCTGTGTTTCTATTCATGAGATAAAAACGAAGAAGATGGTTGAAAAATGATTAAAGGGTCAAAAACATTTGGGGCTCCCATGTATCTCTAGGTGGGAGATACGGCCGAGATCTGCAGTTAAATAAGGATTAACCGCCGAGATATGGTTGTATTGATGCGCGGTACATACGGTTGTATCTCCAACAGATACGACAGTATCTCGGCCGTTGAATGCTCGATCCTACGGTAAATACACATCTCCCACCTAGAGATACATCATACATGAGAGTAACCCACCTACAATTTTCTCCCATTCTTGACATGGGAGTGTGGTGAAAAGAGAGGGAGGGGAGATGTTTTTCTCCTAGACCTCTTAAATTAACCTACTCAAATAGTTGTGCCTGGGGACTGGGAGAGACGGGGTACCGGGTGAGAGAGGGCATGTTTATAATCCCAAATTTGTCGTTTCAAGTTGTATGAAATTTGATATAAGAGAATCGGGTTGAGGAGCTGGCAGACAACACGGCTGGATTGACAATATGGCTCGACAACTCGCTGGATTGAAAGAGATGAGGATGAAGTTATTTTTCTCAGCTTGATGCTAAATCAATGATGATAGTTTTACTTTCAAGACAACCTAAACACCTAGAGGGGGGTGAATAGGTTCTAATTGCTTGTTTATACTTTTAGGCAGAATTCAATTACAGAATTAAAACATCCAGCACAACAATCACAGAAATTTAATCATCACAGATTGCACAATGTTTTATAGTGGTTCCCCAAGGTTTGGGTACATCCACTTTCCCCCTTCACCCATCTAGCAGTATGCTAGATTCAGCCAAACTTCCACTATTCTCAGATCTACAGATCCTACAGCTCAGAACCTGGATAGATTCCTACAACTCAGGCACAACAGCCCTACCTCAGCCTTGCCACAAGGCCTACAACTCAGAGAAGAACCTTCTCCTACACTCAGGCAAACAGCCCTACCACTCAGAGATCAACTCTCCTACACTCAGCCTTTATATCACAGGCTTACAACTCAGATCTGTGTAAAACTGATCCTACAGAATTTTAGAAAAGAAGTTTTAATGTCTTGCCTTTATTGAGAGAGAAGAGGACAAGATAATTCTTGATCAGCTGATGAAATCAACTGAAACTGAGCTTTCTTCAAAGCTTCTTGAATCTGAACTTAGCTGAGTTGATTTCCAAACAGCTTCTTGAGAAACCACTGACGGTTTCCTTCTTCTTCTTCAAATGGGTGGATCCCTCTCTATCCAACACCTTTGATGATACTTCTGAATTCTTGTTAGAACTCTTCTTAGATCGATCCTGAGATCGTCTGCTTAGATCTTCTGATGAAGATCTTCTTTAGTGCCTAGCACTTTCTTGAATTGATACTTCAATTGGATTGTTATCCTTCTTCACTTTTTTATGTATCTCTTCTTTTTTTACTTTCTTTTGAATCTGTCTATTTATAGACCTTCTTCATGGTAACCGGCTGATCCGGTTTCTAACTGTTTTCTGACAAGTCTGACAGCATCAGTTAACCGGTGGCAACCCACAGCTGTCAACTCTTCAAACAAATCCTGTGCCTTAGTCTTAGACAGCAAAGTGTCGAGACCAACTGTCTATATGTGTCGACACAAGTGACTTTGGTGTCGACACAGTCTTTGAAGATGTCGACAAGTTTGCCATTAAGTCGACACAGCTTCTTCAGAAAATAACTTGGTCTTGACCCTGCAGTGTGTCGACACAAGTCCTGTGTGTCGACACAGTTGTTGTAGATTCAGAACTCAGTATGTGTCGACACTGCCTTCAGGTGTCGACACAGCAATTGTCGACTCTGCCAAAATGTGTCGACTTAGTCTTCTGGTGTCGACACAAGTATTGTCGACTTCTGTCAATGTGTGTTGACTCTGTCTCATTGTGTCGACACAGCCTCCCAGTGTCGACACAAATGTGGTCGACTATCTTTCTCTGTGTCGACTATCTTTCTCTGTGTCGAGGTCGACTATCTTTCTCCGTGTCGACTATCTTTCTCTGTGTCGACACAGCTTCTGTCAAGTGTCGACACAAATATTCTGAAGTGTTGACACTGTTTCTTTAGGTGTCGACACATGGACTTAGAATATTTTTCTGCATTCTTTAATACTTCTTCACCTGCACATGTCAACTTAAAACAACATCAAATACACCTTGATGTATATCATTGAGCTAAGTTGGACTTCTTCAAATCAGGTACACATTTTCCAATGTACCCAACAATATCCCCCTATTTGGAGAAGTCATAACCCTTAAAGCCAATGATATACACCATTTATAAAAAGTATAATATGATGATATATGACATAACAGGAATACTTAATAAAAAACAAAATATGAACAATCCATCACAGAGTGAACATTATATGATTCCAAACAATATTTTGTTTAAAACTTAGTAATGTTTGATTACAGATTTTACATTGAATGATTTAATCAAAACATTACAAAATACTTTTGAAAGAACTTAAAATTAAGACTGATCAGGCTCTCTTATGACAATCCCTTTGCCAGATTGGATTTGAGCCTTCACAGGAGCTTCAGCAACTTCAGCTGGCTTCTTGCCTTTTTGATCAGCCTTCTTCTGTGCTTCTTCCTTGAGCCTTTGCCTTTCAAAGTAATGATATGGCTTTGGAAAGTACTTGCTCGGCTCCTGAGCATCTGGTGGCAGCCTACCCAGCTTGGCTTTTCTTCTGAACTGTACTATTGCCTCTTGCCTAGCTTCATGCTTTTGCCATTCCATTTCATTATACCACTTCCTCTTTCATGAACTTGGTCTTTTACAGCCTTCCATGCAGTGAGTATAATATTTCTTGAAGTAGGGCTCCACTACTCAAAATCTAGATTAAGTTCAGCCTGCTCTCTAAATCTTTTCTTGAATAGTAGAGCATCTTGCTGTTCTTTCAAGTTGGCATCAGGCTTATCAACTTTTTCAATAATAACCTTGGTAACCTCCTTTGGAGGACTATACATATCCTGAATTTGCTGATCAATCATATCAAAATCTGGAGGAGGGTAAATGACTTGGGCAATCTCAGGTTGATTGCCTTCAAGTAGACCTGTTTGAATGCCTGACTCAGCCACCATAGCATCATCACACAAAGGTGGATATCCCAATGTGGCTCGAATACTATTTGTCACCCATTTGGTGTGCTCTGAGCCAGCATGAACTAACAACCTCTCCCCCTTTATGACTTCTCTGGCAATATGATCTCTTAGATCTTCCTTCTGAAATCTGATCTGGCCATCCAGATAATTCACACCCTCTTTAAAAAATGGTTTTAACTTTTTAAGCTTGTCAGATATGTCCTTTTGAGAGGTAGTGATAGCAGTTTTAACTGATTCAATAGCATCTTGAAGTTTCTTATCAAATTCTTCCATATCCTTTCCCCTTGCTGCAGTCAACCCTTCAGTAGTCTTTTTCAACTCATTAAGAATCTCATTGTGAGTCTTCAAGATTGGCATTCATGTTTATCTGATTTATAAGAACATAGCCTTGCTTCAGTGCTATATCATCTGCTTTGGTAATAATTGATTGCTGTTGTTTTGCCAAGAATACTACAGCATTATCTCCCTTATGGAAGCAATCTGTCATCTCCTTCTTATGCATATTGACTTCAAATCTAATTGACTTGATATCTTGAGCCAAGTCAAATTGAAGGGACTTATTGCTCTCATCAATATATTTTTCAACAGCCAATCTATGTTCATCGAACTTAACTTGCAAATCAACCATAAACTTGTTATAATTAAATTCAGAATGTGATTGTTGAGTTGTAGTCTGTAGAGCTTGCTTATAACTTTTGCTCCTTCTCTGGAAGACAACAAGTTTTCTCTTCTTAGCCATTCTGGCTTCTTAAGTCTCAGATTCAGATGAACTATCAATTTGAACTCTTTCTTGAGGAGGAGGAGGAATATCTGTCTCAGTGCCATGTTGTTCAGCCTCAACATGCACAGACTCCCCCTCCACCACTTGCTCCTCCTCAATTTCTTTCTCCTTCTCAACCTCTTGCTCGATCTCAGCTTCTTGCTCTATCTCCATGTCTAGGGCCTTCTCAATATCCTGCCCCTCTTCTACTTTATCAGTAGCAATATCAACATTAGAAAATAACTCATCTAGAGTATATTCCTTCTGAGTTTGAACAGAAGATGTGTCATGCAGATCTTCAATATTCAAATCTTTGGAGATATCAATTTGTTCTGCCTCTTGCACTGGGTCAGACATCTTCTCCCCCTGTACTTGTTCAGTATTGGTAATGTCCTGGGCAGGTGAGTACACTTGCTCCCCCTGCACCTGTGCAGAAATAGAAATTTTAGAAATGTCTTTTGTAGGAAAATACACCAGCTCCCCCTGCAACTGTACCTGGTCAGGAGTAGATACATTCTGGGCAGGAGAATGAGCGTGTTCCCCCTGCATCTGTGCAGGTATAGTTTCTTGCTGGGCTGGAGTAGATTCAGGCTGATCTTCAACCTACTTTCTCACTAGTTCTTCTTGAAGCTGCTCAGTATCTTGAGCATGAGAAGGGGATTTCACCGGGGTGTCCTGCCTGCTCTCATCAGGCACATCCTTAGATAGCACCCTATCCCACCTAGAAAACAATCTCATGTCCATCTTTCTCATGTGATTGATCTTTGTTCCTGGCAGTTGTTGCATTACCTCAGGGATCACTCCAGTCAGATATAAACTCATAATTCTAGCCAGATTTGGCTTCTTGATTCCTTCCTTGATCTTTTCAAAGATTACAGCTGACCAATCAGTTGGAATTGTAAACACAATTCTGGTCATTAGGCAGAACATATAGGCTGAAATCCTATCATGTCCCCCTGGTTTGCACAGAATCACCTTGCCAACTACTTTAGACAAAAATTTCCCTTGCTGATTCATCCCTTTCCTGTTGAAAGCAGCTCCAATCTTCAGGGTGGGATCCAATCCGCACCATTGGAGAGCCTCCCTTGATTTAGAAGCAGGGACTTCTTCTTCATTCTCAATTATTGGTAATTGGAGAATCTTCCTTAAACTTCTTGGGGTAATCTTCACTGTCGACCCATGAACAGTGGACTTTATCTTGAGAATATCTGAATCCACTGATGCAGAGTTAAAGAATTCATGCACCTCCTTCTTCCATATCTTAGAAGGTTCAGAAACTAAAAACTCTAATCCGGATTCCGAAATAAGAGTGATAACCCGTTGAACATCTGTTGGGGCTTCTGCAAAGGCATTCCGTACCAACTCATAACCTTCGTTGACGTTGTCTTCAATCTTCGGCGCCATTGATCAGTTGAGAAAGCTTGAGAGAAGAGAGAGAGAATGTCGACACAGGGTTTCAGTCTTGAAAACTTGTAAGCGTGTCGACAGATTAAGTTCTTGACCTATTTATACCTTCTATTGAAAGAAGATCAAAAGTCGGCAAAAATAGACTATAAGTGTCGACACAGATGGAATGTGTCGACACAAGCTTTTATTGTCTCGACATCAAGTCTGTCTACTATGTGTCGGCACCAATTTGTGGATATGTCGACACCTGGGATATATAGTAGAGCATCAGAAATTCTGTGTCGACTCTTAGTATAAGTGTCGACACAAAATCTGTAAGTGTCGACACCACTATTCTGATGAAGTCGACACTACATTCCTGGATATGTCGACAATTTAATTCTTAAGTGTCGACACATATTCTCTATGTCGACACTACTTCACTGAGTCGACACATTATCACTGAATGTGTCGACACCATTTTACTTGGCCAATTTCTGTTGTTCAAAACAACTTGAAAGTACTTCAAAGTACTTGTTACTACTTCAATACCATTCATGATGATTTTGTTAATACACTAATCAATGGTTAACATGCCTAATTCAATTTTAAATTTATTGAATTTGGTTTCATCTAGTGGCTTAGTAAATACATCTGCAATTTGATAATCTGTTTTTACAAATTCCAATGAGATGTCTTCTTTTTCTACATGTTCTCTAAGAAAATGGTATTTAATTTCTATATGCTTAGTTCTACTATGAGAAACTGGATTATTAGCAATAGTAATTGCACTCTTAGAATCACACAAAAGAGGTGTTCTACTTACTTGAATACCATAATCTTTAAGCTGATGATGCATCCATAATAGCTGTGCACAGCAGCTTCCAGCAGCAACATACTCTGACTCAGCTGTGGATATTGCCACACTGGTCTGCTTCTTACTACTCCATGAAATCAGTCTTCCTCCCAAGAATTGACAAGTACCTGTAGTACTCTTTCTATCCTCTCTACAGCCTGCAAAATCTGCATCTGAATAACCTGTTAGTAGAAAATCTCTATTCCTAGGGTACCAAAGGCCTAGATTAGGTGTGCCCTTAAGATATCTCAGAATCCTTTTGACTGCAGTATAATGAGACTCTTTAGGGCAGGCTGGTACCTAGCACAGACACATGTAGCATACATAATATCTGGTCTACTAGCAGTGAGATATAGTAGAGAACCAACTATTCCTCTATACAAAGTCTCATCAACAGGTTTACCTGCATCATCTTTCCATATAGGCATACTTGTTCCCATAGGAGTTCTCATGATGGAGGATGACTCCATACCATACTTCTTAATTAATTCTTTGGTGAACTTTGACTGGGATATGGACAAGCCATCATCAGTCTGTCTTACTTGGAGTCCCAAGAAGAACTTAAGTTCCCCCATACTGCTCATCTCAAACTTCCCTTGCATAAGTTTGGCATACTTTTTACAAAGGTTGTTTTCAGTAGATCCAAAGATTATGTCATCAACATAGATCTGAACTAAGATGATCTTGCCTTTGGATTCCCTAAGGAATAGAGTTTTGTCTATTTTTTCTCTTGAGAATTTATTCTCAATAAGGAAAGTAGACAGGGTTTCATACCAAGCCCTTGGGGCTTGCTTTAACCCATACAAAGCTTTTCTAAGCTTATAAACATAATTAGGTTTAAGAGGATCTACAAAACCTGATGGCTGCTGTACATATACTTATTCTTTAAGATCACCATTCAGAAATGCTGACTTCACATCCATCTGGTATACTTTGAAGTCTTTATAGGCTGCATAGGTAAGGAACATTCTGATTGCCTCCAGCCTTGCTACTGGGGCAAAGGTTTGATCAAAGTCAATCCCTTCTTCCTGCCTGTATCCTTTAGCAACCAATCTTGCTTTATTCTTCACTATTACTCCACTCTCATCCAACTTGTTCCTATAGATCCATTTTGTCCTAATTATATTGTGGCATCTTGGTTTAGGAACAAGCTCCCAGACATTGCACCTTCTGAATTGATTCAGCTCCTCTTGCATAGCATCAATCCAGTGCTGGTCTTGGATAACTTCTTCAAAATTCTTAGGCTCCATTTATGACAGGAAACTTGAATGCAGAACTGTGCTTTGACTTCTGCTTCTAGTCTGCACTCCCTGTCTTGAATCACCTATTATCTGATTAGCTGGATGGTCTCTTAAATGTCTTGTAGCTGGAGGAAGATTCCCTTCTGGTTGAACATCTCCATCTCCTTCATTATGCTTAACCTCTTGGTTTTCTTCATCTTCTATTGTGTCTTATACTCCCCTGGACAGTAGCCTTCATTTTCCAATGCTCCATCTTCCCTTGAAGCTTCAGCAATGGAGAACTTGTACATTCTTTTGCTTATACCTGTTGAGTCATTTGATCTACAAGACAACTCACAGTTGATTAATCTTGTTTCATCAAACACAACATGCACAGATTCTTCAACAACTTGAGTAGTCAAGTTGAAGATTCTATAGGCCTTACTATTTGTGCTGTACCCAACAAATATCCCATCCTGGGATTTGGAAGCAAACTTAGTCAAATATGACTTACCATTGTTAAGTATATAGCATTTGCAACCAAAGATCCTGAAGTAGGATAGATTTGGTTTTCTACCTTTCATAATCTCATAGGGAGTCTTTTTGTGGCTCTTGGTGATAGAAGCCCTATTGATCACATGATAAGCAGTGTTTACTGCCTCAGCCCAGAAATATTCTGGAAGAGAGGTGTCACTCAATAGAGTTCTACCAGCTTCAATTAATGTTCTATTCTTTCTTTCAGCAATTCCATTTTGCTGAGGTGTTCTAGGTGAGGAGAACTCTTGGAAAATCCCAAAGTCTTCACATAACTTTGTCATGCTTTCAGATTGAAACTCAGTACCATGGTCACTTCTGATTTTGACCACTGTACTATTCAGTTCATTATGAATTTGCTTCACAAAACTAAGTAAGACACTTGGGGTTTCAGATTTCTGTCTCAGAAAGAACACCTATGTAAATCTAGAATAGTCATCTACAACCACAAAAGTGTAGACCTTCCTACCTAGACTATGAACTGGCATAGGACCAAAAAGATCCATATGCAAGAGGTATAAGCACCTCACAGAATCCTTGTTTCAAGGCTTTGAAAGGAGGATTTTGTCTGCTTGCCCTTTTGATAAGCTGAGCATATCCCTTCCTTTATACACTTAACTTGAGGACCATTCCTCACTAACTCTTTGCTAAAGAGTTGGCCAATTATCTTGTAGTTAAGATGAGCCAATCTCTTGTGCCACTTAACACAATGAGAAGCATTGTCATCAGCTACAAGACAGATGGGAGAAGCCTTATTCTCACATACAAAATTAAGATAATATACATTTCTCTTCCTATACCCAGTCAAAATGATCTCTTGATCACTTGACCTTTTGATATGACATCCATCCTTAACAAATGAAATGTCATATCCTAAATCACTCAGCTGGCTTATGCTTATTAGATTATGTTTCAAACCTTTTACATAAGCCACTTGGGTGATAGTAATTAGGTTAGAAGAAATGTTACCAAACCCTTTGATGACTCCTTTTTCAGATCCACCAAAGATCACTTTAGGTCCATCTTTGACAGATGAATACTCCTTCAGCAGCCCCTTTGTTCCAGTCATGTGCCTGGAACAACCACTATCCAAGTACCATATAGGGGCATGACTACTTGGATTCACCTGTAACACAGATTTACTTACCCTTAGAACCCAAGCAAGTCTTGGGTCCTTAGTTCAGGTTAGCATAAACAAGGCTACCATTATCTCTTCTAACAGGCAAACTATTGTTCTTTCTAACACTTGTGTTGTACCAACAGTCTAGTGCAAAATGGCCTCTCTTGCCACAGCACCAACATTCAAACCTATTGTATCTAGTTCTAGATATATCCTTGACAAAAGAATTTCTGTCCATTGCTGGTGCTGCAGCAGCTTCACCCACTGATTTCTTATAACCATTGGGTTTATGAACATGGGTAGGCCTGTTGGCATTTACACCCTTGTTTTTCAGAACATTAGTCTTAATATGACCATGAATATTTTCATGATCATATTAGTTAGAAGGCACTTGCACCTTTCTAAACTTAATAGGAACTGAAAAGTTCAGTGGCTTGACAGGAGCTTTGCCTTTCCTCTTGAATCGGCCAGCCCTGGAGTTACCTTTGAATCCTAATCCTGCCTTACCCTTTTGATTCACAAATTCATCTATCAAGGGTAAGACAGACTTTGGCTTAGAGTAACTAGCCACTAAATCTTTTTCAATTCTTAGTCTGGCCTCCAGACTCTTCACTTGATCATTGGTATAATTAATTGTGCCCATCTGAATAATAGTTATATTCTTCAGCTTGGCAATTTCATTTAACTTCTGATCAATTACTTTCTCTAACTCAGTTGCAGCTACCCTTAGTTTAGCAATCTCATGAGCCTGAGATTTAACCAGGTTCTTGCTTTTCTTAAGGGCCTGCAACAAGTCCCCATACTTATCTATCAATTGATAGACATCTCCTTCAGAATCATATGCATCTACATCACTTGATGCAGATGTAGCTGATTCTATACTTGTACTACAAACAGATTTCATAGAAGGACATTGTACCTTATTAGGACCAGACTGATTCTGGCATATGTCCTCTTCAGATCCTGCCATCAGTCCTATGCACTGATGATCTTCTTGATCATAGATGGAGTCTAGCAACTGCAGAAACTCCTCTTCTTCAGATGCAATATATAGTCCAATGTATGCTTCTGCTTCAGATTCTGACTCTGAAGTTGACTGATCTGTTAGGCTCTTATCCTTCTTTGCAACAAAAGATTTCTCCTTCTTGCCCTTTTTATGAGTCTTCTTCTTGTCTGAAGACTCCTTTCTCTTATCAGGACAGTCAGCCACTACATGTCCAGGTCTATTACAACAATAACAGACAATCTTTGAAGTAGTAGCCTTGCTGGGCTTTGATCTGCTCTTTTCTTTCCTTGATGAATTTTTCTTCTGATAATAGTCATCAACTTGCTGTGAAGTGGAGTACTTAGACTTCCACTGCTTCTTCTTCAAGAACCTCTGGAATTGCCTTGTGAATGCAGCAAAGTCTGCATCTGAATCACAGCTTTCTGAACCCTGATTATCTGAATTTTCAGAACTAACTTCTGCAATTTCCTTAGGAGGGGATGGTGATATCCTCCTATTCTTTCTGATGGCTTCTGCATTGAATGACACAGTCTTTTCTCTATGCTCTCCTCTTGAATTCTTTTCCTCCTCCTTCCTCACCATAAGTTGCATTTCATAGGATAACAGCTTTCCAAATAAAGTGGGAGGAGAGATCTCTGCCAATTTAGCCACTTCTCTTATGGCACAGATCTTTGTGTCCCAATCCTTTGTTAAGGATCTTAAGAATTTGTCATTCAGTTCATAGGTACTGAAGAATCTTCCATAGGACATCAACTCATTCATAATTCTATAGAATTTCTTATAGCATTCAGTTATGCTATCAGTTTTTCCTTGTCTAAAACTTTCATATTCCTGGTTGAGCATAGACTTCCTATTCTGTCTTACTTCTTCAGATCCCTCCATGTAGACAATCAAGGTGTCCCACATTTCTTTGGAGGTCTTGTAGTGAATCAGATTCTGAAATGTAGAATCATCTATGGCACTCACAATAATATTCTGAGCTCTCTTGTCCATGGTTGCCAAAATGATTTCATCCTTGGTCATTTCAGAATAACTCTTTGGAGTTTGAATATTAGCATCAAGAACTGATACCTTCATTGGAATGAAGGGTCCTTCCTGAACTGTGATGTATATTCTTGGGTCAGATGCTTCCATGAACAATCTGACTCTTTCTTTCCAAATTCCAAAGATTTCCTTCCCGCAGATGGGTAACTTCATTGACCCTAACTCCTTGTAATTTTATCCAGAACCCATCTTCTTGAATCTTGATTCTGCCTTTCAGATCTACCTCAGACTGTTAAGTCCTTTTTTTTGAGGAACCTCCCTCTGATACCACTTGATAGTTTTACTTTCAAGACAACCTAAACACCTAGGGGGGGTGAATAGGTTCTAATTGCTTGTTTATACTTTTAGGCAGAATTCAATTACAGAATTAAAACATCCAGCACAACAATCACAGAAATTTAATCATCACAGATTGCACAATGTTTTATAGTGGTTCCCCAAGGTTTGGGTACATCCATTTCCCCCTTCACCTATCTAGTAGTATGCTAGATTCGGCCAAACATCCACTATTCTCAGATCTACAGATCCTACAGCTCAGAACCTGGATAGGTTCCTACAACTCAGGCACAATAGCCCTACCTCAGCCTTGCCACAAGGCCTACAACTCAGAGAAGAACCTTCTCCTACACTCAGGCAAACAGCCCTACCACTCAGAGATCAACTCTCCTACACTCAGCCTTTATATCACAGGCTTACAACTCAGATCTGTGTAAAACTGATCCTACAGAATTTTAGAAAATAAGTTTTAATGTCTTGCCTTTGTTGAGAGAGAAGAGGACAAGACAATTCTTGATCAGCTGATGAAATCAACTGAAACTGAGCTTTCTTCAAAGCTTCTTGAATCTGAACTTAGCTGAGTTGATTTCCAAACAGCTTCTTGAGAAACCACTGACGGCTTCCTTCTTCTTCTTCAAATGGGTGGATCCCTCTCTATCCAACACCTTTGATGATACTTCTGAATTCTTGTTAGAACTCTTCTTAGATCGATCCTGAGATCGTCTGCTTAGATCTTCTGATGAAGATCTTCTTTAGTGCCTAGCACTTTCTTGAATTGATACTTCAATTGGATTGTTATCCTTCTTCACTTTTTTATGTATCTCTTCTTTTTTTTTACTTTCTTCTGAATCTGTCTATTTATAGACCTTCTTCATGGTAACCGGCTGATCCGGTTTCTAACTGTTTTCTGATAAGTCTGACAGCATCAGTTAACCAGTGGCAACCCACAGCTGTCAAGTCTTCAAACAAATCCTGTGCCTTAGTCTTGGACAGCAAAGTGTCGAGACAGTCTGTCAGAAAGTGTCGAGACCAACTGTCTATATGTGTCGACACAAGTGACTTTGGTATCGACACAGTCTTTGAAGATGTCGACAAGTTTGCCATTAAGTCGACACAGCTTCTTCAGAAAATAACTTGGTCTTGACTCTGCAGTGTGTCGACACAAGTCCTGTGTGTCGACACAGTTGTTGTAGATTCAGAACTCAGTATGCGTCGACACTGCCTTCAGGTGTCGACACAGCAATTGTCGACTCTGCCAAAATGTGTCGACTTAGTCTTCTGGTGTCGACACAAGTATTGTCGACTTCTGCCAATGTGTGTCGACTCTGTCTCATTGTGTCGACACAACCTCCCAGTGTCGACACAAATGTGGTCGACTATCTTTCTCTGTGTCGAGATCGACTATCTTTCTCTGTGTCGACTATCTTTCTCTGTGTCGACACAGCTTCCGTCAAGTGTCGACACAAATATTCTGAAGTGTCGACACTGTTTCTTCAGGTGTCGACACATGGACTTAGAATATTTTTCTGCATTCTTTAATACTTCTTCACCTGCACATGTCAACTTAAAACAACATCAAATACACCTTGATGTATATCATTGAGCTAAGTTGGACTTCTTCAAATCAGGTACACATTTTCCAATGTACCCAACAAATGACAACCGAGAAGCGGGTTCAACACTCTTGCTTTGTCAGCCTTTCTTTTGGATTTGGATCTTTCTGTTTTGCGAGGATGGAATCACAACATCAATAGCAGAATGGACGGTTTGGATCAATGAGATGTTTGGTTGATTGATGTGGGTCTATCGGTGTAGACAATTTCATTGACATTTGGCAACCATGCTAGAGTTTTATTTTATTTAATATCTGTTTGTAATTGTAGTTAGTATTGTTTAATTAGATGAACAAAAAGCCACTTCAAATAATTACAATATGCCAATTGAGTTTTTGGGACCCAAGGAAGAATCTTTGGCACAGAATCTTCGACTTTGTATTATGTGTTTCTATTTTTGAGGGTTTTGAAGAATATTTTTATTCTTTACACTCGAGAGATCTGTGTGAAAAATAAAGAAGACCAATTGAGCAAGATAGAAATTTTTTGGCAATTGAATTCACTGTTTGTTTATTTAGTTAATATGTTTATTAAGGCTTCGTTAGGCAGGGCTTATTTCCTCTAGTGCGTTTGGTCAAAAACGCTATTATCATAGAATGTATGTTTGGCATGACAACGGTTATGACCGCTACCAAGGAAAAAAAATTAGTTTCTAACCGCATTCACGTTCGCCACTACATGCCAAACGAAGCCCAAGTTTTCATATTCAAGTTTATAGAAGCACTTAGAAATACTGTGTACTTTAAGATTTCAGTAGACGACACCTTGTTCAATATATATTTCACATATTGGATCTGTTTTGTAATGCTCCATTGTAACATAAAGAAGTGGACTTAGCTTCAAGCAATGTTCTTGCAGTCAAGTTTTTAATATTCAGTGTAATCTTGTAGGAGAAAAGAATCAAATTATGTGTGTTATCAACAAGTTGAGGCTCTGTTTGGCATGATGGTGGCGGTCACAAACATGGTGGTTATGAATCGTCGTTCGTGAATGCCCGATCTCACCGAAGTATCTTCATCTAGTTTTATGTTCAAAACTAATTATATTTTTTTGGTAACAGTCATAGCCATTGTCTTGTCAAACATGTATTCTTTGACGATGGAGTTTTTTTTCCAAACACACCGGAGCAAAAAGTCATGCCAAACAGAGCTTGAGTCTCATCAGCAAGTGATAAGTGCAGGAAGGGAAATTCTTCTTTCTAATGAGAAAGGTGAGGTCAAAATTTGGATATGTTTGGCAAGATGCCGTGTTTTCCCTTCTAGATGTGTTTGTTTGATTCACAGAGAATGAGAGCATTTATTACATAGAAGGGAGAGTGATTTCTTCTTCACATGCAAGGTGAGGTAATTGAAGAGCAATGAAGATAATGTGGAAAATAAGTGCTTTAGTGAGGAAGTCTAACCACAAAAATAACAGGTTAATTGAGGAAATTTGAACTCCCTACATAATAAGGTCTATAGTTTGCAGCAATCTTCCATTTACTTTGATCATAATTCTACTATTGAAACTATTACATCATTAACTAACATAGTGTCCTAACTACCAAATTCTAACCACCGCATCACGCCCTCTATGTTGAAAATGGTTAGGTGAAAGTGGGGGGGGGGGGGGGTTGATCAGGCAAACCGTGCGGCCTGGACGGACAGACCTTGCGGTCTGGTGGTAGTGGCCTGGGCAGTCTTGTGTGTTGAAAATTGCGAAGTGAAAGTGGCAGATTGCGCGACTTGGGAATTCTATCCGTGCGACCTGTGCGGTCTGGATAGGCGAACAGGAAGGTCAGCAATAAAGTAACAGTTAGCTGATGGTCTGGCAGCTAGGGCGATCTGTCTGCGCGGATTGCGCGGACAAGACTGACAGTTAATCAAGTGAGCGGATGTGCTGGAAGTGGCGGCCTTGGCGGTCTGTTCGCGCGGTCTGTGCGAACAGAGGAGGCGGCCAGCAAGCCCAGTTTTTGCTCAGACAGCAGGATGTTCCCAGATAGTAACTGAAGGATCAAGCGCATACCCAACTGCACCAAAAGCCCGGACTGTTGGAGAGGGCGCTACTTAATTTTTTATTTAAGTAGCAGAGCGCCACGGGTCAAGTGAAGGAATGCCGGACCCAACAATCCCCCCCGGCGTCCAGCACAACCCGTCAGCTCAGAGGTGGGGTTACCACATGGCCCACACGGCTCAGAGGTGGGGTTACCACATGTCCACGGTTGCCTGACCCACCGGACCCACACAGATAACCGAGCAAATAGGTTTTCTATCCGCGGTGTCCAGCAAGGTGCTGAATGGACTGGAGCTCGGAAGACCGGCATGGCAGATGTCTTGGTCTAGCTCTTATGGTGCGGCTAGTGGTAGCTGCAAGGTTCGCCGGTTAGAGCGGAGTGATGCTGGAGTTCGCCGAGCTTGGCGGACTGGTACCAGTGTCCGCCAGTAAGTGCGGACTGGCCCTGGTGGCCAGTGGTGTGGACTTGGTTGGTTCTGAACCAAGTCCATGGTTGGCTCAGTCTGGGGATTTCACACAGTAGTGCGCGAACTGCTTCTCAGTCCGCAAAGCTCAGCAGGTGTTGCCCTGTGGGTTAGCTGCTTGC
Source organism: Platanthera zijinensis (assembly GCA_039513925.1). NCBI lineage: Eukaryota > Viridiplantae > Streptophyta > Magnoliopsida > Asparagales > Orchidaceae > Platanthera > Platanthera zijinensis. Next base: position 9,472,206 of record CM077082.1, on the reverse strand, counting down.
TTGGCGAAAATTCTCTGGAGAAGTGTCCGCCTCGGTGCACGGACTGGAGCCTTGTCCGCTGAGTCCGGCAGCTGTCAGCTTGATGCCTAGCTGTGGACTCGGAGTTATACAGACTGATGTTGTGTTCTTATGGCGGGAGGACTGCGTTCATTGTCTATCGAGTCCGGCAATTGGCTTGGTGCCTTGGCTACAAACGTGGGGGGAGTGGACTGTGCGGTCTCTGCGAGATGGCAGACAGGCAATGTTGATGCAGAGTCTTGCGGGTTGTCGACCAAGTCTGGCAGCCTTTGGAGACAAGGCGGACTGGGAAGTCAGTCCGGCCTTGGTGATGCTGAGACGAGCTTGCTATCGCACAAGATTGCGGCGGACTAAGCAGACTGCTTGGTGTTCATCGCGGGATGGTGGCGGTGATCCTATCAGCTAGGATAGTGACCACACTCCTCATCGTGCCTATAAATAGGACCCCTCCGTCACGTCAAGTATAGAGAGAATGAACAGTAAGTGAGCTCGCGAACCATTGCTGCGGACTGGATTTTTGTATCCGCTAGGGTTAATGGAGTTGACCGGTTTGTGTTGTGCAGGTTGCGGGGATAGCACTGGAAAGCCAGGACATGGATCTGATTGCGGTCAAGGACAGTGCGGACTCTGCGGTTAAGCAACCGGCGGTAAACAGCAGGTGGCGGACAACGATCAGGCGGTCTTCTCTTTGGAAACTTGTTTCGGGGTTCAATAAGTCGTCTGCTTCAGGCATCCTGTTCAGTTCGGCAGCAGCAGATCGCGCGGTCAGGCAGGTAGGTGGCTTGCTGATCGGCGAGTAGAGCTTGCATTGGAATAACGGTCTATCTGCTCAGTTAGTTCGCGGTTTGGCGGACTAGACGGTCTGTGCGGACTCCGTAGTAAAGTAGTGGAATCGACGGTTACCCATTGAGTCTGCGCGGTTAGGTTTGCCTTGTATTTTGTTCTGCTTGGTACATTGACGAAATCATGTCTCGCCATGTATGTCTCGCCTTGTAAGAAGATTGATGTGATCAATAAAGATTCTTGTTACTGCATGTGTCTTTGGTTGTGTTTTAGCATCCTAAGTTGAGATAATCCCTGCTCATTCCAAGATCTGGAAAATTCAACATGGTATCAGAGGAGGTTGGAATGGATAAGCAGTGATCAACTAAAAGTTGCTATTGCTCTTGTGAAGAGGAAACCAGTGTTGGACAATGGAAACAGGACTAGCAAGAGATCTTGGTATTGATCTCCTAACTCAGACGAACTTCAAGAAGTGGATGTCTTGTGTGGAGAGATTTCTTTTAGGTGATGACCTCTGGGAGGTGATTTGCAGAGCAAAAAGGCAAGGAATTACTACTATCACTGGCAATGCTGAAGCGATGAGAGCTTGGGAGGAGAGAAACGTGAAAGCGGAAGGGATCCTCAAGCAGTTGATCTCATCGGAGCTCTTGGACCACATCGACGGATGTCAGTCAGCTGTGGAGATGTGGATTTCTCTTGTTTGGTTGTTCAACAAGGAAGGGAAGGTGGCTGTAGAGGTTGATTCTTCTACTTTAAATCAACAAAAGAGGAGTGTTTCTCCTAGGTGCGATTCAAAGAGGACCGAAGGATCAAGGTGCTATAAGTGCATGCAGCTAGGCCACATCAGGAAGGAGTGTAAGGTTTGTTGGAGCATGCGTTCCACGCTTCTTGATTTGCTCATTCTGACTGTTCTTCTTCTTCTTTTTCCGCAAATCTCTGTGTTTTCTTTTGATAATACCAAGGGGAGAATTTACGTTGCACTTTAGACATTACGAAATCATTCATTCTCAAGAAGTTATGTCGATAAGTTATGTCGCCATATTTAGAGTATATTATTAGTATTTTATTTAGGGGGGCGCTATGTGTAGGGGGAGTGTTCCATTCATCTGTTACATCCAAGGAAGGTTGTGCACATATAACTACTGCACGTAGTCTAGCTAATCGTATCACCTAATATGTTATTCATGATTTTTGTCTAAGTAGATTTGTTATTATCAAAAGGGGGAGATTGTTGGAGCATGCGTTCCACACTTCTTGGTTTGCTAATAACAAATCTCGTCTGTATTTGATTACTGTGTGTTTGGTGTGCAGATAACACAGGGCTAACCAAAGTGACATTGGAGCTTTGATTCGGAACAGAAAAAAAAAAGAGCTAAGGCATTGTCGCCGGCGACAGCCAGTATCGCCATCCAGCAACAACAAAAGTGACAGCTGGCCCATGACAAGAGGAATGATGATTTTTGTCATTATTGCCCCGTGACATCGATGTCGCCAGACGACAGTGCATGTTTAGGAGGAGTTCGATCTGAAGTGCGAAAATGGCGATTTCATGGGACACGTGTCAGCATATGCGATGTCGCCAATCGACGACAGTCATTGTCGCCGGCGATATCGTCAAAGTATAAAATTGATGAAAATTTCGGTTGACATTACGAATTGGAATTACCTGGAGTACACCTTGCTATTCATTTCTTACAGAGAGCTCCAACATCAAGAGTTACTTCCATACTCTCAAGAAGGTTAAGGCGCGAAAGATTGATGACACGTATGCGACCCTCAAAGCATTCCTCGCAAGGATTCATCAGCATCTTCAGCGCACTGTTAAGAGGGAGTTTTCAATTCTAAAGATTATATTTATCATTATTTTCATTGTAATCCTTAGGAGAAAATCGCCGCCTTGTATGTGGCGTCTAGGTCCTTGCGTGGCTTAGGAGGAAATCGCCGCCTTGTGCGTGGCGTCCAAGTCCTTGTGCGGCTTAGGGAGAAATCGCTGCCTTGTGTGCAGCGTCTAGATTGAAGTTAGATCTAGAAGAGGCTAGTAGCAAGATCTAGGGAGAGATATGCTTTAGCATGCCAGTTCTTGGTAGAAGGACCAGCGAAAACAAAAGCAAATTGAATTTTTTCATAAGCCTTATCCTTAGCTCTATAGAGATTTATTGTATTCATATTTGGCTTTGTTTTTGTTTCTATAAGAATTCAAGTGTTCATGTTGGTTTATGAAAAATTAGTCTTGTGATCTTTTGTTTGTCATTAGGTAAAACCTATTTGATTAAGAAAAATTAATTAACCCTTATTCACCCCCCCTCTAAGGGCGCCTCACGATCCAACAAGGTTATCCTTCACTCCGTGAAGGTTGCTCATTTTGGGAGTAAAGGGAAGAACTTAGTTGAGACGTCAACAAGTTCTGATCGGATGAAGACCATTGATAGTGCAGCTATCTGTCATGAAAGACTTGTGCATGTGGGGATGGACAAGCTAAAAGCAATGGCGGTGAAAAGTCCTGTAGGAGGCTTGCCTAACTTGTTATCCTTCGGGTACGGTCGTGGTTGCACGGAATGTCAACCCGGAGAAGCTGATCGCTTCAAGGTTGATAAGGCACAGACAAGGTACAAAAGGCCATTGGAGATTATCCATGGGAGGTTGCTGGGGCCGACCGTCACTGCCAGTCTTGGAGGCAGTAAGTATATGCTGTTATTGGTTGATGACTACTCAAGGTATGCTTGGGTATACTTCATGAAGGAGAAGTCGAACATGTTTCCCTTGTTTGTAGAGTTCAAGAAGCTTGTGGAGGGCCAGCTTGGCTTGCGGATCAAGAAGTTGAGAGCAGGAATCTGAGGTGATTTCGGTTCTGCCGAGTTCTTTAACTTCTACAGAAAGCATGACATTCAGAGAGAGCTCTCTTGTGGAGATACTTTGTAGCAAGGTTGTGTTGCAGATCAGATGATCCGTTTGTTGACGGATACCTGCAAGTGTTTGCTTCGATGCAAAGGTGTTCCTAAGGCCTTTTGGGCAAAAGGGATGGCCTGCGTGGTGCATGTCATCAATCAGATGCCTCTAGATCCGATCAATATGAAGACTCCATATGGGCTGATGTTCGGGGTAAAGCCTAGTGTGAAGCACTTTCAAGTGTTTGGTATACCTACTATGTACAATCTCCTGGTGCTCTCAAGACGAAGCTAGTCTTCGTTGGGTATGATGAGTGGAAGAGGAGATGGAGGTGCATAGATCTAGTAACGAATAAGTTCATCGTGTCGAGAGACGTTGTCTTCGATGAGCTGACGTCATACTGGGATAGCTCACATGTTGAGCTAGAGGTGAGCAGGTTAGATAATGGGCATGAGGAGGCTGCTGCAAAGGTACAGTTGAAGCTGTCTGAGTCACCAAGAGCTCCAGGCTGTTCTAACTCCAGGGCAGAGTCGTCAGGTTCAGGAAGAAGGGGGAGCGATGCTCCAGGTGCTTCTATTTCGAAGACGGTGTCTTCTGGTTCAGGAAGCAAGGAGAGTTATACTCCAGGTGCCTGTGGTTTAGGAAGCAGTGGGAGCGATGATCCAGGTGCCTCTAGTTCCAAGGCGATGACTTCTTGTACAGACAGCAAGGGGAGCGATGCTCCAGGTTTTCCCGGGATTGGAGCTGGTTCAGGAGTTACATCGGAGGTGGTTAGCCGTGATCAAGGTCTTCGGAGATCGAAGAGGATCACCAACCCACCAGCTCTATACAGTGAAGGAAACTCAGTTAGCTTCATCTCATGTTTCCTTGCAGGCCCTCAGATTGAGCAAGGATCTTCTACCTGTGAGGACACCGCTGGAGTCAAGGAGGTGGTTGACACCAAGGTTGAGGATGTGACTATTCTAAAGGGAGACGAGGCTTGGTACCTTGTGCCCAAGGTCATTAGTGATACTCCTCTGACGCATAAGTGGAGGTCAAAGCTAAATAAGGTAGAGGGAAGCTTGGCTCCTTTTGGGAGATGCTGGAGGGATCCCTTATGGTCAAGGATAGGCAAGGTGAATACTATGTCTTGGACATCTTCTCAGAGGCACTATCAATGGGACCAGGTGCAAGATTATGGGAACTGCTGGGGTTGCTTGCCACTTCTCACTTCAAGGGGGAGTGTTGAAAATTGTGAAGTGAAAGTGGCAGATTAAGCGACTTGGGAATTCTATCTGCGTGGCCTGTGTGGTATGGATAGGCGGACGTCAGGTCGACAATAAGGCAGCGGTTAGCTGATGGTCTGGCAGCCGGGGAGATCTGTCTGCGCGAACTGTGAGGACAGGATTGGCAGTTAATCAAGTCAGCGGATGTGCTGGAAGTGGAGGCCTTGGCGGTAAGTTTGCGCGGTCTGTGCGAATAGAGGAGGCGGCCAGCCAGACCGGTTTTTGCTCAAACAGCAGGATGTTCCTAGATAGTAACCGAGCAAATAGGTTTTCTATCCATGGTGTCCGGCAAGGTACAGACTGGACTGGAGCTCGGCAGATCGGTATGGCAGATGTCTTGGTCTAGCTCTTGTGGTGCGGCTAGTGGTAGCTACAAGGTTAGCCGGTTAGAGCGGAGTGATGCTGGAGTTCGCCGAGCATGGCAGACTGGTACCAGTGTCCGCCAGTAAGTGCGGACTGGCCCTGGTGGCCAGTGGTGTGGACTTGGTTGGTTCTGAACCAAGTCCATGGTTGGCTTAGTCCGGGGATTTCGCGGAGTAGTGCACGGACTACTTCTCAGTCCGCCAAGCTCGACAGGTGTTGCCCTGTAGGTTGGTTGCTTGCTTGGCAAAAATTCTCTAGAGAAGTGTCCGCCTCGGCGCGCGGACTTGAGCCTTGTCCGCTGAGTCCGGCAGCTGTCAGCTTGATGCCTAGCTGCGGACTCGGAGTTATGCGGACTGATGCTGTGTCTGCAAGGTGAGCGGACTGCGTTCATTATCCGTCGAGTTCGGCAGTTGGCTTGGTGCAATGGGTGCGAACTTGGGGGGAGCAGACTGTGCGGTCTTTTCGGGATGGCGGACAGACTATGTTGATGCAGAGTGTTACGGCTTGTCGACCAAGTCTGGCAGCCTTTGGCGACAAGGCAGACTGGGAAGTCAGTCCGGCCTTGGTGATGCTGAGGCGAGCTGGCTATCGCACAAGATCGCGGCGGACTAAGCCGATTGCTTGGTGTTCATCGCGGGATGGTGGCGGTGATCCTATCGGCTAGGGCGGTTACCACACTCCTCATCGTGCCTATAATTAGGACCCCTCCATCACGTCAAGTATAGAGAGAATGAACAGTAAGTGAGACCGCGAACCATTGCTGCGGACTGGATTTTAGTATCCGCCCGGGTTAATGGAGTTGACCGGTTTGTGCTGTGCAGGTTGTGCGGATAGCGCTGGAAAGCTAGGACATGGCTCTGAATACGGTCAGGGACAATTCAGACTCTACGGTTAAGCAACCGGCGGTAAACAGTAGGTCGCGGACAGCAATCAAGAGGTCTTCTCTTTGGCAACTTGTTTCAGGGTTCAATAAGTCGTCTGCTTCAGGCGTCCTGTTCAGTTCGGCGGTAGCAGATCGCACGGTCAGGCAGCTAGGCAGCTTGCTGACCGGCGAGTAGAGTCTGCATTGGAATAACGGTCTGTCCGCTCGGTTAGTTCGCGGTTTGGCGGACTAGGCGGTCTGTGCGGACTCCGTAGTGAAGTAGTGGACTCAGTGGTTACCCCTTGAGTCCGTGCGGTTAGGTTGGCCTTATATTTTATTCTGCTTGGTACATTAACGAAATCATGTCTCGCCATGTATGTATCTCCTTGTAAGAAGATTGATGTGATCAATAAAGATTCTTGTTACTGCATGTGTCTCTGGTTGTGTTTTAGCATTCTAAGTTGAGATAACCCCTTCTCATTACTAGATCCGGAAAATTCAACATGGTGTTTGCGGCCTAATGTTGGCGACTAGCCAAGTTGGTTAGTTCCCTTAAGTACCTTGCGGATAGGGGTGATCTCACGGGTAGGGCGGACTCTTGTTGAACTCGCGGAGTCCGCTATTCTTGTGAACTGTTATCAGAGGTTTGCTTTAGTTTTTTTATTCGCAGTAAGACGTTGTTATGGAGCTGGCGGACTGTATCTTTGAACGCCGAGCTCGCATCGTGTTTGGTTGATTGCTGGACCTGGTCACAATCTGTGACAAGTTCAGGTTGTTTGAAGTGTCCGCAATGTCCGCTGGTTGACCGGACGGTTTGTGTCTGTTGGTCGCGGACTTGTGTGTGGGCTATTGCTATGTCTGTTGTGTAGCGTGCGGACTGGTGCGGTGTCCGCCGAGTTGAGGGCTGGCTTCTAATCTTGGTTCTTGGCGGATTGGCTGATGTCCTCGCTTGTCTATGCGGACTGGGCAGACTGCATTGTGCTCATCACGAGCTTGGGTGGTGTATCTATCTCTAGGGCAGTGACTACACTCCTCTCCATGCCTAAAAATAGGACCCCCCGACACTTCAATTGTAACTGGATGAATAGTAAGCCAACTCGCGTTTAAGTTGTAGCGTGCGGACTCTGCGGCTATAACAGGCAGTTACTACAGGCTGCGTGTGACTTGCAATAATTACTCTTCTGCAACTTTCTCTTCTGTTCAATAAGCTGTCCGCCTCTGGGCGGCTTATTCAGTTGGTGGCAGCTGTAAGACCCCTCCCCTTACCAAGGAGGCTCCCGGTCTTATGCTCAAAACCGCCGCCTTATGGTTACACTAACTCTCGGGTTAGTCGACACCGCAAGATGCCGATCTTGCCGGCAAGTATGATCATATAACATGTTCGGCCAATTGAGAAATAGGAGTATAAAAGTAGTGTATAAAATAGATAGTCCATAAGTCACAACACTATTATTTATAATAAGAAATGAAAGTACAACAAGTCCAAAATGAGTACACAAAAAGAGAAAGGGCTTATGCCATGTACATGATATCAAATCTCTCTCTCTCAAAATGACAACATGCGGAAGCTAATCTATCATCAGTAAGGTCGTCCCACCTGATGATGGGCTGCAGTAGTAGTAGTAGGTGGTGGTGGTATCAACTCCTCACGTCCTGTCACCTCGTCCTGCTGGTCGTGCCGGTACTCCATCTCCTCGAGCTCCTAAAATGATTTAGTCACAACCGACTGTTAGTCATAAATACTAAGTCGTTTCCTCCACACATCACCCCCGCAACTCCTAGGCATCGAGCAGGAGGACGAAGCAGAGGACAAGGGGTATAAAAAGAAGCAAGTGATAGTGGAGCTATACTACCAAGTATATATAACATCAATCTCTTTCTACTTTAGTAGTTCTATATATATAGCACATGTAAAGTATGAAGAACTGTACAAAAAGTAAATAAGGTGTTGTGAGTAAACAAGTAAAGAACAACAAGTAGAATATGTTACTACTAAGCTACCATCACAAAAGTACCTTAACTTATTTTAATGCTCATACAAACTTATAAGTTAAGGTTTCTAAATATAACTTATCATATAAAAGAGCCCATACTAGTTTATATGATAAGGATCTATGTTGCGTATGACCTAGTATGAATGCATGTTATGCATGCATTTTATGATTCATGCAAGTGCAACTCTCACACACGACTCTGTGATCACAGACCTTTAGTTCCCACTTTTTGGATCTAGCATCACTCTCTAGTACCACCGTTGTGGCTACGACAGCAGCGGAACGGGCGCTTCCGCTTCCTAGGAGGGTATACACATTACCAAGCCCAGACCCTTCATACGCCTCTGTACACATCCGAGGTGCACTCTAGAGTCTCTGCGTACTAATGCTGTCTAACTGCCAGACTTTTTGGTCGGGTGTGCGTTTTCGGGGATTGTCCATTGGACCGCAGTATAAACAACCTACTTGCCCCTCCAACATCACACCTCACCAGAGTCACTATACTACCATCAGTGTGATGATTGGCCAGTACCGCATGACCCGCCACTAGTTTTGTTTCTATGCACATGCAAGGTATCTCAACCCGAGTCTCCAGCTCACAGGACCAAACCCGTCCTGATGTCAAACTCTCGAGCATCCGACTTGCAGGACTAACTGTTCTGAAAACCCTCCAACCCTTCACGGATGAGATTGTAACAACATTCTCTTAGCCTATTAGACTACTCTTATCTAGTATTTGTTATACTTAGCAATTTAGGGTTAATCCCAGGACTGCCCAGGGCATGCCAAGTGAAGGGCTCTCGGGGGCACTAGGAACTACGATGGGCTGAAGCCCAAAGTTCCCTTTCGCAAGGATATTTACTATTATTAATGTCTATCCATGATCCATACCAAACTCTCGTTGTTACTCTGGGACAAACCTAATGACTTAGGATGTTATTGGGAGAGCAGCGGTCTTCCGCCGATCTCCGTTTTAGTTATTATCCTTGGGATTTTGCACTCTACCACTTGTTATCAAGAAGTGACCTATTGGACACCAACCATGGTTTATCTTTCCAACATAGACACCATCTCAACTGACGACCTTATCCCTCATGGGTCCTAGTATTATGTGTTATTTATACTAAGCGCACACATGGCCTAGTGTTGACCCGTATGACACATCTTCCCAAATCTTGGGCTAACGACCCCTAATTATTTATCATGGTTTGCTAAGATGTAAGATGTTGACCATCCTAGGTTTCACTATTTTTCAAAGGAGTTAAGAGCCTAAATTAATTCTTTTAATTGAGTGACCTGGGTCGCCTTGCACATGAGGTATTATATATAATGGTCCAGCCTACCTAAGAAATTTATCAAATGTTCCATGAGGTCAAATTTGACTTCTTACCAAGTTTCATAATTTTCCCATGTGAAATTTTATTTAATTTCCTTTTAATATTAAATCATAAATTGACTACTTTCCAAATGAAGTACAGTATTTATACAATCAAAAATTTTAGGAAAATTACTGAGAATTCATGTTAATATAATAAAGTTAAATACAGAATTTCAAAATCCAAAACAGTGATTTGACCTAACTTATATCCAAATGAACAATATTACCAAAATGCCGATATTAAGGTTTTAAGCATACAGAGACATCCAAAAATTCTCAAATAATTTAACAGGGATTTAGTCACAGAATCAAGTTAATGTAAATTTTTCCATAATAGTTAAACAATAATTTCCCTTGTTTTTAATTAATTCCCATAATGGGAAAAATGGTAAATTCTACTTAAATTCCAAGTTAAAATCACCTAACAGTCCCCTAAATTTTTTCATAGGTGACCTATGTCCTAATAAAGCTTTTGACAAAATTTCAGACATTAATAAATTCATATGCCCTAGATCCAAATTAATTTCCTATCTAGGCATATTTTCTAATAATTCCAATTAATGGGATTTTTGATTCAGGAAATCCCAAACTTTCCATGGGAGGTATATTCCATCCCTATAAGCCACTGTCCAAAGTTTCATGGACATTCAATGGTCCAAATGGGCTAAATCCCAATTTTCTTATTTTTACTATAAGCACCCCACATTAAACATATCGATATCATGCATGTGGGATTTCCCAAACATACAGAGGTCAAAATAACTTTATATTTTTACCAGGGTTTTATGTTGACCTAATGGACATGCCACCAAAATTTGGGGGCATTTAGAGTCATATATCTCCAAAAATACACTTAATTTAATTATTAGTATTTCACCAAATACTATAGCAAATGTCTGACCAAAAATTCCCATTTTTGGTCAGGTTCTAGATTTAACCTTAGCACAAGCCTGACCAAACTTTTAGATCATGAGAACTTATGGTTTGGCTTGAACTTTTATTTTAAAATCTGCCCTAGCCTAGGACCAGTCATGGTAGAATGGTCCTAGAAAAAGTTCTACTGTACCAAATTCTAAGTTTAGGGTGTCATTTTTAAGGTAATGTCAATACCTACATTTTTCATGTTGATAGCTACCTCTGAATGTTCTTCTAACAGGCCTAAAATTAGCATGCAAGAACACTGTAAATGTGTGACATTAATAATACTGTTCATAATATAATGAAATATCAAATTAAATCACCAGATCTGGCGGCTCCTGGCCATCGTCACCAATCAGCCAACGACCAGGATTCAATCTTCCTGGGCCGAGTTTGCTGGCTTATTTCGGCCATCTGGGCCGATGCCACCGCCGATGATTATCGCCACCACCTCCGTTTAGGTGATGACTAGCATTTCCCGGCGGTGAAGCTGCCGGAGGAGGCTCCTCCGGCGATCCCAAGCAAGAAGAAAAGCTCGAAATTTTAGCTCACGACTCACGTGGTATCGGGCTCAATTGAGCCCAATGTCTCGCCTAGTTGATCTAGATAGCTAGCACGGGGTGAGGTGTGGCGAATGAACCTGCAGCCGGGCTTGGCGGTGAGTGCGGTGTAGCACCCCCCCCCCCAACCTTTGCCCGGGTCGTGCCGGAGGGGGTACTACTGGCCCAAGACGCCCACCCAGTGCTTATAGGGGAAATGATCCACCCTGTCCAAGCACTAGATGGCCGCCTCGGTTGGCTCGAATCATAACATTCACAACCCATCAGAATATAGCGGAAGCATTAACAGGAAACCATTGCAGATTTATATATATGACATATCAGAATCACAGCGGTTCTAGGGCCGAAGCCTAAGTACTTATATAAGCCTGTAAGCTATACATGTGCTACATATAATCCTCATATACTCTCTCTCTATGCTGCTCGGCGGAACTCACGTCTCTAAACTCTGGGGACGGCGGGGGTGAATCTGCTCGAGTAGACCTAGCTGCTGGCATAATCTCCTGCGGCAGCGGGTCACTACGGTGCTCCACCTCCTGTGAATGGTTAATCAAATAACCGTTAGTCACAGAGCTAAGCAGAAACAAATCTCCTCCCCGGGTCCACATCCTGGGGACGAGCACGCACCCACCCAGCAGTAGTAAATAGCCGAAGCAAGAGAGGGTTAGCACAATATTTCATATAGGAACAGCTAGGAGCAAATATAAAAGAGTGCAGTATAACCGGACAAAGCTGCAATAGTATAAAATGGTTATAACCATGCTCTACTAGCTCATCAGCACAACAGGTTTCCATATCCTGAATTCTATCGCAGGCATTCACAGCCGCGCACATACCGCAAGCATTCACAGCTGCGCACATATCGCAGGCATTCACAGCCGCGCACACAAACCCTATGTCGACATAGTTTGGACCGCTTCTGTTCCAGTAGGGTAGCGAGCCCCGCGGGCCTCACCGATGTGGTCGTCGGTGACAGTGGCTAGTCCTGCCACTTCTGGGGATGATCGTACCGCACAACCCCAGGCCCTAACGTACAACCTTGTGTACTCTTGGATATGAGCGACATCCAATGAATCATTTTGGCCGACCAGCGGAGGAAAACCCGACGGGGAATAAAACGGCCGGTCACCCGTGGTACCCATCTCCCTGTCGCCTTGAGTCGTCAACCTTCCCGCACCGGTACGAACGGTCTGCGGAAGGGACTGACCCGCCACTATTCCACCACAAGCAATTTACAAACAATCAATCAACGGCAAACATAACACACACTGGGTCTACGTCGGCTTGCCCTACTAGGCTTAAACTTCGGGCGGCGGTGCTTAGCTCTACTTTCGTCAAGCAGCGTGGGAGCACATTATTTGGGGCTAGACCTGGAGGAATACCTCAACTCCGGTTATCCCCAACTAAGGCTCAACCTTAATAACGACTGCTCGTCAGAGCAGGACCCGGGATTATAATAGTAAGTTGCAATGAGGATAAATGCGGTGTTTATGCTGCTTATTTAAAGTGCTGGAAAGAAACATGACCAGTACAAAACTGGAGTAGTACAGAATTGAAAGTACTTGACCAGTACGAGACTGGAGTATAACTGAATTGAAAATCCTTGATCAGTACGAGACTGGAGTATAACTGAATTGAAAATACTTGACCAGTACGAGACTGGAGTATAACTGAATTGAAAGTACTTGACCAGTACGAGACTGGAGTATAACTGAATTGAAAGTACTTGACCAGTACGAGACTGGAGTATAACTGAATTGAAAGTACTTGACCAGTACGAGACTGGAGTATAACTGAATTGAAAGTACTTGACCAGTACGAGACTGGAGTATAACTGAATTGAAAGTACTGAACTGAAAAGAATAAAAGAACAGGACCAGTGCAAGACTGGAATAATCATAAAGAAAATGGTTAGTAGTCCAATCACTCCATCCAGGAGGCTTAAGTTCCCTCTCCGTTCTCAGGAGAGATTTTCAGTTCCATCCCCGTTCTCAGGAGGTACATTCAGTTCTATTTCAGTTTTTAATAAGGCTTCATTGGGTTGCACCCATTATTAAGATCCGATTAGAATCTGGTTGCGCCTTATTAATCACGGGTTAATCAGATCAGGGGCTTATCAGGAGTTGCACCCTCATTAGTTATCGAGAATAATTCGCATAGCACTACTCGTACTCTCGCTTCCGAGCGTACCCAAATCACCCAAGAGGCGAGGCACTCGACGGTTTCACGAAGTCTCGGAGCACACGGAGTTCGGTCACTTGCCTCGGCCACTCTCGTTGATATGACATTTTATTATTCTTTTTAGTAAGGATAGTCGCGCGCTCCAATTTTCATTTTCGAAGAAAATGAGCGTAATAATTTCCGAGCGCGACCCTAGGCTTCCAGATTTTAGGAAAAATATCAAAACTTATCCCAATGACCCCAAATTTTGATACAACCCTTAAGAGAGCCTAAAATAAGCCTAGTAATTTTTTTGTAATTTTCCAAAGTGTTTTGGGCCTTTAATTTGGCCAAACAAATTTTATTTGGGCTTTTAAAAATATCAAATCAACTTCAAAAATTCTCAAAATTTTTGTGGAGACTGACCTCATTGAAAGGAACAATTTTTATGTTTAAAACTTTTCCATGAGGGCTCTATCTTAGCCTCTAAAAAATCAAATCCCTTATTATAATATTATAATATTATAATAATATAAATTAATAATATAAATTATAAATTAAAAGTACTGTTCACCATCTTCTCTCTTCCGCTGAAACGAATCCCGCCGCCCTTACGGGCCTTCCCCGCCGCCGGCCGGCCACCGGCCGGCCGTGGCTCCACCACCGGCCGACTGCCCGGTGGTGGGCGCTCCCTCCGGCGGTGGTCCGGCGGCCTGCCGCCGCCAGCCATCGCCGGAGCCATTTTTTTTAAAAAATGGGAGGGGAGGGGGTGACGGCGGCGGCGCTCCGGTCGCCGGAGCTCGCATGCACCACGTCAGAAATGGGGAGGGGGAGGAAGAGAAGGTTCTACCTGGGTTTGGCGGGCTTGGGAGGGGCCGGCTTGGTCGGCCATGGCTCAAGGTGGTGGAGGAGGGGGAGGAGCTCCTTGGCTTGCCTTTTTCCAGCCACCAGAGCTCCGGCAGAGGCTTAACAGAGGGGAGGGGATTTGCTCAGAGAGCTGTGTGAAGGAATATTAGGAGGGGGCCTTTATATAAGCTTGGGGGGAGGGGATCTCCTCCCTTAGCAAATGTGGGATTAATCCCTCCTTAGGGAGGGATTAATCTCCACCGTCCAGCTGTCAGCTGGAGGCTCAAACTCATTTCCCTATGTGGGAAATGAGGTTAGCCCCTCATGGGCACTGGCCTTCAATAAGAGGGGGAAGAAAGAGAGGAGAGGAGGGGTTGTGGGCTTCCTTGGTCCATGACCCTCTTGGCTTCATGGTGTGGGCTAGTTTTAATAGCCCAAGAATACACATATGATTAGCTCCTAATCATGCCATGAGGGGGAGGTGGGTTCTTATTTGGAGAAAAATCCAAAAATGGATTTTTAGGGGGGATTTGACCAAGTCAACCCTAGGGTGGGTCCCCCTTGCTGGTCAAAGTCAATGTGGGTCCAAGTCATCAGGGTCGAGTCAAGATTCAGGTATCGTGTCATAATTGGTGTGCGCACGCTTTTCGGTGCGCGACTATGCTTGATTTGACCATGGGTGGACCAATTATCGTCGAAATTGATCGGGATGACTTCCGTTGACTTTGTATTGACTATACGAGTCCAACGCCACTGACCGGGGTCGAATCGGAGTTCGTTTGGCGAAAGTCCAATATTTGCGCGTCGCAGCGTGCTTAAACGGTCAAAATACCCATAATCATAATTAGGCTTCGAATCGCGGCGCAACGAGTTCCGATGCGTTCGTATCAACTATACGAAGTCATGAGAATTGACAGAACTCAAATCGAAGTTCTCTATGTCAATATCCAAAAATCTCATTTTCGCGACGTTCTGCGAGTAATGGCCAAATCCACTATATGACCTCTAGGTTCAATTGAACGAGTTCCGATGTGCTCGTATTGACTATACGCGGCCACATGAACTGACGGAACTCAATTCGGAGTCCTCTAGCTCTATTTCCTACCTTGGGTTACCCCTCACCAGGTCATGGGTAGGGTCCGAGCCACTTTTATTGGGCCCACTAGGGTTCTGGTGGCCCAATAAAAGTCGGGATGTTACAATCCAATAAAAATAAAAGGATTTTCGTCCTCGAAAATTTGCTTGGAGTAGGGGGAAAAAGTAACATACCTGGGGAAAGAGCTCCGGGTGTTTTTCTTGGAGGAGTGCTTCAGGTTCCCACGTGAACTCTTCTCGTCCGCAGTTTGACCATAGCACCTTAACCATCAGAATGGTTTTGTTGCGTAGTGTCTTGACCTTATAATCCACTACTCTGACGGGTTCGAGCCGGACGGATCTGTCTGATTGTAGCTGCACTGGTGGAGTAGGAAGGTACTGCTCTGGTTGTCGGAGGACTCGTCTCAAGGAAGAGACATGAAACACATCATGAAGATTCCCCAACTCTGGGGGCAAGGCCAAACGATAGGCGACGGGGCCAACACGCTCTATCACCAGATAGGGGCCCAAGAAGCGGGGGTCTAACTTTTTCTGCTTCCTCAACCGGGAGACACCATGCATGGGCTTTATTTTCAAGAACACCATTTCCCCCACGCTAAACTCCACCGGTCGGTGACGCGCATCATAGTACTTAGCCTGCCGGCTCTGCGCTTCCCGCATCCGCTTCTGGATCAGCCGTATCGCTGTCGTAGTGTCATCGATGTAAACCACTCCCAAGGCTACCGGGTCCTCTTCCTGAGCCTAAGTCAACGGGGTTCGGCAACGTCTTCCATACAATGCCTCGTATGGAGCCATCTTAATACAAGCCTAGTAGCTGTTATTGTAAGAAAATTCGACCAACGGCAACAGCTGCTCCCATGGCTCATTGTGCTCTACTATGCACAATCGAAGTAGATCCTCCATTGTCCGGTTCGTCCTCTCCGTCTGTCCGTCTGTCTGCGGGTGGAAGGCGGTGCTGAAGGCCAACTTGGTTCCCAAATACGCCTGCACCCGCCTCCACTCCTTAGATGTGAAACGCCCGTCACGATCTGACACGATGGACTTTGGCACTCCGTGGAATAGTACCACTTGCTCTAGGAACATCCTGGCCAGGATATCTACTCCGTCGCCCTGTCGGTTTGGAAAGAACCGCGCTACCTTGGTGAGTCGATCTACGACCACCCATATTGAGTCATTCCCAGCGCGGGATCGAGGTAGGCCGTGGACGAAGTCCATGGAGATGTCTTCGAACTTCCACTCTGGTATCGGCAGGGGCTGTAATAGGCCTCCTGGACTGCGGCATTCGGCCTTAACCTTCTGACAGGTCTGACACCGGGCTACGAAGTCGGTGACATATCTTTTCATTCCAGGCCAGTAAATGGTCCTGCGCAAGTCCACGTACATCTTAACTACGCCAGGGTGAATCGAGTACCTGGACTGATGGGCCTCTTGCAAAATTTCTTCACGAATCCCTCCGGTAACGGGAACAAATATGCGATGCTTGAATTGCAGAATCCCGTCATGCAGTTTATAGTCCTCCTGTGCCCCTCCTTGCAGAGATCGGACGATCGGCATCACTTCTGGATCGATCTTCTGGGCTTCTCGTATCCGGTCCCGGATGTCGCATTGGATTTCCATCCAATACAGCTGCGAGTAGTACTCTTCCGGATCTCTTCGGGCAACCAGGGTAATCTCCATGTCTATCAGAGACTAGAAAAGTTCTTTAGGGATCTGCTCCATCCAACTCCCGGCTATCGCAGGCTGGCGGCTCAAGGCGTCAGCGACTCTGTTAGCTTTCCCGGGGTGATATTGGAGAGCGAAGTCGTAATCGCATAAGAATTCCAGCCATCGGCGCTGCCGGAGGTTCAGCTCTTTCTGCGTGAAGATATACTTGAGGCTCTTGTGGTTGGAGAAGATCTCACATCTTACCCCGTACAAGTAATGCCTCCAAATTTTGAGGGCGAAGACGACGACGCCCAACTCTAAATCGTGTGCTGCGTAATTCAATTCGTGCGGCTTTAGTTGCCGAGATGCATAGGCCACTACCTTACCATATTGCATTAGAATAGCTCCCAATCCCTTCAGGGAGGCATCAGTGTAGATTTGGAATCCCTCGGTCCCTATGGGGATCGTAAGGATTGGCACGGAAGTCAGCCGCTTCTTCAGCTCGACAAACGCAGCCTCGCACTCCGGCGTCCATCGGAATATGACGTCCTTTTTTGTGAGAGCAGTTAGGGGTAGGACAATCTTGGAAAAACCCTCAACAAACTTCCTGTAGTATCCGGCAAGACCGAGGAAACTCCGGATATCCGCAGCCGTCTTGAGTGGCGGCCAATTTTGTACTGCCTGGACCTTGGCTTGGTCTACTGCCACTCCTTCCTTTTTATCGTGTGGCCCAAGAATCCAACTTCTTCTAGCCAAAATTCGCATTTACTGAATTTGGCGAAGAGAGAGTGCTCCCGGAGTTTTAATAGCACCATCTGTAGGTGCCGGGTATGGTCCGTCTTGGTCTTCGAGTAGATTAGGATGTCGTCTATGAAGACGATGACAAAGTGATCTAAGAAGGGTTCGAAGACTCTATTCATCAGGGCCATAAAGGCGGAAGGCGCGTTGGTGAGCCCGAAGGGCATTACTAGGAATTCATAAAGACCATAACGAGAGCTGAAGGCAGTCTTGGGAATGTCTTCCTCTCGGACTCGGAGCTGGTAATAGCCAGATCTCAGGTCCATCTTGGAAAACATGGACGCACCTTGCAACTGATCGAACAGTTCGTCGATCCTAGGGAGGGGGTAGGTATTGCGTACAGTCAACTTATTCAGCTCCCTGTAGTCGATGCACAGTCGCAAAGTCCCATCTTTCTTTTTGACGAAAAGCACCGGGGCTCCCCAGGGCGAGGAACTAGGGCGGACGAATCCAGCATCTATTAGTTCCTGTAGCTGGATCTTTAGTTCAGTCAGCTCCCTTGGGGCCATCCGGTAGGGGGCTCGTGATAGTGGCCGTGCTCCGGACACGAGCTCGATCTGAAAGTCGACCTCTCGCTGGGGTGGCAATCCCGGGAGGGACTCAGGGAAAATATCGGGAAAGTCGCGGACTACCGGGACCTTGGCGAGCACCTGGGATTTGTCTTCCATCTCGAAGTAGATAAGGTATACTTCATCCTTCTGTCGGACGGATTTCACCATCTGCGTAGAAGTCAGGATAATACGCGAGACAGAGGGCACACCTGTCAACGTGACGGTCTAGCCATTCGGGTTCCGTAGCCGGACTTCTCGCGTGGAACAGTTTATCTGAGTTTGGTGCTCGGCTAGCCAGTCCATTCCCAAAATTATGTCGAATCCAGTTATGGCTAGGATGGTTGCGTAGATTTCGAACTCCACTTCTCCCAGCACAGCCTGGAACGAGCACTTTTCGGTAGAAGTCATATCCGACCCGTCCGGTAAACGGATTCGTATAGACAGTCCGATCGAACGAACAACATTTCCTTTTGTTGCGATGAATTCGTGGGAGACGAAAGAATGAGTTGCTCCCGTATCGAAAAGGGTTTTGGCAGGAAGTCCTTATACAAACAAGATTCCTGACGACATGAGAAATATATATATATATCAACTATCTAATACAGAGGATATAAGTACACATAAGTAATATACAACATCAGTAGTCATATCTGATATCTCTCTATCGCCTAAGATATATACCTATGACTACGTCAGGGGCTGGTCCGTGCTGCAGGTCTAGTGCGTAGGCCTCCTAGGGCGCTACTCGGCCCTGCTGGCCTCTCCTGCCAGCTCTGCCTCTGCGACCTCTCTGACCCTGCCCTCGTGCCGGCTGTCCACCCTGAACTGCCCCCAATCCTGGTCTCCCCGTTGCCTGAGGGCAAAAGGCCCTCATATATCCTGGCTGATGACATAAAAAGCAATTCCCTGCGAAGGGAACATCTCGTCGGGCCACTAGAGGGGGCTGCAGTGCTGTAGCTGGTCTAATGTCTGGCTGTGCAGCTGGGGGTGCTGGGGGTGCTGGTGGTGCTGGTGGGCGCCTATAAGGCTGCCTGTGGTGTCGCTGTCTGCGCTCTCTATCCTGTCGGTGGGGGAGCGACTCCTCCGTATCGCCTCTGGTCTCGAGGGAGATCTTCCTGACCTCTGCGCCGCTGAGCCACCATCTGCTGGTCCAACTCTAAAGCTGCCGCATGGGTGGCTATGGTGTGGAAGGTGGCCTGAGAGAGCATAATCAGGGCCTGCCTCAGGTCGTCTCATAGTCCTCGGTAGAACCGAGAAGCTCTATCCCTGTCGGAGGCAGCCAAGTTCCCGGCGAAGCATGCCAGGTGTATGAACTCTCTCTCATACTCTGCCACAGTGTGGTTGCCCTGTCGGATGAGCAGAAACCTCTCTTGCAGCGCGGCTCGGTCTGTATCTGTGATAAAGAACTCTAGTAGAGCTATGGAGAACTCTCCCCAAAGGATCGTGCTCATCGGCCGACCTCGAAAGGTAGAGCGACTAGCCGCTCTCCACCAATCCCTCGCATATCCCTCTAGGAGGGTCACTACCAAAGAGACTGCTGCCACAGCTGGGCACATCATCCCTACCAACAACTCCTCCACTCGCTCCACCCACTCCTTAACCTGAATGGCCGTCTCTGTACCCCTGAACGGGGGAGGCCTGAGTCCTCGAAAAGTCGTCAGCAGATCGGTGGGTGCGGTCATCTCTCGCGGTGGCTGTGCTAGGGCATCCCGGAACGTCGCTAGTATAGCAGTCAGCGTCTGCCCCATATCAGTCTCGGCAAACGGTATAGCCGCGGGGGCGACCGGGTCTGGTGGTGGGGTAGCTGGAACATATCCCCTAGACGAGGATCCCCCGTTACTATCCTCCGGTATCTGGAGAAGTAACAGGAAAGAGTGTCAGTATTTTGCAAAAGTAGTGGCAATTTGCAAAAATGACTGACAAAGCGGAAACAACGGTGTATGGGCATACTATCGTACAGTCTAGAATCCCTAAGTCTCTACACTAGGGTCCACCAGGCTTCCGCTGCAAGGTTCGTCCCGAACCGAAAACGAAGCGAGGGACGAGGGGATCCTGAGACTGCTCCACAAGGAAGAATCATGATCGCTCTGATCCATTTGTAGCACCCCCCCAACCTTTGCCCGGGTCGGGTCGGAGGGGGTACTACTGGCCCAAGACGCCCACCCAGTGCTTATAGGGGAAACGATCCACCCTGTCCAAGCACTAGATAGCCGCCTCGGTTGGTTCGAATCATAACATTCACAATCCATCAGAATATAGCGGAAGCATTAATAGGAAACCATTGCAGATTTATATATATGACATATCAGAATCACAGCGGTTCTAGGGCCGAAGCCTAAGTACTTATATAAGCCCGTAGGCTATACATGTGCTACATATAATCCTCATATACTCTCTCTCTACGCTGCTCGGCGGAACTCACGTCTCTAAACTCTGGGGACGGTGGGGGTGCATCTGCTCGAGTAGACCTAGCTGCTGGCGTAATCTCCTGCGGCAGCGGGTCACTACGGTGCTCCACCTCCTGTGAATGGTTAATCAAATAACCGTTAGTCACAGAGCTAAGCAGAAACAAATCTCCTCCCCGGGTCCACATCCTGGGGACGAGCACGCACCCACCCAGCAGTAGTAAATAGCCGAAGCAAGAGAGGGTTAGCACAATATTTCATATAGGAACAGCTAGGAGCAAATATAAAAGAGTGCAGTATAACCGGACAAAGCTGCAATAGTATAAAATGGTTATAACCATGCTCTACTAGCTCATCAGCACAACAGGTTTCCATATCCTGAATTCTATCGCAGACATTCACAGCCGCGCACATACCGCAGGCATTCACAGCCGCGCACATATCGCAGGCATTCACAGCCGCGCACACAAACCCTATGTCGACATAGTTTGGACCGCTTCTGTTCTAGCAGGGTAGCGAGCCCCGCGGGCCTCACCGATGTGGCCGTCGGTGACAGTGGCCAGTCCTGCCACTTCTGGGGATGATCGTACCGCATAACCCCAGGCCCTAACGTACAACCTTGTGTACTCTTGGATGTGAGCGACATCCAATGAATCATTTTGGCCGACCAGCGGAGGAAAACCCGACGGGGAATAAAACGGCCGATCACCCGTGGTACCCATCTCCCTGTCGCCTTGTGTCGTCAACCTTCCCGCACCGGTACGAACGGTCTGCGGAAGGGACTGACCCGCCACTATTCCACCGCATGCAATTTACAAACAATCAATCAACGGCAAACATAACACACACTGGGTCTACGTCGGCCTGCCCTACTAGGCTTAAACTTCGGGCGGCGGCGCTTAGCTCTACTTTCGTCAAGGAGCATGGGAGCGCATTATTTGGGGCTAGAGCTGGAGGAATACCTCAACTCCGGTTATCCCCAACTAAGACTCAACCTTAATAACGACTACTCATCAGAGCAGGACTCGTGATTATAATAGTAAATTGCAATGAAGATAAATGCGGTGTTTATGCTGCTTATTTAAAGTGCTGGAAAGAAACATGACCAGTACAAAACTAGAGTAGTACAGAATTGAAAGTACTTGACCAATACGAGACTGGAGTATAACTGAATTGAAAATCTTTGACCAGTACGAGATTGGAGTATAACTGAATTGAAAATACTTGACCAGTACGAGACTGGAGTATAACTGAATTGAAAGTACTTGACCAGTACGAGACTGGGGTATAACTGAATTGAAAGTACTTGACCAGTACGAGACTGCAGTATAAGTGAATTGAAAGTACTTGACCAGTACGAGACTGGAGTATAACTGAATTGAAAGTACTTGACCAGTACGAGACTGGAGTATAACTGAATTGAAAGTACTGAACTGAAAAAAATAAAAGAACAGGACCAGTGCAAGACTGGAATAATCATAAAGAAAATTGTTAGTAGTCCAATCACTCCATCCAGGAGGCTTCAGTTCCATCCCCGTTCTCAGGAGAGATTTTCAGTTCCATCCCCGTTCTCAGGAGGCACATTCAGTTCTATTTCAGTTTTTAATAAGGTTTCATTGGGTTGCACCCATTATTAAGATCCGATTAGAATCTGGTTGCGCCTTATTAATCACGGGTTAATCAGATCAGGGGCTTATCAGGAGTTGCACCCTCATTAGTTATCGAGAATAATTCGCATAGCACTACTCGTACTCTCGCTTCCGAGCGTACCCAAATCACCCGAGAGGCGAGGCACTCGACGGTTTCACGAAGTCTCGGAGCACACGGAGTTCGGTCACTTGCCTCGGCCACTCTCGTTTATATGACAATTTTATTATTCTTTTTAGTAAGGATAGTCGCGCGCTCCAATTTTCATTTTCGAAGAAAATGAACGTAATAATTTCCGAGCGCGACCCTAGGCTTCCAGATTTTAGGAAAAATATCAAAACTTATCCCAATGACCCCAAATTTTGATACAACCCTTAAGAGAGCCTAAAATAAGCCTAGTAATTTTTTTGTAATTTTCCAAAGTGTTTTGGGCCTTTAATTTGGCCAAACAAATTTTATTTGGGCTTTTAAAAATACCAAATCAACTCCAAAAATTCTCAACATTTTTGTGGAGACTGACCTCATTGAAAGGAACAATTTTTATGTTCAAAACTTTTCCATGAGGGCTCTATCTTAGCCTCTAAAAAATCAAACCCCTTATTATAATATTATAATAATATAATAATATAAATTAATAATATAAATTATAAATTAAAAGTACTGTTCACCATCTTCTCTCTTCCGCTGAAACGAATCCCGCCGCCCTTACGGGCCTTCCCCGCCGCCGGCCGGCCACCGGCCGGCCGTGGCTCCACCACCGGCCGACTGCCCGGTGGTGGGCGCTCCCTCCGGCGGTGGTCCGGCGGCCTGCCGCCGCCGGCCATCGCCGGAGCCATTTTTTTTTAAAACGGGAGGGGAGGGGGTGACGGCGGCGGCGCTCCGGCCGCCGGAGCTCGCATGCACCACGTCAGAAATGGGGAGGGGGAGGAAGAGAAGGTTCTACCTGGGTTTGGCGGGCTTGGGAGGGGCCGGCTTGGTCGGCCATGGCTCAAGGTGGTAGAGGAGGGGGAGGAGCTCCTTGGCTTGCCTTTTTTCGGCCACCAGAGCTCCGGCAGAGGCCTAACAGAGGGGAGGGGATTTGCTCAGAGAGCTGTGTGAAGGAATATTAGGAGGGGGCCTTTATATAAGCTTGGGGGGAGGGGATCTCCTCCCTTAGCCAATGTGGGATTAATCCCTCCTTAGGGAGGGATTAATCTCCACCCTCCAGCTGTCCATGGACAGCTGGAGGCTCAAACTCATTTCCCCATGTGGGAAATTAGGTTAGCCCCTCATGGGCTTGGGCCTTCAATAAGAGGGGGAAGAAAGAGAGGAGAGGAGGGGTAGTGGGCTTCCTTGGTCCATGGCCCTCTTGGCTTCATGGTGTGGGCTGGTTTTAATAGCCCAAGAATACACATATGATTAGCTCCTAATCATGCCATGAGGGGGGATGAGGGTTCTTATTTGGAGAAAAATCCAAAAATGGATTTTTAGGGGGGATTTGACCAAGTCAACCCTAGGGTGGGTCCCCCTTGCTGGTCAAAGTCAATGTGGGTCCAAGTCATCGGGGTCGAGTCAAGGTTCAGGTGTCGTGTCATAATTGGTGTGCGTACGCTTTTCGGTGCGCGACTATGCTTGATTTGACCATGGGTGGACCAATTATCGTCGAAATTAATCGGGATGACTTCCGTTGACTTTGTATTGACTATACGAGTCCAACGCCACTGACCGGGGTCGAATCGGAGTTCGTTTGGCGAAAGTCCGATATTTGCGCGTCGCAGCGTGCTTAAACGGTCAAAATACCCATAATCATCGTTAGGCTTCGAATTGCGACGCAACGAGTTCCGATGCGTTCGTATCAACTATACGAAGTCATGAGAATTGACAGAACTCAAATCGGAGTTCTCTATGTCAATATCCAAAAATCTCATTTTCGCGACGTTCTGCGAGTAATGGCCAAATCCACTATATGACCTCTAGGTTCAATTGAACGAGTTCCGATGTGCTCGTATTGACTATACGCGGCCACATGAACTGACGGAACTCAATTCGGAGTCCTCTAGCTCTATTTCCTACCTTGGGTTACCCCTCACTGGGTCATGGGTAGGGTCCGGGCCACTTTTATTGGGCCTACTAGGGTTCTGGTGGCCCAATAAAAGTCGGGATGTTACATGCAGTGGTTATGAGCCATGGTCGAAGCTTGCTCCGGCGATCTAGCCAGATTCTCTGTTTCTCCAGCAAAATCTTTGCTCGAGCAGTCGAACTCCACTCGTTTCAACCTCCTGAAGCTGATGGTGGGCTTAGATATTGCTGGGAGTGGCTGGGTGAGTAGTTTTGATTAAGGGGGTGGTCGGACATGAGCTTTGTAAGCTCCGCCTGGCTGCCATGTGTCCACCAGCCCCTCAAACCTGCTGAAAAGAGCATTGGAGGCTCAACCAAGAGCTTGGG
Organism: Platanthera zijinensis; assembly: GCA_039513925.1. Classification (NCBI taxonomy): domain Eukaryota; kingdom Viridiplantae; phylum Streptophyta; class Magnoliopsida; order Asparagales; family Orchidaceae; genus Platanthera; species Platanthera zijinensis. Next base: position 9,447,609 of record CM077082.1, on the reverse strand, counting down.
CAGAGGGAAGGAGGGCCACATGGCCTCCATCCCCTCTTTCCCTCTCTTCTCTCTCCTCATTTTCTCAAAAATCCCTAAGTTACACCCCATGCATGTATTCTCTCTCCTATTTCAGAGGGTTAGGGCTGTCATTGACCTCTTGGGCTGGTCATGGGCCTTGAGCCATGGGCTTAGTCCATTAGGAATGAGCTTGGATCATATTATTTCCTCTCCTTAAGCCCTAAGTTGACTTTGTTGACTTTAGGTTGACTTGGTCAACATGATAAGTGGGCTGGCCCCACTTGATGGTCATGGACCCAATGGTGCCACCCAACTTGGGTTAGGCCATGGTGGTGCCCTACTTGGACTAATTGGGCCTTTAGGTGTGGATTTGACCAAATTAGTGTTAGGGTTGACTTGGGTCAACTTGGGTCAATAGTTGACCCAATGACATGGCTTTTTTTTTCACTTAGATTGCTATTAGGGTTAGGGGTATAGTGGTGGAGCCAATGTGTAGCTAGGATCCCAATTTGTTCTAGTTTGACTTGAGTTTACATGGGCCCTATACTGGACCCCATGTGTTTAGACCCTAACTTCATGGTTCAAACCTAGCCTAAAGCCATGCCCCCACTGTTGAAACCGAAAAATCGGTCTCGAGGAGTTCACCCTTGGGAAAGGGGTGATCGCGCACCTACTTCTCTCCTACAAACTAGATTGCCAAAAACATAGGACAAAGAATAGACCCAAGGCTCCGACACAGAGGTCCCACCACATACCTGAAAGATCTTAGAGCGCTTCCCCTCCTTAGCCAAGTGCTGAAGCTTAGTTACCTCAGAAAGCGCTAGAAGACTGGGCACAAGTAAGCATGCCTTTTTGAGGTACCTCTTGTGTCCTATTTATAGGATTCTGAAAACGGCCTGCAAATAGCCTACCTCCGTTGTTTTAAACAGCTATGTGCAGGCCAGCTGGGTCTGCCAACAGCGAGACTCCGCTGTTCTAACTAGCTATGGACAGGCCCGTAGAGGCAAAATGGTAAAAAACACCCCCACACAACACAGAGCGAATAGCCCCCCACTGCCTCTGCTCGGCAAGGGCGGCGAGTGCATGATGGAGCTGGCACTCACTGCCTCTGCTCGGCACCTTGGCAAGCTCGGACCTGACCTGCTCTACTCGTCTACCGTAGCTTCGACGAACGGCCCGGAGTTCATCGAACTGGGCTCGATGAACCCTACTGCGAGTTGGGGCTCCCTGGTCGCCTAGGCAAGCTGAACTGGGTGCCGAGGCGAGCTGGGCTCACAACACCGGGGCAGGGGCATCGAGTATACTCGACTCACTCGACGCCGGGCTAAAGGCGCCAAGTGAACTCGCCTCTTGGGCTGGGGGCATCGAGTGAACTTGACGCCCAGGACCTAGTTCGCCCAGAGCTTGGGCTGGGCTCGGCTGACCCCACTCGCTGGATACGGGGTTGTACACCCACCACATGTCCTAACCCAATCTAAGTAAAGGGGTCTAATAGAAAATTGGATGTTACAAATCCCAATAAACAAAAAAAACAATTTCGTCCCCTAAATTTAAGTTCGGGTCTACGGGGTTTCTACACACAATAATTTAAGAACTTTAAACAAAATTTAAGTATTACCTGAGGTGAAAAGCTCCGGGTGCCACTCTAGCATCAAATCCCTAGGCTTTTAGGTGTGCTCCTCCCATCCAAGGTTGGACCATAACACCTTTACCAGGGGGACCTTCTTATTCCGCAGCACTCAGACCGCAGTATCATCGATCCGAAGCGCCTCTAAACGAACTGATCTGTCAGGTGCTATCGGGCCTTCTGTAGTGGTAATATACTGCTCTGGCCGAAGGAGAGCTCTCTGTAGCAAGGAGACGTGAAAGACGTCGTGCAAGGTCCCTAACTCCGGCGGAATCTCTAGCCTGTAAGCCAAATGGCCGATCCGCTCCAGATCAAATATGGCCCCATATATTGAGGGCTGAGCTTCTTGTGCCTCCGTACCCGAGAAACACCATGCACTAGATGTATCTTTAAGAGCACTCTGTCCCCCACCAGGAATTATACCTTTTGATGTCGTACATCGTAGTACTTGGCCTGCCTGCTCTGAGCCTTCAGCATCTGATCCCTGATCAGTCGTATCTGAGCATCTGTATCCTCTATATATTCTGATCCAAGTGCCTTAGGTTCCTCATCCTAAACCCAAGATAGTGGGGTCCGACACTTTCTCCCGTACAGAGCCTCATAAGGTGTCATCCTAATGCTCGCCTGTTGACTAATATTGCAGGAGAACTCAATCAGTGGAAACAGTCCCTCTAAGGGCTTCCCCGTATCAAGTATACACAAACATAGCAGATCCTCCATAGTCCTGTTGGTCCGCTCTATCTGGTCGTCGGTCTGTGGATGGAAAGCGGTGTTAAAAGCAAGCTGAGAACCCAAGTATGCCTGCACCGCTCTCCACTCCCAAGAAGTGAACCGACCGTCATGATCCAAGAAAATCGTCCTGGGGACGCTGTGGTACCTGACGAACTGCTCCACGAACAACCTCACCAAAGCAGCAATTGAGCTATCCTTTCTTATCGATATAAACCGGGCCACCTTGTTCAGTCTATCGACAATGACCTAAATAGAATTGTGCCCAGAGTGGGAGCGAGGCAATCCATGTACAAAATCCATAGCAATATCCTCAAACTTACATTCTGGCATCGGTAGTGACTGTAGTAGTCCTCCTGGGCTCTTGCACTCTGCCTTTACCCGCTGGCATGTCTCGCAGTATGTCATATAATAGATGATCTCCCTCTTCATCCCTAGCCAATACAAGTTCCTTCGCAGATCTGCCGTCATCTTGGTGATACCGGGGTGCCCTGAGTACTGAGAGCAGTGTGCCTCCCTGATTATAACCTCCCGAATACCACCTCCTGTGGGTATATAAACACGACCACGGAAATGAACGAGGTCATCACGCAATGAATAATCCTCTGACTTGCCCCCTTCCAGGGCCCTGAATACCGGCTCCAAAGCTGCATCTAGCCTCTGATGTGTCCTGATGCGGTCCCGTATATCGCACTCAATGATCAAGGAGCTCAAGTACTCCTGATATTTCTCTGGCTCGGACTCAGAAACCATAGTAATATGCATATCCTCCAGCATCTGTATCAGCTCCATAGCCATCACCCGGGGCTCCGGTCCAGTAGTGCTAGCTCTCCTGCTCAAAGCATCTTCCACGATGTTCGCCTCCCCCGGGTGATAATGCATCTATAGTCATAGTCGCATAGGAACTCCAGCCATCTCCTCTGAAGAAGGTTCAAATCCTTTTATGTATCTATATATTTGAGGTTCTTGTGATCTAAGAAGATGTCACAATGAACCCATATAGGTAATACCTCTATATCTTCAATGCAAATACCACCACCCCGAGCTCTAAATCATGTACAGGATAGTTCTGCTCGTGCTTCTTCAACTGCCTTGAAGCATAAGCGATGACATGTTCGTGCATCAGGACCGCACCCATCCCCTGACATGAGGCATCAGTATAAATATGAAATCCTTCCTTCCCAGATGGAAGTGCAAGGATAGGGGAAGAGGTGAGCCTGTCCTTTAGCTCCTGAAATACTGCCTCACACTTCTCCGTCCACGTAAAAGCTGCCTCCTTCTTCGTCAAGGACGTGAGGGGGAGTGCTATCCTTGAAAACCCCTCCACAAACTTGCGGTAATATCCTACGAGTCCCAGAAAACTGCGTATATCCGAAGCTAACTTTGGTCGTTGCCAATCTCTAACTACCTGCACCTTGGCCGGGTCTACGGCCAACCCGGCTCTACTGATAGTATGCCCCAAGAATGCCACCTTTTGTAGCCAGAACTGGCACTTGGAGAACTTGGCGTACATCCGGTGCTCTCTCAGCTTCCTCAAAACAAATGTCAAATGTTGTGTGTGGTCCTCCTGTGTTCGAGAGTAGATCAGAATGTCATCGATAAAGACTATGACAAATCTGTCCAAGTAGGGTTCAAAGACACGGTTCATCAGACTCATGAATGCGGAAGGCGCATTCGTGAGCCCGAAGGGCATCACCGTGAATTCGTACAATCCATAGCGGGAACTGAAGGTCGTCTTTGGAATATCCTCCTCTTGGATCCGTAGGTGGTAGTACCCGGATCTCAAATCCAGCTTGGAGAACTAGAAGGCTCCCTGAAGCTAATCAAAAAGCTCATCGATCCGGGGCAGCGAATATGTGTTCCGGACCGTCAACTGGTTCAACTCCCAGAAGTCGATGCAGAGCCGCGGCGACCCATCCTTCTTCTTGACAAATAACACCGGTGCTCCCCACGGTTATGAGCTCGGTCGAACAAATCCTGACTCCACAAGCTTGATAGTTTTACTTTCAAGACTACCTAAACACCTAGATGGGGGGGGGGGTGAATAGGTTCTAATTCTTATTTTAAAATTAAGACAGAAAATCACTTCAATGTTGTAATATAGAACAAAAAATTCTGCAGCAAACTCAGCACACACAATCACAGATTCTACAGCTACACAATTCACAGATTGCACACAGTATTTATAGTGGTTCCCCAAGGTCTGGGTACATCCACTTTTCCCCCTTCACCTATCCAGCAGTATGTTAGATTTGGCCTAACTTCTTCCTTTATCTCAGATCCTCAAATCCTACAGCTCAGAATCCAGAAGGATTCCTACAACTCAGAATGTTTCCACATTCCTATAACTCAGGCTAACAAGCCCTACCTCAATCTTGCCACAAGGCCTACAACTCAGAGAATACCTTCTCCTACAACTAAGGCACAAACAGCCCTACCACTCAGAGAACAAATCTCCTACACTCAGCCTTTATAAAACAGGCTTACAACTCAGATCTATGAATAGATCCTACAGAATTTGATAAGGAATTTTATAATCTCTTACCCCTGTTGAGAGAGAAGGGATAAGAACTTTCTTAATCAGCTTCTTGAAGAGGCTGATGGCTGAAATCAACTTGATCTTAGCTTTCTTCAAAGCTTCTTGAATCTGAACTTAGTTGGGTTGATTTCCTTTGAATATAACTGATTGGCAGCTTCCTCCTTAAATTCCAGAAATAGATCTGAATCTTCTTGACAGATTAGTTCAGTATCTGCTTCTTGATAGACCAGTGATTGTCTCCTTCTTGACTTCAAATAGCTGGATCTCTCTCTCTCTCCAAACCTCTTGAAGATACTTCTGAATTCTTGATTGAATTCAACTTAGACCGAATCTGAGTTGATGATCACTTTAGAATGTCTTCTTAGATCTTCTCACGAAGATCTTCTTCTGTGCCTTGCACTTTCTTGATCAGAGATCTATCTCACAATAGTTGTGTTTTTGTGCGTCAATAATGAATATATCTTCTTCTGAATCCATCTATATATATATACTTCATCCATGGTAACCGGCTGATCCGGTTTATAACTAACTTCTGACAAGTCTGACAGCTTCAGTAAACCTGTTGTAACTCACAGCTGTCAAGTCATCAAACAGATCTTGAGCCTTAGTCTTTGTCAGCAAAGCGTCGAGACTGACTGTCATAAAGTGTCGAGACCATCTATCAATATGTGTCGACACAAGTGACTTAAGTGTCGAAACAGACTTTTGTGGTGTCGACATAGCTACCTTGATGTCGACACAGCTTCTTGAAACTACATCTTGAGAATATGTCGACACTGATTATTTGTGTCGACACAAACACGTCACCATTCATCAGCAATCAACTTGGTCTAGACTCAGCTGTGTGTCGACACAGTTGATATAGACTCAGAACATAGCGTGTGTAGACACTGCCTCCAGGTGTCGACACAATTGTTGTCGACTCTGCCTCTGTGTGTCGACACAGCCTCCCGGTGTCGACACAGTTGATGTCGACTGACTATTTCTATGTGTCGACACTGCCTCCCGGTGTCGACACAGTTGTTGTCGACAATGCTTCTGTGTGTCGACACAGCCTCCTGGTGTCGACACAAACTCACTGAAGTGTCGATACAGCCATTTCCAAGTGTCGACACAATCTTACTGAAGTGTCGACACAGCTTCCTCAGGTGTCGACACATGGGCTTAGAAATTTTTCTTTGCATTTTAGCACATTCTTAACCTGCGCATATAAACTTAAAACAACATCAAATACATCTTGATGTATATCATTGAGCTAAGTTTGGCTTGTCCAAATCAGGTACATATTTTCTAATATACCCAACAATCTCCCCCTATTTGGAAAAGTCATAACCCTTTAGCCAATGATATACACCACTTAGAAAATAAACATGATGATGTACATAAGCATTAAATTATAGGGTACTTTATAAACAAAACACATATCATAGTTTTATCACAGAATAAAGATGTAAAAGAAAATGATCACAGAACAATGTTTTGTACATTAACTCAAAAATGCTTGTTACAAGTTGTTTACATTGATTTCTTTAACAAACAAACAATTACATAGTTCTTGGACAAAAAATTAGTAAAGCTTAGACTAAGGCTGGGTTGGCTCCTTGATGACTATTCCTTTTCCAGATTTAATCTGAGTCTGCACAGGAGGTTCTGTATCTCCCATGGGCTTCTTGCCTTTCAAATCAGCGTTCTTTTGTGCTTCAGCCTTGATCCTTTGCCTTTCAAAATAATGAAAAGGCTTGGGGAAATAATTGTTAAGATCCTGAACATCAGGAGGTAGCTTCCCACTCTTATCCTTTCTCCTGTATTGAACTATGGCCTCCTGCCTGGCTTTATACTTTTGCCATTCTTGCTCATTGTACCATTTACCCCTTTCATGTACTTGATCTTTTACAGCTTTCCAGGCAGTTAATATGATATTTCTTGAAGTGGGGCTCCACTGCTCAAAGTCTGGCTTTAGCTCTGCTTGCTCTCTGAATCTCTTCTTTGATAACTGAGCATCTTGCTGAGCTTTGATAACAGTATCTGGCATATCAACCTTTTCAATAATCACATTAGTAACTGGTTGTAGAGGGTTGTACATTGACTGAACTTGTTGATGTATCATTTCAAGATCTGTAGGGGGGTAAATAACTTGGGCAACCTCAGGTTGATCACCTTCAAGTAGAGTTGGTTGCATCCCTGACTCAGCCATATTATCATCATCACATAAGGGTGGATATCCCAGAGTGGCTCTAATGCTGTTGGTTACCCATTTGGCATGATCAGAGCCAGCATATACTAACACCCTCTCCCCCTTTATGACTTCTCTAGCCACATGTTCTCTCAAATCATCTTTCTAAAATCTGATTTGCCCATCCAGGTAATTGATACCATCTTTAAAGAATGACTTTAACTTTTGAAGCTTGCCACTAATTAACTTCTCAGATGAAGTGATGACAGTTTTAACCTAATATAGGGAAGCCTGTAGCTTCTTATCATATTCTTCCATTTCAATAGCCCTTGCAACAGTTAATCTAGTAAAAGTATTTGTTAACTCAGTGACAATCACATTGTGAGATTCTGTCAGATTGTCATTCATTCTTATTTGATTTTCAAGGACATAGCCTTGTTTAACAACAATCTCATCCACTTGCTTCTTTATTTCTGCTTATTGTTTTGCAAGAAATACCACAGCATTGCCTCCCTTGTGGAAGCAATCTGTCATCTCTTTCTTATTCTGATTGACCTCAAATCTGATTGACTTTATGTCTTGGGCTAGATCAAACTGGAGTGTCTTATGACTTTCATCTACATACTTTTCCAAGGCCAGTCTTTGCTCATCCAGCTTCATTTATAAATTCACCATAAGCTTGTTGTAATCAAAATCAGAAGTAGATTGTGAAGTAATTGTTTGTAGAGCCTTCTTATAGCTTTGACTTCTTCTCTTAAAGACCATTAGTTTTCTTTTCTTGGCCTCCCTGACTTCTTCATGCTCAGACTCTGAAGAACTTTCAATATTAACTCTCTTTTGAGGAGTGGAAGAAATTTCTTTCTCAGCTCCATGTTGCTCCTCCTTAATATTAACCTGCTCCCACTCAATCCTTACTTGCTCCACCTCAAATCTTAGGGTCTCCATTTTATCTGCTGCTCCTTCAAGATCAGGAAACAACTCTTCAAGAGTGAATTCTTATTGAGTGTGAGCAGGAGATAGTACTTTCTCAGCAGCAGTAGCAACTCCAGAAATATCAAGACTAGTTTGAGAAACTATGTCCTCTGATAAATTGATTCTTTCTTCCTCCTGTACCTATTAAGAATGTGGCTTCCCCTGCAACTGTGCAGTAATTGGCTCCCCCTACACCTGTGCAGAGATAGTCTCTTCCTGGACTTGGGTAGTCTCAGTCTGATCCTGAACTTGTTCTCTAACTTGTGCTTCCTGTTCTTGTGCATCTTCATGACCATGCTCAGAAAGGTCAGGTGCTGGTGATTTTTCCGTTAGCTCTTGTCTATCCACATCAGGCATATCCTTTGAAAGAACTCTATCCCATCTTGAGAATAACCTTATGTCCATTCTCCTCATGTGATTTATCTTTGATCTAGGAATCTGTTGCATCACCTTTGGAATTATTCCAGCCAGGTACAGACTCATGATCCTAGCCAAGTTTGGCTTCTTGATTCCTTCTTTTATCTTATCAAACAATACTGCAGACCAATTGGTGTGAATCTTAAAGATTATCCTTGTCATCAGGCTGAACATATAAGCTGATATCCTTTCATGGCCACCTGGTTTACATAAGATCATTTTTCCTATTATTTTAAACAGGATTTTCCCTTGATGATTCATGCCTTTTCTGTTGATGGCTGCTCCTATCTTTAAGGTTGGATCCAATCCACACCATTGAAGCGCCTCCCTGGTCCTTGAGGCTTGGACCTCTTCCTCATCATGTATTCTAGGAAGATGGAGAATCTTGCTCAACCTCTTCTGAGACAGCTTGACTTTTTCTCCATGTATAGTTGATTTGATCTTCAATCCTGTTGAGTCCATTGATGCAGCAGCGTAGAACTCGAATACTTCTTTCTTCCATATCTTTGTAGGTTCAGAGACAAGATATTCTAATCCGTTGTCTGCAAGAAGAGAAATGACCTGTTTGATCTCCGTTGCGGCATCGTCGAATGCATGCCTAACCAACTCATATCCTTCATTGATGTTGTCTTCAACCTTGGGCGCCATTTGAATGAAGAGAAAGCTTGGTTGGAGAGAAGAGAGTTTGTCGACACAAGGTTTTGTCTCGAAACCCTAGTGAGCGTGTCGACAGAATATGTTCTTGACCTATTTATACCCTTCAAATCAAAGAAGGTCAAAAGGCGGGCAAAAACAGTCTAAATGTGTCGACACAGTTGGAATGTGTCGACGCAAACTCCTAATGTCTCGACAACAAAGTTGACCTCTATATGTCGACACAAATTGATTATGTGTCGACACTTGACTTACGAAGACGAGAAACAGAAATTCTGTGTCGACACTTATTCGATGTGTCGACACTTGACTAAATGTGAGGACACCACTTCTCTGGATGTGTCGACACAACTCTCCTGGATGTGTCGACACTGCTTGTCTGGATGTGTCGACATATAATTCCTTAGGTGTCGACACTTTTACTCTGTGTCGACACAATTTCCCTGAATTGTCGACATAACTTCTCTATGTCGACACTTTATTACTGAATTTGTCGACACCATTTTACTTAGCAAATTTTTGGTAAACTAACCTATGGTCAGCATTTCTAATTCAATTTTAAATCTATTGAATTTAGTTTCATCCAGAGGCTTAGTAAATACATCTGTAATTTGATAATCAGTTTTAACAAATTCTAATGAGATATCTTCTTTTTCTACATGTTCTCTAAGAAAATGGTATTTTATCTTTATATGCTTAGTCCTACTATGTGAAACAGGATTGTTTGCAATAGAAATGACACTTTTAGAATCACACAATAAATGTGTTCTACTTACTTGAATACCATAGTCCCTTAGCTGATGCTGAATCCACAACAGCTGTGCACAGCAACTTCCTGCTGCCACATATTTAGACTCAGCTGTGGATTTTACCACACTAGTCTGCTTCTTACTGCTCTAGGATATCAACCTTCCTCCCAAGAATTGGCATGTACCTGTTGATACGGCCAAAATGGATCTACGTAATCACGCAAGTGCACGTGTCGAATCAAGTAATAAAATGATGAGTTGAGTTATCGTTCCTAGAGGAAGTGCAATGTTAGTGCTCGTAATTACTAGCCTTACTTGTTCCTTGAATCCAAGTGGGATACTTTTTTCTTAGTGGATTAATTTTATAATAAAGAAAACTTAAACTAACAATGATAAAACAAAAAAACGATTCTTAGAAAATACTTTTATCAAGGTTGGAGAAATGATCTTGCATGTTGTTTTCCCTTGCCTATTGTGACGAGATTTCGAGTGATATTTAATGGTTCTCTTTATTACTATCTTGCATCGATTTTAAAGTGAAATTCATCATCTCTCGATCTCAGAATTCCGTTTACCCAATTTCCCCTAGTTATCTCTAACTTAGGAAGAAAGTAAATAACATGGCGAGCAAAAGTCAATGATGCTAACCCAAGAGGAAATCTCTTTCACTCTTGACGCTATATTGGAGTTTATGTCACACTTACGCCGCTCCTCTCTCGAATCTTGCAACGCAGTAAAAAGATGGAATTTTGATTTAGAAAACTACGCAACTCCTCTCTCGAATCCCGCCGCGTAGAATAACGGATTCAACCCTAGATTAGCATAACTCCTCTCTCGAATCTCGCCATGCTAATTAGAAGATGAACGCTTGCTCAAAAATTTCCACAAATAAAGGACATAGACTCAATAAAGATAGTGATTCAAACATCCATAAAATAAAATTAAAGTAAAATCATCACAATAAAACAAGGTACTCACATCATACAAGATCCATACGATTAGTTCATGCTAGAGGAATGAAACCACATGAGAAAGATCTTACAAAACATGCTTAAGAACGCTAATTGCTGCAGGAATATGCGTGTAGATCTCGCTTAGACCCTTCTTCCTTCTCAGCGGTGCGTCCAAACCCTAGCCGATCCTCTCCTTCTCCTTCTCCAAGATGATGGCTCCAAGAACTATCTCCCTCTCTAATATTTCGTGCCCCCTTCATTTGGCAAGAGATTCCCCTCAAAAAAACGTCCAGCCCCTTGTCAAGAGATGCCTCCTTTCACATTTCATTTTGGCGCAAATTTCGAATTTTGAACTTTAAATTCGTCCAGGCCTTGTTATGACAACTGAAAATAGGTTGTTGTAACAACTGCATAGCCAAAATATAAATCCAGCTTTTACTTCTCCAATTCAAATTCCAAAGCATTTCTAGTAGGGAAAACATAAACAAATTAGCTCAATTAACATTAAATGAAATAAGTATGAATTTATGCCTATTTAAATCCTTTATTCACATTTATGATGACCTAGCATAAAAATAGGGAACTAGATAACTTCATTTTGGGAAGTTATCACACCTCCACACTTGAACTTTTGCGAGTCCCTAGCAAAGATAATTTATATTCATAATTTGGATGAAGACTAATATCAAAATGCAAATTCAAATGATCATTTATTCTTAATAACACATTAATCAAAGTCTACCCAAGAATTTCAGTTTACTCAACTGATAAGCTTACCAATTAAATAAGAGGTCAATCATTTCACAAATTCATTAGTTAGATAGAAGATAAAGCTCAAGTAGAATGTGTTGTGCATGCTTTTCTTTAGAAAATAAGTCACTCCCTTACACATTTTTTTTTATTGACCATTCGCAATTACTGAAGAGGGTAAGAATAGGCTGAGCCTTAATTTTAGCCTCCACATGAGTTAGTAGATCAGTTGAAAGTAGGATTGTGATTGGCTTGACTAGCATTTTATGGATGAAATTGATAGAAGAATGGTATTCCCTAGTTAGTATCCTTAATAGCTCATCAAATTATGAGGTTCATCATACATTTGTTTATATAAATATTCAGAGTTGGGATCATTCCAGGTATAAGTGCACATACATAGGCCACATATCACTATGATGTTAACTCTTATTTTATTTTGCTTATTTTATCATAGTTGGGATCATTCTAAGTATGCATTTACATACCTAGGCCGCATATCACTATGACACAACTTGTTTTCCTCCCTTTTGTTTATTCATCATAGTTGGGATCATTCTAAGTATGTGGACATATACCTAGGCCGCATATCACTATGAATTCTATTATTTTTTTTTTTTTTTGAGAATTTGAACACTCATACTTGATTAACTTACTAAGATACCTCTAGTAGGAACATATGAAATAGAAGCATGAAACAATGTGTATCAAAAAATAATTCAAGCACACATACTCAAGTGGAGATCAAATAGGGTACTACTTAGGCTCATGTCTTGGCTTATATCGTTTACTCAGTTCTTGCTTACCCCTCCCAATATTTGTTTGAGGTCAATATAAAAAAAAAAATTGGAATGAAAGAAACTTCAAATTTTGAGCATAAAACAAATGTTTAAGTGAGCTTTATCATAAAAAAAATCTAACTTCAAATTCAATAATTGAACTCTTAGAATTACTCGGCTATACCAATCGATTGTCACTGAATATGTCTAGGTTAGATTATTGAGTAATTACAACAGGAATTAAGATCATCCAATTCGTGGTTAAATAAAGTATAGTTCATCCAAATGGTAGGGGTTCTTCAACCCCCACCTCCACACGTAAATCCTTGCTAGTCCCTAGCAAAGATATCTGTGTCTCATGTGATATTAAAGAATAAAGTAACCAATAGGCACAAAAGCATATATATAAAACAAGAGCATTAAACTATAAATAACTTCCCTGAAATTGGAGTGCGCGCTAAGAAAATTTGTCCAAATGCCTTAATGCATAGAAGATCAGTCCCCTTGTCTAATGGTCCTCATCATTAATGTTTGGACAAAATCTGGAGACGAAACATTCTACACAAGCTTTCCCAATTAATAGTTCAAAGGATGAGTTAAAGTGAAAATGCATGCTGATGATAAGTGAGTGTACCAGTGCTATAGACATTATATCAAATAACTACAGGAAAGTAAAGAAAACAAGGCACACCTTGCATATCACAGTTCTCATCTATTTTGACTAGTATATCAGATAACTCAGGGCATAAGATTGTATCAAAGAGCATAAAGCATCACAAAAATTCAGCGTAATCTCTTATCCGTGTAATAATAATTGACAGCCATTAAACTGGAAATTTTTAAAGCAGCACATATACATCCATTATGCCTCTAAATGGCATAACAATTAGCATCCTAAGTGCCCAATCATAAACAGAGACATGTTTTTTTTTTTAAGTAGTGCAGAGCATACACATCATACACATAATATAGCAAGTCAAAGAGAAATTACTGTCAGCATCAAAACGGAACAAAAAGCTAACAAAAATTGCAGCAGGAATGTGCAACATCGAGAGCGTCAAAACACAATCATACCGTGTCACACACACGGGAGAGGAGTTCAGAACACTATATAATCACGGGCAACATTTAAGACAACAATTCCCAAGAAGATTGGGAATCACTCTACTCTTCCTCGTCCTCAGCTTCTTCGTCGTCTTCTTCATCCTCGTCCTCTTCGTCTCCTTCATCATTTGCCTCTCTTTTAACAATGGTTGGGTCAACTCTTGACCCATCTGAAGTAAGCAAGAACCCATTCTTATCGAATTGTTTCCTCATCACGAAACTCGGCTCCGGTGTGGAAAGCTTCAATTTGGCCATGACCTTACTTAAGCTCAAGCGTAAGTCCTCAAACTGTTCTTGGTCGGATAGATAATGACAACGTTGATAAGCCTTTACGTACTCAATCTGCTCCATCATGATGTCTGGGTCGGTTCCACAATCTGCCTCTGGAATATCAATTTCCATTGGGTCGGTGACAGGGGGGCTTGGGGCATGAGCACCCCGTTTTGCTGTCCAAGAACTCCTTCCCTGTTCAGCCGCCGCAACCTTGACATATACATCAACTACCTTTTCATTAATATGGCGCTTTGCTGGCATAAGAATATCTTCGTCCTCCGCTTCCACACCCGCATTTCTACATAACTGAGTGATAAGGGTTGGGAACCAAAGTTGTCGAGGCTTGTCCTCCCTAATTTTCTGACGAAGTTGTGAGGAAATGATCCTCCCCACCCCGAACCGCATGCCCGCTATAATACCATAAATCAGAGCGACTTTGTCCAATGCGACACTGTTTGGGTGACGGGTTGGCATAATGCTAGAATTAAGAAAAAGAAGCCACACTTTAGCCTCCCTACGTAGGCACGAAGTCTTTAATGTTTTTTGTGTCCGACTCACCCATTCCGGTGTTGGAGTGCAACATACAGCGTCAGTGATTTCCTTCAGTGTTACCTTATTGAGAATTTCAGTGTAATCATCATAATCTTGATCTTCCAAATTAAACATCTCGCTTATTTTGCTGGCCGAAAAATTAACCTCGCGTCCCCTAATTGTCACAGTCTCTCCCTCTGTACTCTTAGCGTTGGCATAGAACTCATAAACTATAGTGGGAACAAACTCGGTCCTAGGGTGACAAACTACCTCCCATTGGAGTGTCCGAATCTGCTCAGCATACGCTATACTCCACGACCTCTTTTCCATATGGAATCCTCTTTCAATGATGAAAGGAAGAGACTTCAGTGAGTTAAACCAAATTCCTGCAGCCTCACTGGAGAATTTGACAGATTTGTTCATAACCTCTTTCCCCTTTCTCTTCTTATCTTTCCTTCTAGACGACATTATTCTGCCTAACCATAAACACAGAACCGGAGAAAGAAAAAAATATATATAAATTTCCACCAAGTGCTCCTTTCCATGAGTGCAAGGTTAAGAGTTATACCTCAAAAATCTTCAGGAATGAGTTGGATTCAGATGGTGCACGTGTGCCCGCTGCCCACAACACACTCCCAGAAATCCGATCGCGCGAGGGGTGAAACCAGTGTTGGCGTTGACGTCTCAAAGCTGCTTGGCCGAGTACTTCACTCCACTTCTACCTTTTGACCTAATCAGAAAACCGAAAGAACTAAGTTGGGGCTTGATTCTACTCTGGCGAGGGGTCAAAGGTATTACCTTCAAGAAATTCCTGAAGCCCTTCTCTTACAACTCGCCGCTAACACCGGCTGGAGAATCAGCCCGCAGCGCAGCCTGGCTCGACACCGCCAAAGCAAGGATCGGCCGCCGCCGGCTCCTTCGAAACCGTCGAAGCAAGGATCGGCCGCCGCTTGACTCGACACCGCCGAATCACCGTGATATCGCCGCTGCTCCCGTTGCCCTAAAGTGTCGGCTGGGGGGAGGGGAAATGAGCCGCCGCTTCCTATTTTCTAATAGTTATATAACGTTTTTTTTTTTAAAAAAAAAAAAACTTAATTAGCTGCGGGTTTAAGAATAATAACTGCTTTTAATCGTAAATAATGATGGGAAATCATTATTTGTCTTAATTAAAATAAACCCAAACCGCTTAAATGGTCATTTGCGCGCCCGGTTCGGCCAGACCGGCGCTAAACCGGCTGCAGCGCAGATTCAAAGGCCAGGAGACAGAAACTCGAAAGCTGCAACGTATGTTTTCGGGGCGTTATAACAACTGCCTTCTATTTTATGCGAAACCGATTTTTCTTAAATTTCAGACCGGCTCGTGAACCGGTTCAGTCGAACCGCTGCTGAACCGCTCCCAGACAGAAACTTAAATCCTGATACATAAGTTTCAGAGCGTTGTAACAACTGCTGTTTATTTAATGTAAGAAATTTTTATTTTTAAACTTCTGCCGATTTGTCCTGGTTTTCGCCTCTTCCAGCATTTTCCTTCTTAAAAATGATTGAGCGGAGCTAACTAAGATCATATGGCCTTGTTCCCTCCAACAATTTTTATACTAACAAAACAACAAATGTATATATATATATATTATTTTATAATATGATGGGTTGCCTCCCACCAAGCGCCTCATTTAAAACGTCTCGGCAAGACGTTTCTCCTCGTCACGCGTCATTGCAAATTCATGACCGTCGACTCCCGACGATCAATATCAATACGATATTCCTTTAGCCTTTGGCCATTCACCTTGAATTCGGAGCCATCCTTCTCGTTGCAAATCGTGACCACTCCATACGGGTGCACCTGCGTCACTATGAATGGTCCCGACCATCTCGATTTTAATTTTCCCGGGAATAGTTTAAGTCTTGAGTTAAATAACAATACCGATTGCCCGGTCTTGAACTCTTTCACCGTTAATCTTGCGTCGTGCCATTTTTTTGTTCGCTCTTTATAAAATTTGGCGCTCTCGTATGCGTTGGACCGAATTTCTTCCAATTCATTAATTTGCAATAGCCTTTTATTGCCCGCCTCTTGGAATTCAAAGTTTAATTTCTTAATTGCCCAATACGCCTTATGTTCCAACTCCACTGGTAGGTGGCACGCCTTCCCATAGATCATTTTATATGGTGTTAATCCGATCGGAGTTTTAAAAGCCGTTCTATAGGCCCATAATGCATCACTTAGCTTTTGTGACCAATCCTTGCGCGTTGCGTTCACCGTTTTCTCTAAGATGGTCTTGATCTCACGATTTGACACCTCGGCTAAGCCATTGGTTTGTGGATGGTAGGCAAGCGCAACCTTATGTGTTACACCATATTTCTTTAGTAGAGTTTTAAATTGTAAATTACAAAAGTGCGCCCCTCCATCACTAATTATTGCCCTCGGTGTACCAAATCTAGTGAAGATGTTAGACCTTAGAAATTTAAGCACCACCTTGGCATCATTCTTTTGGGTGGCTATCGCCTCTACCCACTTCGACACATAGTCTACGGCTAGCAAAATATATAAATTTCCATCGGAGTTGACAAAGGGGCCCATGAAATCAATCCCCCATACATCAAAGATTTCTACTTCAAGGATTCCATTCATGGGCATGCTTGCTCCCCGCTGAAGATTTCCAACACGTTGACAACGGTCACACTGTCCTACAAAATGATGAGAATCCTTGAATAAGGTTGGCCAATAGAATCCTGATTCTAAAACCTTCCTCGCTGTCCGGTCTCCCTTATAGTGCCCTCCATAAGGTGATGCATGACACTTTGCTAGAATACTATGAACTTCCATCTCGGGCACACACCGACGAATAATTTGATCAGCACAAATTTTAAATAAATACGGTTCATCCCATAGGTAGAACTTCACCTGATGAAGGAATCGCTTCCTTTGTTGGTAGCTAAAATCCGGTGGAAAAATCTTGCTAACTATATAGTTAACAAAATCAGCATACCATGGGATGCTCCCTTCTGTGACTGCGAGTAAACTCTCATCTGGAAAACTTTCCTTAATCTCAATGTGTACGTCTTTCTCACACCCATTCTCTAATCTCGATAAGTGGTCGGCAATCGGGTTTTCTGCCCCCTTACGATCCTTGATCTCAAAATCAAACTCTTGGAGGAGGAGAACCCATCTAATAAGCCTAGGTTTAGCCTCCTTTTTCTCCACTAGATATCGGATTGCCGCATGGTCCGTGTAAACTATGACTGTAGAACTAATCAGATAAGCGCGGAATTTGTCGAACGCAAAAACCACCGCTAGGAGTTCCTTTTCCGTAGTTGTATAGTTCACTTGGGCATTAATAAGAGTCTTACTAGCATAATGAATGGTGTGGAAAACCTTGTCGTGCATTTGCCCCAACACGGCTCCCACCGCATAGTTGCTCGCATCGCACATGAGAACGAAGGGTAATGAGAAATCGGGTGCCTTGACAATGGGTGCCGAGATTAATTTTTCTTTTAACATTCGAAATGCTTCTAAGCACTCATTATTGAAAATAAACGGCGTATCTTTCTCTAGTAAATTGCACAAAGGCTTTGTGATTTTTGAAAAATCTCTAATGAACCGCCTATAGAATCCGGCATGGCCGAGGAAACTACGAATGGCCTTGACATTCGTTGGCGGAGAAAGTTTCTCAATCACTTCAATCTTAGCACGATCCACTTCTAGTCCTTGACTCGATACCTTATGTCCTAATACAATGCCCTCACGTACCATAAAATGGCACTTTTCCCAGTTCAGTACTAAATTAGTCTCAACACAGCGGGCCAATACCCTCCCCAGACATGCCAAACATGCATCGAACGATTTACCAAAGATGGAAAAATCGTCCATGAATACCTCGATGCCATACTCTGCCGGATCAATGCCTCGAGCGATGAGGTCGGATAGTATTGCCAGTATACAACGCTGAAATGTGGCGGGAGCGTTGCATAATCCAAATGGTAGTCTCCTAAATGCAAATGTACCAAAGGGGCATGTAAATGTTGTCTTCTCTTGATCTTCTGGTGCAACCATAAGCTGGTTGTATCCTGAATATCCGTCCAAGAAACAAAAATACTGGCCACCGGCCAATCTATCTAAGACTTGGTCAAGGAATGGTAATGGAAAATGATCTTTTCTAGTTACCTTGTTCAATTTTCGATAATCAATACATATCCTCCATCCCGTGACAGCCCTAGTAGGTATAAGTTCATTATTTTCATTCTTCACAAGTGTTATCCCTCCCTTCTTTGGTACGCAATGCACCGGGCTTACCCACTTACTATCTGAAATAGGATAGATAATGCCCGCGTCGAGCCACTTAATGATTTCCTTCATCACCACCTCCTTCATTGGAGGACTAAGCCTTCGTTGATGTTCAATGGATCCTTTCTCCCCATCTTCTAATAGAATTTTGTGCATACAGATGGATGGGCTAATCCCCTTGATGTCGGCAAGAGTCCAACCAATCGCTTCCTTAAACTCCCTTAGTAACTCAATTAATTTTAACTCTTCTTCCATTTTTAATGATGCATTGATTATGACCGGAAGAGTGTTATCTTTCTCTAGAAATATATACTTAAGGTGTTCAGGTAGAGGTTTTAATTCCAATTTAGGTGGTTCAATGATAGAAGGTTTTATCATTCTTGGTTCGCTTGGCCTAGTTATCACTTCAAAACTCTTATTTGGTGGCAACCTTTCACATGAATTGAGTATGTGAACAACTTCTTCCATTATCTTATCTTCTTCACCCTCGTCGTTAACTAAGATGTCTAACAATCTATGTTCAAAATCTTCTTCCTTGTGTGTCAACCTAGAGGGCACCTCAACTTCTTTAATTAAATAGCATTCTTCTCTATCTTCAGGGAATTTCATGGCCTTAAGGATATTGAAGGTTACCTCCTCTTCGTTGACTCTCATTGTTAGCTCTCCCTTTTGTACATCTATAAGGGTGCGTCCTGTGGCTAAAAATGGTCTTCCTAGAATAATAGGAACTTCCTTATCCTCATCCATATCTAGCACCACAAAATCGGCTGGGAAGATGAATTTATCCACCTTAACCAATACATCTTCAACAATTCCCTTAGGAAAAGCTAACGATCTATCGGCCAACTGTAGAGTAAGAGATGTTGGTGTAATCTCTCCCAGGCCTAATTTTGTGTAAATAGATAAGGGCATCAGATTGATGCTAGCTCCCAAGTCACACAATGCTCTCCCTGAAAATGTCGTTCCTATCAAACATGGTATTGTAAAGCTACCTGGATCTTTTAATTTTTGAGGTAGTTTCTTTTGTAATATTGCACTACATTCTTCCGTTAGGGCGACTATCTCCCTCTCAACGAATTTCCTCTTCTTGGATAAGATGTCTTTCATAAACTTGACATAACTAGGCATCTGTTCAAGAGCCTCAGCAAACGGAATATTTATAGTTAATTTCTTAAAGATTTCCATAAACTTTTGGAATTGCTTATCGAGTTTTGTCTTCGCTAATCTAGATGGGAAGGGAGGTGGAGGATAGATGATTTCTTTCTTTTTATTATTTAGTGGTTGGACTTCAACTATCTCCGGGTCCTTAACTTCTACGGGCTCTTCTTCTTGCAACCCCCTTGGTCCATTTCCTTGTTCCTTTCTCTCGTCATCTCTAGCTTTTTCTAACAGCCCATCTCCACTTTGAATCTCTACCCCACTCCTTAAGGCGATTGCATTACAATGATTAGGAGGTTCCTCTCTTGTTGGGTTAGGCATAGTATCCGATGGTAATGATCCAATCGGCCTTTTGCTTAACGTGGTTGCTAATTGCCCTAATGTGGTCTCTAAAGATCTTAGAGATGACTCAATCCCTCCAATCCTAGACTCATTCTTTTGGAACATCCCCACAATTACTTCGTCAGTTAACTTCCTAGGGTTGTTTTGATTGTTTTGAGGATTCCCTTGGGTTGGATTCAGATTTTGATGAAATCCCGGCGATTGGTTCACTCCTTGATTATTTCTCCAAGAGAAATTAGGGTGATGTCGCCACTCGGGGTGATAATGATTAGCAAATCCCGGGGGAATTTGCCTCTGTTGCCCTCCTATATAGTTGGCTTCTTCCGTTAATAGATTTAATTGTTCCACCGTTAGTGGTGCACTAGGCGCAGGATTAGATAATGAATCTAGCCTCTTGTTAATCAAGTTGAATTGAGATGCCATTTCGGCGGCTAAGGATGTGATTTGATCTACATGGTGCACCCCTGCTGGATTACTTGTTGCTTGTCTTTCATATGCTTGGTAATTATTAGACGTTAAATCTTCTAAAATGGCATACGCATCTTCCGGGTATTTTTTCATTATGGAGCCTCCCGCGGCTCCATCTACTAGAATCATGGTTGCGGTTTGCAACCCGTTGTAAAACGTAGATACTTGCTGGTGTTGTGCTAACCCATGGTGTGGACATTTTCTTAACAACTCCTTAAAACGCTCCCATGCGTCATAAAGAGTCTCCCCATGATGTTGCATAAATGTAGTGATATCCCTAATCAACTTAGCCGTCTTAGAAGGTGGAAAATACTTATTTAAAAATTTATCTTCTAATTGGGCCCATGTGGTGATAGCATCATCGGGTAAAGAGTCCAACCAATCCTTCGCTCTACCTTCTAAGGAAAACGGGAATGCTCTTAATTGAATGGCGTCTGCGGACACACCATTTGCCTTAAACATATCGCATATTGTTAGAAAGGTTTTTAAATGAGAGTTTGCATCTTGATGGCTAAGACCCCCAAATTTGTTTAGTTGAACTTGTTGCATAATGAAAGGGTCCATCTTGAAATTATTGGCTTCTATAGCCGGTCGGGCTATACTCGTGTGCAAACCTCCCCTAAAAGGTGTGTTGTAATCCCTACATGTCATTCTGGGCGGCACGTGTTGATTATTAGGATTAGCTTGCCCGTTATGGTTCACGTGACCCTCTATGTCATCGATAACTTGTTGCCCGTTATGGTTCACGTGACCCTCTATGTCATCGATAACTTGTTGTCCGTTATTATCCATCTCAGGATGATTAATGTTTTCCGTTCTAAGGTTTCTTCGATTTTGTCTACAGGTGCGCTCTATTTCTAAGTTTAGTGGCAATAATTCCGGGTTTCTATACCTTGACATACACCACAAAGCTTTGAAATAAGTGCTAAAAAAAACAAGAAAACAAATTAAAACAAAATACTTGATCTCCAACTACTAAAGTTTAACTAATATTACGAGAAATAAAACACTAAACCAGTTGCGCTTCCCCGGCAACGGCGCCAAAAACTTGATACGGCCAAAATGGATCTACGTAATCACGCAAGTGCACGTGTCGAATCAAGTAATAAAATGATGAGTTGAGTTATCGTTCCTAGAGGAAGTGCAATGTTAGTGCTCGTAATTACTAGCCTTACTTGTTCCTTGAATCCAAGTGGGATACTTTTTTCTTAGTGGATTAATTTTATAATAAAGAAAACTTAAACTAACAATGATAAAACAAAAAAACGATTCTTAGAAAATACTTTTATCAAGGTTGGAGAAATGATCTTGCATGTTGTTTTCCCTTGCCTATTGTGACGAGATTTCGAGTGATATTTAATGGTTCTCTTTATTACTATCTTGCATCGATTTTAAAGTGAAATTCATCATCTCTCGATCTCAGAATTCCGTTTACCCAATTTCCCCTAGTTATCTCTAACTTAGGAAGAAAGTAAATAACATGGCGAGCAAAAGTCAATGATGCTAACCCAAGAGGAAATCTCTTTCACTCTTGACGCTATATTGGAGTTTATGTCACACTTACGCCGCTCCTCTCTCGAATCTTGCAACGCAGTAAAAAGATGGAATTTTGATTTAGAAAACTACGCAACTCCTCTCTCGAATCCCGCCGCGTAGAATAACGGATTCAACCCTAGATTAGCATAACTCCTCTCTCGAATCTCGCCATGCTAATTAGAAGATGAACGCTTGCTCAAAAATTTCCACAAATAAAGGACATAGACTCAATAAAGATAGTGATTCAAACATCCATAAAATAAAATTAAAGTAAAATCATCACAATAAAACAAGGTACTCACATCATACAAGATCCATACGATTAGTTCATGCTAGAGGAATGAAACCACATGAGAAAGATCTTACAAAACATGCTTAAGAACGCTAATTGCTGCAGGAATATGCGTGTAGATCTCGCTTAGACCCTTCTTCCTTCTCAGCGGTGCGTCCAAACCCTAGCCGATCCTCTCCTTCTCCTTCTCCAAGATGATGGCTCCAAGAACTATCTCCCTCTCTAATATTTCGTGCCCCCTTCATTTGGCAAGAGATTCCCCTCAAAAAAACGTCCAGCCCCTTGTCAAGAGATGCCTCCTTTCACATTTCATTTTGGCGCAAATTTCGAATTTTGAACTTTAAATTCGTCCAGGCCTTGTTATGACAACTGAAAATAGGTTGTTGTAACAACTGCATAGCCAAAATATAAATCCAGCTTTTACTTCTCCAATTCAAATTCCAAAGCATTTCTAGTAGGGAAAACATAAACAAATTAGCTCAATTAACATTAAATGAAATAAGTATGAATTTATGCCTATTTAAATCCTTTATTCACATTTATGATGACCTAGCATAAAAATAGGGAACTAGATAACTTCATTTTGGGAAGTTATCACCTGTAGTACTTTTTCTATCTTCTCTACAACCTTAAAAATCTGCATCTGAATAACCTGTTAGTAGAAAATCTCCATTCCTAGGGTACCAAAGACCTAGATTAGGTGTGCCCTTTAGATATCTCAAAATCCTCTTGACTGCAGTATAATGTGATTCTTTAGGGCATGCTTGGTACCTAGCATAGACACATGTAGCATACATAATGTCTGATCTACTAGCAGTGAGATATAATAGAGAGCCAATTATTTCCTCTATACAAAGACTCATCTATAGGATTACCTGCATCATCTTTGTATATAGGCATACTTGTTCCCATAGGAGTTCTCATGGTGGAGGATGATTCCATATCATACTTCTTAATTAACTCCTTGGTGAACTTAGACTGGGATATGGACAAGCCATCATCAGTCTGTCTTACTTGGAGTCCCAAGAAGAACTTAAGTTCCCCCATACTGCTCATTTCAAACTTCCCTTGCATAAGTTTGGCAAATTTCTTGCAAAGGTTGTTCTCTGTAGACCCAAAAATTATGTCATCTACATAGATCTGAACTAAGATTATCTTACCTTTAGATTCCCTTAGGAATAGAGTTTTGTCTATTTTACCTCTTGAGAATTTGTTCTCAATAAGAAAAGTAGACAGGGTTTCATACCAAGCCATTGGGGCTTGCTTTAACCCATACAATGCTTTCCTAAGTCTATAGACATAACCAGGTTTAAGAGAATCTACAAAACCTGATGGCTGCTCTACATTTGGTATACCTTGAAGCCTTGATATGCTGCATAGGCAAAGAACATCCTGATTGCTTCCAGTCTTGCTACTGGGGCAAATGTTTGATAAAAGTCTATTCCCTCTTCCTGCCTGTATCCTTTTGCAACCAATCTTGCTTTGTTCTTTACAATAACTCCACTCTCATCCAACTTGTTCCTAAAAATCCACTTTGTACTAATGATGTTGTGGTCTTTTGGTTTAGGAACTAACTCCCAGACCTTGCATCTTCTAAACTGATTAAGCTCCTCTTGCATAGCATTAATCCAGTGTTGGTCTTGGATAGCTTCTTAAAATTTTTTTGGATCCAGTTGAGATAGAAAACTTGAGTGCAGGACTGTATTCAGATTTCTACTTCTGGTTTGCACTCCATTTCTTGGATCACCAATTATCTGATTTGCTGGATGATCCTTTAGATGTATTACAGCTTGAGGTAGACTTCCTTCTGGCTGAACACCTCCAGTTTCTTCATTATGCTGCACCTCTTGGTTGTCATCATCTTCTAGAGAGTCTTGTACTCCCCCTGGACAGTAGCCATCATTTTCCAATTCTTCATCTGCAGTTGAGCCTTCTGCAATGGAAAGCTTGTCCATTCTGTTGTTTATACCAAATCCTTTGATGATTCCTCTTTCAGATCCACCAAAGATTACTTTAGGCCCATCCTTGATAGGTGAGTACTCCTTCAACAGACCCTTTATTCCAGTCATGTGCCTGGAACATCCACTGTCCAAGTACCATATAGGGGCATGACAACTTGGACTTTCCTGCAATACAGAATTACCTAACCTTAGAGCCCAAGAAAGTCTTGGGTCCTTGGTTCAAGTAAGCATCATTCATATCAAATCTACTAACAACTCTTCTAACTGGTAGACTGTTGTTCTTCCTGACACTTATGTTATGCCAGCAGTCTAAGACAAAATGGTCTGTCTTGCCACAGCACCAGCATTCATACTTGTTGTATCTAGGTATAGATACATTTTTGGTAGAAAAATTTCTGTTCTATGCTGGTGCTGCTGTAGCGACACCCACTGTTTTCCTTGGAACATGGGGTTTATTGACATGAGCTGACTTATTGGCATTAACACCCTTGTTATTTAGAACATCAGTCTTATTATGACCATGAATGTTTTCAAGATCATATTTGTTAGAAGGCACTTGTACCTTTCTAAACATTACAGGAACTTTAAAATTTACTGGCTGGACTGGTGCTTTGCCTTTTCTCTTGAATTGGACATCCCTGGTGTTACCTTTAAAGCCTAATCTTGCCTTACCCTTTTGAGCCACAAACTCATCTATTAAGGGTAAGACGTGATTTTGGCTTAGAGTAACTAGCCACTAGATCTTTCTCTACTTGAAGTCTGACTTTCAGACTTTTGATTAGATCATTTTTGTATGTGATTGTACCCATCTGAATAACAGTAATAGTTTTCAGTTTGGCAACCTCATTCATTTTTTGATCCAACTCTTTCTCTAAATCAGATGCAACCATCTTAAGATCTGCAATTTCCTTAGCCTGAGTTTTGGCCAGGTTTTTGCTTTTCTTAAGTGCCTGCAATAAGTCCCCATATTCATCTATCAACTGATGAATATCTCCTTCAGATTCAGATCCATACTCATCACTTGATGCAAATGAATCTGACTCTAAACCAGTACTGTAATCAGAAATTCTAGAATTACTTTGTACCTTACTGGGACCAGGCTGATCCTGACACTTGTTGTCTTCTGATTCATCCATCATTCCCATGCACTGATGGTCTTCTTGTTCATAGATGGAGTTCAGCAATTGCATAAACTCATCTTCTTCACTAGCTGCATACAGTCCAATGTATGCTTCAGCTTAAGATTCCGACTCTGAGGAGGATTGATCTGTAAGACTCTTCTCCTTCTTAGCAACAAAGGATTTCTCCTTCTTGTTCTTTGGTTGAGTCTTCTTTCTGTCTGCTGACTCCTTCCTCTTTTCTGGACACTCGGCCACCACATGTCAAGGCCTATTACAGCAATAACAAACAATTTTTGTTGTTGTAGCTTTGCTGGGCTTAGACCTGCTCCTTTCCTTTCTTGATGATTTTCTCTTTTGATAGTAGTCATCAACTAGCTGTGATATGGAGGGCCTTGACTTCCACTGCTTCTTCTTCAAGAACCTCTGAAACTGTCTTATAAAGGCAGCAAAATCTGCATCTGAATCACTGCTATCTGAGTTCTGATTGTTTGAATTCTCTGAGATAACTTCAGCAACTTCCTTAGGAGGTGATGGAGATATCCTTCTATTCTTTCTAGTGGCTTCAACCATGAAGGCCACAGACCTTTCTATATGCTCTCCTTTTGTATTTCTTTCTTCCTCCTTCCTAGCCATTAGTTGCATTTCATATGATAGCAACTTTCCAAATAAGGTTGGAGGAGAAATGTCTGCTAGTTTGGCCACTTCTCTAATGGACACAAATCTTGGTATCCCAATCCTTTGTCAAGGATCTTAGGAATTTGTCATTCAGCGCATATGTACGAAGACCCTTCCATAGGATATCAGTTCATTCACTATCCTGTCAAATTTCTTGTAGCATTCAGATATGCTATCAGACTTCCCTTGTCTGAAACTCTCATATTCTTGATTGAGCATAGACTTTCGGTCTTGTCTAACTTCTTCAGAACCCTCCATGTAGACAATCAAAGTGTCCCACATTTCCTTGGAGGTTTTGCAGTGAATCAAATTTTGGAAAGTAGAATCATCTATGACACTCACTATGATATTCTGAGCTCTTTTATCCATAGTTTCCAGTATAATCTTATCCTTAGTCATTTTAGAAAAATCATTAGGAGTTCTTTGATTTGCATCTAGAACAGACACATTCATTGGGATATATGGACCTTCTTTTACTGTGATATATATCCTTGGGTCAGAGGCCTTCATAAATAACCTAACCCTTTCTTTCCAGATTCCAAAAATCTTTTTCCTGCAGATGGGTAATTTCATTGACCCTAGTTCCTTGTGATTCTCTCCAGAACCCATTTTCTTGATTCTTGATTCTGCCTTAGGGATCTAACTAAGACTATTAAGTCCTTGAAAGTTCACCTAGTGTCAACTACCTTCACCTATGGGGGGGGGGGGGATAGGTGACTTTTAGCGTATTTGCGGAATTAAAATTGTACCTGCACAAGAAAACAAAATAACACAGCACAGAAAATAACACAGGCAATTTATAGTGGTTCCCCGATTTGGGTACGTCCACTTTCCCCCTTCGACCTATCTCCCAACCCGGGACGACTCGGTCACTTCACCAACAGGATTGAAATCCAATCCTTACACTATCGGAAGGAACCCTTCCACACGTAGGAGTCAACACTCCCACAATACGGGTTGCACCCAACCCTACAACTAGGAACCAAATGTTCCTTTATAATGAAAAAGAAATTGAAGTGTATAAGAAATACAAATAACTTGAAGATCTAGGTGTCCCTTTTCGTTAGACTACTTGTTCTTGTAGGCAACTAAAAGTCCACAACCCTTGATCTTTCTTGGAGAAAATCTCCCCGAGACCGGCGGTGGCAAAAGGGCGGCGGCAAGGCTCTCGGTGTTGGCGGCGGCAACTGAAAGCAGCAGCGATGCACTGGAGATTCAATCTTCTTAGCAAAGTCGGCAAGGTCTTCCAACGGTCACACTAGGATCGATCGTCTCGATCGATTCGGACGGGGATGGATTTCCCTGTCTCAAATCAAGAGACAAAAGATCTCTGGTTAGACGCGTGAGACGCTGTGCAAGACTTGGCTTCTATCACTGGGGATCTGGAGAAGATCGAGATCGGCTGCGGTGACTACTGCACGAGCGGCGGCGAAGACGATCGGCGGAGCGGTTCGCGATTTTAGGGTTAGTCGGCGACTCGGCTTTCGTTTTCTATATCGGTTC
The DNA here is from genome assembly GCA_039513925.1 of Platanthera zijinensis. Lineage (NCBI taxonomy): Eukaryota > Viridiplantae > Streptophyta > Magnoliopsida > Asparagales > Orchidaceae > Platanthera > Platanthera zijinensis. Next base: position 9,420,024 of record CM077082.1, on the reverse strand, counting down.
ATCACTGTACACAAATACCTGTGTATTTATACAATAGGTCATGGAGATGACTGTTGTGGGCCCCACCAAAGCAAAGACCAAAGTCCGGTTCAAATAACTGCAGGTAACATGGACCGGTCCAGGAATTCAGAAAAATCGCCCAAGGCAAAATCGGCGAGAATCGTAGGTGATTCTCGACGAATCGGCGAGAATCACTTACGATTCTCGCCGAATTCTACTTGGCGAATTTTGGCTGCACAGGTTATAGAGGCCGAGGAGAATCGGCGGGAATCACATTTGATTCTCGCCGAATCGTCGAGAATGCAAAGTCATTCTCGACGAATCAGCGAGAATCACTTAGTGATTCTCGACGATTCTGCCTTAGAGAATTTTCTGACTGCGTCGAGACAGCCGGCCCAACCTGGCGAGAATCATCTAGTGATTCTCGACGACTCGTCGAGAATCACTAGTGATTCTCGACGAATCGGCGAGAATCACTTAGTGATTCTCGACGATTTATACTTAGACGATTCTCGTCTTCCAACCCGTGAGCTGTTCTTTGGCCCATCCTTGCTCCTTGTCTGCTCTTGCTTTATCATAGCCTTGTACTTGAAATTAAGTACACCCCAATAAAGAGAGTACACATAGGCCAACCCACTGATCTGCTCAACGAGGGATTACGTCGCGCAGACCCGTGTATATTGACCCACTGCACCCTGACATTGGTGTGTACTTAGCGTGGAATAACTGCAAGCACAGCTTAAAAGATTTCATCAAACACTTTGTCTATTTACCTTAGCTTGTACAGGGGCTTCTTCAAATCAGGTACATTGTGGATACAATACCCAACAGTCCTTCTTTGAGCAACCTCCCTCTGATACCACTTGAAAGTTTTACTTTCAAGACTACCTAAACACCTAGAGGGGGGAAGGGTGAATAGGTTCTAATTCTTATTTTAAAATTAAGACAGAAAATCACTTCAATGCTGTAATATAGAACAGAAAATTCTACAACAAACTCAGCACACACAATCACAGATTCTACAGCTATAAAATTCACAGATTGCACACAATATTTATAGTGGTTCCCCAAGGTCTGAGTACATCTACTTGTCCCCCTTCACCTATCCAGCAGTATGCTAGATTCGACCTAACTTCTTCCTTTATCTCAGATCCTCAGATCCTACAGCTCAGAATCCAGAAGCTGATCAGCCTTGCCACAAGGCCTATAACTCAGAGAATATCTTCTCCTACAACTCAGGCACAAACAACCCTACCACTCAGAGAACAAATCTCCTACACTCAGCCTTTATAAAACTGGCTTACAACTCAGATCTTTGAATAGATCCTACCAAATTTGATAAGGAATTTTATAATCTCTTACCCCTGTTGAGAGAGAAGGGATAAGAACTTTCTTGATCAGCTTCTTGAAGAGGCTGATGACTTAAATCAACTTGATCTTAGCTTTCTTCAAAGTTTCTTGAATCTGAACTTAGTTGGGTTTATTTCCTTTGAATATAACTGACTGACAGCTTCCTCCTTAGATTCCAGAAATAGATCTGAATCTTCTTGAATAATTAGTTCAATATCTGCTTCTTGAGAGACCAGTGATTGTCTCCTTCTTGACTTCAAATAGCTGGATCTCTCTCTCTCTCCAAACTTCTTGAAGATACTTTTGAATTCTTGATTGAATTCAACTTAGACCGAATCTGAGTGGATGATCACTTCAGAATGTTTTCTTAGATCTTCTCACGAATATCTTATTCTGTGCCTTGCACTTTCTTGATCAGAGATCTATCTCAAAATAGTTGTGTTTTTATGTGTCAATAATGAATATCTCTTCTTCTGAATCCATCTATATATATAGACTTCATCCATGGTAATCGGCTGATCCGGTTTATAACTAACTTCTGACAAGTCTGACAGCTTCAGTAAACCTATTGTAACTCACAACTGTCAATTCATCAAACAGATCTATAGCTTTTGTCTTTGTTAGCAAAGTGTCGAGACTGACTGTCATAAAGTGTCGAGACCATCTGTCAATATGTGTCGACACAAGTGACTTAAGTGTCAACACAGAATTTTGTGGTGTCGACATAGCTGCCTTGATGTCGACACAGCTTCTTGACACTGCATCTTGAGAATGTGTCGACACTGATTATTTGTGTCGACACAAACAATTCACCATTCATCACCAATCAACTTGGTCTAGACTTAGCGGTGTGTCGACACAAGTCCTGTGTGTCGATACAGTTGATGTAGACTCAGAACATAACGTGTGTCGACACTGCCTCCAGGTGTCGACACAGTTGTTGTCGACTCTGCCTCTGTGTGTCGACACAGCCTCCCGGTGTTGACACAGTTGATGTCCACTGACTATTTCTGTGTGTCGACACTGCCTCCCGGTGTCGACACAGTTGTTGTCGACAATGCTTCTGTGTGTCGACACAGCCTCTCGGTGTCGACACAAACTCACTGAAGTGTCGACACAGCCATTTCCAAGTGTCAACACAATCTTACTGAAGTGTCGACACAGCTTCCTCAGGTGTCGACACATGGACTTAGAAATTTTTCTTTGCATTTTAGCACATTCTTAACCTGCACATATAAACTTAAAATAACATCAAATACACCCTTATGTTTATCATTGAGCTAAGTTTGGCTTGTCCAAATTTGGTACACATTTTCCAATGTACCCAACAAAGCTCCTGTAGCTGCGTCCTGAACTATGCTAGCTCCTTTGGGGCCATTCTGTACGGTGCCCGAGATACGGGCCCCGCTCCTAGCACTAACTGAATCCGAAAGTCCATGTCCCTGGCCGGTGGCATCCTAGGAAATTTCTCCGGAAATACGTCAGAGAAATCCCGAACCACTGGAATGACAACCATAGGAGTTTCTACTTCCGCCATCTCGAAGCAGATAATATAAACCTCCTCTCCCTGCTCGTAGGCCTTGACAGCCTGTACAGATGATAATAAAAGATGGGAGACAGGTCTAATACCTTCGACGATTACGTAGGAGTCCCTGTGTCTCAATGTGATCCTCTTCGACGGGCAGTCGACTTGGGCATGGTTCCAATACAGCCACGTCATGCCCAGGATCAGGTCGAAGTCTGGCATTTTTAGGATCGTTGTCGGTGCTTTAAATGCCTTCCCGCCAATTTCTGCCTCCATGTTGCACTTGGCAGATGACAATAGCTCTGATCCGTCGGGTAGCCGCACCCTCATCGTCAAGCCCGTGAATCGTTCCATGCCATCTAGTCCTTCCACAAAGTCTTTTGATACGAATGAGTGTGAGACACCCGTATCGAACAGTGTATGAGCAGGCTTGCCGCTGATAAAGACTATGCCTGAGGTTTGTTTGAGTTTTTAATTTTGTTGTTTATTCTACAAGGTCAAGTCATATATATTGAATAAAATCTTAACTTCATAATATAATTTAAGTACATGTGATTACTTCCTCAGGATTCCTCGGCTTGGCGAGGTCTAACGCGTACATCTGCTCTTGCCCTCTGCCTCAGCCATAATGTTCTCGGCCTCAGCCTCGACCTCATCCTCAGCCTCTGCCCTATTGTGCTGGAGGGGCCACCGGAGGTGGAGAAGGAGGAGGAGGGAGTGGACGAAACTGATTCAGGCACTCAGATCTATAGTGCCCCGGCTTGTGTCACCCATAACAAACTACCTATCGTTGTCCACGATCATCTTGCCTCATCGGGCCATGCCCCTGTAGAGGTGGGGGAGCTAAAACTGTAGGAGGGCTCTTCTCCTGCCTGAAGTTGGGACGATGACGTCCCCCGCCCCTCTTGTAACCAATCACCCTGCCTCTCTGGGAGCCCCTGCTGCTCTCCCCGGATGATGAACCATCTAGCGGCCTCTTTCCTCGGCTCTACACTATCAGCTGGTCTGCCTCCAGCTTCTTAGACATCTCTATGATCTGTGTCGACGTGCAATGAGAGATGAATAGTAGAGCCTGTCTGGTGGAGTCCTTAAGCCCTCGGTAGAACTTCTTGGCATACCTTCTATCATCCGTGTCATGAATCCCTACAAACCTGGCCAGATGGGAAAACTCTCTCTGATATTCGATCACCGACCTGGTCCCCTATTTGAGGTTCAAGAACCTCTCTTCTACTCATCCATATCCGTGGTGGACACAAAGTGATCCAAGAACGCCTCATTGAATTCTTCCCATGAGATATCTGACAGCTCCCTATCGGCATATATGGAGTCCAGCATGGACTTCCACCACCTCTTCGCGTGGACATCCAATTCAGAAGATGCCAAAGGTACTGCTTGGCTGACAGGGCAGCTGATGCCTGCCAGCATATCCTGTATGGCCTCAAGCCATTATTTATCTTCACCGCATTCTCTGTCCCGTGGTACATCGGTGGGGATAGGCTCTTGAAGGCACTTAACCAGATTGATCCCAGATTTGGCAGCTGTGCTGGGACCTGCTGTGCTCTGAAGGCCTCAAGAATGGTCGTCAAGGTCTGTCCCATATCCATTTGCTGAAAAGGAATGGAAGTTGGAGGGGGAGGGACCACATTCTCCGGTACAGTGACCTGCGGAGGCTGTATAAAGGTAAGGTTTATATTAGAATTGGCCTAACTCAATGCTTAGGTGGACTGTATTATGTGACTTTTTTTTACACATTGGCAAACCATTGCTTCCGCTGCATAGTTTGTCCGCAAACTAATGCTCGAGCGGGGTGACCCAGTGTTGTGGATTTCTTTTCTTATGATTGTTTGTTCAAGTGATACCAGTTTGTAAGACCCCTCCCCTTACCAAGGAGGCTCCCGATCTTATGCCCAAAACTGCCGCCTTACGGTGGCACTAACTCACGGGTTAGTCGACACCACAAGATGCCGATCCTGCCAGCAAGTATGATCATAAAACCTGTTTGGCCAATTGATAAATAGAAGTATAAAAGCAATGTATAAAACAGCTAGTCCACAAGTCACAACACTATCATTTATAATAGGAAATGAAAGTACAACAAGTCCAAAATGTGTAAACAAAAAGAGAAAGGGCTTATGCCTTGTACATGATATCAAATCCCTCTCCATCAAAATGACAACATGTGGAAGCTAATCTATCATCAGTAAGGTCGTCCCACCTGACGACGAGATGTAGAAGTAGTAGTAGTAGTAGTAGGTGGTGGTGGTATCAACTCCTCACGTCCTGCCACCTCGTCCTTCTGGTCGTGCTGGCACTCCATCTCCTCGAGCTCCTAAAATGATTTGGTCACAACCGACCATTAGTCATAAAGACTAAGTCATTTCCTCAACACCTCGCTCCCGCAACTCCTAGGTACCGAGCGGGAGGACGAAGCGGAGGACAACAAGGGGTATAAAAAAAAGCAGGTGACAGTGGAGCTATACTACCAAGTATATATAGTATCAATCTATTTCTACTATAACAGTTCTATATATATAGCACATGTAAAGTATGAAGAACTGTACAGAAAGTAAGTAAGGTGTTGTGAGTAAATAAGTAAAGAACGACAAGTAGAATATGCTACTACTATGCTACCATCACAGAAGTACCTTAATTTATATGAATGCCCATACAAACTTATAATTTAAGGTTTCCAAATATAACTTATCATACAAAAGAGCACATACTAGTTTATATGATAAAGATCTATGTTGCGTATGACCTAGTATGAATGCATGTTATGCATGCATTTTATGATTCATGCAAGTGCAACTCACGCACACGACTCTGTGATCACAGACTTTTAGTTCCCACTTTTTGGAGCTAGCATCACTCTAGGGTACCACCATTGTGGTACGACAGCATCAGACTGGGCGCTTCTGCTTCTTAGGCGGGTATACACACTACCAAGCCCAGACCCTTCATACGCCTCTATACACGTCCAAGGTACACTCTAGAGTCTCTACATACTAATGCTAGCAAAATGCCAGACTTTTTGGTTGGGTGTGTGTTTTTGGGAATTGTCCATCGGACCGCAGTATAAACAACCAACTGGCCCCTCCAACCTCACACCTCACCACAGTCACCGTACTGCCATCGGTGTGACGATTGGCCCAGTACCGCATGACCCACCACTAGTTTTATTTCTATGCACATGCAAGGTATCTCAACCCAAGTCTCAAGCTCGAAAAACCAAACCCGTCATGATATCAAACTCTCGAGCATCCGACTCGCAGGACTAACTGTCCTGAAAACCCTCCAACCCTTCACGGGTGAGATTGTAACAACATTCTCTTAGCCTATTAGACTACGCTTGTTTAGTATTTATTATACTTAGCAATTTAGGGATAATCCCAGGACTGCCCAGGGCATGCCCGGTGAAGGGCTCTCGGGGGCACTAGGAACTACGATGGGCTGAAGCCCAAAGTTCACATTCGCAAGGATATTTACTTTTATAAATGTCTACCCATGATCCATACCAAACTCTCGTTATTACTCTTGGACAAACCTAATGACTTAGGATGTTATTGGGAGAGCGGCGGTCTTCCGCCGATCACCGTTTTAGTTATTATCCTTGAGATTTTGCACTCTACCACTCGTTATCAAGAAGTGACCTATTGGATACCAACCAGGGTTTATCTTTCCAACATAGACTCTATCTCAACTGACGACCTTATCCCCTTTGGGTCCCAGTGTTATGCGTTATTTATACTAAGCGCACCCATGATCTAGTGTTGACTCGTATGACGTGTCTTCCCAAATCTTGGGCTAACTGCCCCTAATTATTTATCATGGTTTGCTAAGATGTATGATGTTGACCATCCTAGGTTTCACAATTTTTCAAAGGAGTCAAAGGAGTTAAGAGCCTAAATTAATTCTTTTAATTGAGTGATCTGGGTCGCCTTACACATGAGGTATTATATATAATGGTCCAGCCTTCCTAAAATTTATCAAATGTTCCATGAGGTCAAATTTGACTTCTTACCAAGTTTCATAATTTTTCCATGTGAAATTCCATTTAATTTCCATTTAATATTAAATCATAAATTGACTACTTTCCGAATGAAGTACTGTATTTATGCAGTCAACAATTCTAGGAAAATTACTGAGAATTCATGTTGATATAATAAAGTTAAATACAGAATTTCAAAATCCAAAACAGTGATTTGACCTAACTTATATCCAAGTGAACAATATTACCAAAATGCCGATATTAAGGTTTTAAGCATATAGAGACATCCAAAAATTCTCAAATAATTTAACAGGGATTTAGTCACAGTAACAAGTTAATGTAAATTTTTCCATAATATTTAAACAATAATTTCCCTTGTTTTTAATTAATTCTCATAATGGGCAAAATGGTAAATTCTACTTTAAATCCAAGTTAACATCACCTAACAGTCCCTTAAATTTTTCCATAGGTGATCTATATTCTAATAAAGCTTGTGAAAAAATTTCAGAATTTAATAAATTCATATGCCATAGATCCAAATTTATTTCCTATCTAGGCATATTTTCCAATAATTCATATTATTGGGATTTTTGATTCCAAAAATCCCAAACTTTCCATGGGAGGTATATTCCATCCCTATAAGCCATTGTCCAAAGTTTCGTGGACATGAAATGGACCAAATGGGCTAAATCCCCATTTTCCTATTTGTACTATAAGCACCCCAAATTGAACATACCTATATCATGCATGTTGGATTTCCCAAACATGCAGAGGTCAAATGACCTGATATTTCTACCAGGGTTTTATGTTGACCTAATGGACATGCCACCAAAATTTGGGGGCATTTGGAGTCATATATGTCCAAAAATACACTTAATTTAATAATTAGTATTTCACCAAATACTATAGCAAAAGTCTGACCAAAAATTTCAATTTTAGGTCAGGGCCTATATTTAAACTTAACACAAGCCTGACCAAAATTTTAGGTCATGAGGACTTATGGTTTGGCTTGGGCTTTTATTTTAATATCTACCCTAGCGTAGGACCAGTCATAGTAGAATGGTCCTACAAGGAGTTCTTCTGTACCAAATCCTAAGTTTAGGGTGTTATTTTAAAGTTATGGTCAAGACCTACATTTTTTATGTTGATAGATACCTCTGAATGTGTCTCTGACAGGCCTAAAATCAGCATGCAAGAACACTGTAAATGTGTGACATTAATAATACTGTTCATAATATAATGAAATATCAAATTAAATCACCAGATCTGACGGCTCTTGGCCATCGTCCCCAATCAGCCAACGTCCAGGATTCAATCTTCCTAGGCCGAGTTTGCTGGCTTATTCCGGCCATTTGGGCCAACGCCACCGCCGGCGATTATCGCCACCTCCTCTGTTGAGGTGGTGGCTAGCGTTTCTCGGCGGTGAAGCTGCCGGAGGAGGCTCCTCCTGCGATCCCGAGCAAGAAGAAAAGATCGGCATTTTAGCTCATGACTCACATGGTATCGGGCTCAATTGAGCTCGATGTCTTGCTTAGTTGATCTAGAAAGCTAGCACAGGGTGAGGTGAGGCGAAATGAACCTTCAGCCGGGCTTGGCGGCGAGTGCGGTGGTTATGAGCCATGGTCGAAGCTTGCTCCGGCGATCTAGCCCAATTCTCCATTTCTCCAACAAAAGCTTTGCTCCAGTAGTCGAACTCCACTCGTTTCAACCTTTTGAAGCTGATGGTGGGCTTATATTTGGTTGGGAGGGGCTGGGTGAGTAGTTTTGATTAAGGGGGTGGTCGGCCATGAGTTTTGTAAGCTCCGCCTGGCTGTCATGTGTCCACCAGCCCCTCAAACCTACTGAAAAGAGCCTTGGAAGCTCAGCCAAGAGCTTGGGCAGAGGGAAGGAGGGCCATATGGCCTCCATCCCCTCTTTCCCTCTCTTCTCTCTCCTCATTTTCTCCAAAATCCCTAAGTTACCCCCATGCATGTATTCTCTCTCCTATTTCAGAGGGTTAGGGTTGTCATTGACCTCTTGGGATGTTCATGGGCCTTGAGCCATGGGCTTAGTCCATTAGGAATGAGCTTGGCTCATATTATTTCCTCTCATTAAGCCATACGTTGGCTTTGTTGACTTTTAGGTTGACTTGGTCAACATGATAAGTGGGCTGACCCCACTTGATGGTCATGGACCCAATGGTGCTACCCAACTTAGGTTGGGCCATAGCGGTGCCTTACTTGGACTAATTGGGCCTTTAGGTGTGGATTTGACCAAATTAGTGTTAGGGTTGACTTGGGTCAACTTGGGTCAATAGTTGACCCAATGACATGGCTTATGGTTCACTTTGATTGCTATTAGGGTTAGGGGTATAGTGGTGGGGCCAATGTATAGCTAGGATCCCAATTTGGGCTAGTTTGACTTGGGTTAACTTGGGCCCTATAGTGGGTCCCATGTGACTACACACTAACTCCATGGTTCAAACCTAGCCTAAACCCATGCCCCCACCACATGTCCTAACCTAATCTAAGCAAAGGAGTCTAATAGGAAATGGGATGTTACAGCAGCAGTCCACGCGTTCTGGCGACTAGGCGACCTTGCAGTCAGGCGGTCTGTAGTTCGGCGGATAGAGTTCCTTTCAGCATTGGAATAACGGGTAGTCCGCGCGGTTTGTTGCGGTCTCGCGACTTAGCGACCTGAGCGGACTCCTTCAATAGTTAGACCCATATCCGGCGGTTACTCATTGAGTCCGCACGGCTTTTTTGTGTTGTACTTTTTTGCTTTCTTCAGATTTCTTGGCAAGCATGTCTCACCATGTATGCCTAGCATTGTAAAGAAGATTGTTTCATAATACAAGATTCTTGTTTTTGCTCTTTGCATCTGGTTTACTTGCTCAAGAGTGTTGAGTGTTCCTGTGCCTGGTTCCCACTTTCCGCTATATCAAATTTCAATATGGTATTAGAGGGAATAGTAGCTTAAGCAGTGACTCCCCTTAGTTGCTTTATTGCTTCTGTAAGTAAGTAACCAGAGTTATTAGAATGGAAGCTGGGTATGCAAGGGGTCTTGTAATCGAGCTGCTCACACCGACTAACTTCAATAAGTGGAAGTCGTGTATGAGATGCTATCTTCTTGGTGAGGATTTGTGAGATGTTGTCGATGGTGACAACAAGCAGGAAGTTTCTGCTGCTGCTGGTGCCAACACTGATGAGGTAAAAGCTTGGAGAAAGATCAACGCGAAAGCAGAGTTTGCTCTTAGGAAATCTATATCACCAGAACTCTTTGATCACATCCTTGGATGTCATTCTGCTGCGGAGATCTGGACTTCCCTTGATGGGTTCTTCAACAGGAAGAACGTAGCTGGACTAGAGTTCTTGGAAAATCAGTTGGCCAGAGCAACTCAAAAAGATTTGTCCATCTCCAAGTTCTTCCTCAAGATGAAGAATCTCGGGGCTGAGATCTCAGTGCTTGACCCTGATGAGCCTATCTCTGAAGCCAGGTTAAAGAGGCACATAATCCGCGGCTTGTGAAAGGAGTATGCGGCCTTCGTTACTTCTGTTCAAGGCTAGGCTACTCAGCCACCTTTGTTGGAGTTGGAGAACCTGCTGGCTTCGCAGGAAAGTCTGGCAAGGCAGATGGCTGGTGTTACTATCTCTGAAGAAGATAGTGAAGCTCTCTTCACAGGGAAGAAGAAGAAATGAGAGAAGAAGACTGTTCCTGGTGATGACCCTTCAACTTCATATCAACAAGAGGGGAGCGCTGCTCCCAAGCAGGATTGGAAGAAAAAGAAGGAGTGGCTTGTTAAAAGTAGCGAGCAAACGATTAGAGTAGCGAATAAACGACCAGAAAACAAGACAGAACTTTGAATAATTGAAATTTTATTATCCAAAAAAATATCTTTTACAAAGGTATGACCTCCCTTTTATAGAATGGAGGAAAGAGGATAGAATACAAACTAACAATGTGGGACTAAAACTATACAAAGGTATCCGAGCGGCTAGAACAACAGACCGGAACGGGCCGTGCTGTTAGACAATATTTTAACCGCAAGGCAATACCAGAAGCAGGAGAGAGATGCGGTAGGAGACCGATAGACCGCCCGGTTTCCAAGCCGCCGGAGATAAACCGCCAAACCGTCGGACACCACACAGCAACATCCTGGAAACCAACCCGTCGGTCTCAAGCCGCCAGACCGCCCAGTCTATAACTCGCCAGGCCCAAACCGCCAGACCGCCCGGTCTCATACTTCGACACTCCCCCTCAAGCTGGAGCATAAATATCAATCATGCCCAGGTTGTCACAAATGTGGAATAAGGAAGTAGAAACCGGCTTGGTGAAGATATCCTTCGTGACTAAATGTCGAGCTTGAGGGGGAGCCCATATCCTTCGTGACTAAGTGTTGACGGAGGTGTTTCTTTGTCAAGTCCACCCCAGCCTGGTCATCGCCGGTAAGAAGGATATCATCCACATACACCGCCAAAACCACAAGGCCCGATGTGGTTTTGCGAATAAACAATGAGTGATCGGCTGAACTTCTTGTAAAGACAATGGCAGCCACAATGCCACTAAACTTGTCGAACCATGCCCGAGGGCTCTGTTTTAGGCCGTAGATGGCCTTCTTCAACTGGCATGCTCGTGTCTCCTCCTGAGCAACATACCCAGGAGGTTGCTCCATATAGACATCCTCCTGAAGATCCCCATATAGAAAAGCATTCTTGACATCAAGCTGGGAAATAGCCCACTCCCTGTTGACGGCCACTGAAAGAAGAACCCGGATGGTGTTGAGGCGAGCAACCGGGGAGAAAGTATCAAAGTAGTCAACTCCATAAGTCTGAGTAAAGCCTTTGGCCACCAGCCGGGCTTTGTAACGATCCACAGTGCCGTCGGGGCGAAACTTCACAACGAATACCCAGCGGCAGCCAACCACATCAGTACCTACCGGTGGAGGAACAAGGGTCCAAGTACCCCTTTCATTAAGAGTGGCGATTTCCTCATCCATGGCAGATTTCCAATGAGGAATAACAAGAGCCTCCTGGTAAGTGTGGGGAGTGGTAGTAGCCGAGATAGCCAAAGTGAAGCACCTGCGAGAGGGAGTAAGCCGATCATAGGAAACAACAGCCGCAAGCGAGTGTTGGGTACACGCCCATACCCCTTTGCGAAGAGCAATGGGAAGATCTAGTTCATCTTGTGCCTCAGGGACCGGAGCGTCCGTGGCGAAGAAAGCTGGCCCGGGACTAGAGAGAGACGGCTGCGGAGAAGAAGGAGGGGGTATAATAGAGAGAGAAGGAGATGGAGGAGGAGATGATATAGGAGGGGATACGTCGATCTGCGTGGAAGGATCACTGAGAGATGGTGGAGAGTAAGAGACCGCAGGAGGAAGCGGGGATGGAGAAGAAAAGTAGGATGCATTTTCGAAGAAGGTGACGTCCGTGGAAACAAACTGTTTGCGCAGAACGGGGTCAAAGCAACAATAGCCTTTTTGAGTGGTCGAATATCCCAAAAAGACACATTTTGTGGAACGGGGGGGGGCAGCTTGTCACGGGTAGCAGACGGAGCATGCACAAAGGCCGTACACCCAAAGATACAAAGAGGGAGAGGAAAGGGTTCCTTGCCCGGGTAGAGGATGGATAAGGGGGTCTTGTCGTGGAGAACCGAAGAGGGAATGCGATTGATGAGATAGCAGGCAAGAAGAACAACATAGCCTCAGTAGGAGCGAGGCACCTGCATCTGCGTCATTAGAGTGCGAGCGATATCAAGGAGATGACGGTTTTTACGCTCCGCCACCCCATTTTGCTGGGAGGTGTAAACACAGCTGGTCTGATGAATAAGACCATGTTGCAAACAAAAAGAGGAAAACTCATGACTGAGATATTCTTTTGCATTATCAGAGCGTATCACTTTAATAGATATAGAAAACTGAGTTTTGATCATATAGTAAAAAGATTGCCATACAGATAATAGTTCAGAGCGATCTTTTAAAAGATACACCCAGGTACATCTAGAGAAATCATCAATAAAGGTTACAAAATAAGAACTACCCCGACCAACGGTGAGAGTAGGAGCAGGACCCCAGACATCAGAATGAATGAGATCAAAAAGGCGGGAGGAACCACGGCCTTGCTTCGGCGGGAAGGAGGAGCGGTGATGTTTGCCAAGCTGACACGCATCACAGTTGAGCGGAGAACTGGTCTGAGGTAAGTGGGGAAGAAGCTGACGAAGAATCCGAGGAGGAGGATGTCCAAGGCGAAGATGCCATTGAAGCAGATCAGTAGACGTGGAAGAGAAGGCAGACAGAGCGGAAACATTGTCGAGGAAGTAGAGGCTGTCACTCTCAGTCCCAGTAGCAATCGTCCGTTGGGTCCTCGGGTCCTGAAAACAACAAGAAGTAGGAGTAAATAATACAGAGCACTAAAGTTGCTTGCATAAAGTATTAACCGAGAGCAAATTGCAAGGGAACTTCGGGACATAGAGAGTGTCCTCTAAGCGAAGCGATGGGGTGACTTGAACCATGCCCGTTCCGTGAACCGGGGAAGGCGAACCATCCGCAACAAGAACCGGGGGTAACCGATCATGCGTCTCTAGGAGAGAGAAGCAATGAGGGTTTCCGGTCATGTGATTTGTAGTACCAGAGTCAATCAGCCATTTACCTTAGGTAACGACGTGTGCACTACCTGAGGTCATGGCCACAGAAGCAGATGGCCGAGAGGAGGCGGAGGTTGAGGAAGAAGTATCACCCGAGGGACGAAGATGAGGATGTTTCTGCCAGCAACGGTCAACAGAGTGGCCGGTACGACCATAGTGAGAGCAGAGAAACCTTGACGGACCGCGCATGCCATACTGGCTGCGACCACTATTGCCACCCCGCTGAGCTTGGTGAGCATAGGAGTCCTGTGGAGGAGGGGAGGACAACAGAGGACGTTGGAGCAGGGAAGTAACAATGGCGATGCGAGCTGTGGTGGCATCCAAGGTGGGAGATTCTGCTTCGCCCAAGATCTGCTGGCGAATCATATCAAAAGACTCAGGGAGCCGTAGAAGATAACAAACAACCAGGAGTTTCTGGAAGTGTTTGTGCTGCTCGGCGAAGTCCGCGGAGAAAGGGCGATTCTGGAGGATTTCAGCTCCAAGAGCTTGAACTTGCTGATAAGCCGCAGCAGGAGACATGGAAGGGCGAGCGAAGAGATCCGCATAGAGAGTATAAATGCGGGATGTCTGGGCCCCCTTCGAGTAGAGAGCAGCAAGGTGAAGCCACGCGGTCTTAACCGTCTCATCATGGCGTATGACAGGAAGACATTCATCGGAGAGGCTGTTAGCCAACCACGTGCGGACAAGCGCATCACTGGCATCCCAGTCATCAAATTCAGCAGAGTCTGGAGGAGGAGGGTCATCAGTGAGATGATGACGTTTGCGCTGAGAGTGAAGAAGAAAGGTGAAAGAAACGCTCCAATCCGGATAGTTGGAGCCAACAAGTTTAGAAACCGTGCCAAGGTTGCCAGAGGAAGTAGGATGCGGAGCCGGAGTGGCGATAGGAGTGGTGGTAGTGGAGGTTTCAGAAAGGGCAATAGGAGAAAACAACAAGAAGCCGCGCGGTTAAAAGACAAGCCGCGCGGATAGAAAACAGCGGGAGGCCACGCGGTTAAGAGAAAAGCCGCGCGGATAGGAAGAAGAGGAGCTGTGGCGGTCACGATGTCAGACAACAGCGGCCAGAGAAGCCACGACCAAGCCGCAGATCCAAGCAGGGAAAGAAGTCGAACGGCTAGAAGATAGTCCGTGCGAACAGAAGAGAGGAACAAACAAGGCGAAGGCAGCAGGTCGCAACGATTAAGGTAACAGGTCGCTGTGACCGATAGGCAGAAAAAAAAGGTAGGACGCGATAGGAAGGGACAAGCCGCGCGGACAGGGCGTAAGCAGGCGGAAGAGACAAACCGCGAGAACAGGTCGCGGTAAGAAAGGACAATCCGCGCGGACAGGGCGCAGAGAATCAGCAGGAGAAGATCGAGTCCTCTGATACCATGTTAAAAGTAGCGAGCAAACGACTAGAGTAGCGAATAAATGACCAGAAAATAAGACAGAACTTTGAATAATTGAAATTTTATTATCCAAAAAGATATCTTTTACAAAGGTATGACCTCCCTTTTATAGAATGGAGGAGAGAGGATAGAATACAAACTAACAATGTGGGACTAAAACTATACAAAGGTATCCGAGCGGCTAGAACAACAGACCGGAACGGGCCGTGCGGTTAGACAATATTTTAACCACACGACAATACCAGAAGCAGGAGAGAGATGCGGTAGAAGACCGATAGACCGCCCGGTTTCCAAGCCGCCGGAGATAAACTGCCAGACCGCCGGACACCACACAACAACATCCTGGAATCAACCCACCGGTCTCAAGCCGCCAGACTACCCGGTCTATAACTCACCAGGCCCAAACCGACAGACCGCCCGGTCTCATACTTCGACATGGCTTAAGTGCTATAGGTGTAACCGGCTAGGACACTTCAAAAAGGACTGCAAGGTCAAGCTGCAGCCTAGGCATGTTGCACGCAAGGAAGAAGCTTGCTCCAGTTCTTAGGAAGCTGGATGGGAAGGAGAATTTATGGTCGGCACTTGTATCAGTGCCTTATCCTTCGTCGACTACCAGGATGACTGGATTGTAGACTCTGGGTGTGGTCATCACCTCACTGGAGACAAGTCCAAGTTATCCTCTCTGCAGATATTCACAGGTAATGAAGTTATTATTACAGTTGATAATACTGTTTATGTAGTAGAGAAGGAGGGTGTTGTGTCTGTGGGTAGTGATCAGGGTCCACTCAGGTTAAGGAATGTCTATCGCATACCTGGCATGGAGAAGAACCTCTTCTCTATGACCAATGCGGTTGACGCGGGCTATCACGTTCTGTTTGGGCCAACAAAAGTGAAATTTCTATGCAACATATCAACGATTAAGGCTGACGATGCTCATCTGGGGAGAAGGGTAAAAGACTTGTTTGTTTTATCAACAAGCTCTTATATTTATCAGAAGAGGGCCAACGATAGCGCTACTATCTGGCATGAAAGGCTGGGCACGTAGGGATGGACAAGCTAAAAGCTATGACAATGAGAAACCTTGTGAAATGCTTGTCAAAGTTGTCATCCTACGGAGATGGCCATATTTGCGCAGGGTGTCAGTTTGGAAAGGCTCATCGCTTTCCATTTGACAAGTCACAAACAAGGAGCAAGCCACCATTGGAGTGTATCCATGGTGATCTGATGAGACCAACTGTCACCGCTAGTCTTAGAGGCAGCAGATACATGCTGGTGCTGATTGATGATTACTCAAGATACACTTGGGTATATTTCATGAAGGAGAAGTCATATGTCTTACGATTGTTTGTGGTGTTCAAGGAGCTGGTGGAGAGCCGGCTTAGCCTGCGGATCAAGAAGTTTAGATCGGACAATGGTGGTGAGTTTGTATCATCCGAATTTTCTAACTTCTGCAGAAAGCATGAGATCTAGAGAGAGCTTACTTATGCACATACTCCATAACAAAATGGAGTGGTGGAGAGGAAGATTCGTCATTTGACGGGAACATGCAAATGCTGGCTTCATACATAGGGAATTACAAGGTCCGTTTGGGCGGAAGGAATGGCCTGCGCAACTTATGTCATCAATCAAATGCCTCTGAGTCCGATCAACATGAAGTCTACTCATGATATGATGTTCAATCAGAAGCCCTGTGTTAAATACCTTTGGGTGTTTCGATCAACCTACTACGTTCACATCCCTAATTCTCTATGGACCAAGCTTGATGCAAAGGCTAGGAAGCTTGTCTTTGTGGGCTACGATGAGCGGAAGAAGGGATGGAAGTGCATGGATCCTATGACAAGGAAGTTCGTTGTATCAAGAGACATTGTCTTTGATGAGCTAACGTCATATAGAGGTAGCTCATCTGTGGAGTTACCAGAGAGCAAGTGTTATGAAGGTCAAAAGGAGGTTGCTAAAAATATTCAAGTGGAGCTGCCCGTATTACTAGGAGCTCTAGGTGTTTCAAGCTCTGGGGCAGAGGTTTCTGATTCAGGAAGCAGGGGGAGCGATGCTCCAAGTGTACCGGGAATGAAACTGAATATGAAGAAGCAACGGAGGTGGTCAGCAATGTAAGACCCCATTTTTTTTATTTTTAAACACCGAGGTCTTAGACCCAGAACCGCCGCTTTGCGGTGACACCTTCACGCCCTGAAGGGTCATCACCGCGAAATGCCGATTCTGCCGGCCAATTCGATCACAGAAAAGCAATAAAAGTAGAGAAAACACAAGTGAGGTAAAAACTATAACCAAAAGTCCACAATAAAATCACATCAGAGTAATAATATCTCCATGAAGGGAGAGTCCACAAAATATAAATGTACTGAAAATAAGGGCTTAAGCCCGATACTTAAAATCCTCACTACATAGTCACTCAAGCGGAAACAAAATAAAACACTACTAAGGTCAGGGACTCACAGTCCCAGCTGTCTGAACTTCTGAGCTAGACGACCCTATCTCCAAACGGGCCGACCTCCGGGGCTGCTCCTCCATGCTGGGCTCCACGATCCCCTAAATGATGTGGTCCAAAAACCGTTAGTCTATAAGACTAAGTCCTATCATACCCCACCCCTTCCCCCATGGCCCCTAGGAAACGAGCGGAGAGGAAGAAAGGGGAGGACTTGAAGGTGGAGAGTAATCAAGAAACAGATGACAACGGACTTATACTAGCAATTTTATAGTACATGTGGCAGTAAAGTAAAGTATGAAAAATAACCTTAACTTATGTGCGGAAACACATAAGCCAAGTGATCTTCTGCAGGGCTCCCATCGTATAAAGAGTCCCATACCAATTTATACCGTTGGGTGTCGGTTATTAACAACAATATATATATAAAGAATTTGACCTTAATTTATAAACTTGCTCACACAAGCTTATAGACCAAGGAGTCGTTTTGCAAGTCCTATTGTGTAAGCATCCCATACCACTTATATAATAGGTGACAGGGGTTATATGCAATGATTATGCTATGACATGCTAGTGGGTTATGATGCGATCATGCAAGTGTAACTCACCCACCCGACTCTGTGTACACAGACCTTTAATTCCACCTTTCTGGAGCCTCACCTCCCAGGATACCTCCGTAGTGGTAGACGGAAGCGGTGGGTTGGGCCTCGCCCACCTTTAAACCAGTAAGGCACTACCGGTCAGACCTATCGTACGCCTCAACGCTTGGTGCACAAAGCAGAATCCTGCGTACTCTTGCTGGCTGGCGCACCGTTCTTCTGTTAGCGAAGTGCTAACCACACTTGCCGAGCCAACGTATTAGCGTCGGTGCATCGACCACTAACACCAAGGGCCCACCACCTTATAACTTATGCAAATGCAATATTAATACGTTTCCCACCAAGCCAAAGCTCTCCGGACTATCCCGTCCGTTCCAATTATCAACCGGGCCTCCGGCCCGCCGACTATCCCACCCGTTTCCATACCCACCGAGCCTACTGCTCGAATATCCTAGTCAAACTGACTTCCCGAGACACCGGGGTGTGTGAAAGTTAACCCCTAATTATTCTAGTTGCTATTTAAGATTTTTCACTCCTACAGTTTACGTTAGCCCAGGACTGCCCCCGGTATACCCCGTGAAGGGCTCTCAAAGGGCACTGGGAACTATGATGGTAGCTGAAGCCCATCGTTCCCTTTTGCAAGGCACTTATTGTTATTGGTTGATTCCCTTACCCATTCCCGTTTCATATTACGCTAGATCTATCCTAGGGTGATTTTGACCTTCCCACTCCACGGGATAAGACGATCTTTCGTCGATCCCGAGCACCACCTAACACTAGTCAACCTCACACTCTACTAATCATGTATTCCAATGATGAACTCCTTTATTTACCCAAACCAACAACCTTCTAAGGATCCAACTCTTCAAATTCATTACCCACTCTAGTCTAGTTTCTGCAGTTACTATATGCAGACCACCTTATACTATATGAGATGTATAAAGGAGGTACTCTGGATTGTCTTTCAAATCTCCTATAAAATTTACCGGAGGTCTATCATAACAAGTTTAGTCTAAAATCAGAGATTCATAATTTTTCTAACTAATTTGATATTTATTGAATTTTCCCAAATGTTTGGTCATGTGCAATTTTGAACATGAACTATATGATCTACTCAAGTAATGGCCACCCAAAAATTTTGATCACTAAATAACAGAGATATATTATTAGATACTAATTTCCATAATTTTTCAGAAATCATTTGACCTCTAATTAATTTATCCAAAATAATTTCCTTAATCATATGTAAAGAAGGAAGTACCAAAATTATTCATCAGAAAATTATATAAAAGTTACAGAATCTTAATATAGTACAGAAAGGGTTATTGTGCAAATATCATAATTTTATAGTCTTGCTAGACACCAAAATAAATTTAATTAACTTTTTATGGGAAATAATACTTAATGAAGCAATCCTTAGAAATAATCTTCTAAAAATCCCATATTAATTCACAAAGCTTTAAAACATAATAAAAAGTCCTCTGGCTAAAGTTCATCAATTTCCAGCAATTAGTTACTTAATAATAAATTTCTAAGTAAATAATACAAATTACTAAATTGTTAATGAAGTATCAAAAATAATAATCCTAAATTCATAACAAAATCTCCAGAGCTTGTACTAACTTTAAAAACTACTCTACCCAAATCTCATCACTGTTCAGTGAGTTTTTGTGACATTTTCTATCACTATAAGGTTTGTGCCCTAAACTATGGTTAGGGTTTTAAGAGACCTATTCATCTTAGAATCTATTTTAGATTTCTTCCAAAGGATTCTACCTACCCTAGAATTCTCTCTTCTAAGTTTCAAATCCTTTCAAGGTCAACTGACCCCTTGCCCTTCACAACCCTCAAAAGCCCTCTCTTAGGGTTTGAGTTTGGATCCAAGCTTAAAACAATCCTAAACCACTCCATATTCCTTAAGAGGGTGATAGTGGTCCTACCAAGTCAGTGGTCAAAATCACAGCCTCTTTTGAGGTGATTTGACCACTCAAACATCAAAAATAGCTCTTTGACCTAAATAACCCTATAAGGGTATACCCAGGGTTGGATCAATACCTAGACAAAACATCTCCAAATGAGATGGAAATTTTACCAGAGCCCTAACGTGCCATCTAAGACAACCCGCCCAAATTTGGAGGAGTTTTGAGATGTTTAGGACACCTAATTAATTTATTCATGGATTATTAAATTTTTCTAAACACTATAGCAAAATGTTCTCCAAAAATTCCCATTTTTGGATATGGTTTAGGCATAGGTAAGAGTGACCCCCATCCAAAATTTCAAGTCATTGGGATGGCTGGATTGGTAAGGGCACTCAAACCAATTTCTGGTCCAGCATATGTATAGACCCCACAAATATGGGTGTTGTGGTCAAACCACTTACCCAAATGTTTTGAAATTAATTTTAAAATAATATAGACTCGAAGGCATAAAAACTTTTGTGACTGGCCCTTTTTCCTAATTCGGCCTTTAAGGGCTTCATTTGGCAACATCAAAAAGTGTATTAAAAAGGGGATAATAAATCATTATATTAATATATGAATAATACTTTATTAAGAAGGTACTGTTCATCTCCTCTTCCCAAACAGAACAAAAAAAAACGCCCTAAAATTTGTAGCATTCCATCGCCTATTGCCGGCCACCCGGCCACTTCCCTGGCAAGCCACCGCCACCACTACCTCCGTTGAGGTGGTGGCTATCGCGGGGCGGTGGTTTGGCCGCCGAAGGTGGTGGTTTCCGGCGAACCCGAAAATCCATTTTCAAGGCTTTTTCCATGAAAACTCGAATTGGATTCGACTCGGTTGAGCTCAAATCTTATCTCTAAAGATTCCTAAGATCTAACCCATGAAGAAGGAGTAGAGGAGGACCTTTAACCGAGCTTGTCGGCGAGTGTGGTGGTGGTGCGACATGGCCGGTGGTGGAGCTTTCCGATGCTTTGCAACTACACTACCAACTAAATCGGCTCCTTCAGTGGGATTTTGAAAACTCCTCCTCTGAGCCCAAGGATTCTTTTAAGAAGGCTAGATGGGGAAGAGGAAGGGTGTAGCACCAATGGCCATTATTGGCCATGAAGGTGGAAAATTCGGCCACCCATGGGTTCACTAAACTCGGCCATTTAGGGCTGATTAAGGCTGTTGATCTCCTCTTAATTATCTAGGGAAGATGAATCCAGCAAATGGAGGTGAGGAGAGGGGCTTTTGCTCTCCTATGGCCATTAATGGCCTTCTCTCTCCTCTTTCTCTCTCTTCCTTATGGGAGAAAATAAATTCAGCCACTTTGGTGGCTGGATATAATTATTCAACTCCTCAAAACTAACAAGGGAGAATGTATCCATCAATTGGAGAGGCCCTTGGTCTCCCTTGACCATGAATGACCCCTTTAAACCACTTTCTCTCTCCTCCATTAAAGGGTAAAATAGATTTTCTCTCTCCTAGTAATCATGAACGAATTTGTCCATCTCCCTAGCCTATTGGCAGACCATAAACTCATGTTATTAATTAAAATAAAGTTAGCCCAAGTGGGGGGGGATGGGGTTGAGCTCGGGTTAGCCCATTTGGGCTAATTTGACTTAACCTTAAGGTAGAGTTGACCTTGGTCAACATGACCATTTGGGTTGACCCCAATAGGTACTTGGTGACTCATTGGACTCCCCTAAACTCTATGTAGGGTTGGGTAGGGTTGACTTGGCACCTTGGAGGTCACTCAACCCTTGGTAAGGGCACTTTGACCACTTTGGGACTAGAGTTGACTTGGGTCAACTTGGCCTCTAGGACTGAACCCAATGTGTCCTTGGTGACCCATTGACACCACTTTAGGTCCAGGAAGACCTGCGCAAGGTTTGTTGGGCACATTAGAGGCCAACTGCCCTTAGTTAGGGCACCTTGCCCAATTTAGGCCTCTGGTGGTCCTAGGTCAAATTGGCCACTTTGGGTTGACTCTAATGGACCCTTAAGGCTCTAGTGGACCCTCTAATAGGTTAGTGACGTTGTGGTGGGGTCATTGAGTCATGGTGAAGCCCTAAGGTCAATCCCTAGGTTTGGTGATGAGGTTTTGCCATAGGCAGACCAAGGTGATTCTTACCTTGGCCTTTGATCACTTGCCCCTTTTTAGCTTCCTAGGGTTTTGTCATCACCTAATCATGACCAAAACCACTCTTAGGGGTCTAGTTGGAGATGGGATGTTACAAATCCCAATAAACAAAACAAAAATTTTGTCCCCGAAATCAAGGTTATGCCTATGGGAATTTCTATCGAAGAAAAAGAAACTTGTAACATCCCATAAGAAGTGAAATATTACATCACGACGCCATGTTTGCTAAGTGAAGTTTAAAGGGAAACCTAAATCTCTGACTAATTCGCCCAATTGGAAAAGCCAAGACCCCAATAAACAAAAGATTAACCTCTACTCTTCCTAGGGCAGTCCTACTAGTTTAAAACAGGAAGGTAAATTGAACATCCTGAGAGGTTGTGAGGTATACCTGACTGAACAGCTATGGATACTTTTGTCGCATCAGGTCCTGCGGTTCCCAGGTATACTCCTCCTGGTCGTTGTTCCTCTACAGAACTTTGACTAACGGAACCTTCTTGCGACGCAAGATCCGTACTCCTCTGTAATCGATTTGAACCGGCTCCAAGTGAACTGACCAGTCTGAAGCTACCAGCCCATCTGTGGTCGAAATCTGCTGCTCCGGGCATAGTAGATCCCTCCTAAGTAAAGAAATATGGAACACGTCGTGTAAACCTGCCAGTTCCGATGGCAACTCCAGCTTGTAAGTTAGGGGCCCGATCCGCTCAAGGATCCTGTAAGGGCCCATATAACTAGGGCTGAGCTTCTTCTTCCGACCACGCACCCGTGAAACTCCGTGCATGGGCTGGATCTTCAAGAAAACCCGGTCTCCCACCTGAAACTCTACCTGACGGTGTCGAGCGTCGTAATACTTAGCCTGCCGGCTCTGTGCTTCCAGCATTCTGTCCCGTATCAGTCTCACCTGAGCCTCGGTGTCTTCAACAAAATCCGATCCCAACACCTTCGGATCCTCGTCCTGAATCCATGAAAGCAGAGTCCTACATCTCCTTCCATACAAGGCTTCATAAGGAGCCATCCCTATGCTGGACTGGTAGCTATTGTTATAGGAGAACTCAACCAGTGGTAAAAGCTTCTCCCAAGGTTCGTTTCGATCCAAAATGCATAGCCTTAGGAGGTTCTCTAATGTCCGGTTGGTGCATTCCATCTGCCCATCCGTGTAGGGATGAAATGCTATGTTGAAGGTCTGCCGCGTGCCTAAGTAAGTCTGCACGGATCTCCACTCCCTTGATGTGAACCAACAATCCCGATCCGACACGATCGTCCTGGGCACTCCATGGTAACGAATGAACTACTCTACGAATCTCCGCACTAGTACCCCAACCGAGTCATCTTTTCTGATCGGAATGAATCTAGCCACCTTCGTCAGCTGATCAATGATGACCCAAATCGAATTGTTTCCCGTCCGTGATCGGGGGAGGCCATGAATGAAATCCATCGCGATGTCCTCAAATTTCCACTCCGGCACCGGAAGTGGCTGTAGCAATCCTGCGGGGTTTCTGCACTCCGCCTTCACGAGCTGGCATGCCTCGCAATGAGTCATGAAGTATGTAATGTCCTTCTTTATCCCTGGCCAGAACCTCGTCTTCTTCAAGTATGTCGTCATCTTGGTGATCCTCGGGTTTATAGAATATCTGCTACAATGTGCTTCCTCCATGATGTCCTCCCGAATCTAACCTCCTGCGGGTATATAGACTCTGCCTCTGAAATATAGCAATCCATCTCTCAGTGAATAATATCCTGTCGAACCCTCCTCCAAGGCTTGGAATATCGGCTCTGCCCATGCATCTGTCTTCTGTCCATCCTAGATGCGGTCCTGAATATCATCTATGGCAACCATCGATGCTAGATGCTCCATATACAGCTCTAGATCATTCTCGGACACTAGGGATATCTGCATATCTTTGAAAGACCGGGCGAGCTCTATGGACATCAGTTGTGGTCCCTTCCCTGAGGTATCTCCTCTCCGGCTCAGAGCATATGCCACCACGTTCGCCTTCCTGGGATGGTAGTGCATGGTATACTGGTAATCCGACAGGAACTCCACCCAACGTCTCTGTCTGATGTTGAGTTCCTTCTGCGTGTTCACGTATTTCAAATTCTTGTGATCTGAGAAGATGTCACAGTGAACCCCGTAGAGGTAGTGTCGCCAAATATTCAGAGCAAAGATCACTACACCAATCTCCAGATCATGCACCCGATAGTTCTTTTCATATATCTTCAATTGTCGGGAGGCGTAGGCTATTACATGCCCATTTTGCATCAGAACGGCACCCATCCCCTGGTAGGAGGCATCCGTATACACCTAGAATCCCTCCCTTCCCGACGGAAGAGCGAGAATGGGAGCCGAGGTAAGCCGACCTTTCAACTCCACAAAGGCCACCTCGCACTCTAGCGTCCAAACAAAAGGGGATTCCTTCTTAGTCAGGGATGTAAGAGGGAATTCAATCCGGGAGAATCCTTCGACGAACTTCCGGTAATATCCGGCAAGTCCCAGGAAGCTCCATACATCCGTGGCTGTCTTCAACGGTGGCCAATCCTGAACTGCCCGAATCTTGGCCGGGTCTACTACCAACCCAGCACCGCTGATAATATGACCTAAGAAGGCCACCTCCTTTAACCAAAACTATCATTTGCTGAACTTCGCATACAGCTAGTGCTCCCGTAGCCTCTCTAGAGTCAAAGTCAGGTGCCATGTTTGCTCCTCCTCCGTCCTTGAGTAGATGAGGATGTCGTCAATAAATAGGATGACGAATACATCCAAATACTCCTCGAATACCCTGTTCATGAGACTTGAAAATGCTGACGATGCATTTGTGAGGCCGAAAGGCATCACTGTAAACTCAAACAGTCCGTACCTACTATTGAAGGCGGTCTTCAGAATGTCCTCCTCTCGAATCCATAGCTAGTAATAACCTGACCTCAAGTCAAGTTTCGAGAAGAAATGCGCTCCTTCCAGTTGATCAAACAACTCGTCAATCCGTGGCAACGGGTATGTATTCCGGACCGTCAGTCTGTTCAGTGCTCGATAATTAATACACAAGCGGAGACTTCCATCCTTATTCTTGACGAATAACACCGGGCTCCCCACGGTGAAGAGCTTGGTCGGACAAACCCTGCCTCTACTAGTTCCTGCATCTGACTTCGAAACTCTGTCAACTCTTTCGGGGCCATCCGGTAAGGGGCCCTAGATGCCGGCTTGGCCCCCGGCATAAGCTGTATCTTGAAGTCCTGCTCTCGGTGCGGAGGTAGTCCTGGTAGTTTCCTTGGAAAGACGTCAGCAAAATCTTGCACCACCGGGATGTCTGTCACAGACTCCTTGGCCTCCGCCATCTCAAATAGAATCTGATAAACCTCCTCTCCCTGTAGATGAGCCTTAACGGCCTGTACTGAAGATAAGAGTATACGAGAGGCAGGTCTTATAACTTTGATGACAATGAAAGAGTCCCCGTGCCTCACGGTGATCCTCTTTGCTTGGCAATCAATCTGGGCCATGTTCCAGTGCAGCCATACCATGCCCAGGATCATGTCGTAGTCCGTCAACTTCAAAAGCATCGCTGGAGCCTCGAACGCCTTTCCACCGATTACTACCTCCATATTGTAGTGGTTCGAGGTAAGGAGTTCAGATCCATCGGGTAGTCACACCCTCATCTCCGAGCCCGTGAATCGCTCCACGCCTTCCAATCCTTCTACGAATGTATCCGACACAAAGGAGTGAGTAGCTCCGGTATCGAAAAGCGTGCGGGCAGGCTTGCCGCTGATGAAGACTATACCTGGGGCAATTTAATGTCTTAGGATTCTATAATGAGTTTTCTTTCTTATTTATTCTATCTAGTGAAGTTCTACAAATTTGACAACTGAGAAAGGGAATTCTATTTAAACAATTAAACATCTTGGCGTACCTGCTATGACCTGCTCTGGGTTCCGAGGCTGCGCCAGGTCCAAAGCATACAGCTGCTCCCTTTCTTATCTACGATCCCCACCCTGGTATCCACGTCCTCGACCACGACCTCGACCTCCAAAATACTATGCTGGCTGGGCAGCCGGTGGTGCTGGTGGGGGTGCCCCCCTCATGGGGCAATTTCTGCGGATGTGTCCAACCTGATGACAGTGGAAGCACTCTGGCGGGGGATATTCCATTCCCTCGGGTCTCTATCCCTCCCGTGTCTGAAGAGGTGGTGGAGCCACCACCACTGGCTCCCTTGTCTCCTGTCTTGCCTCCTAACGAGGCTGGTCCTCAGCCCTCCTCCCGTCCGTGATATGGGCCCGTCTCTAATCGTTCCTTGCTCCTCGACCCTGATCCTCCGCTGGCCATTTCCGGCCCCGAGTAGCTTGCCAATCAGCCTCTATCCTCTTAGCCATCTCTAGTATCCGGGAAATGGGCCCGTCAGATACAAATAGTAGAGTCTCCCTCAGGTCCTCTCGCAGGCCCTTGTAGAACCTTTTGGTATATCCTGTCTCGTCTAACTGATAAGAGTCCGCAAACCGGGCTAGATGGTTGAACTCTCGGAGGTACTCCACCACCGTCTTGTTACCCTGTCTCAACTGCAAAAATCTATCCTCCAGCTCGTCCCTGGCCGACTGTGGAACAAAGTGTTCCAACAGCGCGCCCCTAAAATCCTCCCAAGAAATCTCTGCTACTTCCCTGTCTGCAAATGTCGTGTCCAGCGAGGTATTCCACCATCTCTTTGCATGAGACTCCAGATAGGAGATCACCAAGGGTACCCTCTCTTCCCAAGGGCACCAAATTCCAGTTAGCATCTCATACATGATGTCAAGCCATTCCTCTATCCGAACGGCTGACTCTGTTCCCAAGTAGGACGGGGGAGACAAACCTCTGAAAATACTAAACCAGTTGGCCCCCGGGTTTGGCTGCGGAGCTGGGGCCTGTTGGGCTCTAAACACATCCAGTATTGCTGTCAAGGTCTGCCCCATTTCTGACATCTGGAATGGAGAAGGGGCCGGAGGAGTTGGTGTAACACCCGGGACATGCTGGACTCCACCCTGTGGTGTGGGTTGTGCTGAAGGCTGCACAACAAAATATAATAAGCAACGACCCTAAACCTATAAAAGGGATGGACAATTACATGTGATCACCAACATGAGCACACTACGCTTCCGCTGCTTAGTTTGTCCTCAAACTAAACCTGCGCGGGGGTGACCCAAGGATTTGTGGAATGGTACGTTTCCCGATCGAGGTTTCCTCTGATACCACTTGTAAGACCCCTTTTTTTTAAACACCAGGGTCTTAGGCCCAGAATCGCCGCTTTGCGGTGACACCTTCACGCCCTGAAGGGTCATCACAACAAAATGCCAATTCTGCCGGCCGATTCGATCACAGAAAAGCATTAAAAGTAGAGTAAACACAAGTGAGGTAAAAACTCTAACCAAAAGTCCACAATAAAATCACATCAGAGTAATAATATCTCCACGAAGGGAGAGTCCACAAAATATAAATGTACTGAAAATGAGGGCTTAAGCCCGATACATCAAATCCTCACTACATAGTCACTAATGCGGAAGCAAAATAAAACACTACTAAGGTCAGAGACTCACAGTCCCAGCTGTCTGAACTCCTGAGCTAGACTGCCCTATTTTAAAACGGGCCGACCTCCGGGGCTGCTCCTCCATGCTTGGCTCCACAATCCCCTAAATGATGTGGTCCAAAAACTGTTAGTCTATAAGACTAAGTCTTATCATACCCCACCCCTTACCCCATGGCCCCTAGACACCGAGCGGAGAGGAAGAAAGGGGAGGACTTGAAGGTGGAGAGTAATCAAGAAATAGATGACAGCAGACTTATACTAGACTTTTTATAGTACATGTGGCAGTAAAGTAAAATATGAAAAGTAACCTTAACTTATGTGCGGAAACGCATAAGCTAAGGGATCTTCTGTAGGGCTCCCATCGTATAAAGAGTCTCATACCAATTTATACGTTGGGGTGTCGGTTATTAACAGCAATATATATATAAAGAATTTGACCTTAATTTATAAACTTGCCCACACAAGCTTATAGACCAAGGGGTCGTTTTGCAAGTCTTATTATGTAAGAGTCCCATACCACTTATACAATAGGTAACAGGGGTTACATGCAATGATTATGCTATGACATGATAGTGGGTTATGATGCGATCATGCAAGTGCAACTCACCCACCCGACTCTGTGTACACAGACCTTTAGTTCCCCCTTTCTGGAGCCTCACCTACCAGGATACCTCCGTAGCGGCAGACGGAAGCGGTGGGTTGGGCCTCGCCCACCTCTAAACCAGTAAGGCACTACCGGTCAGACCTATCGTATGCCTCAACGCTTGGTGCACGAAGCAGACTCCTGCGTACTCTTGCGGGCTGGCGCACCGGACTTCTGTTGGCGAAGTGCTAACCACACTTGCCAAGCCAACGTATTAACGCGCGTTGGTGCATCGACAACTAACACCGAGGGTCCACCATCTTATAACTTATGCACATGCAATATTAATATGTTTCCCACCGAGCCAAAGCTCCCCGGACTATCCCGTCCGTTCCAATTATCAACCGGGCCTCCGGCCCGCCGGCTATCACGCCCGTTCCCACACCCACCGAGCCTACCGCTCGAATATCCTAGTCAAACTAACTTCCCGAGACACCAGGGTGTGTGAAAGTGAACCCCTAATTATTCTAGTTGCTCTTTAAGATTTTTCACTCCTATAGTTTACGTTAGCCCAGGACTGCCCCCGGTATACCCCGTGAAGGGCTCTCAAAGGGCACTAGGAACTATGATGGTAGCTGAAATCCATCGTTCCCTTTCGCAAGGCACTTATTGTTATTGGTTGATTCCCTTACCCATTCCCGTTTCATATTATGCTAGATCTATCCTAGGGTGATTTTGACCTTCCCACTCCACGGGATAAGACGATCTTTCGTCGATCCCGAGCACCACCTAACACTAGTCAACCTCACACTCTACTAATCCTGTCTTCCAATGATGAACTTCTTTATTTACCCAAACCAACAACCTTCTAAGGATCCAATTCTTCAAATTCATTACCCATTCTAGTTTAGTGTTTCTGCAGTTACTATATGCAGACCACCCTATACTATATGAGATGTATAAACGAGGTACTCCGGATTGTCTTCCAAATCTCCTATAAAATTTACCGGAGGTCTATCATAATAAGTTTAGTCTAAAATCAGAGATTCATAATTTTTCTAACTATTTTGATATTTATTGAATTTTCCCAAATATTTTGCCATGGGCAATTTTGAACATGAACTATATGATCTACTCAAGTAATGGCCACCCAAAAATTTTGATCACTAAATAACAAAGATATATTACAAGATACTAATTTCCATAATTTTTAAGAAACCATTTGACTTCTAATTAATTTATCCAAAATAATACCCTTAATCATATATAAAGAAGGAAGTACCAAAATTATTCATCAGAAAATTACATAAAAGTTACAAAATCTTAATATGGTACAGAAAGGGTCATTGTGCAAAAATCATAATTTTACAGGCTTGCTAGACACCAAAATAAATTTAATTAAGTTTTCATGAGAAACAATACTTAATGAAGCAACCCTTAGAAATATTCTTCCAAAAATCTCATAGAAATTCACAGAGCTTTAAAACATAATAAAAAGTCCTCTGTCTAAAGTTCATCAATTTCCATCAAGTAGTTATGTCATAATAAATTTCTAAGTAAATAATACAAATTGCTAAATTGTTAATGAAGTATCCAAAATAATAATCCTAAATTCATAACAAAATCTTCAGAGCTTGTACTAACTTTAAAAACTACTCTACCCAAATCTCATTACTGTTCAGTGAGTTTTTGTAACATTTTCAATCACTAGAAGGTTTGTGCCCTAAACTATGGTTAGGGTTTTGAGGGACCTATTCACCTTAGAATCTATTTTAGATTTCTTCCAGAGGATTCTACCTACCCTAGAATTCTCTCTCCCAAGTTTCAAATCCTTTCAAGGTCAACTGACCCCTTGCCCTACACAACCCTCAAAAGCCCTCTCTTAGGGTTTGAGTTTGGATCTAAGGGTAAAACAATCCTAAACAACTCCATATTCCATTAGAGGGTGATAATGCTCCTACCAAGTCAGTGGTCAAAATCACAGCCTCTGTTGAGGTGATTTGACCACTCAAACATCAAAAATAGCTCTTTGACCTAAATAACCCTATAAGGGTATACCTAGGGTTGGATCAATACCTAACCAAAACATCTCCAAATGAGATGAAAATTTTACCAGAGCCCTAAAATTCCCTCTAAGACCACCCACCCAAATTTGGTGGAGTTTTGAGATGTTTAGGATACCTAATTAATTTATTCATGAATTATTAAATTTTCTAAAAACTATAGCAAAACGTTCCTCAAAAATTCCCATTTATGGATATGTTCTAGTTATAGGTAAGCATGACCCCCATCTAAAAGTTAAAGTCATTTGGATGGCTGGATTGGTGGGGGAACTCAAACCAATTTCTCGTCTAGCCTATGTATAGACCCCACCAAAACGGGTGCTGTGGTCACACCACTTACCCAAATGGGTTGAAATTAATTTTAAAATAATATAGACTCGAAGGCATACAACTTTTGTGACTGGCCCTTTTTCCTAATTCGGCCTCTAAGGGCTTCATTTGGCAACATCAAAAAGTGTGTCAAAAAGGGGATAATAAATCATTATATTAATATATGAATAATACTTTATTAAGAAGGTACTGTTCATCTCCTCTTCCCAAACAGAACCCGAAAAAAACGCCCTAAAACCTGTAGCTTTCCATCGCCATATTGCCGTCCACCCAGCAACTTCCCTGGCCAGCCACCGCCACCACTACCTCCGTTGAGGTGGTGGCTATCGCGGGGCGGTGGTTTGGCCGTCGAAGGTGGTGGTTTCTGGCGAACCCGAAAATCCATTTTCAAGGCTTTTTCCATGAAAACTCGAATTGGATTTGGCTCAGTTGAGCTCAAATCTTATCTCTAAAGATTCCTAAGATCTCACCCATGAAGAAGGAGTAGAGGAGGACCTTTAACCGAGCTTGTCGACGAGTGTGGTGGTGGTGCGACATGGCCGGTGGTGGAGCTTTCCGATGCTTTGCAACTACACTACCAACTGACTTGGCCCCTTCAGTGGG
The DNA here is from genome assembly GCA_039513925.1 of Platanthera zijinensis. NCBI lineage: Eukaryota > Viridiplantae > Streptophyta > Magnoliopsida > Asparagales > Orchidaceae > Platanthera > Platanthera zijinensis. The sequence goes on along the minus strand of CM077082.1, from coordinate 9,388,908 downwards.
ATTGTGGAAACTCCTCCTCTGAGTCCAGGGATGCTTTTAAGAAGGCTAGATGGGGGAGAGGAAGGGTGTAGCACCAATGACCATTATTGGCCATGAATGTGGAAAATTCGGCCACCCATGGGTTCACTGAACTCAGCTATTTAGGGCTGATTAAGGCTGTTGATCTCCTCTTAATTATCTAGGGAAGATGAATCCAGCAAATGGAGGTGAGGAGAGGGGCTCTTGCTCTCCTATGGCCATTAATGGCCTTCTCTCTTCTCTTTCTCTCTCTTCCTTATGGGAGAAAATAAATTCAACCTCTTTGGTGGCTGGATATAATTATTCAACTCCTCAAAACTGACAAGGGAGAATGTATCCCTCAATTGGAGAGGCCCTTGGTCTCCCTTGGCCATGAATGATCCCTTTAAACCACTTTCTCTCTCCTCCATTAATGGGCAAAATAGAGTTTTCTCTCTCATAGTCATCATGAACGAATTTGCTCATCTCCCTAGCCTATTGTCAGACCATAAACTCTTGTTATTAATTAAAATAAAGTTAGCCCAAGTGGGGGGGGGGGGAAATGGGCTTGAGCTTGGGTTAGCCCATTTTGGCTAATTTTACTTAACCTTAAGGTAGAGTTGACCTTGGTCAATATGACCATTTGGGTTGACCCCAATGGGTCCTTGGTGACTCATTGGCCTCCCTTAAGGTCTATGTAGGGTTGGGTAGGGTTGACTTGGCACCTTGGAGGTCACTTGATCCTTGGTAAGGGCACTTTGACCACTTTGGGGCTAGAGTTGACTTGGGTCAACTTGGACTCTAAGACTGAACCCAATGTGTCCTTGGTGACCCATTGACACCACTTTAGGTCCAGGAAGACCTGGTCAAGGTTGGTTGGGTACATTAGAGGCCAACTGCCCTTAGTTAGGGCACCTTGCCAAATTTAGGCCTATGGTGGTCCTAGGTCAAATTGGCCACTTTGGGTTGTCTCTAATGGACCCTTAAGGCTCTAGTGGACCCTCTAATAGGTTAGTGATGTTGTGGTGGGGTCATGGAGTCATGGTGAAGCCCTAAGGTCAATCCCTAGGTTTGGTGATGAGGTTGTGCCATAGGCAGACCAAGGTGATTCTCACCTTGGCCTTCGATCACTTGCCCCTTTTTAGCTTCCTAGGGTTTTGTCATGACCTAGTCATGACCAAAACCACTCTTAGGGGTCTAGTTGGAAATGAGATGTTACAAGGAAGGAGCAGACTCTTCGGAGATCAAAGAGAACCATCATGCAACCAGCTCGTTATTATGAAGGAAACTCGGTGAGCTTTATCTCTTGTTTCTTCACAGGCCCCCTGGATGAGCAGGAGCCTTCTAGTTTTAATGAAGCCACTAGAGTCAAGGAGTGGGAAGATGTTATGGAAGAGGATATGGCTGCTCTCAAGAAGAATGAAACCTGGGACCTTGTGCCCAAGGTTGATGACATTACTCCTGTGACTTGTAAGTGGGTGTACAAGCTGGAGAAGAAGGCGGATGGGAGCATCGAGAGGTATAAGGCTCGCCTTATTGCTCGAGGGTTATTTCAACAGTACGGAGAAGACTATAAAGAGACGTCCAGCCCAGTTGCGAAGATGACATCAGTTCGAATGGTGATTGCTTTGGTAGCTTGCCAAGGTTGGAAGATGTGGCAGCTAGACATAAAGAATGCTTTTCTTTATAGAGAAATAGACAATGACATCTTCATGGATCAGCCACTCGAATATGTTTCTGAAGAACATCCTGACTACGTCTGCAAGCTCTGGAAGGCCCTTTATGGTTTGAAGCAAGCACCTCGTGCTTAGTTTGGGACGATAGCAGAATACCTCCAATTCTGCGGCTATCTTGCTTCAAATTCAGACTCAAGCTTGTTTATCAAGAATAAGGGGGAGCTCTTGGTCTTGGTGTTGTTATATATGGACGATATTATCGTTACGGAAAACTCTAAGGAGGAGCTAACTAGGCTCAGGGACGAGCTAGCTATAATATTCAAGATGAAGGATTTAGGTGAGCTCCACCACTTCCTTAGAATTGGGGTGGAGAGGAAAAAGAGTGGCATTCTCATCTCCCAAAATGGTTATGCAGAGCAAACTATTCAACGATTCAACATTTAGGAGGGGAAGAATAGCTTTACTCCTTTTGACTATGGGATTAAGCTTCAACAGGATGAGGGGAGAATTCTTCCTGGTCTTCTTGTGTTCCGGGCTCCGGTTGGGAGACTTGACGATTACAAGGATAGACATCGCTTTTGCAGTAGGTCGAGTAAGTCGATATATGGCAGAACCCGGGAAGCCTCATTTGATGGCGGCAAGGAACATCCTGAAGTACGTAAAGGCCACTTCTGATATAGGTCTCCTTTAGAGGAGGGACACGAGCTTTATTCTTAAAGGATACTCGGATGCTGATTATGGGGGGAGATTCAGACGACTAGAAGTCAACATCCGGTTATGTCTTCACATGTGGATTAGCCGGTATCCCTTGGTGTAGCAATAAGCAGGACTCGGTGTTCGTCTCTACTATGGAAGTGAAGTATAAGGCTTCAGCCTTGGCAACTCGACAAGACATTTGGCTTAAGAGACTTGTAGAAGACATCCATGAGGAAGTGTTGGGTCCCACTCTACTCCACGATGACAACGAGAGAGATTTCAAACTGGTGAACAATCCAGTTTGTCACGTAAGGACCAAGCATATTGAGATCGAGCACCATTTTATACGGGAGAAGGTGTTGGAGAGATCTCTTATGGTGAAGCATGTTCGAAGTGAGGACAACATCGCGTACATCTTCATGAAGCCGCTGCAGAAGGTGTCATTTACATGGTTATGGGGACTGCTGGGCTTGGTCACCACTTCTCACTTCAAGGGGGAGTGTTGAAAATTGTGAAATGAAAATGTGTGGGGGGGGGGGGGGGTTGATCGGGCAGACCGTCCTGCCTGGGCGGACAGACCTTACGGTCTGGTGGTAGCGGCCTGAGCGATCTTGTGTTTGCGGCCTGATGTTGGAGACCAGCCAGGTTGGCTAGTTCCCTGTAGTACCTTGCGGATAGGGGTGATCTCGCGGGTAGGGCAGACTCTTGTTGACCTCGCGGAGTCCGCTATTCTTGCGAACTGTTATCAGAGGTTTGCTTTGGTTTTTTTATTCGCGGTGAGACATTGTTATGGAGCTGGCGGACTAGATCTTTGACCGCCGAGCTCGCGTCGTGTTTGGTTGATTGTTGGACTTGGTCACAATCTGTGACAAGTCCAGGTTGTCCGAAGTGTTTGCAATGTCCGCTGGTTGATCGAGCGGTTTGTGTCTGTTGGTCGCGGACTTGTGTGCGGGTTGTTGTTGTGTCTTATGTGCAGCATGCGGACTGGTGCGGTGTCCGTCGGGTTGCGGACTGGCTTCTAATCTTGGTTCTTGGAGGATTGGTTGATGTCCTCCCTTGTCTATGCGGACTGCGTTGTGCTCGTCGCGAGCTTGGGTGGTGTATCTATCTCTAGGTCGGTGACCACACTCCTCTCCGCGTCTATAAATAGGACCCCCCGACACTTCAATTGTAATTGGATGAATAGTAAGCCAACTCGTGTTTAAGTTGCTGCAGACTAGATTTCGGTTCCCGCCCGGGTTGAAGTGGTTAACCAGTTACTTGTTGTGCAGGTTTTGCGGACAGTGCTAAAGGACCAGGGATTTGGTTCTAAGTTAGTGCTGACTCTGCGGCTACAACAGGCAGTTACTGCAGGTCTGAAAGTCCACCTAGTGTCAACTATCTTCACCTATGGGGGGGATAGGTGCCTTGCACAGTCTTTTAGCGGAATTAAAATTATACCTGCACAATTAAACAAAACAACACAGCACAAAAATACGCAGGCAGTTATAGTGGTTCCCCGATTTGGGTACATCCATTTTCCCTCTTCGACCTATCTCCAAACAAGGGACGAATCAGTCACTTCACCAACCGGATTGAAATCCAATCCTCACACTAATGGAAGGAACCCTTCCAACTGAAGGAGTCACCACTCCACCACGGGTTGCACCCAACCCTTACAACACGGAACCAACGTTCCTTTACAACACAAGAAAAATTAGAATGTATAAGATACAAACTACTTATGGAGCGCTTGGTGTCCCTCTTCGTTCGATGTAGCTTTCTCGACGAAGACGAAGAGTACACGACCAAAGCGCTCACTTAGAGAGGATCTCCCCAAAATCAGCGGCGGCGAGCTTTGTAGATCCAACCTTCGTAGCAAAGCTAGCAAGGTCTACCAACGATCACACTTGGATCGATCGTCTCAATCGATTCGGAAAGGGAAGGTATTCCCGATCTACAAACTAAGAGACAAAGGATCTCAAGAAAGACACGTGAGACGCATTGCTTGACTAAGCTTCTGTCATCAGGAGATCAAGATGAGTCCAAGATCAGCGGCGGTGACTTTCTCCCGTGCGGCGACGGTGTTCCGAGCAGCAACGGCAGCGGAAAGAAATCCGCGATACTTTAGGTCACGATGGCGGCTCGTTTCTTTTCTTGGTCTTTGCTCCTTGTTTTGTTCAAAGTAGGATAGTATTTATACTATAGATTAATCCAATATGACCATTGTGGGCCCCACCAGTAGAAACCCTAAGTCTGGTTCAAAACAGCGCGTGTATACTTGGTCCGGACCAGCAAGCCGAGAAAATTCGCCTAAGGCAAATTCGGCGAGAATCATCTGTGATTCTCGACGAATCAGCGAGAATCACTTATGATTCTCGTCGAATTTCCCTTGGAAGCATTTTAGCCAGAGAGCTAGCCATCCGGTATGAGTCGGCGAGTATCACAGTTCATTCTCGACGAATCGATGAGAATGCGGAGTCATTCTCGACGATTCGTCGAGAATCACTCAGTGATTCTCGGCGATCCTGACTTAGCCCGAATTTCGCAATCGTTGAGTCAGCTGGATGCAGTCGGCGAGAATCAGCAAGTGATTCTCGACGATTCGGCGAGAATCACTTATGATTCTCGTCGAATCAGCGAGAATCACTTAGTGATTCTCGTCGATTATGACTTAGACGATTTTTCGTCTTTTCTTCCGTGAGTAGCTTTGACCCATCCTTGCTCCTTGTCTGCTCTTGAACTATCTTGGTCCTGTACTTGATAATAAGTACACTCAAATAGAGAGAGTGCACGTAAGCCAACACATTGATCTGCTCAACGAGGGATTACGTTGTACAGACCCGTGTATATTGACCTACTGCACCCTGACATTGGTGTGTACTTATCGTGGAATAACTGCAAGCACAACTTGAAAATATATCATCAAATACATTGTGAATTCATCTTAGATTGACAGGAGGCTTCCTCAAATCCAGGTAATTGTGAATACAATACCCAACAATCTCCTCCTATTTGAAGAAGCCAAAATCCTACTAGCTGAGATGAATTACACAAATCCAGATAATAATCACAGCAAGTCAAAAAAAGCAAGACATAGAGACATTAAAGCAAACAGAACAATTCTTGAGTTAATCATGAAATCACACACACATATATATATATATATATATATATATATATATATATATCCACAAGAAATTTTCAAATGATTAACATGAAAAGACAAATAATTAAGCAACAAACAAAGAGATAAGCTCAAGTCCTAAGTCTATTTTTCCTTAGCCAGTTCGTCCTTCAGTTGCTGTGCCAAGTACTTCTTACTTTGTCTCTCAAAATATTCCTTGGGCTTCGGATAGTATCTGGGGGGAGGATCTTTGTGTTCCACTTTGTTATTCCTGAAAAATATATTTCATTTAGCTTCATACATCTTGTGCATCTCTCACTCATACTGATTGTATACATCATTCTGATTGATTTCCCCCCTTTTGCTGTAGCATAAAAGTATCCAAAATAATGCTCCTCGATACCGGACTCCATCTTTCGCTCCTCACCTCATCCTCCTTCAATCTTATTTTCTTTTCAGTTGGATTTTCCTTGGATTCCTTGGATGTCCCTTCTTGGAGTATCCTCTTGCCTTTTGCTTTTGCTAGGGCTTCCTGGTCAAACATGGCACTGCTTGTAGCTCTTGCAGCAGCCCTAGCAGCCTTTTTATTCTCAGCCTCACTAAGTGGAGTTTCTTCAATGCGTACTTCTTCTTCAGCAGCAGCAAAAACTTCCTCCTCCGGTGGGGCAACTGGAACGTGAATGCCTGAAGCCTGATGTACTAACCAATGACAACTTTCAAAAACATACTTATTTGATTGATCAAAGTTGTCAATGATTATCTGTTGAAGCCCTGCCATCTTAGCCTTATAATCTTCCTCCCCCTTTTTGGCTTCGAGGGCAATTGAGTTTGTATAAGTGTGCAGTGACTCATCGATGTGCTTTACCGTCTTTGAATAGTCATTTAGCAGGGTTTGTTGATTAGCGTTCAGAGTCACCATGCTGGCATCGAATTTCTGGATGGTATTAGATACAACATGTGCATTCTGATTAACCACTGCCAGGTCATCCGTGTTCTTTTTAAGTCCTTGCATAAGAAGAGATACAGCTGTGCCGGCTGCTGTGTACTTTTCCTCGAACTTCTTTTCCATTACATCCAGCTTGTGATTAATTTAAACTATGTTCTTTAGCATCAGATCCTCAGATTCCTTAATTCTTTTTAGCACTTTGTCTTGTGCTTTCTCAAAAGTAACTTTGAGTTCATCCAGAGTACCTTGAACAATATTCACAGTATGATTAGCTAGATTAACTTGCAGTGGATGACCCTGAGGCATGCCTTGTCCTTCTCCTTCCGCAGATTCACTGGATGAGCTTGATACATGCACTGTCTCCACTAGGGGGATAGGGGCAGCCTCTGTAGATTTCTCAGGAATGCTCAGCAGCCTCTGCTGAGATGACTCCCCCTCCATTTGTGCGCCAGATTTCTCATAATCTATCAGTGGAGCTTGTTCCTCATATGGAACTTCAGCATCATCCTGAGGCTCCATCATCTCCACCCTTTCCCTCAAGGTTGTTTCATCTTCAACCTCATCATCCTCCTCATCAGCACCTCCATCTTCCATATCATCATTGTCCAGGGCATCACTGTCCAAGGCCTCCTCATCTTCCTCCACATCCTCACTTTCTTTTGCCAGGTTCTCAACTGCATCCCTTGCTATCAGAGAGATGTCAGATCTAACATTAGCAGGAGCGGGTAGAGACTCCCCCTTAGCTCCTGCAGTCAGCAGATCAGGAACGTCACTGGGGTCAACCACGGGGTCTTCCATAGTTCTATTGTCCTCATCCCCATGGGACTCAGCCGGGGATTCATCTTGCGCTTCAGCTACGGCAGCTTGCCCTATCCTCCTCTCCCATCGATCAAAGACACTTGAGTCCATTTTATTCAGATAGTGTAGAGGAACTCCTTTACTCATATCGAACTTATCCCCATTCAGCTGATTGAGATATAGACTAATTATCCTTCCAAAACTAGGGGTTCGTAGAGTATCTTTTATTCTCTCAAACAATATCTCCCCCCAGTTGAATTTCTTCCGACAGACTATGACTACTAGGATCTTGAACATCTCACCCGAGATATGGTCGTGGGAGCCTGGCTTACAGATCAGGACTTTCCCGATGATATCAGACAGAAGCTTTCCTTCCTCATTCATTTCTTTCCTCTTGATAGATTTGGTTCCTCTAGCTAGTCCACAGAACAGAAGGGTCCTGGCTCGATCCTGTTCTTCCAGAAAATCCTCTTGATCAGAGCTGGAGAGCTGCAGATATATTGACAGTTTTCCTGCTGTCATCTTGATCCGATCTCCGGCAATCTTACTCTTGATTACTGTGTCCTCCTGACGTAGCTTTGCAGTAGCAAAGAATTCCAACACCTCTTTATCAAGAATTTTGCACGGATGCTCCAGGATGAAAGTGAGTCCGGCCTCTTCGAGCATGAGGATTATATTCCTGAATTCATCCGAGGCATGAGAGAAGCCTGTTCGAACCAATTCGCATCCAGTGACAAGGCCTGCTGTGATTCTTGGAGCCATTTCAAACCTAAGTAGGAAATACCCAAGTGTCTAAACCTTATTAGTCACTATAGTATAAAAGCTACACTTCAGACAAGCCACTTCAAAGAGGAGGAAATGTTACCCTATTGCCGAGGGTTTGGCAGAGCGATGGTGACTGGATCGGCGGGAATCGATCGGATCGCCTGACGGGAAGAAGTAGAAGGAGAAGGTGCCGGAAGCCCTTGCGTCCTTGGGACTTGGTTGACGGAGGCAGAGAGGAGAATTGAGGCGATCTAAGCTACGAGCGACAGGAAACCTGGAAGAGCTCAGGATTCTTGCAATTTCGGGAAGTCGACGGAACTATGCGAGAAGCCGGAATGCGGATCGTCGGGATGTGAAGGGTCGGCGGGTTTTTTTTTGCTATTTATAACCTTGCGAACCGGTCGGGTTTGACGGGATTTCGACTGGGTTTTCTAATAGTGTCTTTCGTATGATTGAGGAGAGTTCAACGGGATTTTCTAAACAACTCCAAGTGGCATGTTAATTTTGTTACACCCGAGTCAATAACCGAGGCATATAGATATTTGCCTCCAAGTTATTTCTTGATTATGTAACCTCGATCGAGTTGAACACAATATAAAACCTATACTTAATTCCATAGTAATTCTAGGTGAGAGATTGTAATCTTTTGTTACACCCATTGGCATACTCAAATGGGCTGACTTATGCCTATTGAGATTCATTAGCAAATATATAAATGTGTAACTATAAAGAATTCTTCAAATTGTACTTATGTGTCATTTAGTAGCTGCGTTCGTTCATCAGACGTGTAAACATATATGTGTATGTGTTTATATGTTTATATAAACATTTGCTTTTAGAGTATGAGATGACATATTTGTGTGGATATACGTATATATGCATATATGAATACATTTCTGAGCATCAATATAATACAACTCAAGTAATTAACTGAATGCGTGTACCTGGGATCATAATATAGATCATGCACATCCTCTATTTGAGGCACACCAGGCGTTCAATTTGAGTATGCCATTGTAGTTAGCACTGCTCTTATTCCAAATACTTGTTCCATGTCATTCTTGGAACATCACATGTCTAGTTCCCCTCATGCTTACGAGAACCTAGACTAACCTGCGAAAAAGAATTACCCTACCTTAGGAACCCAATATTTATTGGGTCCTAGGTTCTAGTCAGCATAAAATATCGAATGCCTTCCTACAGGAATCCTTTTAGGAAGGCTAGCTCTGCCCATAGGAAGTGGACATACCCTAGCCCTTGACACTGAGGGATTGTGCCAACAATCTATGGCAAAGTGACCCACCTTGCCACAGCACCAACACTTAGTATGCCATTGTAGTTAGCACTGCTCTTATTCCAAATACTTGTTCCATGTCATTCTTGGAACATCACATGTCTTGTTCCCCTCATGCTTACGGGAACCTAGACTAACCTGCGAAAAAGATTTACCCTACCTTAGGAACCCAATATGTATTGGGTCCTAGGTTCTTGTCAGCATAAAATATAGAATGCCTTCCTACAGGAATCCTGTTAGGAAGGCTAGCTCTGCCCATAGGAAGTGGACATACCCTAGCCCTTAGCACTGAGGGATTGTGCCAACAATCTATGGCAAAGTGACCCACCTTGCCACAACACCAACACTCGTGAATGTTGTATCTCCGTTTCTGACCTGATCTGCTGACTGAGGTAGTCATGATCTTAGGTCTAAACGGGATAGAGCTAGTTCTGCTCACAAATTTGCCTTTTCCACCGTGACACGTGGGAGAGTGGAAAGAATGCATGAGGTGAGTGTCATGAGGCCTGGGAGGTGGTGCCTTCCTTTCAGTCAGCACACTTCCAGGGGCCCCATGGGTACTTACCACATGTTTCCTGACCCCCCTTTCCTATGTCCTAGGGTGGAAAGAGATGTAGTGAGAGCTGGTTCCTGCAGATTCATGATGAGTTGGGGCTGAGGCCGAGAATACGAAGGGTTCAGGATGAGCCTTGGGTATTCTCTCATGGGTAGCCATGTCAGCTCTTGCACTGTGGGTATTTCCACTTGAGGGCTGACCATTCTTGCAGTGACCATGGTTGTTCCTGTGGTCATACCTGAAAGCATGATGAGTGCCCTTCCTACTCGGGGTGGGGGGTCTGAACACAGTTTCCCCATTTCTCCATGAATTAATAATTTGGGAGATCCACCCATTTTCTGCTTTTCTCTTGATAGCATCTATCTTGGAAAAGTTAGAAACTATCCTCTTATTGGTCTCTAGACGACTCTCTAGATCCGAGATCTTTGAGTCCTTTACCTTGATGGATTCCAGTTGGAGATTCATCAAGATCTTCAGCTGAGCAATCTCCTTAGCTTGTTCCTCAACAAGTAAGTTGCTCATATGAAGGGCACTCTCAAGGGAATCAAGATTTTCAATCTTTTGATTGAAGCTATCCATACCTCTTGCATCACTAGAGGGACAACCGTCTAACCTATTCCTGTCTTCAGGAATATCAAAAGGAGAGGGGCATGATTAAAAAGTTACCTGCTCCTGGCTTTACTGTTCAGGGTTACCATCAAGATCCGCAGAGACTGTTGAGTCAGCTTCATTAGAACTTCTTTCCTCAACTTCTTCTTCAGTCTCTGACAAGGATACAGGAGCCCTGATACTGACAGATTGATCATGCCCTTCATCTTCAGAAATGAGGACCCCAACATAGGCTTCATCCTCTTGCTGACAACTGGTCCCTACTATCTCTGATCCCTCCATGAGGTCTGAGATTGTTTGCCACATGGACTTGGTCGTCCTCCACTTGTCCACTCTTGAACGAGATACACCAGACCAGACGTTAGTGATGATCTGACTTATTAACTTGTCCAAGTTGAACAGTGAGAGCTCGGTCTCCAACATCTCTTCGAGACTCTTGGGGATTTGGATATCCTTTCCTGAACCAGAAGCCTTCATGGGAATGAAGGGACCCTCTTCCAAGATGAGTGACGCTCGAGGATCAATGGCCTCCAGATGAAACATAACTCTCATCTTCCAGATGGGTTAATACTCCGTTGTGCAAGCAGGGAGTCTCAGAGGAGGGACATCAAATTCCAGCTCCATGCTTGAGTCTCGTCTTCTTCTTGACACTAGAATCGGGATCTTACTCAAGGTGTTAACCTTATTGCTGAGCAACTTCCCTCTGATACCACTTGAAAGTCCACCTAGTGTCAACTACCTTCACCTATGGGGGGGGGGGAATAGGTGTCTTGCACAGTCTTTTAGCGGAATTAAAATTATACCTGCATAATTAAACAAAACAACACAACACAAAAATACGCAGGCAGTTATAGTGGTTCCCCGATTTGGGTACGTCCACTTTCCCTCTTCGACCTATCTCCCAACAAGGGACGACTCAGTCACTTCACCAACCGGATTGAAATCCAATCCTCACACTAATGGAAGGAACCCTTCCAACTGAAGGAGTCATCACTCCTCCACCACGGGTTGCACCCAACCCTTACAACACGGAACCAACGTTCCTTTACAACACAAGAAAAATTAGAATGTATAAGATACAAACTACTTATGGAGCTCTTGGTGTCCCTCTTCGTTCGATATAGCTTTCTTGACGAAGACGAAGAGTACACGACCAAAGCGCTCACTTAGAGAGGATCTCCCAAAAATCGGCGGCGGCAAGGTTTGTGGCGGCGAGCTTTGTAGATCCAACCTTCGTAGCAAAGCTAGCAAGGTCTACCAACGATCACACTTGGATCGATCGTCTCAATCGATTCGGAAAGGGAAGGTATTCCCGATCTACAAACCAAGAGACAAAGGATCTCAAGATAGACACGTGAGACGCGTTGCTTGACTAAGCTTCTGTCACCGGGAGATCAAGATGAGTCCAAGATCAGCGACAGTGACTTTTTCCCGTGCGGCGACGGTGTTCCGAGCGACGATGGCGGCGGAAAGAAATCCGCGATACTTTAGGTCACGATGGTGGCTCGTTTCTTTTCTTGGTCTTTGCTCCTTGTTTCGTTCAAAGTAGGATAGTATTTATACTGTAGATTAATCCAATATGACCGTTGTGGGGCCCACCAGTAGAAACCCGAAGTCTTGTTCAAAACAGCGCGTGTATACTTGGTCCGGTCAGCGAGCCGAGAAAATTCGCCTAAGGCAAATTCGGCGAGAATCATTTCTGATTCTCGACGAATCGGCGAGAATCACTTATGATTCTCGTCGAATTTCCCTTGGAAGCATTTTAGCTAGAGAGCTAGCCATCCGGTGTGAGTCGGCGAGTATCACAGTTCATTCTCGACGAATCGATGAGAATGCGGAGTCATTCTCGACGATTCGTCGAGAATCACTCAGTGATTCTCGACGATCCTGACTTAGCCTGAATTTCGCAATCGTTGAGTCAGCTGGATGCAGTCGGCGAGAATCAGCAAGTGATTCTCGACGATTCGGCGAGAATCACTTATGATTCTCGTCGAATCGGCGAGAATCACTTAGTGATTCTCGTCGATTATGACTTAGACAATTTTTTGTCTTTTCTTCCGTGAGTAGCTTTGACCCATCCTTGCTCCTTGTCTGCTCTTAAACTATCTCGGTCCTGTACTTGAGAATAAGTACACTCCAATAGAGAGAGTGTACGTAAGCCAACACATTGATCTGCTCAACGAGGGATTACGTTGTGCAGACCCGTGTATATTGACCTACTGCACCTTGACATTGGTGTGTACTTATCGTGGAATAACTGCAAGCACAACTTGAAAATATGTCATCAAATACATTGTGAATTTATCTTAGCTTGACAGGAGGCTTCCTCAAATCCAGGTAATTGTGGATACAATACCCAACAAGGTCGCGTGTGACTAGCAGCGGTTACTCTTCTGCAACTTTCTCTTCTATTCAATAAGCTGTCCGCCTCTGGGTGGCTTGTTCAGTTAGTGGCAGCAGTCCGCGCGTTCTGGCGACTAGGCGACCTCGCAGTCAGACGGTCTGTAGTTTGGCGGACAGAGTTCCTTTCAGTATTGGAATAACGGGTAGTCCGCGCGGTTTGTTGCGGTCTCGCGACCTAGCGACCTGAGCGGACTCCTTCAGTAGTTAACAGCAGATCCGGCGGTTACTCATTGAGTCTGCGCGGCTTGTTTGTGTTGTACTTTTTTGCCTTTTCAGATTTCTTGGCAAACATGTCTCGTCATGTATGCCTAGCATTGTAAAGAAGATTGTTTCATAATAAAATATTCCTGTTTTTGCTCTTTGCATCTGGTTTACTTGCTCAAGAGTGTTGAGTGTTCCTGCGCCTGGTTCCCACTTTCCGCTTTATCAAATTTCAACACTCTACCGAATCGATGACAAACGAGAAGGTGGGTTAAAAACTCTAGCTTTGTCAGCCGTTCCTTTGGATTTGGATCTTTCTGTTTAGCCCCCCAACCGATTTGCTCCTCACAACTGATTTACTTGGATGTAGAGTGTGAGTTTGGAATCACGACGTAAATAGCATAATGGTTGGTCGGGATCAGTGAGATGTTCGTTTGATCAACAGGTTCAATCTGCATGGATCTATCGATGTTGATTATTTCATTGACATGCGACATCCATGCATAGTGTTTTTTTACTTTATTTAATATTTGTTAGTAATTGTAGTTATTATTGTTTAATTAGAAGAACAAACTCCCACTTCAAATAATTATAATATGCCAAATTAGTTTCTGGAAGCCAAGGTAGAATCTTTGGAACAGAATCTTTAACTTTGTAATATAAATTGCTTCTGAAGAGAGAAGCTCGAGGAGTGCAAGGTAGTGAGAGTAATGGGTTCTCTTGGTGGAAATAGCAATGGGCTTCCAATGGTGGATTTGAGCAGGCTGGACACTAAGTGTGCATTGGGCACAGAGGCTTGGGATGCGGCAAGATCCATTGTGGCCCATGCTCTGCAAAATTACGGCGGGTTCGAGGTTGTTTACGATTGCGTTGGTACCGAGCTCCGGAACGAGCTGCTCGGCCAGCTCGTGCCGGAGATGTTCACCAAGCCGGCCGTGCGTGTGCTCAGCGATGAGAGACAGTTGGCCACGCATGGTGTCTGGTTCATGAGGGCCGGCCTTCCTTTTGTGGCCCTACAATTGGCGCGCCCTAACTGTGTGGATGTGGTCCAGGAATATGCCGACATTTTGTGGCCCGAAGGAAATGATTTCTTCTGGTATGGATTCTAATTCGTGTTTTGCTTGGAACATTTTGCGCTGTTAATTCAACGGTAAATTGTAGGTCTGGGAGAATGAAGAACCGATCTAGAGCCGATCAATTTCGGTCGGTTTTGATGGATTTTGGTTTAGCCATGGTCCCCAAAAAATCAAGAAGTGGACTTTTGGGCCAGTTCTCGATTCATGGAATCTGGTACCTAGGAATGACCCAAGAAGAATTAAGTGCATCATCACTAAACAATAATTTAATATAATTTTTCGCTATATAATGCAAAGGATTTAAAAATAAGATGCAGAAAGAAATAAGATTTGTGTCAATTTTTACAAGCTTTTTTGAGTCACAAATATGCTTCAGACATAGCTGAGAACAAAATCCGACCGGAACAAAAATTTTCGATTCAAATATGGTTCCGGTTCCCCATAGATCGGATCTTGATTTTGATAGAATCGGTCCGAACCGATCGACGCTACACCTCTAATAAATTTCATTAAAGAACTTTGTTAAGAAACACTTCTTAATTATATTATCTAGCAAAAGCTTTGTTATCACCAACTACATAACAATAATTGCAGACATATTTATGTATGTAATGAGTAAAGTTCTTAACTTTGGTTCTTCTGCTTGGATAGCAATACAGTAAAGAAGTATGCAGGACAGATGGAAGAGCTCATTCAAATGATACATAGGATGATTCTGGAGAGTTTGGGCTTAGAGAATCACTATGATTCTCATACAAAGTCCCTTGTAAATTCAATGAGGTTCTTGAAATATTATAAAGACTCGTCAGACAACGAAAGCTCGATCGCTCTGTCTTCTCACCAAGACTCGACCTTTATAAGCATCGTCTGCCAGCACAATGTCGAAGGACTTGAAGTGCAGACTTTGGATGGAGATGAGTGGATACACGCGACACCGATTGCTAACTCATTTACTGTTTTAGCGGGAGAAGCATTCATGGTTAGTATTATATATATATATATATATATATATATATATATATATATATATATATATATATATATATATATATATATATATATATATATATATATATATGTGACCTCTCTTCAAAGTTTGTATTTCATAATCTGAATGCTCAAAAATACCCTATATATGGAGCGGAGTCTGAGAGGCTCGTGGTGCAATTAGGGGTGCGCGTGGTGCGGTTTGGTGTGATTTTGAACCAAACTGCAACCGCACCGCAAGGGCGTTGTTTTGGCCCGAGAAAAACCATACCGCATCAAAATTATGAGGTGCAATTTCGGTTTGGTGCTGTTTTTGCGCCGCAGTTGCGGTTTCAATGAGATTGGGTTTCGGTGTTGTTTTAAGTGTGCGATATACATAAACATTAAAAAGATAATGTGAGGTGAAATAAGATGTAAAATTTGGGCAAAAACATAATTACATGATATGACTGCTTCAGTTGTGTATTAAATCAAATGCAAATATAATGAATCTGAAAGATTTTAAGTCCTAGATATGCATAACACCAACATATTTGTATCTTTATTTATCCTTCAAACATTTAAATATTAAGAGAATACTAGTGAATGCGCATTTACAGTTAGATTAACTATTATGATATTATTTGCACTTAACAAAAGCTTACAAATTAGTAAATTCATCATATTATAATTATATTAGAGCTATAAAGAAATTATATTGTAATATCTATTTGGTTCTGTTGGGTCGATTCGGTTCAATTCAATTTAGCATAAAAATTGTGAACCGAACCTTGTGGTTTTAAAAATTTGAAACGGTAATTGAACCGTTACCTACGAAAATTTAACTGAACCGAACATTTTGGCTCAATTTTTCAATGGTTTGATTGTTTTTTATTTACACAGATGAAAGTGGGTATTTTTGTGCATGCATGTTATATGAACTTAGGCATTAATGAGATTATGACAAAAGATAGGGCACAATGGAGACAAAAGATCCATATAGCTGACCCCACTATAATGGAATAAATGCATGAGTGTTGTTGTTGTCACGTTATATGAACTAAACATTTTTATAATTTCAAAAGGAGGTGTACCTATAATTATGCTAACTTTCTTAAGAGGTTTGAATAACACCTCATTTGTAGATGTCATATAACATAGCTCTGGTCTGACCCTTTACCATATAACATAGATTATGTTTTTTGAACATGTTCTAAAACATATTTTTTCCCAATCGCAGGCATGGACTAATGGGAGGATTCGCGCTCCTATACACCAGGTAAAATTGACGGAGCCGATTGAAAAACGATACGCTGTGGTTTTCTCCACGACTCCGAGTTTTGCAAACGATATGATAAATGCTCCGGAGGAATTAGTTGATGCACAGAACCCTTTGCTTTTCAAGCCTTTCAAGTACTACGATTACGTGAACGTGAAGGAGGATTATGGCTCTCTCAAAGCTTATTGTGGTGCTTAGGTAACAATAAGCTTGTTGTTGCCTTAGCCACCATTTGATCACATATGGAGAACTTTCTCATGTGTTGTGATGTTAGGGAGAAAGTGCATAAATAAAATGCCCTACAAGCTTGTTGTTGCCTCTTATAGAGGACTTCCTCATCCGTTGTAATGTTATACTTATCCTTTGTAAGGTGTATGTCTTGTCATATTTTTCTTCTAATAATGTTATGTTCTAAATTAAAGCTTGAAGTAAAGCATTGCTCTCTTTGGGGTGGGGTCTCAGTTATCGGGATCTCGTATTACTAAAATTGGTCATGACATTTCTCCAGCATTCGCGACAAGTCTCAAACATGCAGGTTGGTTTCGTATTCTGCATCGAATGCTTTGCTCCGTCTAAATTGTAGATCTAGGAGAATAAAAAATCGACCTAAAATCAATAAAGAACTAGAGTTTTGGGCTTGGTCCTTACAAAAAATCTAGAACCAGTCTCTTGAGCATGGTTTTTTAAAAAATAAGAACCAGACTTTTGGGACGGTTCTCGGTTCATGAAGCGTGCATTTGGCCGGTTTTTTGGGAAGGTTTTCGTTTTGGTCTAAAACAACAAAAATCGAGTCTAGAGATATGAAACCAAGGCCTCTATGCAATCGCAAAGAGACCCATCTCAAGGAGTTCGAAGAACAAACACGAAGGTTATTTAATGGCAAAGCAAAACAAATTCATAGATATGTAAGTCTAGAGATTTTTTTTCAGATCATGGTGGGTTGATATCGAATCGAGTTTGAGCAATTTTGGCTCGGCTCGAAATCGAAATTTTTGACTCAACTAAGCTCAAAACCGATTTCGAGTCGAGTTGGTTCGACTCAAAATGACTCGATTTTGAGCCGACTCAAAATCGAATCGAGCCGGCTCGAAAGTGAACATTTTTTCTTTCTTTCGATTTAAGTTTGATTTTATTTTGTTTTTAGTTTAAAATAAGAA
This sequence comes from Platanthera zijinensis, assembly GCA_039513925.1. Lineage (NCBI taxonomy): Eukaryota > Viridiplantae > Streptophyta > Magnoliopsida > Asparagales > Orchidaceae > Platanthera > Platanthera zijinensis. Next base: position 9,371,383 of record CM077082.1, on the reverse strand, counting down.
TAGATTAATAAATACAAAATATTCTTAATTAATTCGAGTTGGTTTGAATCATATTTTGAGCGAATCAGAACTGTCTCGAAATCGACTAAAAATCAGATTCGAGTCAAAATTATGGCGGTTCTCTCAATGCCCTCGGTAGACCGGTTCCGGATCGCTCCATCTTAGCCCCGGGCGATCGAGTATGCACACAGTCAAAGTAGAAAAAGAGAGATTATACACACACAACTTTAGCGTGGAAAGCCCTGGAAAGGGGAAAAAATCACGTGGTCGGGTCTGTGCCAGCCAAGATCCACTATTTGCCTCTGTTACAGTGCTATTGTAGAGAGAATGCGAGGGCGACAGGCCGCGCCTCGTTACAAATACTGGGGAGTTGAGAGAGCTCTCCTTTGGTGACAGGTCACCACTTAGGAGTTCGTGCACTTTGACGAGCATCTTTCTTGAGTGCTTGCTCTCCTGGCTTGCGCTCCGCAGGATGTCTGCACTTTATCCCTCAGACTGAGGAGGGTTGCCTTCACTGGCACTTCGTTTCCTTCCTTCTCTGGGCGGCGCTCAGAGAACCTGCCAAATTAGTGAGTGAAAGAGGAACGAAGGGGGAAAGTAGAGAGAGAAGCTCTGGGGAGTAGTAGGATTGAAGAGAGAGAAAGCGAAGGAGAGAATGAAGCCGGATCCCTTGAAATGAACTGTCATGGGTGCTTATATAGGGTTTCCGAGGTGGTTAGGGTGGTTACGCTGGTTAATCACCGATCAGAGGGTCGTTATCGCTTGTGGTGATCGGAGGGTCGTGATGGCCCGCCATGATCGGACGGTGGAGAGAAGGCCGGCCCACGATGGTGGTCGGAGGAGGCGCGCCGGCCGGCGGCCGCCCGAGGGATGGGGCGGCCGCCGCGGGCGGACGGTTCTGGGCGGCCGGCTAAGGCAGCCCCGACTAAGGGGGGCGGCCGATGGCCGCGAGGGGGCGGTCGGCCACCGGCGGCCGGCCGCGGCCACCGACCGCACGGAGGGAGCCGGTCGGGGCCGCCGACGGCAAGGGGGGCGGCCTGCCTCGAGCGGCCGGCCGCAAGGGGGGCGGCCGGCCTCGAGCGGCCGGCCGCGACCGCCGACCGTACGGAGGGGCCTGCCGGGGACGCCGGCCACGGCCATCGGCCGCACGGAGGGGGCTGGACGGGGCAGCCGGTCGCAAGGGCGGTCGGCCTCGGGCGGCCAGCCGCACGGAGGGGTCCGGTCGGGGACGCCGGCCGCAAGGGGGCGGTCGGCCTCGGGCGGCCGGCCGCATGGAGGGGGCCGGCCGCAAGGGGGCGGCCGGCCGCAAGGGGGCGGCCGGCCGCATGGGGGCGGCCGGCGCAAGGGGGCGGCCGGCCGCAAGGGGGAGGCCGGCCGCAAGGGGGCGGCCGGCCGCAAGGGGGCGGCCGGCCGCAAGGGGGCGGCCGGCCGCAAGGGGGCGGCCGGCCGCAAGGGGGCGGCCGGCCGCAAGGGGGCGGACGCCCGCAAGGGGGCGGGCGGCCGCAAGGGGGCGGGCGGCCGTAACGACCGCGGCAGTTGCGATTCGTCGTGCGGTGGTTACGCGATCCGATGCGCGGGAGTTACGATCCGGTGCGCGAGAGTTATCATAATTATTTATAAATTATGGGGTACCCATCATTTGTCCCCCAAAATTCCGTCGTCTTGGAGCGAACGGAAAGCGCGGGAATTTTCTTTTTTGCGACGAGGCTAGGCGGCGATGGCCGGAACGGGTGCTAACACCGAGATGGGCGGCGACGACGACATTGCTAAGGTGAGTTTCTGACCGAGGGAAAGGTCTGGGCACCGGACGACGCCGGAGGGGAGGAGGCCCCTCGCGCCGCACACACGTAGGCGGTGCGTGCGAGCGCGGGGTGCACGCGGGGTTAACCCGCACGCGGGGCTGAACCTGCGCGCAGGGCCCCCGGGGCTGAACCCGCGCGGGGGCGCGCGGGGCTGAACCCGCGCGCGGGGGCGCGCGGGGCTGAACCCGCGCGCGGGGGCGCGCGGGGCTGAACCCGCGCGCGGGGGCGCGCGGGGCTGAACCCGCGCGCGGGGGCGCGCGAGGCTGAACCCAGGCGCGGGGGCGCGCGGGGCTTAACCCGCGCGCGGGGGCGCCTGGGGGCGCCTGGGGGAGCGCGGGGGCGCCTGGGGGCGCCTGGGGGCGCGCGGGGGCGCGCAAGGCTGATTCCGCGCGTGCTTCATGCATGTGAGTGGTTCGAGTGCGTGGGCGCAATGTGTGCTCGGACTTGCTTTTCCGACCTTACTTTTTTGTTTTTCAGGTTTCCAAGCGGTGCGTGCAGGGCCGTCCTATGCGGCTGCGTTCGAGTCTCTCCCTCGAGCACGTAGATATTTGGAGGAGGCGCTTCAACCTGCCACCCGATTTAGAGGTGCGGATCCCTTGTCCTGAAGAGCGGGTGCAAAACCCTCCGCGAGGCTGGATGATTCTTTTTGAGTCGTTACTTCGGTGCGGTTTTCGCCTTCCAGTGTGCGAGTAAGTTGTCGAGATTCTGAAGTTCTGCGGCATTCCTTTGTCGCAGTTTACCCCTCTTGGGATGACGCGGATCATGGGATTGATCGTGTTTTTTCGCGAGAGCGGATCGAGGTTTTCCTTGGATACTTTCAAGGATTGGTGTGAGGTGGGTGCCGACGGTGGCGGCCGCATGGATGTCTTCAGCAACAAGCGGTGGCTGGAGTTCGAAATCCGGGCGGATCGTCGTCATGGGAATACCTTGTTTGGATATGTCAGGAACCCAGGTGGATTGCCAGAGGTGTGGAACGTGCTTCCGGACCGTTGCCGACGTTCTAGATGACACGAGCGGGAGTTTACTCCCGTCCTTGGTTTTGTGGAGCCCCGAGAGCTGGGGAATATCTTGTTCAGCATTTCTACTTTCGTCAATTAGAAGCTCCTACTGCTATGCGGGCTGTCTGTTGATTCGGGACATGCTATCACCATTTCTCTCTTTCGTGACAGGAAGAAGAAGCTAGTGTTTAGAGGTTTTGGAGTTGAGGAGGCGGGTCCTAGCCTTCTGCCGCGATAGGATGTACTTTCAAAGGGGGCTGCCCCTTGCGGCTCTAGAGCGGGAGGCGAGCCGGACGATGCAGATCTTGAGGTCCTGGGGTCCTCTGCCCCCAGGCTTCCCCAGCGCGGGCTGCGACGCGGCAGGTGGTGAAAGGAAAGAGGGTCTCCTCTTCCTTGGAGGCGATGAACCATGCGGTACGTATGATCTCAACTTTTGAGTAGTGGTTTTTGAGGAAAGCTCTTCTGACTTGTCCCTTTTCTTTTGCAGATGGAGACTCAGGCGAATATTGCGCTTACGTGGAATGACCACTACGTGAGCCTGAAGGACGACTATATGGCCCTTCAGGGTGAGCTCGGGGAGGCGAAGAGTGCCCTTTCAGATCTGAAGGGGCGACGAGAGCGCGATATTTCGTGACTTAGGCAGATTGGGTCCGAGCTGCGGTGCGAGCTGGAGGACTCCAGAGCTACGCATAGGTCCAAGAAGATGGCTGTAGAGGAGACTTTGCGTCTTCTAGATGAAGCTCGGGCAGAGCTGGATTTATCCAGGGCGGAGGTGATGCGCCTTTCCTCTGCGGAGTGGGAGGTTGAGCTGAAGGCGGCTGGTCTAGCAGAGTACCGGGACTCTGTGGATTACATGCGAGACCGGTGTCTGATCTCGGAGGAGGTCCGCGAGAAGGTGTGAACTCAGGAGGTGGAGCCATAGATGGAGGACTTGCGGTAAGTTGCTTTCTGTCAGGGGATGGCGAAGACCCTTCGGATGGTGTCCCAGAAGCGGAGATGCGACATTGCCGGCCTCGGTCTTGAAAATTTGTCAGAGGAGGACGGCTCCGATGCTGAGGCGGGCGAGTCCGCTGAGTGACAGCAATATCTCTTTGATGCTCTTTATTGATTTGTTTGTATGTACTTATTTGTATTTGTGGGCTTGTCTCCGTCGATTCGTACCTTTGTACTTTTTCGATTTGTACCTTTGTACTTCTTTGGCTTGTTGATATGTTTATTGAGTGGTCGTCATTGCCTTTGCTTCTGACTGTTGTGGCCAATTGTTGTCTTAGCCAAGCACCAACTGCGAGGGGTAGGCCCTGAGTGGTGGAAGGGTGTTTGCTATGGATGGGGGTGAAGAGTTATGTGAGCTCTGGCCTATTGTCGGCGGGAGGCCATGTTCGTTCGAACCCCTGCGAGTTGCGGTGAACCCGGTGGCATTGGAGGGGCGTGGCCCCGTAGACCCTGGCGACGTCATAACTTACTACGAGGCGAAGGGCGTCCCCTTGTGCCAGGGTAGAGAAGCTGAGACCATCGCGCAGCGGGCTACGCATAACTGAGGGAGATGGATCCCGATGACGTCGCGACCTACTTCGTAGGAGAAGGGCGAGCCTTGCCACCATGAGAGCGAGGTCGAAGCCGCCGCGCTACAGTCTGCAGGGGACTCAACGTTTGGTCCCTTTGGCGACTCCGCAACCTGTTGTTAGGCCGAGGACATCGCACTGTTGGCAGCGCACAACTGGGGGAGCTGGTCCCCGGCGATGTCGCAAACCGCTGGACGTATGAAGGGTGCACACCTGAACTGCGCCAGAGAGAGTGAAGTCATCGCGCCACAGTGTTGCTGTGGTTGGTTAAGATGTAGATTTAGCGGGGCCAAAACCCGATTTAGTTGCGATTGTGGCTTAGTTAGGCACCAGTCGCGAGGGGGGAAGGCCCTGCGAGGGTGGGGCAGTCTTTGGATGCAGGTGAAAAGTCATAATCCTCGACCTATTGTCAGCAGGAGGACATGGTCGATTCGAACCCCCGTGAGTAGCAGATGGACCCTGAGGTTGTAATTACACCGATCGTGGGGGCTTTTCCAGGATGGCGGGGTGTCGAGCTTCGGATGCAGGTGAAGAGTCATAATCCTCAGCCTCTTGTCGGCAGGAGGACATGGTCAATTCGAACCCCCGAGAGCAGCTGATGGACCCTAGTATTTGCTGAGTCGTGGCCCCGAAGACCCGGACGACGTCACAACCTACTACGCAGTGAAGGCCATGTCCTTGCGCCGGTGGAGTGTAGTCGAGGCTATTGCGTTGTGGGCTGCGCACAACCGAGGGAGCTGGTCCCTGACGATATCTCGACCTGCTCCTTAGGAGAAGAGTGAGCATTTCTGCCATAGGAGAAAGGTCGAGGCCACCGTGCTACAGTCTGCGTGGGACTTGGTATTCGGTCCCCAGACGATATCGCAACCTGTTGCTAGGTCGAGGCTGTCGCTCTATGGGTCTCGATCAACCGGGGGTGCTCATTCCCGACGACGTCGCAATCCACTGGACGGGTGAAGGGCGAACCTTTGAACCGCGACAGGGGGATCGAGACAATCGTGCTACAGTTGCTCGCCAAACCCCAGGGGACAGATTCCAAATCGATCCTGTAAGTTTTAGGAGTTTGTGACGTCGCAATCACAGTATATAAATGTAAAGAGATGAGTTGTTTTGTTTTTTTCTTTAGCCTGGTCGTGCCATTGCATGATGACAGATTCCGAACCGTCAAGCGGATCACATATCGATGGATCCCGAACTGCCTTGAGGAACAGACGATCCTGGCCTCAGGGGGGTCTGAGGGATGAGATGTCCTTCCGACGCATTTGCTGCATGGCAAGAGTTAGCATGAAAGCAGAAAGTGCAGTAAGCATGATAGTTTGTGCACGAAAGTTTTCCTCGCGACTTTATAGTTGTTCTTAGGCGTTTTGATAGAACGAAATGTTTTTGGGAGGCGTGTTTGCCTCAGTTATGGCCCTTCTCCAGAGCGGCCTTCTAGATGCGGTAGATGCTGGTTCCTGAGACAGCCTCCAGCTGCGCTTGGTGCAGATAGCATGAGCGCGCCATGTCTTGGATGCCCCTTACGATCCCAACTCCAGCAGGCGTGACAAACTTCATCGCGAGGTGCGCGATTGACGGAACTGCTTGGAAAGCTGTCTGGAGGGGGCGACCAAAGATCGCGTTGTAGGGCGATTCTGTATCGACTGCTGCAAACTGTATATCGTGCGTATCCTGCCTTGGAAATTCTCCTAGTATCACCGGAAGGGTGAGGGTGTCTGCTATTGACACGGGTTCCCCGTTGAAGCCGTAGAGGGAACCTGATGCTGGACGAAGATTCTGTCTTTGGATTCCCATACTGGTTAACGCAATCATGAATATAACATTTACCGAGCTGCCGTTGTCAACCAGAATTCGCTTCACGCGGAAGCTGGGGTTGCAAATTTCGGCTATAATAACTAGCGGGTCCTGGTGCGGTGTGCGGAGGCCCTGAAGGTCCTCCTCGCCGAAGCTAATGGTAGGAATGATTCCAGCCGCCTTGTCTTCCTGGGGAACGACAATGGAGTTGACCGTGGGAAAGGAAAAGCCGTAGATGACTTCCACAATCCCGACGACCTGCCCGCACCTCTGCGCCTCTCGACGCACAGGTGGCGGTTCTCTCTGCGCAGGCGGGCCTCCGTGCTACTCTTGCACATATCCTTGCAAAAAATGCCAGAGTATTCCCTGCCGAACAAGACGCTCTATCTCATCTTTCAACTTCACACACTCTTCAGTAGTGTGCCCGGTTCCTCGATGGATGTCGCATTACTTTGATGGATCAGTCCCTGGATTGGGCGGGAGCGCCCTTGGCCTCTAGAGCGCTGGATCGTCCTAAATGGCATATAGGACGTTAGCGCGAGTGGTGTTGAGAGGGGTGTAAGTCCGGGGAGGCCCGTAATCCTGGCCTCTCCGGGGCTCCTGATTGCGATGCTCGATGCGACGGTTCTCGTCGCGCCTCTCTGCTCGTCTTCTGGAGGGATGCTCCTACTGCTTCTGCCTCTTTTGGCCTCCTTCAAACTATCGATGGTGGACCTCAATTGCCTCGTCCGCAGCTATCTGAGCTTCCACTCGGTGTAACATATCTGCATAACTGGGGACAGTATCCTGCATTAGGGCGGAGTAGAATCCGCCTGGTCGGAGTCCCCGAGGAAGACCCCTCGAAGGAGTTCTGGGTCTACCCCAGGGATCTGTCTCGCTTCCGCAGTAAATCGACGGAAAAACTCTTTTAAGGTCTCAGTTTCATTCTGCCGGATGTCGAAGAGGTGAGATGGATCCTTTGCGATCCTGCGGTTGTCCATGAACTGATCGAGGAATTGCTGGCTCAGCTGAGGAAAATTTCTGATGGACCCCTCTCGGAGGGAATGGAACCAAGTGTGGGCCTGCCATTTGAGGGTAGTAGGGAAGACCTGATAAAGTAGTTGATCGAGCGCGTTGTAGAGGTGGAGGATCGTGCAGAAGTGGTTGATGTGCTCCCAAGGATCGTCCACCCCGTCGTACGTCTCAACGTGGGGGATCTTGAATCCTTGAGGGACGGGATAGACCAGTACTTTAGGAGCCAAGGGTAATTCCCCCCGAGCGGGGCGCCGCATCGCCAACGCTCGCTGGCCGACAGGTCCAAACTCTTCTTCAAACATTTCACGGAATGCTTCCCGAGTCATTCCTCCACCTGGCTCTGTTGGGACCGGCTGCTGTTGATTACTGAGGAGAGGGGCGATTCTCGCTGCCCTGATGTGGCGAATGGGATGCTCGACGTTGTCGTGCCTTGACGACTCAGATTCTTCTTCAACGGCCCTTTGGCCTTCTGCTGGTGGAACTGGTAGATTCTCCTGAGTTGGGGCCCCTGCGGGCACGTGGGGGCCTGCGAGTCGCCTTAAGATGGTGGGCATCTCGACCCGGATGTCTGGCGGGGGCGCCGAGTTTTCGGGCAGCACTGCTCCTGGCGCTGCGACGTCCTCTTGCGGCGGCGCGTTCGCTAGAGACTGCGGCGCGACTTGATCCTCCTGTTGACGACGGATCAACCCCCTAGTCGTTCGGGTGCTCTTTCCGACCATTCTGTCACGCTCTGACAGACTTCTGAGTCTTCTCTCGCTTGTTGGGAATGCTTTCCCACAGACGGCGCCAAACTGTTGCGGTTCGCTCAATGCCCTCGGTAGACCGGTTCCGGATCGGTCCGTCTTAGCCCCGGGCGATCGAGTACGCACACAGTCAAAGTAGAAAAAGAGAGATTGTACATACACAACTTTAGCGTGGAAAACCCCGAAAAGGGGAAAAAACCACGTGGTCGGGTCTGTGCCAGCCAAGATCCACTATTTGCCTCTGTTATAGTGCTATTGTAGAGAGAATGAGAGGGCGACAGGCCGCGCCTCGTTACAAATACTGGGGAGTTGAGAGAGCTCTCCTTAGGTGACAGGTCAGCACTTCGGAATTCGTGCACTTTGACGAACGTCTTTCTTGAGTGCTTGCTCTCCTGGCTTGCGCTCCGCAGGATGTCTGCACTTTATCCCTCAGACTGAGGAGGGTTGCCTTCACTGGCACTTCGTTTCCTTCCTTCTCTGGGCGGCGCTCGCAGGAGAACCTGCCAAGTTAGTGAGTGAAAGAGGAACGGAGGGGGAAAGTAGAGAGAGAAGCTCTGGGGAGTAGTAGGATTGAAGAGAGAGAAAGCGAAGGAGAGAATGAAGCTGGATCCCTTGAAATGAAGTATCAGGGGTGCTTATATATGGTTTCCGAGATGGTTACGGTGGTTACGGTGGTTAATCGCCGATCAGAGGGTCGTGATCGCTTGTGGTGATCGGAGGGCCGTGATGGCCCGCCATGATCGGACGGTGGAGAGAAGGCCGACCCACGATGGTGGTCGGAGGAGGCGTGCCGGCCGGCGGCCGCCCGAGGGAGGGGCGGCCGCCACAGGCGGACGGTTCTGGGCGGCCGGCTAAGGCCGCCCCGTCTGAGGGGGGCGGCCGGCCGCGGCCCCCGGCCGCACGGAGGGTGCCGGACGGGGCCGCCGACCGCAAGGGCGGCCGGCCTCGGGCGGCCGGCCGCGGCCGGCCTCGGGCGGCCGGCCGCGGCCACTGGCCGCACGGAGGGGGCGGGCCGGGGCCGCCGGCCGCAAGGGCGGTCGGCCGCGGCCGCCGGCCGCACGGAGGGGGCCGGCCGAGGCCGCCGACTGCAAGGGGGAGGTCGGCCTCGGGCGGCCGGCCACGGTCGCCGGCCGCACAGAGGGGGCCGGCCGGGGCGGCCGGCCGCAAGGGGCCGGCCGGCCACGGGCGGCCGGCCGCGGCCGCCGGCCGCAAGGGGGCTGTCGGCCGCAAGGGGGCGGCCGGCCGCAAGGGGGGTGGCAGCCGACCTTGGGTGGTTGGCAGCCCGTAACGACAGCGGCGGTTGCGATTCGCCGTGCGGTGGTTACGCGATCCGGTGCGCTGGAGTTACGATCCGGTGCGCGGGAGTTATCATAATTATTTATAAATTATGGGGTACCTATCAAAAATGAATCGACTCAAATTGAGTCGAATCAATTTTAACCGATTCTGATTCGACTCAATATTCGAGCAACTTTCAAGTTTCGAATAATATGCTCAGCCTCCAGGGATATGGAAGTTTCCTTATTTTCCTTATTTTTGTTAGGATTTTGGAAGGGTGCAATAATATTTAAAATTATAAAATCTTCAATATTTTGCCCTTATTAAAAATCAATCACAGCATATTGAATGAACATACCATCTTTGCCATTTTTAATATCTTGACAATAACATCTCCAAACTACATTTTTCTAGATTTTTTTGCAGTCCTATTCCGGGAACACAATTTTATCTTCATCTCCAAACAAAACGCATAAAACGTAGAAAAAAAAACAGAGCCCTTTGATTCTTTTCTCTCTGCATCGCTCTTTAGGAATATTTTTCCTTCTTCAGAACTTCGCCGCATAAAACGCAGCGCATCAAAAAATGCGATCAACGCCACACATTGTAGTTGAATTTTCAACCGCTGTTGATAAACAACCTAAGATTTTAAACTTTTTGTGTTTTTTTGACCCTTTTTTTAGTTATAAATGTACCAGAATATTAAGAATATTAAGTATAAATGATTATCATTAAACAACAAATAATCAAATAATACACTATTAAATAAGTAGACAAGACTTATACATGGTGAGAATCGAACCCGTGACCTCCCTGTCGTGGGGCCTCAACTGCTCAACTTATACAGCCGGGCCAAGTATCATTGGCGCTCCTTTTCAACCTTTAACACCTCTTGGCGAAATATTATCGTGGCGAGACAAGAACCGGGGCCAATGTAAGCAAAGCGTGGGATCCAAGTTGCACAGATTTATTATGCACTGCGGGGCCCACAAAATAAGAAAAAAAAATTGCTAAGTTATGCGCACACATTACTTATTGTGATTTCTATTTGTGTGCACATCTATTAGGGGGGGGGGGGGGGGGGGGGGGGCGTGACGGCGTGAGTGAAACAACGATCCATTGTTATTTTTATGGCATGAAAGCAATCCCACAAATTGCCACCGCGTGGGCAGTCGCGGTCTCGCGGGAAGAATTATGCCATGTAGGCCCTAATTCTTTTCAAATGATCACATGTTCTAAAATATTTTATTTGTGCCCATGCATGTTACATTAATATAATATAGAAATAATTTTCTTGTATATTTGTTGTTAAGTTTTTTTGGAATAAATTAGTCAGATCATATGCGAAAAGAAAAAATCCTGCATCCGTCACTATAATCATGGGCATATGAGATGCTCTGTGCTTCTATTCATGAGATAAAAAAACGAAGAAGATGGTTGAAAAATGATGAAAGGTGTCCGCACAATATCAAATTTAGGCTCTGTTTGGGGAGACTTATTTTCACCGGTCAAGGGGTTACGATCGCATGAACCAGACCTTAATTAAGGTTCGGTTCATGCGGTCGTAACCGCTTGACCGGTGAAAATAAGCCCCCCAAACGGAGTCTTAATGGGTTGAACTATAAAGGCTCGGGAATTAATTGAGTCTTTAATTGATGCACACATTATTTCTGTTGTATTTTTATTGAGATTTTTCCAAAGATGAATGTGATAATCTCAGACAACATAGAAGTTTTTATTGGAATAGTGATCGCCGAAAGGGTCAAAAACATTTGGGGTGTCTGTTCTTGGAAAAAATACTCTGTGTGTTACTCTAACCTAGAAATAGATGCAAGAGTAAATACTGGTCATTGATTTCCTATAGAAATAGCATGATTGACCAAATACTGATCAACAGTCAGTGTTTAATACCGTATGGACCGTAGGATATCGGATCAACGATCAATATTTAACTCAGCTAAATTTTTTTCCCATTCTTGACACGGGAGAGTGGTGAAAAGAGAGGGAGGGGAGATGTTTTTTCTAGACCTCATAAATAAACCTACTCAAATAGTACTTGTGCCCAGGGAGAAAGGGGGGACCGGGTGAGAGAGGGCATTTTTATAATGCCGAATTTGTCGTTTCAAGTTGTATGAAATTTCATATAAGAGAATAGGGTTGAGGAGCTCGCAGACATCACAACGCCATATGCTCGACAACTCGCTTGATTGAAAGAGATGAGGATGAAGTTATTTTTCTCGGCTTGATGCTAAATCGATGACAACCGAGAAGCGTGTTCAACACTATTGGTTTGTCATCCTTTCTTTTGGATTTGGATCTTTCTGTTTTGTCCCCCACGATTGATTTGCTCGGATGTAGAGTGCGGGGTTGGAATCACAACGTCAATAACAGGATGGACGGTTGGGATCAATGAGATGTTTGGTTGATGGATGGGGTCTGTGTGGGTCTATTGGTGTTGACTATTTCATTGACACGTGGCATCCATGCATATAGCTTTGTATTTTATTTTATTTAATACCTGTTTGTAATTGTAGTTAGTATTGTTTAATTAGATGAACAAATAGCCATTTCAAATAATTACAATATGCCAATTGAGTTTTTGGGACCCAAGGAAGAATCTTTGACACAGAATCTTCAACTTTGTGTTATATGTTTCTATTTTTCTTGTGATATATGTGTTAAACATTGTATGATTTGGAAAGAGGACTTTGAAGAATAAATTTTTTATTCTTTACACTCGAGAGATCCGTGTGAAATATAAATAAGAACAATTGAGCAAGATAAAAAATTCTTGGCAATTGAATTCACTGTTTGTCTATTTAGTGAATATGTTTATTAAGGCTTCGTTATTAGGCAGGGCTTATTTGCTCTCATGAGTTTGGTCAAAAACGTTATTATTATAGAATGTATGTTTGGCAAGACAACGGTTATGACCGCTACCAAGAAAAAAAATAGTTTCTAACCGCATTCACGATCTCCACCACCATGCCAAACAAAGCCCAAGTTTTCATATTCCAGCTTAGAGAAGCACTTAGAAATTCTGTGTACTTTAAGATTTCAATAAATGACACCTTGTTCAATATATATTTCACATATTGGATCTGTTTTGTAATGCTTCATTGTAACATAAAGGCGAGGACTTAGCTTCAAGCAATGTTCTTGAGAATAATAGTCAAGTTTTTAATATTCAGTGTAAACTTGTAGGAGAAAAGAGTCAGATTATGTGTGTTATCAACAAGTTGAGGCTCTGTTTGGCATGATGGTGGCGGTCACAAACAACTGAAAGAACTGAACTAAAAGTAAGTACTGAAAGGAACTTGACCAGTACGAGACTGAAATAGTACTTAAATAAAAGAACTGAACTGAAAGTAAATAATGAAGACCAGTACGAGACTGGAGTATTTGAAAAAAAATAACTGAACTGAAACAAATAAAAGAACTGGACCAGTGCAAGACTGGAATAAATCAAAAAAAAATGGTTAGTAATTCAATCACTTCATTAAAGAGGTTTCAGTCTCATCTCTGTTCTCAGGAGGCATGTTCAGTTTCATCTCCCTTCTGAGGAGGCATGTTTAGTTCCATTTCAGCTTTAGGAGGCTCCTTTAGGTTCCACCCATTATAAAGATCCGATAATAATTCAGTTGTGCCCCTTTTTATTATGATATAATCGGATCAGGAAGGCTTATTAGGAGTTCAATCATTATTATTCGTTGAGAATAATTAACAACTCATTTGGTCATACTCTCATCTCCCGTATCTGCCCAAATTACCTGAAAATCATTTAAAGGAAGAACGAGGCGCTTGGTGGTTTCACGAAACTTCGGAACACTCCGAGCTTGGAAACTTGCCTTGATTACTCTCGTCAATAAGAGATTGAATTTATTATTCAATCTACAAAAGTGGTCGCGCGCTCAATTTTTATTTTCGAGGAAATTGAGTGTATCAATTTCCGAGCGCGACCCTAGGCTTCAAGAAATCGGTAAAAACTTTAATTTTTATCCACAAGTTTTCAAATTTTAATACAACCTTTAGAGGGGCCTAAAATGAGTGTAGAAATTTTTCTAAAATTTTATGAGCAATTTTGGGCCTTGAATTTGTCCGAATAAAAATTATTTAGACTTTTAAAAATATCAAATCAACCCAAAAAATTCTCAAAAATTTTGTGGAGGAAGCCCTCTTAAAGGGAAATAATTTTCATGTTCAACAATTTTCCCTAGGAGCCTAGATTTTTTTGTAACAATTATACAAAAAATTGTTTTAAATTTGGTCTGCATATAGCCAGATCAAGCCTGATCATACGACTGGGATTAAGCCGAACGAGTGAATTGTCGATTTCCCCCCCCCCCCCCCCACAGCATATCGACCACGGATCTGATGTATGGGCCGCTGATGCCGAGGCAGGGGCAGCAATCCAAAAAATCTGGACCGTATGATCCTCATCTTGAAGATCGGACGGTGGTTGCTGCTCCCAGTGGTGCAGTGAGTGGTGGCCACCACCACCACCGGCCGACAGCAGCCAGCCGCCGGAGCTGCCCCCCAATTGACTCGTCGGGGGCCGACAATCTTCGTCGTTCGTGAATTAGAACCTTAGTATCTTCATCTAGTTTTATGTTCAAAACTTATTATCTTTTTTTTTTGTAACAGTCATAACCATTGTCTTGCCAAACATGTATTCTCTAACGATGGAGTTTTTTTTTCCAAACTCACCAGAGCAAAAAGTCGTGACAAACGGATTCCGAGTCTCATAAGTAAGTGACAAGTGCAAGGGGGGAATATTCTTCTTTCTAATGAGAAAGGTGATGTCAAATTTTGGATATGTTTGGCAAGATGCCGTGTTTTCCCTTCTAGATGTATTTGTTTGATTCACATAGAATGATAGCATTTATTACATAGAAGGGAGAGTGATTTCTTCTTTCACATGCAAGGTAAGGTAATTGAAGAGCAATAAAGATAGGGCATGTGAAAAATAAGTGCTTTAGTGAGGAAGTTGAACCACAAAAATAACAGGTTAATTGAGGAAATTTGAACTCCCAACATAATAAGGTTGATAGTTTGCAGCAATCTTCCATGTACTTTGATCATAATTCTACTACTGAAACTATTACATCATCAACTAACATAGTGTCATAACTACCACCTTCTAACCACCGCATCACACACTTTACCGAATCGATGACAAACGAGAAGGTGGGTTCAAAACTCTAGCTTTGTCATCTGTTCCTTTGGAATTGGATCTTTCTGTTTAGCCCCCCATAACCGATATGCTCCCCACAACCGATTTGCTCGGATGTAGAGTGTGATTTTGGAATCACGACGTAAATAGTAGAATGGATGGTCGGGATCAATGAGATGTTCGGTTGATCGACAGGGTCAATCTACATGGTTCTATCGATGTTGATTATTTCATTGACACGTGGCATCCATGTGTAGAGTTTTTTTTACTTTATTTAATATTTGTTGGTAATTGTTGTTATTATTGTTTAATTAGAAGAACAAAGTCCCACTTCAAATAATTACAATATGTAAAATAGGCTTACAGTCAGGTATGTTAAGATCCTACTTGATGAAAGGTTTGTTGATGATGATTTGGCCCCAGAGAAATGTTCTCTGCGTCTTCTTCCTTCTGTCCTGAGAAAACTCAGTTTAGCTTTCTTCTTCACAGCTTCCAGAAAATATTCTTCAGAAATGATTAGCTAGAACTGTTAAGTAGTTACAGCTAGGGTTAGCCCTTGCTGCTCCTTCTTTCTTAGAGAGTTTCTCTGAACTTGCTGTTGCAGGTAAGAATGACAACAACTACCTTCTTTCAATTTCAAGATCAGTTGCAGCTAGGGTTTGGCCTTGCTGCTTCTTCTTTCTCAGAGATGTTTCTCTGAACTTGCTGTTGAAGGTGAGAATATCAACAACTATCTTTTATCAACAGATCTGCTGCAACTAGGGTTAGGCCTTGCTGCTTCTTCTTTCTCAGAGACGTTTCTCTGAACTTATTGTTGAAGGTGAGAATGACAACATCTATCTTCTTGAACTCTTAGATAAGAAGTTTGAACTTGTTCTTTCGGCTCTGCAATAATGTCGAGAGGAAGAAGACGAAGTCCAGAGCTTTTTTCGAAAATCGATCTAAAAGAGTTAATTTCTTCTCGCTGATCAATCACTTTTTATCTTCCGCAATCAAGCGGCTCTTTGAGCATCGGGACCAACAATAGTTGTTGGATGCAACTTAGCTTTATCAGTAAATGTCGTACAGTAAGCCTGCGGCACCGTTTGTCGTGTACTGTAGAATTCCCACAATATTTTGAATTTCTGCTGAGGTCATTACATGTGGACTTAGTCAAAAATAGAAGATTCATCATAAGCGATGAGTGAATAGTCTTCACTCAACGCCAAAACACTTAGCCAATTTTCTGTACCATTAGGCATCGAGTGATTAGTCATCACTCGTCGAATTTGGACTTAGCCAATATCTTTGTTGAGGAAGCTTTGAGTGAACGACTTTCACTCAACGCTTTTGTCCTTTGACAAACTTTCTGTTGATAGGCATTGAGTGCGTTGAGTGATCCTTCATCACTCAATGCATACTTGGCTTTCCTGTCATCTTGATGATGCGCTGAGTGAACAACTTTTACTCAATGCTTCTGTACTTAGTATAATTTCACGTTGAACTGACGTTGACTGAACTGCCTTCACTCAACGCTTCTGGACTTAAACAAATTTTTTGTCCACTTCTTCTTAAGCTTTGACAACACTCTGTTCTGTCGACGCTTTCTTCTTTAGACATTGAGTGAACTGCCTTCACTCAATGCTTCTATACTTAATTGATTTTTTTTTCAAATCATGACAGGTTTATATCTAGTCGAGTTCGAGCGATTTTGGCTCGGCTCGATACAAAATTTTTGACTCAAACACGGCTCGAAATCGATTTCGAGTCGAGTCGGTTCGACTCAAAATGCATGGCTGGATTCCGAGCCGGCTGAAAATTGAATATTTTTTCTTTATTCTTAGTTGACTCAAAATTAAATTAAACAACCTATAAATTTTGCAAATGAAACACTTAAATCTTTCATTCTTTCTATTTAAGTTTGAATTTTATTGTTTTTAATTCTAAAATAAAAATATTAATAAATACGTAATATTTTTAATTATTTCGAGCTGATTTGAATCATATTTCGAGCGATTCAGGGCTCGCTCGAAATCGACTCAAAATCAGATATGATTCGAGTCTAATTGAATTGACTCAAATTGAGTTGGATCAATTTGAACCGATTCCGATTCGACTCAATATTCGAGCAACTTTCAAGTTTTGAATAATATGCTCAGCCTCCAGGGACATGGAAGTTTCCTAATTTTCCTTATTTTTGTTAGTATTTTGGTAGGGTGCAATAATATTTAAAATTCAAAAACATTCAAAATTTCCCCCTTATTAAAAATCTATCAAAGCATATTAAATGAACAAACGCTCCTTTGCAATTTTTAATATCCAAACAATAACATCTCCAAACTACATTTTTCTAGATTTTTTTTGCAGTCCTATTCCGAAAACACTATTTTATCTTCATCTCCGAACGCTCAATATTCGTTTTGAGTTCAATATTCGCTTCCAACAATGATTTCTATTTGTGTGCACATTTATTACTTCTTTTGGTGGGATGGTGGGAGTGTGGAGGGGCGTGATGGCGAGCGTGAAACAACGATCCATTGTTGTTTTTATGGCATGAAAGCAATCCCACAAATCGCCGCCACGTGGGCAGTCACGGTCTCACGGGAAGAATTATGCCATGTAGGCCCTAATACTTTTCACATGATCAAACATGTATGTATAAAATGGGATGTTTCTTTAGCATGTTCTAAAATATTTTATTTGTGCCCTTGCATGTTACATTAATATAATTATATAGAAATAATTTTCTTATATATTTGTTGATAAGTTTTTTTTCGAATAAATTAGTATGATGTTCTGCGCAAAGAAAAAATCCTGCATCCGTCACTACAATACAATCATGGGTATATGAGATGCTCTGTGTTTCTATTCATGAGATAAAAACGAAGAAGATGGTTGAAAAATGATTAAAGGGTCAAAAACATTTGGGGCTCCCATGTATCTCTAGGTGGGAGATACGGCCGAGATCTGCAGTTAAATAAGGATTAACCGCCGAGATATGGTTGTATTGATGCGCGGTACATACGGTTGTATCTCCAACAGATACGACAGTATCTCGGCCGTTGAATGCTCGATCCTACGGTAAATACACATCTCCCACCTAGAGATACATCATACATGAGAGTAACCCACCTACAATTTTCTCCCATTCTTGACATGGGAGTGTGGTGAAAAGAGAGGGAGGGGAGATGTTTTTCTCCTAGACCTCTTAAATTAACCTACTCAAATAGTTGTGCCTGGGGACTGGGAGAGACGGGGTACCGGGTGAGAGAGGGCATGTTTATAATCCCAAATTTGTCGTTTCAAGTTGTATGAAATTTGATATAAGAGAATCGGGTTGAGGAGCTGGCAGACAACACGGCTGGATTGACAATATGGCTCGACAACTCGCTGGATTGAAAGAGATGAGGATGAAGTTATTTTTCTCAGCTTGATGCTAAATCAATGATGATAGTTTTACTTTCAAGACAACCTAAACACCTAGAGGGGGGTGAATAGGTTCTAATTGCTTGTTTATACTTTTAGGCAGAATTCAATTACAGAATTAAAACATCCAGCACAACAATCACAGAAATTTAATCATCACAGATTGCACAATGTTTTATAGTGGTTCCCCAAGGTTTGGGTACATCCACTTTCCCCCTTCACCCATCTAGCAGTATGCTAGATTCAGCCAAACTTCCACTATTCTCAGATCTACAGATCCTACAGCTCAGAACCTGGATAGATTCCTACAACTCAGGCACAACAGCCCTACCTCAGCCTTGCCACAAGGCCTACAACTCAGAGAAGAACCTTCTCCTACACTCAGGCAAACAGCCCTACCACTCAGAGATCAACTCTCCTACACTCAGCCTTTATATCACAGGCTTACAACTCAGATCTGTGTAAAACTGATCCTACAGAATTTTAGAAAAGAAGTTTTAATGTCTTGCCTTTATTGAGAGAGAAGAGGACAAGATAATTCTTGATCAGCTGATGAAATCAACTGAAACTGAGCTTTCTTCAAAGCTTCTTGAATCTGAACTTAGCTGAGTTGATTTCCAAACAGCTTCTTGAGAAACCACTGACGGTTTCCTTCTTCTTCTTCAAATGGGTGGATCCCTCTCTATCCAACACCTTTGATGATACTTCTGAATTCTTGTTAGAACTCTTCTTAGATCGATCCTGAGATCGTCTGCTTAGATCTTCTGATGAAGATCTTCTTTAGTGCCTAGCACTTTCTTGAATTGATACTTCAATTGGATTGTTATCCTTCTTCACTTTTTTATGTATCTCTTCTTTTTTTACTTTCTTTTGAATCTGTCTATTTATAGACCTTCTTCATGGTAACCGGCTGATCCGGTTTCTAACTGTTTTCTGACAAGTCTGACAGCATCAGTTAACCGGTGGCAACCCACAGCTGTCAACTCTTCAAACAAATCCTGTGCCTTAGTCTTAGACAGCAAAGTGTCGAGACCAACTGTCTATATGTGTCGACACAAGTGACTTTGGTGTCGACACAGTCTTTGAAGATGTCGACAAGTTTGCCATTAAGTCGACACAGCTTCTTCAGAAAATAACTTGGTCTTGACCCTGCAGTGTGTCGACACAAGTCCTGTGTGTCGACACAGTTGTTGTAGATTCAGAACTCAGTATGTGTCGACACTGCCTTCAGGTGTCGACACAGCAATTGTCGACTCTGCCAAAATGTGTCGACTTAGTCTTCTGGTGTCGACACAAGTATTGTCGACTTCTGCCAATGTGTGTCGACTCTGTCTCATTGTGTCGACACAGCCTCCCAGTGTCGACACAAATGTGGTCGACTATCTTTCTCTGTGTCGACTATCTTTCTCTGTGTCGAGGTCGACTATCTTTCTCCGTGTCGACTATCTTTCTCTGTGTCGACACAGCTTCTGTCAAGTGTCGACACAAATATTCTGAAGTGTTGACACTGTTTCTTTAGGTGTCGACACATGGACTTAGAATATTTTTCTGCATTCTTTAATACTTCTTCACCTGCACATGTCAACTTAAAACAACATCAAATACACCTTGATGTATATCATTGAGCTAAGTTGGACTTCTTCAAATCAGGTACACATTTTCCAATGTACCCAACAATATCCCCCTATTTGGAGAAGTCATAACCCTTAAAGCCAATGATATACACCATTTATAAAAAGTATAATATGATGATATATGACATAACAGGAATACTTAATAAAAAACAAAATATGAACAATCCATCACAGAGTGAACATTATATGATTCCAAACAATATTTTGTTTAAAACTTAGTAATGTTTGATTACAGATTTTACATTGAATGATTTAATCAAAACATTACAAAATACTTTTGAAAGAACTTAAAATTAAGACTGATCAGGCTCTCTTATGACAATCCCTTTGCCAGATTGGATTTGAGCCTTCACAGGAGCTTCAGCAACTTCAGCTGGCTTCTTGCCTTTTTGATCAGCCTTCTTCTGTGCTTCTTCCTTGAGCCTTTGCCTTTCAAAGTAATGATATGGCTTTGGAAAGTACTTGCTCGGCTCCTGAGCATCTGGTGGCAGCCTACCCAGCTTGGCTTTTCTTCTGAACTGTACTATTGCCTCTTGCCTAGCTTCATGCTTTTGCCATTCCATTTCATTATACCACTTCCTCTTTCATGAACTTGGTCTTTTACAGCCTTCCATGCAGTGAGTATAATATTTCTTGAAGTAGGGCTCCACTACTCAAAATCTAGATTAAGTTCAGCCTGCTCTCTAAATCTTTTCTTGAATAGTAGAGCATCTTGCTGTTCTTTCAAGTTGGCATCAGGCTTATCAACTTTTTCAATAATAACCTTGGTAACCTCCTTTGGAGGACTATACATATCCTGAATTTGCTGATCAATCATATCAAAATCTGGAGGAGGGTAAATGACTTGGGCAATCTCAGGTTGATTGCCTTCAAGTAGACCTGTTTGAATGCCTGACTCAGCCACCATAGCATCATCACACAAAGGTGGATATCCCAATGTGGCTCGAATACTATTTGTCACCCATTTGGTGTGCTCTGAGCCAGCATGAACTAACAACCTCTCCCCCTTTATGACTTCTCTGGCAATATGATCTCTTAGATCTTCCTTCTGAAATCTGATCTGGCCATCCAGATAATTCACACCCTCTTTAAAAAATGGTTTTAACTTTTTAAGCTTGTCAGATATGTCCTTTTGAGAGGTAGTGATAGCAGTTTTAACTGATTCAATAGCATCTTGAAGTTTCTTATCAAATTCTTCCATATCCTTTCCCCTTGCTGCAGTCAACCCTTCAGTAGTCTTTTTCAACTCATTAAGAATCTCATTGTGAGTCTTCAAGATTGGCATTCATGTTTATCTGATTTATAAGAATATAGCCTTGCTTCAGTGCTATATCATCTGCTTTGGTAATAATTGATTGCTGTTGTTTTGCCAAGAATACTACAGCATTATCTCCCTTATGGAAGCAATCTGTCATCTCCTTCTTATGCATATTGACTTCAAATCTAATTGACTTGATATCTTGAGCCAAGTCAAATTGAAGGGACTTATTGCTCTCATCAACATATTTTTCAACAGCCAATCTATGTTCATCGAACTTAACTTGCAAATCAACCATAAACTTGTTATAATTAAATTCAGAATGTGATTGTTGAGTTGTAGTCTGTAGAGCTTGCTTATAACTTTTGCTCCTTCTCTGGAAGACAACAAGTTTTCTCTTCTTAGCCATTCTGGCTTCTTAAGTCTCAATTCAGATGAACTATCAATTTGAACTCTTTCTTGAGGAGGAGGAGGAATATCTGTCTCAGTGCCATGTTGTTCAGCCTCAACATGCACAGACTCCCCCTCCACCACTTGCTCCTCCTCAATTTCTTTCTCCTTCTCAACCTCTTGCTCGATCTCAGCTTCTTGCTCTATCTCCATGTCTAGGGCCTTCTCAATATCCTGCCCCTCTTCTACTTTATCAGTAGCAATATCAACATTAGAAAATAACTCATCTAGAGTATATTCCTTCTGAGTTTGAACAGAAGATGTGTCATGCAGATCTTCAATATTCAAATCTTTGGAGATATCAATTTGTTCTGCCTCTTGCACTGGGTCAGACATCTTCTCCCCCTGTACTTGTTCAGTATTGGTAATGTCCTGGGCAGGTGAGTACACTTGCTCCCCCTGTACCTGTGCAGAAATAGAAATTTTAGAAATGTCTTTTGTAGGAAAATACACCAGCTCCCCCTGCAACTGTACCTGGTCAGGAGTAGATACATTCTGGGCAGGAGAATGAGCGTGTTCCCCCTGCATCTGTGCAGGTATAGTTTCTTGCTGGGCTGGAGTAGATTCAGGCTGATCTTCAACCTACTTTCTCACTAGTTCTTCTTGAAGCTGCTCAGTATCTTGAGCATGAGAAGGGGATTTCACCGGGGTGTCCTGCCTGCTCTCATCAGGCACATCCTTAGATAGCACCCTATCCCACCTAGAAAACAATCTCATGTCCATCTTTCTCATGTGATTGATCTTTGTTCCTGGCAGTTGTTGCATTACCTCAGGGATCACTCCAGTCAGATATAAACTCATAATTCTAGCCAGATTTGGCTTCTTGATTCCTTCCTTGATCTTTTCAAAGATTACAGCTGACCAATCAGTTGGAATTGTAAACACAATTCTGGTCATTAGGCAGAACATATAGGCTGAAATCCTATCATGTCCCCCTGGTTTGCACAGAATCACCTTGCCAACTACTTTAGACAAAAATTTCCCTTGCTGATTCATCCCTTTCCTGTTGAAAGCAGCTCCAATCTTCAGGGTGGGATCCAATCCGCACCATTGGAGAGCCTCCCTTGATTTAGAAGCAGGGACTTCTTCTTCATTCTCAATTATTGGTAATTGGAGAATCTTCCTTAAACTTCTTGGGGTAATCTTCACTGTCGACCCATGAACAGTGGACTTTATCTTGAGAATATCTGAATCCACTGATGCAGAGTTAAAGAATTCATGCACCTCCTTCTTCCATATCTTAGAAGGTTCAGAAACTAAAAACTCTAATCCGGATTCCGAAATAAGAGTGATAACCCGTTGAACATCTGTTGGGGCTTCTGCAAAGGCATTCCGTACCAACTCATAACCTTCGTTGACGTTGTCTTCAATCTTCGGCGCCATTGATCAGTTGAGAAAGCTTGAGAGAAGAGAGAGAGAATGTCGACACAGGGTTTCAGTCTTGAAAACTTGTAAGCGTGTCGACAGATTAAGTTCTTGACCTATTTATACCTTCTATTGAAAGAAGATCAAAAGTCGGCAAAAATAGACTATAAGTGTCGACACAGATGGAATGTGTCGACACAAGCTTTTATTGTCTCGACATCAAGTCTGTCTACTATGTGTCGGCACCAATTTGTGGATATGTCGACACCTGGGATATATAGTAGAGCATCAGAAATTCTGTGTCGACTCTTAGTATAAGTGTCGACACAAAATCTGTAAGTGTCGACACCACTATTCTGATGAAGTCGACACTACATTCCTGGATATGTCGACAATTTAATTCTTAAGTGTCGACACATATTCTCTATGTCGACACTACTTCACTGAGTCGACACATTATCACTGAATGTGTCGACACCATTTTACTTGGCCAATTTCTGTTGTTCAAAACAACTTGAAAGTACTTCAAAGTACTTGTTACTACTTCAATACCATTCATGATGATTTTGTTAATACACTAATCAATGGTTAACATGCCTAATTCAATTTTAAATTTATTGAATTTGGTTTCATCTAGTGGCTTAGTAAATACATCTGCAATTTGATAATCTGTTTTTACAAATTCCAATGAGATGTCTTCTTTTTCTACATGTTCTCTAAGAAAATGGTATTTAATTTCTATATGCTTAGTTCTACTATGAGAAACTGGATTATTAGCAATAGTAATTGCACTCTTAGAATCACACAAAAGAGGTGTTCTACTTACTTGAATACCATAATCTTTAAGCTGATGATGCATCCATAATAGCTGTGCACAGCAGCTTCCAGCAGCAACATACTCTGACTCAGCTGTGGATATTGCCACACTGGTCTGCTTCTTACTACTCCATGAAATCAGTCTTCCTCCCAAGAATTGACAAGTACCTGTAGTACTCTTTCTATCCTCTCTACAGCCTGCAAAATCTGCATCTGAATAACCTGTTAGTAGAAAATCTCTATTCCTAGGGTACCAAAGGCCTAGATTAGGTGTGCCCTTAAGATATCTCAGAATCCTTTTGACTGCAGTATAATGAGACTCTTTAGGGCAGGCTGGTACCTAGCACAGACACATGTAGCATACATAATATCTGGTCTACTAGCAGTGAGATATAGTAGAGAACCAACTATTCCTCTATACAAAGTCTCATCAACAGGTTTACCTGCATCATCTTTCCATATAGGCATACTTGTTCCCATAGGAGTTCTCATGATGGAGGATGACTCCATACCATACTTCTTAATTAATTCTTTGGTGAACTTTGACTGGGATATGGACAAGCCATCATCAGTCTGTCTTACTTGGAGTCCCAAGAAGAACTTAAGTTCCCCCATACTGCTCATCTCAAACTTCCCTTGCATAAGTTTGGCATACTTTTTACAAAGGTTGTTTTCAGTAGATCCAAAGATTATGTCATCAACATAGATCTGAACTAAGATGATCTTGCCTTTGGATTCCCTAAGGAATAGAGTTTTGTCTATTTTTTCTCTTGAGAATTTATTCTCAATAAGGAAAGTAGACAGGGTTTCATACCAAGCCCTTGGGGCTTGCTTTAACCCATACAAAGCTTTTCTAAGCTTATAAACATAATTAGGTTTAAGAGGATCTACAAAACCTGATGGCTGCTGTACATATACTTATTCTTTAAGATCACCATTCAGAAATGCTGACTTCACATCCATCTGGTATACTTTGAAGTCTTTATAGGCTGCATAGGTAAGGAACATTCTGATTGCCTCCAGCCTTGCTACTGGGGCAAAGGTTTGATCAAAGTCAATCCCTTCTTCCTGCCTGTATCCTTTAGCAACCAATCTTGCTTTATTCTTCACTATTACTCCACTCTCATCCAACTTGTTCCTATAGATCCATTTTGTCCTAATTATATTGTGGCATCTTGGTTTAGGAACAAGCTCCCAGACATTGCACCTTCTGAATTGATTCAGCTCCTCTTGCATAGCATCAATCCAGTGCTGGTCTTGGATAGCTTCTTCAAAATTCTTAGGCTCCATTTATGACAGGAAACTTGAATGCAGAACTGTGCTTTGACTTCTGCTTCTAGTCTGCACTCCCTGTCTTGAATCACCTATTATCTGATTAGCTGGATGGTCTCTTAAATGTCTTGTAGCTGGAGGAAGATTCCCTTCTGGTTGAACATCTCCATCTCCTTCATTATGCTTAACCTCTTGGTTTTCTTCATCTTCTATTGTGTCTTATACTCCCCCTGGACAGTAGCCTTCATTTTCCAATGCTCCATCTTCCTTGAAGCTTCAGCAATGGAGAACTTGTACATTCTTTTGCTTATACCTGTTGAGTCATTTGATCTACAAGACAACTCACAGTTGATTAATCTTGTTTCATCAAACACAACATGCACAGATTCTTCAACAACTTGAGTAGTCAAGTTGAAGATTCTATAGGCCTTACTATTTGTGCTGTACCCAACAAATATCCCATCCTGGGATTTGGAAGCAAACTTAGTCAAATATGACTTACCATTGTTAAGTATATAGCATTTGCAACCAAAGATCCTGAAGTAGGATAGATTTGGTTTTCTACCATTCATAATCTCATAGGGAGTCTTTTTGTGGCTCTTGGTGATAGAAGCCCTATTGATCACATGATAAGCAGTGTTTACTGCCTCAGCTCAGAAATATTCTGGAAGAGAGGTGTCACTCAATAGAGTTCTACCAGCTTCAATTAATGTTCTATTCTTTCTTTCAGCAATTCCATTTTGCTGAGGTGTTCTAGGTGAGGAGAACTCTTGGAAAATCCCAAAGTCTTCACATAACTTTGTCATGCTTTCAGATTGAAACTCAGTACCATGGTCACTTCTGATTTTGACCACTGTACTATTCAGTTCATTCTGAATTTGCTTCACAAAACTAAGTAAGACACTTGGGGTTTCAGATTTCTGTCTCAGAAAGAACACCTATGTAAATCTAGAATAGTCATCTACAACCACAAAAGTGTAGACCTTCCTACCTAGACTATGAACTGGCATAGGACCAAAAAGATCCATATGCAAGAGGTATAAGCACCTCACAGAATCCTTGTTTCAAGGCTTTGAAAGGAGGATTTTGTCTGCTTGCCCTTTTGATAAGCTGAGCATATCCCTTCCTTTATACACTTAACTTGAGGACCATTCCTCACTAACTCTTTGCTAAAGAGTTGGCCAATTATCTTGTAGTTAAGATGAGCCAATCTCTTGTGCCACTTAACACAATGAGAAGCATTGTCATCAGCTACAAGACAGATGGGAGAAGCCTTATTCTCACATACAAAATTAAGATAATATACATTTCTCTTCCTATACCCAGTCAAAATGATCTCTTGATCACTTGACCTTTTGATATGACATCCATCCTTAACAAATGAAATGTCATATCCTAAATCACTCAGCTGGCTTATGCTTATTAGATTATGTTTCAAACCTTTTACATAAGCCACTTGGGTGATAGTAATTAGGTTAGAAGAAATGTTACCAAACCCTTTGATGACTCCTTTTTCAGATCCACCAAAGATCACTTTAGGTCCATCTTTGACAGATGAATACTCCTTCAGCAGCCCCTTTGTTCCAGTCATGTGCCTGGAACAACCACTATCCAAGTACCATATAGGGGCATGACTACTTGGATTCACCTGTAACACAGATTTACTTACCCTTAGAACCCAAGCAAGTCTTGGGTCCTTAGTTCAGGTTAGCATAAACAAGGCTACCATTATCTCTTCTAACAGGCAAACTATTGTTCTTTCTAACACTTGTGTTGTACCAACAGTCTAGTGCAAAATGGCCTCTCTTGCCACAGCACCAACATTCAAACCTATTGTATCTAGTTCTAGATATATCCTTGACAAAAGAATTTCTGTCCATTGCTGGTGCTGCAGCAGCTTCACCCACTGATTTTTATAACCATTGGGTTTATGAACATGGGTAGGCCTGTTGGCATTTACACCCTTGTTTTTCAGAACATTAGTCTTAATATGACCATGAATATTTTCATGATCATATTAGTTAGAAGGCACTTGCACCTTTCTAAACTTAATAGGAACTGAAAAGTTCAGTGGCTTGACAGGAGCTTTGCCTTTCCTCTTGAATCGGCCAGCCCTGGAGTTACCTTTGAATCCTAATCCTGCCTTACCCTTTTGATTCACAAATTCATCTATCAAGGGTAAGACAGACTTTGGCTTAGAGTAACTAGCCACTAAATCTTTTTCAATTCTTAGTCTGGCCTCCAGACTTCACTTGATCATTGGTATAATTAATTGTGCCCATCTGAATAATAGTTATATTCTTCAGCTTGGCAATTTCATTTAACTTCTGATCAATTACTTTCTCTAACTCAGTTGTAGCTACCCTTAGTTTAGCAATCTCATGAGCCTGAGATTTAACCAGGTTCTTGCTTTTCTTAAGGGCCTGCAATAAGTCCCCATACTTATCTATCAATTGATAGACATCTCCTTCAGAATCATATGCATCTACATCACTTGATGCAGATGTAGCTGATTCTATACTTGTACTACAAACAGATTTCATAGAAGGACATTGTACCTTATTAGGACCAGACTGATTCTGGCATATGTCCTCTTCAGATCCTGCCATCAGTCCTATGCACTGATGATCTTCTTGATCATAGATGGAGTCTAGCAACTGCAGAAACTCCTCTTCTTCAGATGCAATATATAGTCCAATGTATGCTTCTGCTTCAGATTCTGACTCTGAAGTTGACTGATCTGTTAGGCTCTTATCCTTCTTTGCAACAAAAGATTTCTCCTTCTTGCCCTTTTTATGAGTCTTCTTCTTGTCTGAAGACTCCTTTCTCTTATCAGGACAGTCAGCCACTACATGTCCAGGTCTATTACAACAATAACAGACAATCTTTGAAGTAGTAGTCTTGCTGGGCTTTGATCTGCTCTTTTCTTTCCTTGATGACTTTTTCTTCTGATAATAGTCATCAACTTGCTGTGAAGTGGAGTACTTAGACTTCCACTGCTTCTTCTTCAAGAACCTCTGGAATTGCCTTGTGAATGCAGCAAAGTCTGCATCTGAATCACAGCTTTCTGAACCCTGATTATCTGAATTTTCAGAACTAACTTCTGCAATTTCCTTAGGAGGGGATGGTGATATCCTCCTATTCTTTCTGATGGCTTCTGCATTGAATGACACAGTCTTTTCTCTATGCTCTCCTCTTGAATTCTTTTCCTCCTCCTTCCTCACCATAAGTTGCATTTCATAGGATAACAGCTTTCCAAATAAAGTGGGAGGAGAGATCTCTGCCAATTTAGCCACTTCTCTTATGGCACAGATCTTTGTGTCCCAATCCTTTGTTAAGGATCTTAAGAATTTGTCATTCAGTTCATAGGTACTGAAGACTCTTCCATAGGACATCAACTCATTCATAATTCTATAGAATTTCTTATAGCATTCAGTTATGCTATCAGTTTTTCCTTGTCTAAAACTTTCATATTCCTGGTTGAGCATAGACTTCCTATTCTGTCTTACTTCTTCAGATCCCTCCATGTAGACAATCAAGGTGTCCCACATTTCTTTGGAGGTCTTGTAGTGAATCAGATTCTGAAATGTAGAATCATCTATGGCACTCACAATAATATTCTGAGCTCTCTTGTCCATGGTTGCCAAAATGATTTCATCCTTGGTCATTTCAGAATAACTCTTTGGAGTTTGAATATTAGCATCAAGAACTGATACCTTCATTGGAATGAAGGGTCCTTCCTGAACTGTGATGTATATTCTTGGGTCAGATGCTTCCATGAACAATCTGACTCTTTCTTTCCAAATTCCAAAGATTTCCTTCCTGCAGATGGGTAACTTCATTGACCCTAACTCCTTGTAATTTTATCCAGAACCCATCTTCTTGAATCTTGATTCTGCCTTTCAGATCTACCTCAGACTGTTAAGTCCTTTTTTGAGGAACCTCCCTCTGATACCACTTGATAGTTTTACTTTCAAGACAACCTAAACACCTAGGGGGGTGAATAGGTTCTAATTGCTTGTTTATACTTTTAGGCAGAATTCAATTACAGAATTAAAACATCCAGCACAGCAATCACAGAAATTTAATCATCACAGATTGCACAATGTTTTATAGTGGTTCCCCAAGGTTTGGGTACATCCATTTTCCCCCTTCACCTATCTAGTAGTATGCTAGATTCGGCCAAACATCCACTATTCTCAGATCTACAGATCCTACAGCTCAGAACCTGGATAGGTTCCTACAACTCAGGCACAACAGCCCTACCTCAGCCTTGCCACAAGGCCTACAACTCAGAGAAGAACCTTCTCCTACACTCAGGCAAACAGCCCTACCACTCAGAGATCAACTCTCCTACACTCAGCCTTTATATCACAGGCTTACAACTCAGATCTGTGTAAAACTGATCCTACAGAATTTTAGAAAATAAGTTTTAATGTCTTGCCTTTGTTGAGAGAGAAGAGGACAAGACAATTCTTGATCAGCTGATGAAATCAACTGAAACTGAGCTTTCTTCAAAGCTTCTTGAATCTGAACTTAGCTGAGTTGATTTCCAAACAGCTTCTTGAGAAACCACTGACGGCTTCCTTCTTCTTCTTCAAATGGGTGGATCCCTCTCTATCCAACACCTTTGATGATACTTCTGAATTCTTGTTAGAACTCTTCTTAGATCGATCCTGAGATCGTCTGCTTAGATCTTCTGATGAAGATCTTCTTTAGTGCCTAGCACTTTCTTGAATTGATACTTCAATTGGATTGTTATCCTTCTTCACTTTTTTATGTATCTCTTCTTTTTTTTTTACTTTCTTCTGAATCTGTCTATTTATAGACCTTCTTCATGGTAACCGGCTGATCCGGTTTCTAACTGTTTTCTGATAAGTCTGACAGCATCAGTTAACCAGTGGCAACCCACAGCTGTCAAGTCTTCAAACAAATCCTGTGCCTTAGTCTTGGACAGCAAAGTGTCGAGACAGTCTGTCAGAAAGTGTCGAGACCAACTGTCTATATGTGTCGACACAAGTGACTTTGGTATCGACACAGTCTTTGAAGATGTCGACAAGTTTGCCATTAAGTCGACACAGCTTCTTCAGAAAATAACTTGGTCTTGACTCATGCAAGTGTGTGTCGACCAACAAGTCCTGGGTGTCGACACAGTTGTTGTAGATTCAGAACTCAGTATGCGTCGACACTGCCTTCAGGTGTCGACACAGCAATTGTCGACTCTGCCAAAATGTGTCGACTTAGTCTTCTGGTGTCGACACAAGTATTGTCGACTTCTGCCAATGTGTGTCGACTCTGTCTCATTGTGTCGACACAACCTCCCAGTGTCGACACAAATATGGTCGACTATCTTTCTCTGTGTCGAGATCGACTATCTTTCTCTGTGTCGACTATCTTTCTCTGTGTCGACACAGCTTCCGTCAAGTGTCGACACAAATATTCTGAAGTGTCGACACTGTTTCTTCAGGTGTCGACACATGGACTTAGAATATTTTTCTGCATTCTTTAATACTTCTTCACCTGCACATGTCAACTTAAAACAACATCAAATACACCTTGATGTATATCATTGAGCTAAGTTGGACTTCTTCAAATCAGGTACACATTTTCCAATGTACCCAACAAATGACAACCGAGAAGCGGGTTCAACACTCTTGCTTTGTCAGCCTTTCTTTTGGATTTGGATCTTTCTGTTTTGCGAGGATGGAATCACAACATCAATAGCAGAATGGACGGTTTGGATCAATGAGATGTTTGGTTGATTGATGTGGGTCTATCGGTGTAGACAATTTCATTGACATTTGGCAACCATGCTAGAGTTTTATTTTATTTAATATCTGTTTGTAATTGTAGTTAGTATTGTTTAATTAGATGAACAAAAAGCCACTTCAAATAATTACAATATGCCAATTGAGTTTTTGGGACCCAAGGAAGAATCTTTGGCACAGAATCTTCGACTTTGTATTATGTGTTTTATTTTTGAGGTTTTGAAGAATATTTTTATTCTTTACACTCGAGAGATCTGTGTGAAAAATAAAGAAGACCAATTGAGCAAGATAGAAATTTTTTGGCAATTGAATTCACTGTTTGTTTATTTAGTTAATATGTTTATTAAGGCTTCGTTAGGCAGGGCTTATTTCCTCTAGTGCGTTTGGTCAAAAACGCTATTATCATAGAATGTATGTTTGGCATGACAACGGTTATGACCGCTACCAAGGAAAAAAAATTAGTTTCTAACCGCATTCACGTTCGCCACTACATGCCAAACGAAGCCCAAGTTTTCATATTCAAGTTTATAGAAGCACTTAGAAATACTGTGTACTTTAAGATTTCAGTAGACGACACCTTGTTCAATATATATTTCACATATTGGATCTGTTTTGTAATGCTCCATTGTAACATAAAGAAGTGGACTTAGCTTCAAGCAATGTTCTTGCAGTCAAGTTTTTAATATTCAGTGTAATCTTGTAGGAGAAAAGAATCAAATTATGTGTGTTATCAACAAGTTGAGGCTCTGTTTGCATGATGGTGGCGGTCACAAACATGGTGGTTATGAATCGTCGTTGGTTATGCCCGATCTCACGAAGTATCTTCATCTAGTTTTATGTTCAAAA